>OY744529.1:34166384-34323884 GCA_963556195.1 Sepiola atlantica | reverse complement strand
TGAATCATCCTTAAGGTACAAAGTGTGTCATGGGTGTGTAAAAATGTCAAATATCCTACTACTACTTCTACTACTTTTTTTTTAGAAATCGCTTCAAACAAAAGATGAAGCCATTTGATGTAAGAAGCTACGAAATATATATATATACAACTTCAAGGTCAAAAACTAGCAAACGATAAGTTTTAGATGGATAGATTCCGACGCAGAAAACGGCAATTCTTCCTCCTTTTTCAGAAACGTCTCTCATGGAATGTGAGGACTAAAGGATATAATAAGGGAACTGAGAGCTACGAGGAAGCCGAAAGTAAACCTAATGGCCACTTTCTACTCGAAACACTAAAATGTCTAAACTTGAAAAGACTGAACTACTCGAATGGTGTAGGTTCAGTTACGTATTGCGCGTTTGACCACAGTTTGAATCACAGCATTATTTTTCCTATGCAGCATGAAGTTGATAATAATTATAGCCCTACCAGATTTATCGTGTGCAAGTACACAGTGAAGATATGAACCAACCCTTCCTTCCCAATTATGGGTCCCTATTTACTCATCTCCCGGCGAGGATTGGTTGGTTTTTAATGTTGGAATATCCCGTTCCCTTAGAAGAGGCACTCAAAAATTAAAATTGCCTCAGTCTAGAATGATTTTTCCATGGGTCAAATAGCAACTTATGTTCAAATAATCGTTTGCAATTAATTGTTTCGAATGAATTAAAAGAAATGACTCTCACATTGAGGAATCCCCTTGTTTTGATAAGCTCTTAGAACTGACTTTCACTCCAGATTAAATACTTAATTACAAAATACATTTTTAGATGCATCAAGGGTGGTCTTCAGTGATGCGCTGTCTCCACTGACGATTTCGGGTTCTACATCATATCAGCTTAGAGAGCAAACCCGACTTTATTCCGAAAATGTCAGGCCGCCTCATTGAAAGTTCATCTACGCACATTGACATGGCAAAACACATTCTAAATTATGCGAAATGCTCCGACAGTTCTTATTAAGACACGCTCGTCAGCGTCAGCCAATGAGAAAAATTTTTACGTCCCCATCCCTGCTCCTGGTTTCTAACTTTTTCATGTTTCAACTGGGTTGTCTTCCCCTGGAAGACAACCAAGTCGCACCTTATATTCAATCTGTTAGTAAGGTTGCTGGGAAAATGGTTGGATCATTCTACTGCTCCAGAAAGTACATGGTTCCTGATGTTATCCTCTACCTTTATTAAGAGTCAAGTACGTCCTAACATAGAGTTCTGCTTCAACATCTTGAGAGGTGCCGCTCAAAGTACTCTTTCGTATTTTGACAGAGTTAAAAAAAAAAACGACTTCGTAATCTAATGGGGAAATCATCTCTTCCGTTATCTACAGCCGCTTTCTCGCAGTAGAGACATTGCTAGTCTTTTTCTACTCAATCGTTATTTGCATGGAAGGTACTCGACCGAGCTTCCATTTCTTGTTCCTCCTTGCAAGAAACTCTCGAATTTATGCAAGAATTTATTTTTCTACCGCAACTGCGAAGTAGTTACTTTTCTTCCTCTATATGCCTAACATCAAATGGAATTCCATGAAAAAAATTGCTTTCCAAGAACTTCCAATACGTGGAACACGTTACCAGAGGCCTTCTTCCCTGTAGGCTACAACATGGTCATCTTCAAATCCAATTTCAACAAATTTTGTGATAAACCGTCCGAATAAGTAATTAAATTTTAAAATCCTCTCATAATATTCTTAATCATGCAACTGACAATATCCATCTCATAAACCTTGAGTAACGTTTCGTCTTGATGGGTGGGTTTACATTAAAAAGGCTACCCCGTTTCAGCATAAAATAACTTTTAAAAAAGTAGTAGTAATATTACACATTTAAATAAGATTAGGTTTTAAGCCACCAAAATTCATATTAGAATTCCCTAGATGGACCCGTGACCGAACGGATAATGGCGTTGATTAGCAATCAGTTCTAAGTGACAGTCTTCTATGGGTTGACGGTTCGATCCTTACAAGAGGCGATCATAACTAATTGATAATGAATTAACATTTTTACTCAGCTATGACTCACGGAACGAGAACAATCTCTCCCCGTGCGTTAAATAAAAGGGTTCAGTTCGAAATTTCGTATAGGTTCTCGAGTCTAACATGAAGATTTCACAGTTCAAAAAGGTCACCTGAAGAAGGTCAGAAGTGAAAATAGCAACCAAGATGAGAATAGGCGTCCGAATAATCCAAATTAAAAGATGTTAGTTCGATAATCTATCTAAGAAGTCTTTCAGAGACAAATTCCGTTTCTGGCAAATGAATTAAACAATAGTACTTTAGTAGAAGTAGTCCGAAAAAGCTAACTAATACAGACCCCCAAAAGAGTTGATTTGGTGTAGATACACCTAATATGTAGTTGTTATGCTGTCAACGGGATGCGTTTGTTTCGTAGGAACGTATAAGCCTCGAACAGCCAGCATAAACTCGTATCGACAAGCAAGACTCTGAGACATAGTATTATTTTAGACACAGGTTTATTGCACATCGACAAAGGTAAAAACTGAAAAGAAATAAAACAAAAACATTATCACAGAAACACGTAAATACAACAACAAAAATGAAGACGAGGCGGGACAGGGAGGTTGTCTAAAGTCTAAAGGAGCCGTAAACTAATAAATTTACAGAATAGAAAATATTTTGAGCATAAAAAATCACACTAGGAAGTAAATAAATGCAATTATGCACGTCTTGTAGTGACACTACCTCGAACAAAACACGTGTTATCGCTAAATCTGTTATGCATGGAGTATTGTTATCACATCTAGGCTGGTGCACTAAACACTAGCCTCTTTCTCTTGGACAGGGACCCCAAAAAAGTCTCTAATCTAATAGGTACCCCACTATCAAGCATGTCCAGCCTCTGCCCTATCGGTGAAATGTTGCATGCTTGTGTTTATTTTACAAGTATTTTAATGGAATGTGCTCAAACGAATATGCTGCACTGGTGCCTTTCTACGTAAATATCCCCGATCAACACGTCAATTAGCAAGATCTCACCCCTTCACTGTTGAAGTCCCCAGATGGGGAGAGCTTTCTATTCTAATAGCTTCTTTCTTCGTACTGTTAGTCTTTGGAATTCTATTCCTGCTACCTGTTTTTTTATGTTTTACTGATATGCAGACATTTAAATGTAATGTGAACAAACATCTTTCTGTACAACTCCCGATATAGAATTTCCCTAATTCACAGTAGCCTCCTACGTCTCAGTGGCATTGCCCCTTGTTTGGGATGAACTTAAGTAAAAGAAAATACTCACTCTCAAATTAGTTGAACACCAGAGACGTTCCGAGTTTTATCCCTCGACAAAGCGAATCATCCACCTTCTATGAAGCTACAAATGGTGAATCATTTGTAACCCTTAGATCGACAGTTCGAACCGGCTTCTCTGCATCTCACTTTTTTGTTCAAGACTTTTATGTATAGCACAGGCGATCGGAATTAAACAACCTAAAAAGAGTTGATGTGCCGCAAAACAAATAAATTGAAACAATCAATTAATCTTTGAAAAATAGGTATTCGGTTTCGTCACTAAATCACTTCAAAAGTGTTGATATGACGTAAAACAGAGAAATCAAACCAAGGTGAAAGAATGAGAGAAAGAATGAGAAAAGAGGGACGAAATAAATATGAGTCTGTGCGTCTTCAACAAACGATATCAAAAGAAAAAATGGCGTCTAAAAGCAAAAGAAAACAATTGTTTCGCGTTGGAATGATCTGATATCCGTTTCAAAATTCTTTTAATCAGTTCGTACGTCGTGGAGTCTGTTTATCTTGAAAACTGGCCGTAGCAGCCTTATTAAGTGGGAAGGCGATCTCGCCTTTGAGTTAGGATTTGACGAAAGAAAAACAGCCGTAGCTTAAGGGGTTGGCTGAATTGGATGCTTTGATCAATTAATGTACAGGAGGCCAGAAGGATCAGATGATTTGGTCAGCGAAACTAGGTTTACAATGCTCATATCTACGTACACGTGATCACGTAGTTTATTTAGGCTTGTATTTCTCAAGCAAAGATATATAGAGTGGCAGAGAGAGAGAGAGAGAGAGAGGGAGAGAGAGAGGGGGGGAGAGAGACAGACAGCGAGAGACAGCAGGGATTAAGTAGGGAGACAAGGAGACGGTGTAAGATACCCATTTGACAGACTGGCGGGGAGAAGATGACATATACAGGGGAGATGGAGAGGGGAACAGAGAGAGAAAGGGAGAGAAACATAAAAAAATAAAATACAGATAAGTGAGACCAAATACACTTTGTCACGTTTATTGAATTTACGGAGACTGTTGCGATTGCGTCTATTAAAAATCTAAAATATTAAGAAAATTCCTCGAGTGCAGAAACCAAAACCAGGTAACGCCGATTAATAACAGGTAAGTTGAAATAGAAACAACAAAAATATAGAGATAAATTACATGAAACAAAGGTTACTGAAAGTGCGTTAAATCCTATAATATTACCCCCTCCTATACACACACACTAAAAAAAGAAAATGGTGGACCCAGCCGCGATTAGTACAACACGAACTCTTGGGGGGTCTTATTGACACTCAAATTCACAAGAAAGCTAAAGCTTATTATCAGAAAGAATTCAATGTTAAACGACTGTTGCAATGACACAAGATGATTTGCAACGCTTATCAAAAGAAGCGGGGAGTGCTGGAAATCTGGGGAGACTCCAGAGAAATTCACTTGTTATTGACAGCGAGCAATCATGATAATGACTTGTATGATAAAATCTAATGAGTAAATAATAATAATAATAATAATAATAATAATAATAATAATAATAATAATAATAATAATAATAATAATAATAATAATAATAATAATAATAAAGCAGAAAGAGAAAAACTTATTCAAAGTAGATACTTAATGTGCTTTGTGTCATCTGTAAACTCTCTATTTATTTGTCACTTTTCTCTTTTTCTCTCAGTATCTGTATTTTTATTTCTGTATGGTTTATTGTCGTTCCAGTGTGTGTGTGTGTGTGTGTGTGTGTGTGTGTGTGTGTGTGTGTGTGTGTGTGTGTGTGTGTGTGTGTGTAAATGTGTGATTGTTTGCCGTTATTTTTCACGTAATTGAGAGATAAATACTATTACTGTGTGACGGGGTCACAGGAAAATTTATCAACATACACCAACCCATGAAATATGACAAAACAAAAATAAAAGCCGTGGGGCTCAGTAGAAAGGTCTGAGTGTCATGGTCGACAGGTGCTACTTTAATAGCCAATATGGAGGAGGCGATCGGTATCTTGCGAATTTCGGCTATTATTTCAGGTGTAAGGATACCAAATACAGGTAAGTAGAAATTAACAGTAAACCAAAACCAATCCAGAGAAAGATATGAACCAGAAAGGAAAATAGATTAGCAATTGAATGCTATTATAAAAACAACTTCAGTCAAATAAGATGTAACATAATCATTTAGTTCTTAATTATGTTTTATCAAGTTAGCGACTTACTCTGACAATTAGCAAAACCAAACTTTGTGTCAAGTTTCTCCTCCCTGACTGAGGACGCACCTGATGCTCCTGTCCAGATTGTCGTAGAAACGGAGTGCTGAAAATCAATGGTCGACAGATATTCTGATAAATGCAGGCAATTAATAATTCAACAAACATTAGGTCAAGAAAAACGATAGATTGATTGAGTCACACTCCGCTAATGATATTACAATTAATTCATTCCGACCGAACATACACCAAAAAGAGAGAGATTATTAAATGTATAGTGTTTTAGATTACAAGTTCGTCTGCCCATATTAACACCACTGTTGTCTTGACCGTTTTCCTTGAGACTGCCAGAGATTCTTCTTCAGAATTCCCTGTCTTTATATTTGACACCATCCCCGCTCACTTGTATAATAGACTATATTCCTAGTCCTGTTGACCTTTTTGAACCCTTATCTATAACAATTTCCTCCATCCCAATATATGTAATAGCGAACTCGCATACAAGAATATTTAACAGAGATATCTTCTGATTTTCACGCCACAAAAGAGAGAATTGCAGACGAAGCAAGATACTTAAGAGAGGACCGTTCTAGATGCTAGAATTAATCGAAATAGGCGACCCGGTAAGTAAGAGAACAATAAGGAATGCCTTATAGTAAAAGGTAGAAATAGGACACAGTGCTGAAATTGTAGAAACTACGATACTACAGAAGTTACACGAAAAGAAACAGCAAAGATTGAACACATCAAGGAAAACATGAACGAGGATGAAAAGAAACTACAATCCCTAAAAAACAAAGACTAAGAAAGTAAAAAGGAGACGGAAAAGGTGTACAGACTCCTCTCATGCATTTCAACAGGCAGTGTTAATAGAAGGTGCTTTTTGGAACTAGATTTAATAGAAATAAACGGAAAAGTAAATAAAGTAATAGAACACTATGGCTCTAGTGAAACTTTACATGTAGAAATGGGATACAATACTGAAATTATAGACACAACTGATCACTAATCTACAAGAAACTAGACATTTTAGAACAATATATCGGAAAACGACTAGACCACAACAAGAATGGTACTTAGCTGTAAAAAAAAGACCTTCAGAGAATTGGAAGAACAGTCATCGAAATTAATGTTTTTTTTTATTCCAAGACGAGTTTTAAAATAATGGCAATGAAGAACGCACATTGCAACATGGATTCTAGTACAAGAAATTCATAAAAGTTGTCTACAAACTCTAAAGAGATGTACATGTAAAACAAATATGCGGGGATGGATGATTAACGGAGAACCACATTAATGAAAGAAGAATGAAAGGATACAAAGAAACTACAGACTGATAACCTGCTTACGAATCGTGAAAAATCACAATAGCACAATTTAATGAAGCTATCTATCATTATATTAATAGCCGTGCACGTCTACATGGGGAATATGAAGGATATGACGGAAGTAAACACCAGAAAGAAAACATAGCAATAGTACCAATCGACATCTAGAAAGCATATGACACAATCCCCCAAACATGGATAATTGAATGCTTAAAAATGTACAAAATACCAGACGTAATTGTTAACTTTGTGAGAAAAAAAGAAATGGTACAATGGAAACTGGAACTGATAGCAGCTGGAGGACAACTCCTAGCAGAGATATAAATACAGATAAGCATTTTCCAAGGAAACTCCTTTCTGTTCACTACTTTTTGTCATAGCTATGATTTAATACTACGTAACACAAAATACAGAGGTTGATTATAGCCACCAAAAGCACCTCCATGACAGCAGCGAAACAGGAAATAAAAAGGCGAAAAAAAAATGGCAAAAGAAACAACTACATAAACTACCTATAGGACAGACCAATGAAATGAGCACAAAAAACATCGATATGGATAAAGAAAGAACACTTAAAAAGAGAAACGGAATCGAGAATGACAGCCGCACAAAATAACGCCATCAAAGTAAACTGCATAAAAATCAAGATAGACAAGACTCATGAGGACGGTAAATGTAGCCTTTGTGGACAAAGAGACGAAACCGTAAACAACATAATATGTAAGTGACTGCAGCAAGCTAGCACAACGTGAATATAAAACAAACATGCCTGGATCGGGATGGTAGTCCTATAGGAACTGTACAAACAACTGCAGTTTGAAAATGCAGAAAAATGACACAGGCACAAACCGGTGCAAATATTAAAAAATGAAAAGCAAAAAATCATATGGGACATAAAAATACACCCAAACAAGAACACCTTGTGTGATAATAGTAAATGGGAAGAGAACACCTGTGAAATAGTAGATTTCGCCGTCCAATCAAATCCCGGGGAGAAGCTGAATATTGCAAATACATGGACCTCTCCAGGGAGTTGAAGAAAACATGGAACCTGAAGAATAACTATAGTAATACAAAGAATTATAGGAACACTAGGAACACTTTCGAAAAACCTGCGAAAAAGACTAAGCAAAATTTGAATCAAAAGGTGAATTGACACCATGAAATCAGCTGAAATATTAAGAAAAATCCTCGAGTGAGGAAGCCACATAACTAACTTGAAACAGTATGGCGCTACGTAAACAATAAGAAATATATATAAAAGATTACACAAATCCAAAGGAACTGCAATTGGCAAGGTAGATAGGTAAGGAACTCCCTTCCTACGACAAAATAAAACGCGGGAGTATTAGCATCAGTTGGTGTGGCAGAAAATGGTTGCGAATGGTCTGGGAAGATGAAAAGGTCGAGGATAAAGTACCATCCAGACCTCCACTGGAAAGGAAACGGATAGTGCTGGAAATTTATTGTCAGTCAAGGTAAACAAACCACAGCCATTATTAACGGGAATGCCATGGTAAACGGCTGTTGTAAGAACGCAAACTGATTTGTAACGATCAAAAGAAGCGGTGAGTACTGAAAATCTGGGGAGACATCTTGTCACTCTGACTCCAAGGAAAACTACTTGTTTTTGCAAATGAGAAATCAGTGGAAATGACTCGTGGGGGGGGGGACTGGTGAGTAAATAAAAATGATGATTTTATTTAAATGAAAGATTTTCTTTTATGTGGTCGTTTGGCTAGAATCAATGTGTAGTATCTGTTCGTCTTTTTCATTTGTACGGGAGTGTCGATAGAGCTAGTTGTGTTCCTCAAAATTACTATTTTTGTTGAACTGGATTTTCACAACATTAAAAGGCAACCGTGTATCTAACTCTTCTCCTCACTATGGACTATCTAGAGAAGTTCCCCGGGAAGCCTAACATTTTCAAATGCCAAATTGCACCTGCTATTACGGCGTATTATCCTTGTAAATCTGCATGCTATGTTCCTCCAGTGCATTTTTTGGATGCATATATATACGCGTATGTATACACTTGCATCAATTAATGTATGAACCAGCTTACCGGCGAAGAGATATTTTGTTAATGAATAATCAAATTAATTCCTGAAGCTAAGTAATTAACTCATCGTGTAAAGGTTTAGATCAAAAGATTGCCTGCCTTTGGTATCAGTTACATGGATAAAAAGAGCTGGGATATACAAGTTATAAAATTATAATATTTGATATTCCATTTCATCGTTTGAATATGTAATGTTATCGTGGATAACATGAGCTCCAAATATAAAGGAGAAAAACTATGGTAAAGAAACTCTAATAATAAAGGAACGGTCGAGTTTAAATATATATATATATATATATATATATATATATATATATATATATATATAGAGAGAGAGAGAGAGAGAGAGAGAGAGAGAGAGAGACAGAGAGATTTTTGTAGGTAGGTACAAAGTTTTAAAAACAGTCAAATAATGTTAGATGCACTGCCATTATTATCTATATTGAGGATTTTTTAATAATTTATATTATAAAAGAGGAATGAAGAACCACGAGAAGGGGAACAATAATGAATCACTTCGTAATTTTTTCTTTCTCGATGAGGATGTTTTCTTTTTTTTATTAACGAGTATTGAGAAAAAAAAGGAGGTAAAAAAATAACTAAAATTACTGAGACGTCTTTCAATCGACACTTTTAAAGGTAATCGTCAACTACGAGGGGGGATCACGATTAAAAACGTGGTCAAAAGACCATAAATAATTATCGAGGGTATAAAAAAATTATAAAAAAGAAAAATGGGAATATATATATATATATATATATATATATATATATATATATATATATATATATATAGTACATGTGTTATATTTGTTTATATACATGTTAATCCATTGAAACTCCAGTAGTTATAAAAAGTGCTCAATAACAAGTAGAGCTGTTTTTAGTATACTTTATTATTTATACAAACATTATTGGTTACATATCTGCATACATGTTTCAACTGGCCTCAACAAGAGCTCATTTGAATTGCTCTTCAGGTCTGAGGAAGTTGACTCTCTATTGGAGAGGATACTTGAAACATGTATGCATATATGTAACCAATAATGTTTGTATAAATAAAAATTTATATTGTATATATATATATATATATATATGTATATATATATATATATTATGTATAAACGTATACGTTTCATCCTTTTGGGAATCGTTAGTGTAAAGATGATTATTCATACCGGTCCCCGGACTCGAACCCCACAACACGAGTCACGTGTAAAACTTAAACTCAAATTCTAATGTCTCAGCCCACGCGTTTACTATCAACAACCCGGTAAATCAGCGTGAGATTAAACCTGTTGAAGGCAGCTGTCGTCAGAGTGTTCAACTGCTGAAAGGAATATGCATTTAAAGCCACGATGACGGCTATGCTAATACTACTCACTACAGAGCCCAGCCTAGATTGAGGGCGACAAATAATTATAATTATTTGTTTTTTTATCTAGATACGTATACGTTTCATCCTTTCAGGAAACGTCGGTATATATATATATATATATATATATATATATATATATATATATATATATGTATGTGTGTGTGTGTGTGTGTGTGTGTGTGTGTGTGTAACGGGTTAGTGGAAGAGAACCCCAGCTCAGTACTCGATTATTAAGAAAAAATCTAAAAATAAGAGCGTAATATTTATTTATGTATGTAATTAGAAAAGATTAAGACAAAATCGGTACCGTCGGTTTCAAATTCAAACAACGATGACCTATAGATGGCCTCCTATGCCGGACTCTCTTCAGCATGTTTATGTCTGTCTTTTCGAAAAATCGGTGCTATTTCTCCGAAGAGACAAACATAAACATTTTAAATACTGTTCTCTTTTATTATTTGTTAAAATAATATAATATTTGTAAAATAAAAATGATTTTTTTTATATATTTCAATTTAATACTGTTTGATTTTGTTATTTTTTTAAATAATGAAATATTTGTAAAATAAAAATAAAACAAATAAAAAATTGTAATTTATTTAAATTCCCTTTAAAATACTGTTAATTTTTTTTAATAATGAAATATTTGTAAAATAAAAAGGAAGAAAAATAACAATTTAAATATATTTAAATTCCTTTTTAAATACTGTTTGATTTTTTTAATAATGAAATATTTGTAAAATAAAAATGAAAAAAAGAAAAATGGTAATTTATTTAAATCTCTTTTTTAAATACTGTTAAATTTTATTTTTTATAATGAAATATTTGTAAAATAGAAAGAAAAAAAGGAAAAAATTAAGTATATTTAAATTCCTTTTTAAATACGGTTTTATTTTATTTTTTAATAATGAAATATTTGTAAAATAAAAAGGAAAAAGAGGAAAAATTTAAATATATTTAAATTCCTTTTCAAATACTGCTTAATTTTATTAATTTTTTAAAATAATGAACTATTTGTAAAATAAAATTGAAAAAAGGAAAAATTGTAATTTATTTAAATTCCTTTTTAAATACTGTTTGATTGTATTATGTTTTACTGCAAAAATCAGAAAGCAAATTATCATTTGAAAAATATTATGGGGCCCTGCATTTCCAAAAAGAGTGTAGGTCACCTAGTATTAATTTTGCACCGCGTGAAAGAAATAGGAATAAGTATGAATTAAGTGCAGTGGTGATTTGGGACAAACGGTTACGTCTCATAGTGACTCATTCAGAAAAGTCATAACAAATGTGATATATTCGGCTCGAGAGGAAATGCTCAGATCAAAGGTCAGAGACAAAGGCGATTTGAGTCTGTTGTGACATTCGTTTGAGGGGCCGGGTGGCTCTGACGTCACAGATCCTTTGTGTGATAAATTAGTTTTCGATGAGTCTGCCATGGGAGCTCGAGGCGACAAGTCGTTTCGGAAAAACGGGCGAAGTTGTCCCAAGGATGTAGTCAAATAATTTAAGACGAAAAGTTTAGGACTGAATCTCTAAGATGAAACAAAAACCCACCCATCTCCCTCCATCTAGTTAGCAGTTTGGTAAGGTAACCAAAAAGTGACAGCAATCGAAGACGGCGACTCTCTCCCAGGCGTTACTTAAAGCAAATAAAACCCACTTTCTGACCCTCTCGAAATGTCTACAGAGCCATTTTTTGTCGAACCAAAGAGTGTTGATTTTCAGAACATAAAAACTCACTCACGAGAATCACGGCGAGACGAAGGATCGAACGAAGAAAATCCCACGGCACAACGTTTAAAAGTGGACCACTAGACGACAAAGAGTGAAATTACGGCCAGACGAAATAAGATAAAACATAAAATGCATTAAGATGTTTTTAATAACTTTTGGTTATCGCATAAATGTACACTAAAAAAATCCCCGTTGCAAAAGACTATATAACAGAAGGGACATTTTGTTTAATGTCGACAGTTTAAAGGCTTAAAAATTAATGTTAAAATAATGAACGTTAAAAGGTTTGAAAACGCTTCTAAAGTTTCGGTTTCGAGAAGCGTGGTCGTAAGAGACGTTTTAATTTTCATGGTTATCTAACAAATCCCTTTTGACACCGCTCCCCCCCCCCCACACACACACACACCTTTGGGGGCTATGTAACATCATCATCATTATTATTATTATTATTATTATTATTATGTTTATTATTATTATTATTATTATTATTATTATTATTATTATTATTATTATTACTACTACTACTACTACTACAACAACAACAAAAATAACAATAACAATAATAATAATAACAACAACGACAACAACGACAACAACGACAACAACAACAACAACAATAATAATAATAATAATAATAATAATAATAATAATAATAATAATAATAATAATACAAAAAATTTAATTTAAAAAAAAAATTGTACCACCCTAGACTAACACCGCACAAAATATTTGCATACGGTTAAGGAGGATGAGAAGACCGAGGAGGGGCAGCACAAACCAGACCTCCACTGGAAGTGCAGAGATTGCTGGGATCTTGGGGAGGCTTATTGCCACCCAAATCCCAAAGAAGACCAATGGTCTTTACCAGCGAGAAATCAATGGTAAACGGCTGTTGTGATACTCCAAGTTTATTTGCGGTGACTATTTAAAAGAGGTGGAGAATACTGGAAATCTGGGGATACTTGTTGTCACTCAGACTCCAAGGAAAACCACCGGTTGTCGGTGAGCAATCACTGATGACCTGTGTGAGAACTCCTATAATAATAATAATAATAATAATGAATAATTATAATTATTATTATTATTATTATTATTATTATTATTATTATTATTATTATTATTATTATTATTAATAATAATAATAATAATAATAATAATAATAATAATAATAATAATAATACTACTACTACTACCTACATTGAATAATTCCAACCCAATGATTTTTCTATCTTCATTCCGAAATTGTTTGAAGTGTTTCAAATGTGTTTATATTTTGATCGATTTTCGCAAAGTCAGAAGCGCTGATCGATACTCAATTGATTCAAGTAGACAACCGTAGATTCAAGTATATATCAATATATGATCATAACCTGTGTATATTATAAAGAAAAATGTTCTCAAAGGTTAATCAAAAGTCCGGCCCACCAACAAAAACAAACACCGTATTCAACTCACGTCGCTTCGCTTTTGATGTAGTGATTATTAGAGAACAAATATATGGAAAGTTATTAAATAAATAGGCCAATAGATTACCGACGCTTATCGTTATGTTTGATATTAGTTTCAAACGTTTCATATTAGTTTAAAACGGGTCATTTAGATTTCGCTTGTGTAATCAAATTAGGCTAAATCTTTTTTGCAATCTCGCCTACTCGTGGGGACGGTAAGTGATTTTCATGGTCAGTTGGTCGAATATCGCACTGGTTTTTATAAATTGAAGGGTCGAAACGTTTGCATATAGTACTACACAGTGCAATGCAATACACTTCTATTCAATTACAATCATACAAATCAAAGCAAAGTGAAAGTAAAGCACAAATATAAATCAATGTAAAAAAATGGTTAACCAATATTGACTTAGTGTGGCTCAATGGGTCCTGGGCATCGTTGTTTGCGTGACGTTAAACCAATCATGAGAAGAAGACAATAGCACGATTTTCTCAATGTTCGAAAATCGCCTTACCCCCATTAGAAGGACTTACAGCTATTAAAAAAACAAGAGTACCGAGTTGTTGGTCACCGTTCGCCTTGTCGAGGAGTCAGCCTTGTTTTGAAATAACCGATGTCGTGGAGTACAGATCGACCTGCAGTGTACAGCAACACGATGATGGGTTCTATGAGAAGGTTAAACAGCAAGTTGTCACGTGTGCCGACTGGATGTGGGTTGGTGGGTAGGATGACTGGAAGGGTGATGTTGTTGAGTAACAGTCCCGCTGGAGACATTATTTCTGTCTCTCTTTCTAAGTGATGCGTACTCTGCTTATTCCGTGTTTTTCTTTTTGTAGCGCGAATTCATCGGGAATAAACGTGTTTGCCAACGGCTGCTATCTACGACAATGAGCTCGTAGCCGGTACCAAACGAATTGATACTTAATAAAAATACAAATATATTTTCCTAAGACAGAATCTATTCATTATAAAGCATTCCATCTCAGCACCAGAATTTCAAACTCCTGGTTTCGACATATAATTCAGCCTTGAGGAGAATTAACCCTAACAACAGACAACCTTACCCATTCGTCCGAACAGCGTTTCCAAAACAGAGACTAAGATATCTAGACACAGTGTGGGAGGAGACTATAGACAAACGCTGCGCCGAACGGAAATGTGACTATTTTACTCCAGGAGTTTGTGGCGGCGTGCTATTACGATAAGACTTCACCCGGAGATATCTCCACGGCTTAACCGCACCAAGATACATCTACGGCCACGATAGTTTTACAATGGTGCAGTAAAACCTAGGATACGGCTAAAGACGAAGTCCATCCACTTAACAAGGAGCAGAAATAAGCCTAGAAATCATCTACGTGACAGCTGCATCGTATTTTTCTGCAACACAAAAGCAGCGACCCGAAACGATCGTCACGTGAATCAACAGCAGAAAATCGAAGACCCTGTGAACCCAAGGAAAACAAGTAAAGACTAAGTTAGGTGATAATTTTCATCTGCTCCTCTTTACTCTTGCTGAGATTTAACCCTAACCCTAACCCTAACCATAACCATAACCATAACCCTAACCCTAACCCTAATCCTAACGCTAACCCAAGGAAAATAAGCGAAGACTACTCCTCTTGACTCTTGCTAAAATGTGTTGCTTAATATCATTTGTAAAAAATATTGTTGGATAGGTCTATTTAGACTCTCTGCTACGTGAAAAAAATATCTAGACAAAATGGCTAATTTCAATCAAAACCCCTTTAATAGAGAACTCTCGGTGGATCAAAGATCCAAATATTCACTAAAAAATCATCCAACTTAAGACCCTGGCTATCGGCACTGAAAAAGAAAGCTAACAGATCGTGAGTTGGTAAATCTTATGATTTTTCGGATGGTATGACATCAGAAAGGATCAGAGAATATCCTGAGAACCATCTGAATGCAACCAGTGCAGAACTGTTCGATCAACTATCGGTGCAACACGTTGAATTCATAAATTCTGTCGAGGCTGACCAGGATTTAATTAAGATAAACAAGGTACTGACAGACGGAACTAAACGATTAAATAGACTTGCTAGTTTCCAATATTCAGGAGTTATCGTTCTTAGACTAAATCAAAGTTATCTCCCCTAAAACTTTACTTGTCAACGAGAGAATGAGCTCTCTACTTAAATTCCACCCCAACTAAGTTTTTTAGAAATAGCATTCAGCTTATTTCTGGGTTGGGGTTCTAGCTGGGTGCGTGTTCTACCCCAGCTCTATGTTTTCATATGGTTTGTAAACTCGTTCCTGGACAGTTAAGACGAGACTCCCAGACAGCTAGCCATTTCAGCGTGGCACCTTTCTACTGAACGAAGAATTATTGGTGGTAGAATAGTTCTAAAATAATATCAAAATAAGTTGTATCTACTTTACATGCCCCATGTATTCTCTATAATTTGTTCACCCTGGCAATCCATGTTTATTTCGATTGTGTATAGGGACTTTTAACGTGGACTCTTTCGTTAGTAATTACGTCTACAATTTTCACCACTCTTATGTAGCATGTTATATTATGTCTCTCTTATGTCTATCCTTGACCAATCTGCTCCATAAGGAATATCTAAGTTAATCCGTTATTCAATCCATGGTTAGAATTTTCTCTTTCCACCAGCCGTAACCGGGTTGAGTGTTAAGTATTTCTTTTTTAATTGTATTCTTAGTTGTAATCGCTGGTAGTGAAGATTGAACTTTCAACGCCCAGAAGACTTTCACTTAGAAGTGATTGATACTCGACGCTTTGTCCGTGGCGCAACATATAAAGGGCGTTGAGTATCAATCTGGAAGTTAATGGTTCAATCCTTGCTACAAGCGATAATAATTTTAATAAATTGATAATTAACACTTCTACCCGGTCATGGTTGACGGAATGAGAAGAATCTACCTCCGTAGCTTTAATAAAGGTTTCAGTTTGAAAGAAGGTCGGAGGTTACATCGGCGAAACGTTGTGAAAATAACCAAGATGAGAATAGTAGTCCGAGTAATCCAAATAATCCAATATGTGTTTGATTGATTTTAAGTATTATGTGGTCTGGTCCCTTAGGTCTGGTAAACATTCAAAGTGTGTCACATTATTATGAACCCTCCTCGGGATGGGTATTCCAGCTAGTAGATGAATAAGAAGAACATAGACGAACCGTGACCCCGGTTGATTGGAAGAAGTCTGAATCACTCAGTATCAACGCCAGCGTACCTTAATGGTTCATTCTCGGTCCACTCCACTTTAAGATCTTCATCAATGATTTTCCAAATCATATTCTGAGATAATTCAATGATATAATAATTTTTCCACTCACTTGACATCTGGTTTTCTTGGTTTTTAAATTATTATTCAAACGTTTCCTCTTAGAGGGTCAGACGATAAGGCCTTAAGGAAAATGTTAGTAATTTTAGCAATTTTCTTCTTTTTTCATCCGCACCCACCCTTTTTATTTTTTATTTTATATATATATATATATATATATATATATATATATATATATATATATATATATATATATATATATATAAGGTAAGTTGAGATCAACGAAATTTGAACATTGTTCCAAGAATCTAAAACCAACGATTTATATGGCGTACGATCGTTTCCAATACAATTTTGAGATTATTTATTCAGTCTTATTGTTCTGAAGGCTCTAAATCGTCTCTTCGTAAGCTGAACTCATTTTTTTAGTTTTATTAAATGCTGATACTTTGAATGTACCTGCATTTGATGTAGCTTTATTATTCGATTGTGCATAATCGCTCCACTATAGTCTAAAAACCGTCGAGCTGACAGTCGGCGCCTCTACCCCTGCGCTATCACGCGACACTGGCTGAATCTCTGCGATAGATTCAAAATGATGGCTTGATCGGAATTCTGTAATCCTATTACCGGGAGATCATGCGTGAGTGTTGTCTGCTTTCTGTTGTTTTTATGAACTTTATGCACGATATAACATCTTTATAAATGCCTTTCATTGTGGTTTCTGAAGAGCAGCGTGTAATTGCGTTTAATCGTAGCATATTGCATGTTGCGAAACAATTGTAAAAACATCGTCAATTCTGCTATTGCAAAAATAAATTATATCAGTCAGACTGAATTTTGGCCATTGGAATTTAAATAATCATATATATATATATATATATATATATATATATATATATATATATATATATTTGGTTGTTTGGTTGTTTTGTTTTACGGCATATCAACCCTTTTCAGGTTATTTAATGCCGAATGCAGTCATTTTGGTGAAAGTTTTTATGCTTCAAGTTGTTTATATCTTCAAATATTTATTCATGGTGTTTAGTTTGGTTGTTTTGTTTTACGGCATAACAACCCTTTTCAGGCTATTCAATGCCGAATGCAGTCATTTTGGTGAAAGTTTTTATGCTTCAAGTTCTTTATATGTTCAAATATTTATTGATGGTGTTTGGTTTGGTTTATCTGTTTCTATTTAACCCATAGTTGGGACCCTAACAGGTACTACCACTCCGGGTCAGGGTGGACCTGGGAGCAATGGTAATTAAGAGGAGGCTCCACATTCCCCAAAGTCCGTAAGCCGGATCTCACCATCGGATGTAGTTTAAGGTCATATCCAGGACCGGGAGTAGGGTAGGAAAAATAAAATAAAAAAGGGGAGGGAGAAAGGGAGAGGGGCTGTTGTTTTTGTTTTTGTTTTTGTAGAACATAATTAAGTTTTACAAAAAAAAAAACGTCAATGTAGGTGAATTTCGTCTCAGGGAGCTACAGGGCAGCCTGATCTGGTATCACCAGTATATATATATATATTATCTGATTTTCTGGTTAGCTATCGCTTCGCAAAGATTGTTACTTTAAATACTTGAAACAAAAATGTTAAATAATAAACATTTGATTCATAAGTTTCTTGGAAACACAGAACTAAAACTTCCGCATGTATTCGTATAAAGAAATACACATTAACATTTTCGTAATTTTAAATAAGACCGTAATGAAATCAAAATAAAGAAGAGGTCAGTTCGCCTGTGTGTGTATGGTGTCTGTGTAGGGGGGGCTCTTATTTAACTTATAATTTAGAAGCACATGGCAACTTTTTGAAAATATGTTGGATTATTTACTCTAGGCCTAGCAACATGTCTCCACCAGGGCAACGCTGGGGGTAAAGTTAGCCAATTTTATAAAATAAAGACTGTTGGACATTCATGGCTGAAACTTGGTGGACAAGTCAGGCACAGACTGAAGTTTTTTTTAGTACTAAAATATGGTTGTTACTGCATAAAAGATTCTTAATCGCTTATCAAACCATCTCAATTAAGTCTTCATATTGATTCCGTACCCCGCAGAACGAAACAGTATACAACAGATAGAGCAACCCGAGACAGAAAGAGAGATAGGGGAGAATGGGGAGAGAGGAAAGAGAGAGGGAGTGAAAGGGAAAAAGAGAGAGAGATAGAGAGAGAAAAGAGAGAAGGGAAAAGAGACGAATTCTTTTATTATACTGGTTGTTGATATTACCAAACGGTGTTTATTGTTATCAAAATCAGTTCTTTTCCTGAACTTATCGATTCAATAGAATTCGTTAGTTTCCCGTGAAGCCGTAGATCGATAGTTGTAAAGTTTTTAGTTTAATAAATAATTATTAAATTTTGTAACGCGAGATTCAGATCATTTAATAAACGTGTTTTGTTTTTGTGATGGAAGCGTTCAAAAGAAATTTGTAAACAATTAGAATTCGGTTCAGTTACTTGTTTGTTTGCACGTTTGTGACGAGTGTGATTGTTGAGTAAATAGCGAGGGAGGACGAGAAGTGTTCATGGATATAAACTAGTGTAGTGTGTACACTACACTAGTTTATTTATGGAAATCAGAATGTTTTAATTTACGGGAGGCTCTAATAACCTAAAATCTTGAACTGGTCACTGTCAATAGGTAGGACATTATCAAAAGAAAGGATGACAAAGTCCATTGTTCTGTCTAGCGGAGAATTGATCCTCTAGCATTTATCTTCCTTTGCCGGACCTTTTTTCTTAGGGGATTTATTCTAACTTGTCACCGGTGAGAGTCTTCCGGTGCGTCGTCAACAATCTTTTTTAGCTGCTTTCTTTTTCTTTGAATATTCCGACATTTTAGGCATCGCCAATAAGAATTATTGCCTTTTTTCTCCCTCAAAATAGAATTAAATAATACTAATATTAGTTTTTATATCATTTCTTTTATCCAAACGAACTTTGTTTACCTTTTCCACCAAGTGTGAATCTCCATGTAACCGCTTGTAACATTCCTATCTCCTAACATATTTGTAGTTTTTCCTTTCTAGTAGTATCTTTCAGGCTCAAAGATTTTCTATTGTCATTTGATTAGCTTACTGCCGTATTTAGATTTTAGTAAACTCCTCCTTCCTGCCTTGTCTTCATTTTGTATTCATGTGATTCTGAAACAATGTTTTCGTTCTTTTTTACAGGTTTACCTTTGTCGATGATCAATAAACCTGTGGCTAAAATATACTATGCTTCAGAGTCTTGGTTGCCGATAAGAGTTTATATTAGCTGTCCGAAGATTGCACGTTTTCTAAAAAAACAAACACATCCCGAAGTCAGCATATCTATCAATACAAAATAATTATTATTTTATCGACAACTTGTTAATATACAATTCATTGTAATAAGCTAATTCGAATCTTATCTTGCAATAACGGATATTTTGTGACTGCCAGTCTATAACCGAAGCCGCGTCATAATTCTCAAATATATTTTTATATATTAAGGTTATTTATAATCTTAAAAAAATAGAGGCCCATTGTCTTATTATAGTAGCTAATATAGCCCACTCTTTACTAAATTTAAAAACACCGAAGTTAAGCGATTTTGAGTCTGGACAGTACTAAATGGGTGACCATTTGGGAAGACCAATTTCTTGTCATTCAAATTAATCAACCAATCAATCGTATACAAAGACATGTACGATGTCGGCATAAAATGACCCAACAATGGTTGACATGCCGTAAAACCAAACATCAACATAAATTGTTGAATTCGGATCCTTGTATAAGAAGCGTTTTAACCAGATCTCATCTCGCAATAACGGACAGGAATTGTTGGCAAGCAATGAGAGTTCAAAGAGTCCAAGTGAAGAGTTCGAACGCAAAACGCGATAAATCCATTTTGTTTAAACTGAGACCTTAAACAATAAAAACACGAATATATTAAATCTAGACTTCGAATGAAAGCTGATTTAAATTGAAATCAAAAAGAAATTATTTCGGTATCATATCATGTCACACATAGTTTTGGGGTTTCATTAAGTGTTGAAATACAACACTTTTTGTAGGGACAGTTTCGGGATTTTGAAAATGGCGTTTATCGCGTTTTGCATTCGAACTCTTCAAGTGCATTCTGGTAAAAAAAGAGGTGAAATTTAGTAGTCATGTTTGTTTCGGCTCTCGCCGTGTGAGTGTGTGTGCGTATGAAGAGTATAAGCATAAAATTGGTCATACATGTATTAGTGTGCCCATTTTTGTCACTGAGAGAGTGTATGTGCGAACTTGTGTGCGAGTGAGTTCGGTTAGTAGTTTGTTTATGCTGGTGTTGTGTCTAGTAGTTTGTGAAAGTCTGTGGAAGAAAAAATTCCGGTGAAGCAAGGTAAGGTAGAAATTGACATACCCAGGTACTGTACCAGCACAGCTCAAGGAACGAGTATAATCTAATTTAGTTTTTAAGAGATATCTTGTTCCTCTCGTGTAGTCTTTTTTAATCATCTATTTCATGTGTGCAGATATGATGACGTCCGCTTACAGAATGCTCAGGTATTTTTAGTTTTTCCGTTCACCAAATGCCTTAATGATTTCTCGATTAGTTAAGTCTGTAGAGGAAGTGGAGATTCGGATCGCCATATTTGTAGTAGATTTGCTGCGTTGGTATTCATCCTCCTGGCTCTGTTTGCTAGGAAAAAAAGGTCACCCAGTTTTAGCTAAAAGGGACAAACCTCTCTCTCTCTCTCTCTCTCTCTCTCTACAATTTAAAGCAATTTTATTCAACCAATTCCATCAATACAAAAAGGGAGATGACGGTGGTTAAGTGGACTGACAACTTAGGTGTGCCAAGTTCGAATCCAGTCGATTCCATAATACAACTTTCACTTAGGGATGTTGTCAACCATTACGTGGTCCCTCTTGCAATTTACTTTCACTTGTGCATCTTAGAAAGAAAACTATTATCAAATCTTAACATTCTGTCTTACGTATTCTCTAGTCGGTCTGCTCTATTACATATTCTGTATTCTGTTAACATATATTGTATGTACAAGATATATATATATACATGGGAAATGAAAAGGAAAAACCAAAAAGGATGTTTTTTTATATATTCATCAATGTTTCGTCTTTATTTGTAAGACTTCCTCAGGATGATAATTTTAAGAAAAATTTCATGCAAGTACGTGAAAATATTGGGTTGACATGACAGAGCCCCCCTCCCTCCTCTTTCCCCACCCATCCACTTTTCTTCACTAACAGCCATCCACATTATTTCCGTTCACTCCCACCTCTCCACTTTTTCACTCAGAACTATCCTCATTAATCCCATTCCATGCTACTGACTTCACCAAGCCCGGACCTCGGTCCAGCGCACTCAGTAGTGGCTACTACTTTTTCTCATCAACCCATCATGTCGACCCAATATTTTCACGTACTTGCATGACATTTTTCTTAAAATTATCATCCTAGGGAAGTCTTACAAATGAAGACGACACGTTGATGAATATATAAAAAAAACATCATTTTTGATTTTTCCTTTTTCATTTCCCATTACGTCGGATTACCTTCATCCTTCCTTTCTCATATATATATATATATATATATATATATATATATATATATATATATATTATGTATGCACAAGATATATACATCCGGAAATAAACCTAGTATTTTAATGACCTTCCACTCGAGTTATTTGTCATTATATCTACTGCAAGATATACCACTTTTATTAGTGCCAAGTTCGAATCCAGTCGATTCCATAAGAACACTTTAACTTAGAGAGGTTGGCAACTATTACGTGGTCCCTCCTGCAAAGATGCCGACAACAGAATCAAACCGGTCAACAAAGTTGTACCGTTCTGATTCATACGCATTTACTTTTACTCTCAATAACAAGCGTGTTCTGGAAGTAGCTATGAAAATAGGAATACAAAATTAGTTGAGTATGCCGACGTGTATGTCGACTATAGAAACGAAATTGAGACTATGAGTTCCATATCGTCTAGCAAAGCCATTGCTAGAGACGTTGAGAAGGATATAACGTCTTTTCACATCGACATATCAAAATGGAACTGTTTATAATTCGCAGGAAACAGGTTTGGGCGGAAACGGAAGTATCCATCTTACGCGAAGTCTTCCAATCGGCAAAAGCATATATCTTTTCACGAGTGAGAACATTACAGCGTGTTCTTACCGAACCACGCACTAATCACTCCGCGAATGAGAACATGCAAGTGCAGAAGAAAAAAGGATCGTAATTATGTAACTGGTCTATGCTTTCCATTGTTCCAAGTTTCCCTCTTCTTCATCATTCAGTTTCTCATCCCTACATCCTTTTTGTAATTTGTCATTCATCTCGGCTCATCCATACGCATGAGTTGAGCCATGGTGTACACGAGGTGACTTACTTATTTCCTTTGAATATGTAAATTTGCATCCTGCATGTTCATCTCCTGAGTATTGGTTGGTGAATGCCAAAATGTTTTTATGAATATAAGTTGTTGAGCGAAGATGTTTCTCTTTTCTTCGGAGAATCATCTTTTCACCTTTTTTTTTTTTTTTTTTTTCGGTGTTGTTTAAGGTTTGAATATCGTCGCTAGAATTTCTGTATAAAACAAAGCAAGAACAGTTATGCAAAGCCTTTACGTGTGTGGAGGAGGGGGTAGAGAGAGAGAGAGAGAGAGAGAGAGAGAGAGAGAGAGAGAATGGTGTCTGCATGTTTGTGTGCATGTATGTGTAATTTGTGTGGGTGTCTGTGTGTGTGTGTGGTTACCAGTAGCTACCTTTTTTATAATTTGATAAAATAGAGACTAGCAAAGCGATACCGAACATACTGCTGCTGCTGCTGCTGATGATGATGATGATGATGATCATCATCATCATCATCATCATCATAATCATGATGATGATTAAAAGACGAGGAAGAATAAAGATGTGGAGGAGGAGGGGTGGGTGAAGAAGAATAATAAGAAGAAGAATAAGAAGAAGAAAAAAAAGAAGAAGAAGAAGAAGAAAAAGGTGCTGCTGCTGCTGCTGCTGATGATGATGATGATGATGATGATGATGATGATGATGATGATGATGATTAAAAGAAGAAGAAGAAGAAGAAGAAGAAGAAGAAGAAGAAGAAGAAGAAGAAGAAATCCAACTCAACCTCCTAAACAAGTGGAGAAACTATTAAAACCGATAAAAAAAAATATTCGAACGGTTACAGAAATAATAAGAATACAATTTATGTTCGGAAATAAATAACAAAGAAGAGAAAGAAAGGGAAAGTGAGAAATAATGTAAAAGAAAATAATTCAAAGAAGGAAAGAAAAAAGGAAATAAAAAGGAAAGAAAGAAAAAAGAATGATAAAGAAAGAAATGAACATTCAAAAACGGGAAGGAATAGAAATAAAGGCTGAGAGAATAGAAAGAAAGAAAGAAAGAAAGAAAGAAGGTAAAAGGACATACATAAATCAATAATAAATAGCGAGAAAAAATAGGAGATTATTTCAAGGAAGAAAGAGAAAGGAAAGGAATAAAGAAAGAAAGAAAAGAGAGGAAGAAAACGGAAAGGTGGAAAAAGAAGAATTAAAGAAAGAAACGAAAATAAGGAGAAAAGAAAGGAAAGAAAGAAAGAATGCACAAACAATGGTTACTAACAAAAGAGAAAGAAATGAAATAAAACGAAAGAAAGTAACGCCAATCAGTGATGGTCAAGAAAAGTAAGAAAGAGTGAAAGAACAAGGTAGAGAGAGAGAGAGAGAGAGAGAGAGAGGGGCGAGGAGGGAGGGGGCTGGGTTCCCTTATCAATTCGACCAAATAATGCCGAAAGATGATCAGAGGAAACGAGGATCTACAAAAGTAATCGATAAGATTCAATCAATGCTTAATCGATAATCTCAGATGTCAAATAACAATCGGCCACAATCAAATCAACGACACGAATTGTCCAAATTAGTTTCCAGTCGAAGACAACGTTAAAAAAAATGTAATTCGCATCAGTTACGTCCCTTTGCCCGACTTGATTCTGTTCCTGTTAGCATTGACGTACCCTGTTTTTTTGTTTTTTTAGAATCAGGTACTCATGGAGAGAGGGGGCACCTGAAGGTTGGCGATATCGCTAATAATAGTTGCTCTATAGATACAGACAAGAATCGAACACGGCACGCCAAGTCGTAAGTCTTGTTCGGATCGAGGGTCGTGTTCCCCCGATTATAAACGTGTTCAGTTGAATCAAGCAATGTTGCATGCAAAAGACAGAGTAATAATTAACAAACAAAAATGAAGTAGTTCAAATAACGTTTATTGAACGTGTGTGTACGTGGAATGGTGAAGTGTGTGATGTATGCATGTGTGTCGATGGAAAAACAGTTCTTGAAAAGGTATAAGAAATGAGTCCGGCGTAGGAAAAGTCTTTGAAAGCCGTAACACAAAGAAAACGAGTTGAGAACTCTTACCGTTGTTTGCCCACGTGTGTTGGTAGTTGTTAGGCCGATTGAAGAGAAAAGCGTGAGACGAAACGCTAGTGTATTAGCGTCGTTCTGTCGACCAGAGAAGAGTGAAACGGAACGCTAGTGTCAGCGTCTGTCTGCCGAGGCAGGTCGGTGAGGAAGGGAGAGAATTTCCGTTTTGCACCGGGTTTTTATAGTCAGAAGGGCAGATAACTCTGGTGTCGCTTTACAGCGCCACCTGTCGGTGAAAAAGCGCCACCTAACGGCCAACCGGTGTAGTTATGTTTTGAAAGGAGGAGGTAACTGCTACAAGGACTCCCCCCCAGATTGAAAAAATATGAAAATATTATTCAATATGTACAGTTGTAGATGAAAAGCATTCTTTGTGGGTATGTCTGTTTTGCTGTTGAAGATTAGAAAAAGTAGTGTGCACGCTACTTATTTCTGCATCTGTATTGAATGATTGATCGCAAGTGCGTCTGCGGTCGAAAAATGCTGAGTGCAAGCGAATTTGCACTTGTTGGTGGCGTTGTTCATGTTGATTAGTCTGCGTGATGCAGAGCTGATGAACAAACGTTGAATTGTCAGTGTTGTCCGGGAATGTTTGGTGCTTGGGTCTGCGCGGTTGTTGATGAGTGAGCACAAGTGAATCTGTGCGGTATTGATGAGTGAGCACAAGTGAGTCTGTGCAGTTGTTGATGAATGAGCACAAGTGAATCTGTGCAGTTGTTGATGAATGAGCACAAGTGAGTCTGTGCGATGTTGATGAATGAGCACAAGTGGGTCTGTGCAATTGATTGATGAATGAGCACAAGTGAGTCTGTGCAGTTGATGAATGAGCACAAGTGAGTCTGTGCAGTTGATGAATGAGCACAAGTGAGTCTGTGCAGTTGTTGATGTTGTTCATGTTAATTAGTCCGTGTTGTGGAGCTGATGAACAAACATCTAGTTGTTGAGATTGGTGGTACACTATGGTCAAAATCAGATGCACAAATGTCTGCAAATGAGTTAGCAGGTCCAGGTACAAGTGGGTCTGTACTGGTGTTGGTGCGTGTCGTTCGAGTTGATGTGTCCTCCAGTTGATCAACGAACGTCCAGTTGTTGAGTATTTAGTCGTGCTTGTGCAGTTGTACTCATTTTGAACTGGTGTGATTTCTTCCATAGTGTCGTCAGTGATGTCCGGAAATGTTTGGTGCTTGATGAATGTCCGGGAAGATGTGGTTGTTCAAGTTGATGTGTCCTCCTGTTTATCAACGAACGTCCAGTTGGTGAAAAGAGTTGGTAGGCCTTGAAGGGTGATGTTGATGCTTGCTGAGCCTGGCTTTTACAACCAGTATTAAGTCTTGAGGCTTGGTGATGTTCGACATCGTGTGTTCTGTTTTGTAGTTTTCTTTTCTTTTATGTATATATTTCCAACACGTGGGTAGAAAGGAAAAAGAAAGAAAAAAAAATGAAATCGTACTTTGTTTCACACGAGGAATGACGTTTTGTTTTCGTTTTAGTTTGTTTGAATGTTAGTTTCCACGTAGAAAAGAAAAAAAAAGAGAAAGAATGGCGGCTTCTCTTTCCTTTGTTGTTGAAAAGAAAGGAAAAAAAAATTCGTATTTTCTTTTTTTGTTTGAATTTTCATTTCCACGTTGTTTAGGGAAAAAGATGGGAGCTTCCTTTTTTGCTTGTTGTTGAAACAGAAAATAAATTCGTATTTTCTTTTTTTGTTTGAATTTTCATTTCCACGTGGTAAGAGAAAATAGCGGCATTTCCTTGATTTTTTTTTTATCAACACGTGATCGTGAAAAAGATGGCGGCTTTTTTGAATTTTTTTTATCAACACGTAGCCACGAAAAAGATGGGCAGCGTGAGCGTTTGTTTTCTTTTGTTTTCTTTTTATCTCCACGTGTTCAAAACAAAAGAAAATGGCGTCTTGTAAAGTCCTTCTGTTCGTCGAAAAAGAAGAAAAAAAGGATTGGCAAAAGTTTGTCTTTTTCTTTGTATATATTTTTCCGACACGTGTGTGGAGAAAGAGAAGAAGAAAAAAAAATGAAATTGTAATTTGTTTTATACTCGGAGAGAGCCGAGAAATGTTTTTGTTTTTCTTCGTGGCCAGGAAAAAAAATAATGACTGCTTCTTTTCTTTTGTTTGTTTGTATATTTCTACCACGTGGGTAGAAAAAAAAAGGAAAAAGATGGATGCGTAATTCGTTTCACCACGAAAGAAAAAGCGAGAAATGATATATATATATTTTTTTGTTTTTGTACGAAATTAATTACTCTGCCCCATACAACAAAGCTTGCACGTTGGGTCACCAATGTTCGGATCGAGGGTCGTGTTCCCCGATTATAAACGTGTTCAGTAAATCAAGCAATTGTTGCATGCAAAGACAGAGTAATAATTAATAAACAAAAATGAAGTAGTTCAAATAACGTTTATTGAACGTGTGTGTACGTGGAATGGTGAAGTGTGTGATGTATGCATGTGTGTCGATGGAAAAACAGTTCTTGAAAAGGTATAAGAAATGAGTCCGGCGTAGGAAAAGTCTTTGAAAGCCGTAACACAAAGAAAACGAGTTGAGAACTCTTACCGTTGTTTGCCCACGTGTGTTGGTAGTTGTTAGGCCGATTGAAGAGAAAAGCGTGAGACGAAACGCTAGTGTATTAGCGTCGTTCTGTCGACCAGAGAAGAGTGAAACGGAACGCTAGTGTCAGCGTCTGTCTGCCGAGGCAGGTCGGTGAGGAAGGGAGAGAATTTCCGTTTTGCACCGGGTTTTTATAGTCAGAAGGGCAGATAACTCTGGTGTCGCTTTACAGCGCCACCTGTCGGTGAAAAAGCGCCACCTAACGGCCAACCGGTGTAGTTATGTTTTGAAAGGAGGAGGTAACTGCTACAGTCTATTAATTCCGCCATCACAAAGGGGGGGGGGGCGTTAATGTGGTTTAAGATACAAAGGAATAAATGTTGCCTTCTGTAAAAATGGAAAGAAAACGAAGGGTTACCAGTTTTGAAGTGTGTGGACAGTTTCGGGCGGTGGGCACTCGATTTTCAGAATAAAGAAGAACTTGTTCATAGAAGATTTTTTATAGGTGATATTCATTTGTATATGAAGAGAGCAACTGCTTTAAGAAGGAACGTATTGGGAAGACAGCAGTTGTGTTAGTGACAGCAGAGAGTGAGCATTGAGATTGAGATTGATCGTTGCGGTGTCGTCAAAGAGAAGTTACTTTAAATTCATTACCAGATGACAAAGGAGTTCAGAAAGATGAGATATCATGTGAATATGATATCATCTCGACGCCTGTCCTGTGCAGTTCTAGGAGGTCCACCCTCCCAGGCTTCGCCTCCCCTCTTTGGGGAGGAGTAGGTTTATTGCTTACTGCCTGGGCGCCCCTACCGGGGAATGCCGACGGGGCTGCCCAGGCAATTTTTAAATGGCCAGAGTGCTCACCTCTCGAGCGCTGGCTTTTAACCCCACTTGCTCGACCCGATCTTGGGTCACATCTTACTTGTGGGAGTAAGATAAAACTGGCCTTGTGCCTAACTCCGCGAGGAGTAAATAAACATCTCTCGGCCTTTTGGCTAAGATCAAAGTGTAGTATCTGTTCCGATGGATACTGCACGCCTGTCCTGTGCAGTTCTAGGAGGTCCACCCTCCCAGGCTTCGCCTCCCCTCTTTGGGGAGGAGTAAGTTTATTGCTTACTGTCTGAGGCGGCCCTACCGGGGAATGCCGACGGGGCTGCCCAGGCAATTTTTAAATGGTCAGAGTGCTCACCTCTCGAGCGCTGGCTTTTAACCCCACTTGCTCGACCCGATCTTGGGTCACATCTTACTTGTGGGAGTAAGATAAAACTGGCCTTGTGCCTAACTCCGCGAGGAGTAAATAAATATCATGTGTGAGAAATGGAACAAGCTTTCACCTTCACGTCCGGCTTTGATTTCAGCACAGCTAGACACTCTAAGAGATGTGTTTGACTAGTAACCCCCACCCTCTCCATCAACCCAGCCTGAGTTGGGTGTGTGACAAAAACAAAAAAAAAACAAACAAGAAAAGATCCATTCTTAAAATGCATCCCTTCAATCTGAGCTTTTAGCAATGAAAATTTTATTTCAATTTAAGCGTGACATGCCTTACTCTAGTTAAACCAAACCTTAAATACACAGAAATGATTTAAGGGAGATAACTTATAATCCAAATGGTTCAAGGGAAATGACTTCTAATGCATTAAGAAGGAACGTATTAGGAAGACAGCAGTTGGGTTAGTGACAGCAAAGAGTGAGCATTGAGATTGAGATTGAGATTGTTCGTTGTGGTGTCGTCAAAGGGAAGTTACTTTAGCTTCATTACCAGATTACATAGGTGCGAAGTTTCTCTAAGAATACATGCATGCTCACAATTACATGTTTGTCTGTGAGTGTGTATTTCTCTCTCTCTCTCTCTCTCTCTCTCTCTCTCTCTCTCTCTCTCTCTCTCTCTCTCTCTCTCCAATAGGTCATAAAGGAGTTAATGATTGACGCTGCTGAATCGTGATAACCGGAAGGTAGTGAAGCGGGCGGACATGACAGCATCTGTTTTCAGGCTGACATGATTTCTGGGAGAAGTCATTCAGGCTTAGCGGAAGATTCAGTTGAGAAAAGACGTACTAAAACTTGTTTGACAAACGTTAATAATTAAGCTATGCGCTTAAAAAATTACTCTCTCTCTTTTTCTCTCCCCCTTTAGACTTTTTTGTTACGAGATGATCATCTAGCGGAATAAATTCTTTATTCTTCTTCGGGTTGTTTGAGTTAATTGAACAATTATATTGAGAAAACATGCTGTTATGGTTGAAAATAGAGAAATATGCGTGAGTATTAAATAAGTAAATGTTACTTATGTTGTATTGTTTGTGTTCTTAGAGTCTATGCGACTGCTGCCAGGAAAACATAACCTCGAGGCAAAACCTGTTGACCTTTAAGAAAGCTTTTGACGAAATGCTCGCCAGGCCTTGTAAAAGCCATTCCCTCAACGAGGAGAAGTAAAAAAAAACGTCCGTATGCTTTGAATGACGCGCCAGAAAGAAGCTGAGACTCATCTTAAATCCGCGCGTGACAACGACATTACAAAGATGTGGGCCGATAATAAATCTAAGGGAGATAACTCAGATAATTCTAGCCCAACAAAGTGTTGGGAAAACAGGAAAAAGAAGGGATGTAGAAGAATGTGGTCAAAGGAAAAATCGCAAGGGTGAGATTCAATGTTATTTTCTAACCTACAAGGTGACATGGACGAATACAAAATAGAAGGAAAAAGGAGAAAGAAGACCGAAGAAATAGAAAAAACGTGAGAATCTGTTGGCATGTATGCAATGAACCCGATGAAAGTAGGATTTGGGCATAGAGGGATTTGAAATAAATAAATAGAATCTACTGTTACATTCACACATATATTCAACTGTTCATTTTGCTAAACTTATTCTTTTATCGAGGATGACTGACCTAATGGATACCGAGTTCGAATCCTATTCTAGTCATTTATGTACTTATACCGTTCGGAAAGGTATGAACCCATCACCAGCCTTTGGTTAAAATAGCAACTTCTGTTCAATGAATCGTTTCCAATAGGTACGGTGTCCCTACATTAAATAGGTTGTTTTGTTTTATGGCATATCAACCCTTTTCGGGTTATTTAATGCCGAATCCGGTCATTTTGGTAAATGTTTTTATGCTTCAAGTTCTTTGTATGTTCAAGTATTTATTCATAGTGTTTTTTATTTTTTTGGTTTTGTTTTTTTTGTATTTTGTTTTACAGCATATCAACCCTCCTCGGGTTGTTTAATGCTGAATCCGGTCATTTTGGTAAAAGTTCTTTATGTATTCAAGTATTTATTCATGGTGTTTAGTTTTTTGTTTGTTTGTTTGTTTTACGGCATATCAACCCTCCTCGAGTTATTTAATGCTGAATCCATTTTAGTAAAAGGGTTTATGCTTCAAGTTCTTTATATGTTCAAGTATTTATTCATGGTGTTTGGTTTGGTTGTTTTGTAGAAGAAAAATGTGTGTTTTTTTGTTTTTTTTTGTTTTTGGCTTTGCAGAACATGATTGAGTTTTGTAAAAGGGAAAGGAAAAAACAATAACATTAATGTTTGGTGCATTTTAACTCAGGAAGCCGGTATCTTCAGACAGCGTTATCTCGTAGCACCAAATTCTACATTAAATCACAACAAAATGGGTTGATATGCCGTAAAACGGAAAAGAAAAACATATTCTTCCTAAAATCAAAAAACATTTTTTTTAAATCTACAATCCTCTGATCATTTTTTTTTGTATTCTTAAAATTAAAAACTTGATATTCGTATTATTTTGGTTTCAAATCAAATAAAACAATTCGTTTTAAAAATGTCTCTCGGTTATATTCCGTAAACAAATTGAATTGTTTCCCATTCCGTTCGACATCTTCTTGTAACCCACTTGTCGGTGGCGGAATCCAGAAAAGCTTCTTTTGTGTGTGGTCCAAACAAAGGTCCTTCCCAATCCAAAGGCGGCCACTCTTCAAGTCAAAAGCCATACACGTGCTTTTGTTTATTAAGACAAAAAAAACAAACAGAGACCACATCCTTTATGAACCAACAGAATCAATTCTTAATGATCGGAGGACAAAGAAAATATTCTTTTATTTATTTTCTCGGCCTCTTTTTTATTTAAAACAAAAACTCCCTTCTCGGACGAGTATCTCCTCTGCTTAACGTGTCAAAAAAGCTTTTGTTGTTATTTTTATTGTTATGCTTTGTCCCGGAAGATTATTGCAAACGAAATTTAGTTATAGTTTGTGGTCATTCTATATCTTATTTTAGTTAATTTTAACCGTTGACTTAAGTTCATTTTAGAGAGCGATGAACAACGAGGTTGGGGAGGTAATATTTTCTTTCTGCCTGTCAATTAAGGACAATGTCCTTTTACAAACATCTCAATTACGAAATTTTTTTTCTGTTTTTCTAAATATTTACACTTTGGGAATACAACAAATAATACAAAAAAAATGCAGCCTTTTTTTTATCTCTTTCATACTCCGTTATTCTTTCTTTCTTTTTTTGTTTTAACATAGTTCACCCCAAACAAGGCAGACCGCCACTGTAGACGTAACGGGCTACTGAGACAAAGGGTGTGAGTTTTTTTGTTTTTTTTAGGGGGGTTCAACCTAAATTGGGAGCTGTGCAGCCAGATGTTTGTTTACATTAGTTTTAAATTTCTGCATGTCAGTACCGTCAGGAAAACAGGGAGCAGGGGGGAGTTCCAGAGTCCAGCAGCACTCGGAAAACAGCTTTTGGAGTAGAAAGTTCTTCGGTATCTGGGGACCTCCACAGTGAATGGATGGGATTTGGCAGATTGTCGGGTTGGTCTAGTGAATTTGCGTCGTTGGGGCACCAGAGCAGCAAGTTCATCAGTTGTTGTTCTTGTTGTTCTTAACGTCGTCGTCATTAGAATTTGTACTCACTAGGAGTTCTCACACAAGTCATCGTTAATGATTTCTCACTGATGTTCCCCGAAGTGACAACAAGCCTCCCTAGATTTTCAGTACTCTGCTCTTCTTTTCGATAACCTTTGCAAATGACTTTGCAGTATCGCAACAGCCGCTTACCATTGATTTCTCGCTGGTAACGACCATTTGCCCCCTCTAGGATTTGGGTGGCAATAAGCCTCCCCTAGGTCCCAGCACTCTCTGCACTCTTCCAGTGGAGGTCTGGTTAGTGCTCTTCCTTCTCAGTCTTCCCATCCTCTTTGACCCTCTGCAACTATTTTGTGCTGTGTCAGCCGAGTCCGATGCCATCATTTGTTTTTTTTGGGGGGGGGGCAGTTTATGATATTTCTTTCAGTTTCTGTTCCTTGGGTTCATGGGGTGGTGTTCTTCCTGTGGTTTTGTTTTCTTCCTATTGTAACTTCCATGTGACTAGTTACCGTTCGTAGTTTATGTGGGTTGGTTTCTGCATTCGATGATTTTCCTTAAGATTTCAGCTGTTTTCATCATTGGCGTCCTTACATTTATTGATCCCGTTTAGAGCGCTACTGAAACCACTCGAATAAAATTAAGGATGCCTCCAGAGCAATCTTTCCGAGTTTCTTCTCCCCCCCCCTAGTCCGAAGAGAAGCTTAAGAAACGTTAACTAATTTTGAAAGAAAATGTCGAGTCATTTCCGGAAGGAATACTTTGACATTACAATGTTTTCTTTTTAAATTATGGCTGAAAAACTCCCCCCCCCCCCGCCGATGGAATCTGAGCTATAGCCCTCTTAAGGGTGCACTTAGTGATTCGGGAATACTTCTATTATCTTCCTCGATTCATTTTACATAAGAATACACTTTTAGATAATGCATGGACGGCGGCATCAGGGGGGGGGGGGCAGGGGGCTCAAGCCCCCTCACTTTTTGATTTTTCCCCAATATGCCCAAATACGGTCATTTGAGTCCAGACGCCAAAAAATTGAAATATTTTGAATTTTTCTTTTTCTATCACCAAGAGAATTCTATTCCGTTTCTAATGAGCTCTCAACCACTATCGGACGATCATTTTTAGTCAAGATATTGAATTTATTCCCATATTTGGCATTTTGGGCGCAATGTGGGCCGCCCCCCCCCCACACACACTTTTTAGGAGAACCCCGCACTTTTATAACTGTCCCGCCGGCCCTGTAATGTATGTAGATTCTCTAACCTTTCTTTCTATAGGGCACACACGCACACATACAAACATACACATTGCTTTTAAATAGAATAAATCTCTTGTTGATGACGTGTGGGCTAAGACGTCGGAATTTGAGTTTGAAACATGACTCATGATCCGAGGTTCGAATCCGGCGACCGGTATGAATAATCTTCTTTACACTGACGATTTACCAAAAGGATGAATCGTATACGTATGTAGATGAAAACAATATATATATATATATATATATATATATATATATATATATATATATATCGAAACAGTTTTCATAGTAAACAACTGATGATCCCCTAAATAATGTTAAGACTAGCGTAAATACTCGGCAGCAAACTAATATAGTGACTGTTAAAAGTAAATTGACTTACAAGAAAAGTAGTTTTCCACCGAAGGACTCGGGACAAAAGTGTTTGTTTTTTTGTTTTTTCTTTCTTCCATATAGTTTTAATGGTTGAAAAACTTCCGAGACTATATATATAAGTCAGGTACATTTTATATTCCAATATCCATGTTTTTTTTAGGGGGGTTCACATTTCCAAAAAACATAGCATTTGTGTGAGATGTATTGTTTATTGTCCGTTTCTTTTGCCGTGAGCCAAACAACATTTTAATATCAACACTACAAAATTATCAGAAAAATCTACAAAGCAGAAAAAGGTTTTGGATTGAAATGTCTTGAAAAATGTCGTATAAAAATTAAAACATAAAAAACATGGTTATTGGAATATAAAATGAACCTGACTTATATATGCTCTGTTGTAACTGATTGACAATCATCGAGCTGAATCTTTTAAAGAGACTGCTAATTAAAAGGAACTGATAGTATATGCTAATACATATATTGTCATAAGTCCCTTTTACTAGGATTGGTGCACTCTGAGAGAATGTATAAAACGAGCAGTAATACTATGGCTAAAAAGCGAGATTCCGACCCCATTTGTTGTGGTTGAATCACTCTCCACTGCTCGCTATGCACGCCCGCCGATTTGGCGTTTATAGATTTAAATCCCTCCTAATTGTCATGTGAATTCATGCCGGCCGCGGGGGAAGACACCCAACTACGAAGCAGTGGCGTTTTGTAAAACCGGCGTGAATAACATTCCCTACACTAAAGATTGCATAAGCATGAAACATCGAGGTCTGTAGGTAAAAATAACTAATATTTACTTAAAATATATCATAGATAGATAGATAGATAGATAGATAGATAGATATAGAGAGAGAAGGTGAATAAAATATATGGCAATATGTTTGGAAATCTTTGTAACAATTTTAAAGTCAAGTTCTAATTAGAGGTTTTTTTTGTATAATACGAAAAAGAAAAAACGATTTCTCGAAATACTTTTCACCGATGCCCAATCTCGTGGGCAAAATACTTGATTGAATTTATTGAACGGGAAAGTAAAAATAAGAAAATATTTTTGATTTCAAACATTTAATCTAATTTAATAAAAACAATAAGAAACTCTGGTTACTTTGGTTTTTTTCATTTAAATGCGTTTAACCTACAAGCGACCTGTAAGGGTATATGTTGTATCGACCATTTCAAAGTGAAGTCATACACATTATAACGAGTGCTCGTTGAATTCATTGCCAATTAGTCATCGGCAAAAATAGTATTCCAAATTCCTACTAAGACCTTACCGAAATAACTACCGTCAAAAATAGTCGCATGATTAGTTGGGCTTCCGATAAAAAAATAAAATGATGCTCACAGACTTTAGTCGAATTAATATTTTTTGAAAATCAATGATAACCTAAAATAACATTAACAAGTATTTAGAAGCATTACGGACTTTATTCGAATTAATATTTTTTGAAAATCAATGATAACCTAAAATAACATTAACAAGTATTTAGAAGCATTACGGACTTTATTAAAATTAATATTTTTTGAAAATCAATGATAACCTAAAATAACATTAACAAGTATTTAGAAGCATTACGGACTTTATTCAAATTAATATTTTTTGAAAATCAATGATAACCTAAAATAACATTAACAAGTATTTAGAAGCATTACGGACTTTATTCAAATTAATATTTTTTGAAAATCAATGATAACCTAAAATAACATTAACAAGTATTTAGAAGCATTACGGACTTTATTCAAATTAATATTTTTTGAAAATCAATGATAACCTAAAATAACATTAACAAGTATTTAGAAGCATTACGGACTTTATTCAAATTAATATTTTTTGAAAATCAATGATAACCTAAAATAACATTAACAAGTATTTAGAAGCATTACGGACTTTATTCAAATAAATATTTTTTGAAAATCAATGATAACCTAAAATAACATTAACAAGTATTTAGAAGCATTACGGACTTTATTCGAATTAATATTTTTTGAAAATCAATGATAACCTAAAATAACATTAACAAGTATTTAGAAGCATTACGGACTTCATTCAAATTAATATTTTTTGAAAATCAATGATAACCTAAAATAACATTAACAAGTATTTAGAAGCATTACGGACTTTATTCAAATTAATATTTTTTGAAAATCAATGATAACCTAAAATAACATTAACAAGTATTTAGAAGCATTACGGACTTTATTCAAATTAATATTTTTTGAAAATCAATGATAACCTAAAATAACATTAACAAGTATTTAGAAGCATTACGGACTTTATTCAAATTAATATTTTTTGAAAATCAATGATAACCTAAAATAACATTAACAAGTATTTAGAAGCATTACGGACTTTATTCAAATTAATATTTTTTGAAAATCAATGATAACCTAAAATAACATTAACAAGTATTTAGAAGCATTACGGACTTTATTCAAATTAATATTTTTTGAAAATCAATGATAACATAAAATAACATTAACAAGTATTTAGAAGCATTACGGACTTTATTCAAATTAATATTGTTTGAAAATCAATGATAACATAAAATAACATTAACAAGTATTTAGAAGCATTACGGACTTTATTCAAATTAATATTGTTTGAAAATCAATGATAACCTAAAATAACATTAACAAGTATTTAGAAGCATTACGGACTTTATTCGAATTAATATTTTTTGAAAATCAATGATAACCTAAAATAACATTAACAAGTATTTAGAAGCATTACGGACTTTATTCAAATTAATATTTTTTGAAAATCAATGATAACCTAAAATAACATTAACAAGTATTTAGAAGCATTACGGACTTTATTCAAATTAATATTTTTTGAAAATCAATGATAACCTAAAATAACATTAACAAGTATTTAGAAGCATTACGGACTTTATTCAAATTAATATTTTTTGAAAATCAATGATAACATAAAATAACATTAACAAGTATTTAGAAGCATTACGGACTTTATTCAAATTAATATTTTTTGAAAATCAATGATAACATAAAATAACATTAACAAGTATTTAGAAGCATTACGGACTTTATTCAAATAAATATTTTTTGAAAATCAATGATAACATAAAATAACATAAACAAGTATTTAGAAGCATTACGGACTTTATTCAAATTAATATTTTTTGAAAATCAATGATAACCTAAAATAACATTAACAAGTATTTAGAAGCATTACGGACTTTATTCGAATTAATATTTTTTGAAAATCAATGATAACCTAAAATAACATTAACAAGTATTTAGAAGCATTACGGACTTTATTCAAATTAATATTTTTTGAAAATCAATGATAACCTAAAATAACATTAACAAGTATTTAGAAGCATTACGGACTTTATTCAAATTAATATTTTTTGAAAATCAATGATAACATAAAATAACATTAACAAGTATTTAGAAGCATTACGGACTTTATTCAAATTAATATTTTTTGAAAATCAATGATAACATAAAATAACATTAACAAGTATTTAGAAGCATTACGGACTTTATTCAAATAAATATTTTTTGAAAATCAATGATAACATAAAATAACATAAACAAGTATTTAGAAGCATTACGGACTTTATTCAAATTAATATTTTTTGAAAATCAATGATAACCTAAAATAACATTAACAAGTATTTAGAAGCATTACGGACTTTATTCGAATTAATATTTTTTGAAAATCAATGATAACCTAAAATAACATTAACAAGTATTTAGAAGCATTACGGACTTTATTCAAATTAATATTTTTTGAAAATCAATGATAACCTAAAATAACATTAACAAGTATTTAGAAGCATTACGGACTTTATTCAAATTAATATTTTTTGAAAATCAATGATAACATAAAATAACATTAACAAGTATTTAGAAGCATTACGGACTTTATTCAAATTAATATTTTTTGAAAATCAATGATAACATAAAATAACATTAACAAGTATTTAGAAGCATTACGGACTTTATTCAAATAAATATTTTTTGAAAATCAATGATAACATAAAATAACATAAACAAGTATTTAGAAGCATTACGGACTTTATTCAAATTAATATTTTTTGAAAATCAATGATAACCTAAAATAACATTAACAAGTATTTAGAAGCATTACGGACTTTATTCGAATTAATATTTTTTGAAAATCAATGATAACCTAAAATAACATTAACAAGTATTTAGAAGCATTACGGACTTTATTCAAATTAATATTTTTTGAAAATCAATGATAACCTAAAATAACATTAACAAGTATTTAGAAGCATTACGGACTTTATTCAAATTAATATTTTTTGAAAATCAATGATAACATAAAATAACATTAACAAGTATTTAGAAGCATTACGGACTTTATTCGAATTAATATTTTTTGAAAATCAATGATAACCTAAAATAACATTAACAAGTATTTAGAAGCATTACGGACTTTATTCAAATTAATATTTTTTGAAAATCAATGATAACATAAAATAACATTAACAAGTATTTAGAAGCATTACGGACTTTATTCAAATTAATATTTTTTGAAAATCAATGATAACATAAAATAACATTAACAAGTATTTAGAAGCATTACGGACTTTATTCAAATTAATATTGTTTGAAAATCAATGATAACCTAAAATAACATTAACAAGTATTTAGAAGCATTACGGACTTTATTCAAATTAATATTTTTTGAAAATCAATGATAACATAAAATAACATTAACAAGTATTTAGAAGCATTACGGACTTTATTCAAATTAATATTTTTTGAAAATCAATGATAACATAAAATAACATTAACAAGTATTTAGAAGCATTACGGACTTTATTCAAATTAATATTTTTTGAAAATCAATGATAACCTAAAATAACATTAACAAGTATTTAGAAGCATTACGGACTTTATTCAAATTAATATTTTTTGAAAATCAATGATAACATAAAATAACATTAACAAGTATTTAGAAGCATTACGGACTTTATTCGAATTAATATTTTTTGAAAATCAATGATAACATAAAATAACATTAACAAGTATTTAGAAGCATTACGGACTTTATTCGAATTAATATTTTTTGAAAATCAATGATAACATAAAATAACATTAACAAGTATTTAGAAGCATTACGGACTTTATTCGAATTAATATTTTTTGAAAATCAATGATAACATAAAATAACATTAACAAGTATTTAGAAGCATTACGGACTTTATTCGAATTAATATTTTTTGAAAATCAATGATAACATAAAATAACAGTAACAAGTATTTAGAAGCATTACGGACTTTATTCGAATTAATATTTTTTGAAAATCAATGATAACCTAAAATAACATTAACAAGTATTTAGAAGCATTACGGACTTTATTCAAATTAATATTTTTTGAAAATCAATGATAACATAAAATAACATTAACAAGTATTTAGAAGCATTACGGACTTTATTCGAATTAATATTTTTTGAAAATCAATGATAACATAAAATAACATTAACAAGTATTTAGAAGCATTACGGACTTTATTCGAATTAATATTTTTTGAAAATCAATGATAACATAAAATAACATTAACAAGTATTTAGAAGCATTACGGACTTTATTCGAATTAATATTTTTTGAAAATCAATGATAACATAAAATAACATTAACAAGTATTTAGAAGCATTACGGACTTTATTCAAATTAATATTTTTTGAAAATCAATGATAACATAAAATAACATTAACAAGTATTTAGAAGCATTACGGACTTTATTCGAATTAATATTTTTTGAAAATCAATGATAACATAAAATAACAGTAACAAGTATTTAGAAGCATTACGGACTTTATTCAAATTAATATTTTTTGAAAATCAATGATAACCTAAAATAACATTAACAAGTATTTAGAAGCATTACGGACTTTATTCAAATTAATATTTTTTGAAAATCAATGATAACATAAAATAACATTAACAAGTATTTAGAAGCATTACGGACTTTATTCGAATTAATATTTTTTGAAAATCAATGATAACATAAAATAACATTAACAAGTATTTAGAAGCATTACGGACTTTATTCGAATTAATATTTTTTGAAAATCAATGATAACCTAAAATAACAGTAACAAGTATTTAGAAGCATTACGGACTTTATTCGAATTAATATTTTTTGAAAATCAATGATAACCTAAAATAACATTAACAAGTATTTAGAAGCATTACGGACTTTATTCGAATTAATATTTTTTGAAAATCAATGATAACCTAAAATAACAGTAACAAGTATTTAGAAGCATTACGGACTTTATTCGAATTAATATTTTTTGAAAATCAATGATAACCTAAAATAACATTAACAAGTATTTAGAAGCATTACGGACTTTATTCAAATTAATATTTTTTGAAAATCAATGATAACATAAAATAACATTAACAAGTATTTAGAAGCATTACGGACTTTATTCAAATTAATATTTTTTGAAAATCAATGATAACATAAAATAACATTAACAAGTATTTAGAAGCATTACGGACTTTATTCAAATTAATATTTTTTGAAAATCAATGATAACCTAAAATAACAGTAACAAGTATTTAGAAGCATTACGGACTTTATTCAAATTAATATTTTTTGAAAATCAATGATAACCTAAAATAACATTAACAAGTATTTAGAAGCATTACGGACTTTATTCAAATTAATATTTTTTGAAAATCAATGATAACATAAAATAACATTAACAAGTATTTAGAAGCATTACGGACTTTATTCAAATTAATATTTTTTGAAAATCAATGATAACCTAAAATAACATTAACAAGTATTTAGAAGCATTACGGACTTTATTCAAATTAATATTTTTTGAAAATCAATGATAACCTAAAATAACATTAACAAGTATTTAGAAGTATTACGGACTTTATTCGAATTAATATTTTTTGAAAATCAATGATAACCTAAAATAACATTAACAAGTATTTAGAAGCATTACGGACTTTATTCAAATTAATATTTTTTGAAAATCAATGATAACATAAAATAACATTAACAAGTATTTAGAAGTATTACGGACTTTATTCGAATTAATATTTTTTGAAAATCAATGATAACCTAAAATAACAGTAACAAGTATTTAGAAGCATTACGGACTTTATTCAAATTAATATTTTTTGAAAATCAATGATAACCTAAAATAACAGTAACAAGTATTTAGAAGCATTACGGACTTTATTCAAATTAATATTTTTTGAAAATCAATGATAACCTAAAATAACATTAACAAGTATTTAGAAGCATTACGGACTTTATTCAAATTAATATTTTTTGAAAATCAATGATAACATAAAATAACATTAACAAGTATTTAGAAGCATTACGGACTTTATTCAAATTAATATTTTTTGAAAATCAATGATAACCTAAAATAACATTAACAAGTATTTAGAAGCATTACGGACTTTATTCAAATTAATATTTTTTGAAAATCAATGATAACCTAAAATAACATTAACAAGTATTTAGAAGTATTACGGACTTTATTCGAATTAATATTTTTTGAAAATCAATGATAACCTAAAATAACATTAACAAGTATTTAGAAGCATTACGGACTTTATTCAAATTAATATTTTTTGAAAATCAATGATAACATAAAATAACATTAACAAGTATTTAGAAGTATTACGGACTTTATTCGAATTAATATTTTTTGAAAATCAATGATAACCTAAAATAACAGTAACAAGTATTTAGAAGCATTACGGACTTTATTCAAATTAATATTTTTTGAAAATCAATGATAACCTAAAATAACAGTAACAAGTATTTAGAAGCATTACGGACTTTATTCAAATTAATATTTTTTGAAAATCAATGATAACCTAAAATAACATTAACAAGTATTTAGAAGCATTACGGACTTTATTCAAATTAATATTTTTTGAAAATCAATGATAACATAAAATAACATTAACAAGTATTTAGAAGTATTACGGACTTTATTCGAATTAATATTTTTTGAAAATCAATGATAACCTAAAATAACATTAACAAGTATTTAGAAGCATTACGGACTTTATTCAAATTAATATTTTTTGAAAATCAATGATAACATAAAATAACATTAACAAGTATTTAGAAGTATTACGGACTTTATTCGAATTAATATTTTTTGAAAATCAATGATAACCTAAAATAACAGTAACAAGTATTTAGAAGCATTACGGACTTTATTCAAATTAATATTTTTTGAAAATCAATGATAACATAAAATAACATTAACAAGTATTTAGAAGTATTACGGACTTTATTCAAATTAATATTTTTTGAAAATCAATGATAACCTAAAATAACATTAACAAGTATTTAGAAGCATTACGGACTTTATTCAAATTAATATTTTTTGAAAATCAATGATAACATAAAATAACATTAACAAGTATTTAGAAGCATTACGGACTTTATTCAAATTAATATTTTTTGAAAATCAATGATAACATAAAATAACATTAACAAGTATTTAGAAGCATTACGGACTTTATTCAAATTAATATTTTTTGAAAATCAATGATAACCTAAAATAACATTAACAAGTATTTAGAAGCATTACGGACTTTATTCAAATTAATATTTTTTGAAAATCAATGATAACCTAAAATAACATTAACAAGTATTTAGAAGCATTACGGACTTTATTCAAATTAATTTTTATTTAACATAGTTTAGCCCAAACAAGGCAAGTTGCCACTGTAAACGTAAGGGGCTACTGAGAATTAGGTAAAAGTTGGGGGGGTCGTCCTAAATTAGGAGCTTTGCAGCAAGATGCTTGTTTTCACATTAGTTTTAAATTTCTGCATGTCTGTAGAGTCGGGGAAACAGGGAGCAGGGAGGGAGTTCCCAATGACGGCATCAAGAGGAAATAAGCTATTGGAGTAGAAGGATCTCCGGCATCTGGGGACCTCCACAGTGAATGGATGGGATTTAGAATGAGGTAAAAAAAAGAAAAAGAGAAAAAGAGTGGTTCCGAACGAGAAGGGGGAGTTTGAGTCGCTTCGACTATGATCAATCCATTATCTTTATTTTTGTTTATTTCAAGTTTTAATTTCATTCGATTAAATGGCTGTTTTGTGTTCTCTGTCCTTTTCTGTTCAACTCAGATCTTGTCCTGATTCAGACTACACATGAATGTTATTATCCTACCGAAATTCAGCCAGGGTTTTTACCCCGCCTAATAGACTGGTATTGTTCTGGCCTTTGGGTCTGGATTTACGCTGGTCTATTGGGGGTTGACGGTCCTGTGCAGTTCTAGGAGGGGCACCCTCCCAGGCTTTGCCTCCCCTCTTTGGGGAGGAGTAAGTTTATTGCTTACTGTCTGAGGCGCCTCTACCGGGGAATGCCGACGGGGCTGCCCAGGCAATTTTTAAATGGCCAGAGTGCTCACCTCTCGAGCGCTGGCTTATCTAATCCCACTTTCCCGACCTTGTGTCACATCTTACCTTGTGGGAGGTAGATAAATAAACCACACTGAAGACAGAGTAGAAACTGTCTCTCTGAGAAGGGGCTTAACATATCTCTTCTGTTTCTCAAACAAAATAATTAGAGAAAATGTGGATTAAGGAATCAATGACGAATGTTGTCTTAAAAAGGGATTGACAAGCTGTCGAGTCATGATCCGATTTTTTTTCTAATAAGTAGGATTCTTTCGCGACTAAAACATATTTAGCAGCCTCGACCTGAAGACACAACTTCAGCGGCCATTGCTTGCAAACACCAAACAACGCAGATACGCTTCTCCATCCATCTTAATCAACTCTCACGTCTCAGACCGATATTCAACCTTCCTATTCGACGAGAATACGTTCACTTACACTTAGCAGACTGACCAACCCTTCTCCAGTCGACAAGAGACACTGTATGTTGTATCTGTTTTTATACAATTCAATTCTTCTTAAAAGCGTGTCACTGTCCTTTTATGCGTTCATGTCACCGTACGTAGTATATTACTATTGAGTATAACATCATTTGGGTACTTTTTCTGCTGCTTGTGCGGACTTTCTCTGACCTCGGCTGCTTAGACATTAACCCCAAGTCTAAGTCTGCCTCACAGATCCTTTGCAATGTAACAATTCACTTTTCTCTTGTTTTTTTTTTGTTTACTTCATTTCGTTTTCTTTCTTTCTTTCTTTTTACCTTTCACTCTAGGCTTTCGTCTTTCTTTCTTTCTTTTTACCTTTCACTCTATGCTTTCGTCTTTCTTTCTTTCTTTTTACCTTTCACTCTATGCTTTCGTCTTTCTTTCTTTCGTACCTTCTTACATCTCTTAGTTTCATTCTTTTCTTTTCTTTTTCTTTTCTTTATTTCGTTCTTGCTTTCTTTTCCCTTCTTTCATTTTTTGTCTGTTTCTTTTCCCTTTTCAAAGGCTAAAAACGATTTGAAAGATGCTATTTTGGTAATCATTGACCCAGGAAAATAATTTGTATTAGAACCCGATGCTAGTAACACTTGTATAGCGAGTACCCGTAACCAACAAAACCGCCCCGGTTGCATTATATTCTAGGACACTAAAATTAAGCCATTGTTAGAGCTCTACGAAAGTGGCGCCATTTTCTACCTGGCAAGCATTTTACTGTAATTACAGACCAAAAAAAGTATTAGCTTCATGTTTGATAACACCAGGAAATAAAAAATAAAAAACGACAAAATATACCGTTGGAGCATTGAACTGTCACAATTTAAGTTTAACATCGTCTTCCGTCCTCGAAAGGAAAATATTATTGCTGATACGTTTTCCCGAATATCTGCATTCACTCATTCTTTACAAGATCTTCGCTACACTCACTCATTCTTTACAAGATCTTCGCTACATTCACTCATTTTTACAAGATCTTCGCTACACTCACTCATTCTTTACAAGATCTTCGCGACCTTCACTCATTCTTTACAAGATCTTCGCTACACTCACTCATTCTTTACAAGATCTTCGCGACCTTCACTCATTCTTTACAAGATCTTCGCTACACTCACTCATTCTTTACAAGATCTTCGCTACATTCACTCATTCTTTACAAGATCTTCGCTACACTCACTCATTCTTTACAAGATCTTCGCTACACTCACTCATTCTTTACAAGATCTTCGCGACCTTCACTCATTCTTTACAAGATCTTCGCTACATTCACTCATTCTTTACAAGATCTTCGCTACATTCACTCATTCTTTACAAGATCTTCGCTACACTCACTCATTCTTTACAAGATCTTCGCTACACTCACTCATTCTTTACAAGATCTTCGTGACCTTCACTCATTCTTTACAAGATCTTCGCTACACTCACTCATTCTTTACAAGATCTTCGCTACACTCACTCATTCTTTACAAGATCTTCGCTACATTCACTCATTCTTTACAAGATCTTCGCTACATTCACTCATTCTTTACAAGATCTTCGCTACACTCACTCATTCTTTACAAGATCTTCGCTACACTCACTCATTCTTTACAAGATCTTCGCTACATTCACTCATTCTTTACAAGATCTTCGCTACACTCACTCATTCTTTACAAGATCTTCGCTACACTCACTCATTCTTTACAAGATCTTCGCTACATTCACTCATTCTTTACAAGATCTTCGCTACACTCACTCATTCTTTACAAGATCTTCGCTACATTCACTCATTCTTTACAAGATCTTCGCTACACTCACTCATTCTTTACAAGATCTTCGTGACCTTCACTCATTCTTTACAAGATCTTCGCTACACTCACTCATTCTTTACAAGATCTTCGCGACCTTCACTCATTCTTTACAAGATCTTCGCTACCTTCACTGTAAATTATGCTACACTGGCATTACACGACTATTTCATTTTTTCTAAACAAAGAAACCTTCCTTTCTCACTCGACCAAATAAAAGGCATAACTAATTCGTGCTCGTCTTGCCAGTATCTAAAACCTAAATTCATTACCGGTAACAAAGGGACTCTCATAAAAGCAATACTACCCTTCCAGCGATTAAACATGAGTTTAAAGAGACCACTACTTACGTCCATACATGGTAACAAATACTTACTTAAGATAATCAATGAATATTCAGGTTTTTCCACGAATTTTTCCACTTACCTTTGAACCCAGCCTTGTAATACTCAGTGTTAATAGGGAAGACCAAGTACATTTTTAAGTCTGTGGTATGAATCGAGTAAAACAGCAGTCAGTCAGCCCATTAGCGAACACTATATTATTCCAAATGGGCCGGTAAAAATATAATAAATAAACAAAAGTAATGAAAATAAATATAATAAAGAAAAAAAGAAAATAATACATAAACAAAAAATCACAAAAAAAGGAAAGAATAAAACAAAAATATAATAAAGAAAAGGAAAAAGAAACAAAAATATCATAAAGAAAAGGAAAAACAACAAAAATATAATGAAGAAAGGGGAAAAAACAAAAAAATAATGAAGAAACAATAATGAAACAAAAATATAATGAAGAAAGGGAAAAAAGAAACAAACATATAATAAAGAAAAGAAAAAATATAATAAAGAAAAGGAAAAAGAAACAAAAATATAATAAAGGGAAAAAATATATAATTAAGGGAAAAAAGAAACAAAAATATAATAAAGGGAAAAAGAAACAAAAATATAATAAAGAAAGGGAAAAAAGAAACAAAAATATAATAAAGAAAAGAAAAAATATAAAAAAGAAAGGGAAAAAGAAACAAAAATTTAATGAAGAAAAAATATAATAGAGAAAAAGTAAAAAAAACAAAAATATAATAAAGGAAAAAAAATAAACAAAAATATAATAAAGGGAAAAAAAAATATTATAGAGAAAGTGAAAAAGAAACAAAAATATAATAAAGAAAGGGAAAAAAGAAACAAAAATATAATAGAGAAAGGAAAAAAGAAACACAAATTTAATAAAGAAAAAATATAATAGAGAAAGAGAAAAAGAAACAAAAATATAATAAAGGAAAAAAAATAAACAAAAATATAATAAAGGGAAAAAGAAACAAAAATATAACAGAGAAAGTAAAAAAAGAAAAAAAAATATAATAGAGAAAGGGAAAAAAGAAACAAAAATATAATAAAGAAAAGAAAAAGAAACAAAAATATAATAAAGGGAAAAAGAAAAAAATATATAATAAAGGGAAAAAGAAACAAAAATATAATAAAGAAAGGAAATAAAGAAACAAAAATATAATAAAAAAAGGAAAATATAATAAAAGAAAGGGCAAAAGAAACAAAAATATAATAAAGAAAAGGAAAAATATTATAAAGAAAGGGAAAAAGAAACACAAATATAATAACGGTAAAAAAGAAACAAAAATATAAAAAAGGGAAAAGAAACAAAAATATAGAGAAAGTGAAAAAAAAATATAATAAAGAAAGTGAAAAAGAAACAAAAATATAATAACGGGAAAAAAGAAACAAAAATATACTAAAGGGAAAAAGAAAAAAAATGATAATAGAGAAAGTGAAAAAAATATATATAATAAAGAAAAGGGAAATAGAAACAAAAATATAATAAAGAAAGAGAAAATAGAAACAAAAATATAATAAAGAAAAAAATATATATATAATAAAGAGAAAAAGAAACAAAAATATAATAAAGGGAAAAAGAAACAAAAATATAATCAAGAAAAGAAAAAATATAATGAAGAAAGGGAAAAAGAAACAAAAATATAATAGAGAAAGGAAAAAAGAAACAAAAATATAATAAAGAAAAATATATAATAAAGAAAGGGAAAAAGAAACAAAAATATAATAAAGGCAAAAAAGAAACAAAAATATAATAAAGGGAAAAAGAAACAAAAATATAATAGAGAAAGGGAAAAAAGAAACAAAAATATAATAAAGAAAGGGAAAAAAGAAACAAAACTATCATAAAGAAAAGAAAAAATATAAATAGAAAGGGAAAAAGAAACAAAAATATAATAAAGGGAAAAAGAAACAAAAATATTATAGAGAAAGTGAAAATGAAACAAAAATATAATAAAGAACGGGAAAAAAGAAACAAAAATATAATAGAGAAAGGAAAAAAGAAACAAAAATATAATAAAGAAAAATATATAATAAAGAAAAGGAAAAAGAAACAAAAATATAATAAAGGCAAAAAAGAAACAAAAATATAATAAAGGGAAAAAGAAACAAAAATATAATAGAGAAAGGGAAAAAAGAAACAAAAATATAATAAAGAAAGGGAAAAAAGAAACAAAAATATAATAGAGAAAGGAAAAAGAAACAAAAATATATTAAAGGGAAAGAAACAAAAATATAATAAAGAAAGGAAATAAAGAAACAAAAATATAATCAAGAAAAAGGAAAATATAATAAAAAAGAGGAAAAGAAACAAATATATAATAAAGAAAAGAAAAAATATAATAAAGGAAGGGAAAAAGAAACAAAAATATAATAACGGGAAAAAAGAAACAAAAATATAATAAAGGGAAAAGAAATTAAAATATAATAGAGAAAGTGAAAAAAAATATATAATAAAGAAAGGGAAAAAGAAACAAAAATATAATAACGGGAAAAAAGAAACAAAAATATAATAAAGAGAAAAAGAAAAAAATAATAGAGAAAGTGAAAAAAATATATATATAATGAAGAAAGTCGAAAAAGAAACAAAAATATAATAAAGAAATGGAAAAAATATATAATAAAGAAAAATATATATATAATAAAGGGAAAAAGAAACAAAAATATAATAAAGAAAGGGAAAAAATATAATAAAGAAAAGGAAAAATATAATAAAGAAAGGGAAAAAGAAACAAAAATATAATAAAGGAAGAAAAAATATAATAAAGAAAGGAACAAAGAAACAAAAATATAAGAACGGAGAAAAAAGAAGCAAAAATATAATAAAGGAAAAAAGAAACAAAAATATGATAGAGAAAGTGAAAAAAAATATAATAAAAAAAGTGAAAAAAGACACAAAAATATAATAAAGAAAGGAAAAAAAGAAACAAAAATATAATAAATAAAAGAAAAAATATAATAAAGAAAGGGAACAAGAAAAATAAATATAATAACGGGAAAAAGAAACAAAATATCATAGAGAAAGTGAAAAAAGAAACTAAAATATAATAGAGAAAGGAAAAAAGAAACAAAAATATAACAAAGAAAAGAAAAAATATAATAAAGAAAGGGAAAAGGAAACAAAAATATAACAGAGAAAGTGAAAAAAGAAACAAAAATATAATAAAGAAAAGGAAAATAGAAACAACAATACAATAAATGGAAACAAGAAACAAAAATATAATAAAGGGAAAAAGAAACAAAAATATAATAAAGAAAGGAAATAAAGAAACAAAAATATGATCAAGAAAAAGGAAAATATAATAAAGAAAGGGAAAAAGAAAAAATATAATAAAGAAAAGAAAAAATATAATAAAGAAAGGGAAAAAGAAACAAAAATATAATAACGGGGAAAAAGAAACAAAAACATAATAAAGGGAAAAAGAAACAAAAATATAATAGAGAAAGTGAAAAAATATATATATAAAAAAGAAAGGGTAAAATAAACAAAAATATAATAACGGGAAAAGAGAGAAAAAAAAATGATAGAGAAAGGAAAAAAGAAACAAAAATATAATATAGAAAAGAAAAAATATAATAAAGAAAGGGGAAAAAAACAAAAATATAATAAAGGGAAAAAAGAAACAAAAATGTAATAATGGGAAAAAGAAACAAAAATATAATAGAGAAAGTGAAAAAAGAAACAAAACTATAATCAAGAAAAGGAAAATATAACAAAGAAAAGGAAAAAGTAACAAAAACATAAGAAAACAAAAAATATAATAAAGAAAGGGAAAAAGAAACAAAAATATAATAACGGGAAAAAGAAACAATAATATAATAAAGGGAAAAAGAAAAAAATATAATAGAGAAAGTGAAAAAATATATATAATAAAGAACGGGAAAAAAAACTGTAATAAAGAAAGGAAAAAAGAAACAAAAATATAATAAAGAAAAGAAAAAATATAATAAAGAAGGGGAAAAGAAACAAAAATATAATAAAGGGAAAAAAGAAACAAAAATATAATGAAGCAAAAAAGAAAACAAAAATATAATAGAGAAAGTGAAAAAAGAAACAAAAATATAATAAAGAAGGAAAAACACATAATAGAGAAAGGAAAAAGAAACAAAAATATAATAGAAAAAGGAAAAAAAGAATCAAAAATATAATCAAGAAAAGGGAAAAAGAAACAAAAATATCATAAAGTAAAGGAAAAAAGAAACAAAAATATAATAAAGAAAACGAAAAAAGAAACAAAATATAATAAAGAAAACGAAAAAAGAAACAAAAAATAAGAAAGAAAACGAAAAAAGAAACAAAATATAATAAAGAAAGGAAATAAAGAAACAAAAACATGATAAAAAAGGAAAAAGAAACAAAAATATGATGCAGAAAGGAAAAAAGAAACAAAAATATAATTATGAAAAAGAAAAAGAAAAAAATATATAATGCAGAAAAGGAAAAAAGAAAAAAAAATATAATAAAGAAAAGGAAAAAAAACCAAAAATATAATAAAGAAAAGGAAAAAAGAAACAAAAATATAATAAAGAAAAGGAAAAAAGAAACAAAATATAATAAAGAAAAGGAAAAAAGAAACAAAATATAATAAAGAAAAGGAAAAAAGAAACAAAAGTTTAATAAAGAAAAGGAAAAAAGAAAAAATATAATAAACAAAAGGAAAAAGAAACAAAAATATAATGCAGAAAAGGAAAAAAGAAACAAAATATAATAAAGAAAGGGAAAAAAGAAACAAAAATATAATAAAGAAAAGGAAAAATTAAACAAAAATATAATAAAGAAAAGCAAAAAAACTATAATAAAGAAACTAAAAAAAATCCAAATCGAATAATATTAAAATTAACTCGAATTTAAAAAGACAAATTGATACAGCCACTCTTTCACACCTACTTAAAATGGAAGGACATGGCAGTGTGGAAAAGTGTGTGAAAAGAGAGAAACTCTAAGAAAGAATAAAAACAAAAGAAAATTAAAAACATGAAACGAAAAAGAACAAAAAGGCAGAACAAACTTTTCCTTTTCGCCTTTTTACCAAAGAAAAAAAAACTTGTTTTAAAATGTGTTTTCCGTTCAGCTGAAAATTATTTTCTAAAATTTTTGCTGAATAAACTCTCACGAAACAATTTCGTCAGCAAACGTGACCGCAATCAACACGGCTTCTTAACTGGCGCCAATATCAACTGCAGCTAATACCACCACCTCATCTGTCACAGCACTAACAAGATGAGGTCAGCATGGGTTTAAGTAAAAAAAAAACTAACGTGGGGTCTGCGTGATGACACATAAGTTAACAAAATAAACATAAAAAACACACTTACTTACACACGCATATCTAATGTATAAACATCAAAAAGCACACTTACTTACACACACGCATATCTAATGTATAAACATTAAAAAGCACACTTACTTACACACGCATATCTAACGTATAAACATTAAAAAGCACACTTACTTACACACACGTATATCTAACGTATAAACATTAAAAAGCACACTTACTTACACACGCATATCTAACGTATAAACATCAAAAAACACACTTACTTACACACACGCATATCTAATGTATAAACATTAAAAAGCACACTTACTTACACACGCATATCTAACGTATAAACATCAAAAAGCACACTTACTTACACACACGCATATCTAATGTATAAACATTAAAAAGCACACTTACTTACACACGCATATCTAACGTATAAACATCAAAAAGCACACTTACTTACACACACGCATATCTAATGTATAAACATTAAAAAGCACACTTACTTACACACGCATATCTAACGTATAAACATTAAAAAGCACACTTACTTACACACACGTATATCTAACGTATAAACATTAAAAAGCACACTTACTTACACACGCATATCTAACGTATAAACATCAAAAAGCACACTTACTTACACACGCGCATATCTAACGTATAAAGTTAAGTTAGTCTTTTTCTCGCTTTTTGTAATCGATAGCTTTCTTCTGATGAAATCAATATTTGATTCTGGTTTGTCAGTTCTTTTGGTGAGTCGTTGCAGCAAGTTGTTGAGAACAATAAAATGTAAGTCGATTTAATTCCTTCCAGAAAATACTTTGTCTGGGGCAGACTTATTTTCATACGGACACTTGAAAAGGGACGTATACGTCATTACATAGTTGTTTAGAAGTAAAAATAATATTTTGAAAAAAACAAAGTTAACATGAAAGCTCTACCGGGAAACGCTGAGTAAATACAGCTAATATATATATATATATTATTTGTTATTGTTTATTATCTATGTACGTATACGTTTCGTCCTTAATAATCGGGACTCATCAGCATAGAGATATGACTATTCACTACCGGTCATGCGATTCGAAACCCCGGACTACGAGTATTTTTGCAACTCAAATCTGACGCCCTAACCACTCGGCCTGTTGAACAGCGAATAAACGGTGATAATTTTAACACTTTATATGGCTGCTTGACGTCATAGAGTGTTCGATTTTAATGAAAGGAACGATGCATTTAAAGCTAGCGACGTCATGCTGTGTTAATACTACACTTACAGTGCTCTACTAGACGGGGTGTTCTAGGAGCTACAAATATATATATATATATATATATATATATTGGCAATGAACAGACGATGGTTATTTTACTTATCATAATGAATTAAAATAATAAAATAATGGTAAGGTTAGCTAACCAATTTCGAACCTCGCTTAATAGAGCTAAATCGAGGCAGATGTTGACGTCTATTTGAAAATATTTATTTAAATGTACTTGCAGTTTGCACCACGTTGGAAGGACGTCGCGAAGATTAGACAATCGGGTAAAAAAAAAAACACGTGACCACAAAAATTCGTCAGACAAATTATTCGCCTTCGGATGTTTCGAACAATACATACGGGACTGAACATCTAATAAATAACCGTACCTCTAATTTTAGTGTTAACTTATTTTCCACTCTAACTAAGTCACACTCGCCCTATAACCTTAAGATTCTAGAAACTATATTATGTCTTCGCAACCTTTTCTTTGTAAGCAAAGAGAAAATCTCCTCGGACTTAGTGTAGTTTCTATTTGAGTTTTACCATTCTCTTTTGTCTCACTGTAATTCCCATAGCATCATTTTTTTCTCTTAAATTAACCTCGATTTAGCCCTCTTAAGCGAGGTTCTGAACCAGTTAGCTCCCCTTTTCATTCTTATGATTAATAAAAACTAAATGTTCTGTTCACTGCCATAATAGAATGTTGTGCTACGATATATATATATATATATATATATATATATATATATATATATATATACAGAAATTTAATACAACATATGGACCAATGGTTTCCAGCACATATGGCAAAACCTCAGCCTCTTATCAGCATAGAAAGTAATTGGTAAAGAAATGATAAAATTAATATAATATAGTACTCTTTTTTATTATTTTTATTATCTTTCCGTTTTTGCTGGAGATGGGGCATCCTACCGGATGCCAGACATTCACCGGCTATTTCAGACACTCCAGCCTAGAGATCTTTTTAAGATTCTAACCGTCCCTTTCAGTGCAATTGTTTGTTTTACTCTTGCACTCAGTTCGCCAGATAGCTTTTGAAATTCGTTTTCATTAGACCTGTTGCTCCTATAATTACTGGTATGATGGAGATTTTCCTAAGATTCCCGTTTCTTTTTATGCCGCATGGTATTTCGTAATCTTTCCCCTTTCAGCTCTGTTTAATCCTGCACCACCAGGGACACCGACCTCAACTAGGGCTGCTACTTTCTCCCTTTTGTCCCATATTACGATGTCATGTTTAACAGCTTCGCTTTCTATATATGTAGCTGTAGGGATTGCATAGTCTGTAGCTGTAGGGATTGCATAGTCTCTCAATGGACTCACGTGTGTGCCGTTAAACGAATATAATGATGTGGTCAGGTAGTGTCCGAATGAGGCAGTTAAGAATGTAAAATTTAAGGCTTAAGAAACCGGTCGAACATGCCTCGCAAGTGATGTTTAAGGATACTAATTTCAGTTAAATGCACAGCGTTTCATTTCGCTAATGCCCTGGATGTGATGTAAGGAGCTTAACTCTATCAATTTTATGAAAACATTCATTTGGAAAACTTTTTTTTTTCGAGATATTTTATTAAATTAAAAAAAAACAAATAATCAGATATCAACTGTTAAGCAGCAAATGAATAAATAAATAAATAATAAATAAAAAATAGAAAATAGAAGGACAAGGCCAATACGACACTTGCAAAACGTATTTGGGAACTTAACGACAAAGGGATACCTTTCAACATCAAATGGAGAATTATCAAGAGAAGACCATCATTCTCCCCTGCATTAAACAGATGCCCCTTATGTGATTCAGGGAAATATGACATCCACAGATCCATTATTGACCCATATACGTCCTGTTTAAACGTACGTGATGAATTGATAAATGGAAGTATTCACAGGAAACAGACACTCCTTATAAATTCGGCGGATCGAGTAACATAACGAACTATTCAACCATTCTCTAATTGATGCCATATTAATATATCGCCCTCGCATTTCAGATTTTAGAATATTATCAAAAGGGGTTTTACTGAGTTATCCCCCTTAGTCACCAATTCTTTATTATACTAACATATGCTTTTCTCTATATGTCTTTTTAAGTTTTAATTTTCCTTCTATTTTTTATCCCGTTTCAAGCATCGCCTCCAGCAAACGATTTTTTAAATCTAAATAATTTTTTAATAATAAATATTTAATTATTATCTGCATACGTATACGTAACATCTTTATTAATATTATTACTATTATTATTAATATTATTATTAATATTATTATTAATAATATTATTATTTTTAATATTATTAATATTATTAATATTATTATTAACAATATTATTATTAACAATATTATTATTATTAATATTATTGTTATTAATATTATTATTATTATTATTATTATTATTATTATATCCGCTATTCTTTAAAGCTGTTCCTATTTTTTAAATATTGATTGAATATATTTATTTTGCTGAAATTAGTGGCTTGTCTATGATCTATTGACCAAGAAATTTGTTTGAAAAATAGGTTGTTTATGAATATATAATGGGATATTGTTTGTCTTTCTATGAGGCTTGCATGTTTCATTGCTTGAATTAAAGGTTATATTTAAGAAAGTAACTTCTTTTTAGATTCATTTTTATTTCTATGTTTAAAGGTTTGTATTTTTCTTTCCTTTTTTGATCTCAACTTCTGCCTGATGTGTTATGAAATATATTGAGGCCTTTATTCCTGTGAATAATATTCGTGTTGCTTATAGATAAAAGCTTATTAATTATGTACATTCCTGTTAACTCGCAGACATTAACTCCCTATCGTTGTTACTCCACATTGTGGCACACACACACACACACACACATACATATATATATATATTTATAGGGGAGTTTTAATTAACCTACTGAACACTATCATCGAGTGTCTTCGGTCTCTCTCTACAAGGGTTTGTCAGGACAACCTGACATGAGGATACTTCCTCCTACAAGTAAACCCTAACCAAAATTCAAAATAACATAGTATTCGCAACACAAGTAAGATCTCATCAGCACGGCTATACACTGGCTCATACGAGGAATAGTGCACATTCTCCTAGTAATGTTACCTCAAGTAATAGCACTTAGCTGGATACCCCACCAGACTAGATGAATTCTTGTTCTGAAATCCGGTAAGACCAAGAGACCACAAGAAAGATATACTATAACATAGTTAACTGGTCAATTGGGGAGAGGAAAATTAATGTTTTTAACTTTTTTATTAACTCAACGTTTGAGAAATAAAGGAGAATTTTTATAGAATATTCGAATATCTATGTATCTCATATAGAAATCAAGTGTTAGCTATAGGAAGGTGCCTCTTGATTTCTGATAACTTTGACCGAAGTAAAATGAAACACAAAAGGAATATATATATATATATATATATATATATATATATATATATATATGTGTAAATATACACACACACACACATATATATATATATATATATAAATATACATATATACATATATAAATACATATATATATATATGCATATTTATATATATATATATGTATATTTATATATATATATATATATATGTATTTATATATATATATATGTATATTTATATATATATATGTGTGTGTGTGTGTATATTTACACATATATATATATATATATATATATATATATATATATATATATATGGTAAAATGAAAAAGGAAAACCAAAAACTGGATGTTTTTTATGTGTACATCAACGTTTCGTCTTTATTTATAAGACTTCATCAGGATGATGATATAGGGAAAAGATATCATGCAAGCACAGATACATGTAGGGTAGACATGTTGGGAAGAAAAATAAAATAAAATGAAAAATAATGGCAGCGTTTTGCTGGACGTCCGTACTTGTTAGAGAATGAAAATGAGTGGGAGAAAGAGGGGAAGGGTGGAGGGAGCAAGGACTACTGTAGCTGGCGATGAGAGAAAGAGGTGGGGGATGAGCAGGGGTAAAATGGATGGCAGAGAGAGATTGGAGGAAGAGGGGGAGGGGGTGTTTTGACCAGATGGCTGTGGTCGAGATTGAAAGGGGAAGAGTGAGTTGGAATGTTTGTGTGTGGGGGGTGTGTGCAGGGAAAATGGGGATGGGTAGAGAGGGAGGGGGGGCTGTGATTTTGGTGGATGGGCGAAAGTGAGAGGGGGAAGAGGGAGGATTTGTCGTGATAGGGTGTGAAATATTTGAAATATTTGGAAAATGATAGCAATGAGTGAGGGATTGGAGTGGGTGGGGGAGGGGGGTGATTGAAAGGGTGGGTGAGGAATATTTGAAATATTTGGAACATGAGAAAGTTTATTTGGACTGTAGTATTAAAAATGTGAGGGAAAAAAGTGAGGAAAAATAAGAGAAGATTCAGGGAGAAGAGGGAAGGGTGTGGGTGAATGGAAGAGTGTCATAAGGTTAGAGATGAAAATAAAAGTTAGCCATGATCAGGCAAAAGACTTTGTTCTGTGAGGATGATCTTGCTTATTAAGGGTGATAGGTTAAAGAAACCATTTCGCTGCTTGATAGTAGTGGAGGATGTGATGAGGGCAGTTTCCAATAATCTTCGCCGAGATTTGTTGTGGATGTGTTTAGTGATTTTGGCTTGTTCAAATTTGAATGCATGACCATATTCTAGAGCATGGGAGAAAAGTGCACTAAGAGGGTTGTTGTTTTTTATGTCCCTTTTATGTTCATTTAATCGTTTCTTTAATTCACGTTGTGTTTCTCCCACGTAGAATTGATGGCAATCATTGCAGGGGACAGTGTATAAGCCGGCATGGGATGTGGGTGTTTTTTGGAAATGTCTGGATGTGTTTAAAGTTTGTTTTATGGATTGAGAAGTGGTTTGTACTATTGGAATGCCTAGTTTGTTGAGCGTGTTGCATATGGATGTGTTATTGGAATGCGTGGGTAGGAGAAGGGGTCTGTCTATGAGAGAGGTGTTAGGGGTTTGCTTTTTTTGTGTGGTGTTTCTGGAGAATATTTGGAAGGCTTTTTTTTAATACTACAGTCCAAATAAACTTTCTCATGTTCCAAATATTTCAAATATTCCTCACCCACCCTTTCAATCACCCCCCTCCCCCACCCACTCCAATCCCTCACTCATTGCTATCATTTTCCAAATATTTCAAATATTTCACACCCTATCACGACAAATCCTCCCTCTTCCCCCTCTCACTTTCGCCCATCCACCAAAATCACAGCCCCCCCTCCCTCTCTACCCATCCCCATTTTCCCTGCACACACCCCCCACACACAAACATTCCAACTCACTCTTCCCCTTTCAATCTCGACCACAGCCATCTGGTCAAAACACCCCCTCCCCCTCTTCCTCCAATCTCTCTCTGCCATCCATTTTACCCCTGCTCATCCCCCACCTCTTTCTCTCATCGCCAGCTACAGTAGTCCTTGCTCCCTCCACCCTTCCCCTCTTTCTCCCACTCATTTTCATTCTCTAACAAGTACGGACGTCCAGCAAAACGCTGCCATTATTTTTCATTTTATTTTATTTTTCTTCCCAACATGTCTACCCTACATGTATCTGTGCTTGCATGATATCTTTTCCCTATATCATCATCCTGATGAAGTCTTATAAATAAAGACGAAACGTTGATGTACACATAAAAAACATCCAGTTTTTGGTTTTCCTTTTTCATTTTACCATCACGTCGGATTACCTTCATCCTTCTCTTCCCATATATATATATATATATATATGTTTTACATGTAATTTATTGAAATATCTAATAAACCCAGAGTATGGCTAAGACAATAGTCAGAATCAAATTTTGTATTCTGATAGCGGAAAACTCTGATAGCGGAAAATTCTGATAACGGAAAATTCTGATAGCGGAAAATTCTGATAACGGAAAATTCTCGAAACTTTAGACCAAATCCGGATTTTCCTTCAATCAAAGAGACGATGAAACAACGTCTACCTTCTGTAGGGAAACAATTTCCCGTCTTTTATTCTTGCAACGAAATCCGTGCAATTCATCAGTCGCCAGCAACGTTCACATAATCTCATCGTTTCCGATACAATGTCTAGTGGTCATTATTATTATGATTATTACTATCATTATTATTATTATGATTATTACTATCATTATTATTATTATGATTATTACTATCATTATTATTATTATTCTTTTGAAAGACAAAAGAATTCCACCATTGTCGATTACATTGATAAAACTTGTGTGTTTTGCATTTGTTACGACTGACATAGACATCTACAAATAGGGAAGAGGTCATTACTATGACAATTGTATTCACATGTTATTTACCCTACTAAATCGAATATTTAAATGAATAAATGGTAAAGTTTTTTTTTCATTTATTCGAACTATATTTATATCAAAACACCGTAGGATTATTTAATTCAATTATACATTTAAATATTTTCAAATACCCGACGGAAAACTCATCTAGATGCTTCATTTGCATAATAATTTTAGAAACATTTGCTAATAAATTAATATTCTGTACGATTCATTCTAATTTTGAGTTCCAATTTTCTTATATATACGCAATAGTTTTGTGAATAGTAATATTATTATTGGTAGTAGTATTAATTTAAGCGATTTAATAAAAAAAAGTTTTAAGTTCAAAATGATTATTTGGAAATTCGAATGACTTCTGGTCACGTTTATGCATACGTACGTTTACACGAACCAACAACTTGAATAAGACTATTATTCCCAAATAAACTTTTATTCAGTATTTTGTGAATCTGTCAAGACATAATTCATTATGAATTCTTAAACAATGCTAGCATATAAAGAGTTCGAATGTAAAACGCAATCTATCCAATTTCTTTAACTTGAGAAATTGAATAATAAAAAAGGACGAGCTTATTAATCTTAGACATCGGCTGAAATCTTATTTTAACCGAAAGCAACTAAAAATCATGCCAATATCACATTATGTAAAACATGATGTGGTACAGCGTTGAATTGCAATTCATTATCTAGTGATATCTTCGCCATGTCGAAAATGGCGTTTATCACGTTTTGCATTCAAACTTTTTATATATTGTGCTCAACTGGAACGCGTTCAGAAAAAAAACTTAATTCCAGAGATTCATCCTGAGGATTCATCAGATTTGGAAGATCAATTTCGTCACATGATGATAATTTAAAGAATGTCATGGAGTCGAATTCAAGTTTAACATGTCAAGAACATGACTCACAATTTTATGTGAGTCAAGACACTGTAAGATCAGATTTACATCAATCGGAAAAATGATGGGAATCAAGCAAATGAGTTAACAATAGACAAGAAACTACAGAGACTTTCAATTTATCTCCCCTGAATTATACTGTCAATAAGAGAATGAACTCTTCAATTTTGAAGTGCAACAAAAGCTTACATTACACATATGCACGATTCAAAATGACGGCTTGATATCTTTTTTGTTTGGGCCTCTGTTTTGTAACCGCGTCATGGATAAAATACACATGTATCTCTTATATATATCTGTGTGAAAATGTGTAGCTCATTAGCTATAAAACTTTTTATTTATACAAACATTTTTTGGCTACACATTTGCAGACATAAACATATACTTTTTCCATATCTGAGTTCTCATTGTCTTACATTTCTTGCACACCAACTGGTTATCATTCCTCAACTGACAGGTAATTACACTGCACGACTTGTGTCTCCAATTAATGTATCTAAATGAATAAATGTAAAAGTTGGTCCCATTCCTCGCACTATCGGTAAAGCCAAAACGCCCTATTTCAAGTTAATTCAACTTTATACAATAGATTCATCGTCTGTTTTATATACTGCCTATGTATATGCAATATCCGTTGCAAGGTTAAATAATTTGCATATTGGTTTTGAAAAATGGCATTTCATTAATTAACTACTAGTGGGACCCATGTAAATTACATGAAATTATGTTTTTAATACTAATTATCTTGTTCCTAACCTATAAAAAATATAAAACCTATATTGTGTCCGATAAATGCTGTAGATTAAATTAAATTTAGTTCCAATTCATGAGTAGCATACCAAGATTCGGAAGGTCGTTGCTTTTGATGTAAGCGTGACACACAAAATAACACACACGCTATCGTATTAATATGTGTCTTCCCGGTCGTCCCCTTTGATGTAGAAAAAAAAATCTTTACGGTTATAGACTATAAACCAGTCGGGCCGACGTCAAAAACCTACGTCGCTAACTGTTGCGCCTAAGAGAAATACTTGAAAATATTACGAAAATTAGGTGACTTGAATGCTTTTCGAAATCTAGGTGCGGCACGCATGCGAAGAGCTTTTGATGTAAGCGTGACACACGAACACACACGCTATCGTATTAATATATAGATTATTTGTTATTGTTTTTGTTTTTTTAATTCAACGATCGTTTTGATTTTAATATAACAAATAGATCTGTTTCGCAATATTATTTTATTTTAGGGGACAAATATTTAGCATTTGTGTTCAAATGTTCCATTTCTTTAGAGGGACCGACTTGATTTTCAACAAGTTGAAATCTATTTTTAAATTTCAAGTAAAAAAGCGAATTGATTTCTTCTTTCTTTTCCTTTCTTTACCATCACGTTTAAAAGATGAATAAATTTGTATCGAAATCACCAAAATGTTAATGTTTATTTATCTATATGCATAAATGAGAAAGATTTTGTTTCGTGTTTACAACAGAGTTATGAATGAAATGTTTATTATTTTGAATTAATGTTTTGAGTATTTCAAGTAGTAAAGTGATAGCAAGCCGGCAAAGCCAGCTAGTATTAAAATAAAAATGTGCTCCATTAAAAAATCGATCAAAACATTTTTGGACACCATCAATATCATTGAATAGATCTGTAGATAGATAGGTATGAATCATTGGAAGGTAGATATATAGGAAGTCGATGAAAGGTTAAATATATGTATGCATGTTTCGAAAATGACGCTGTTATTCTTTCGAACACAAATCGGAATCAATTACCAAATGTTGCACGGCCATTTTTGTCCTGTCGATCCCTTGAGTATAATGCCGGACAATAACATCATTTGCCCCTGGGCCATTATGTGCTTTCCTTCTTCACCGAAAACAATATCATCTCATCTTACAAAACATGCAAAAGCCACGATATGACCAGTTCACGGCCCCTGGCCACAGAAACGGATCGTTGCCCAAACATGACCAATCTGAATCCTGCAATGAACGAAAAATGGATCTCAGCTGGGCTTTCCGTTCCAATACATATCAAGTTAATACTACTCACACACACCCCATCAACCTCAATGCTTATTAAGAAACATCGGACGTGTTATCGGCAAATGAAACCATTTTGGGTTATTTTATTCAGAAACACAATCCCTATTACAAACGATTTATTGTCTACAACTCATTGAAGACAAGTTGCTTCTTGGTGAAGGAATTGTACGTTTATATATTTCTGAACAGTATTGGTGCATACATCACCAGAGTAGATCTGATAGGATTTGAACTCGGTCTTGACACTGTATGTTTAGAGTTACTTCTCTTGAACTATATTCAATTTATCTCCCCTGAATTATACTGTCAATTAGAAAATGAACTCTTCAATTTTGAAGTGCAACAAAAGCTTACATTACACATGTGCGAGATTCAAAATGAAGGCTTGATATATATTTTGTTTGGGCCTCTAGCTGGGTGGACATGTTCCACTCCGGCTCTACATTTTTATACGGTTTTTAACCACTGACGCTGTGTCATCAGATCACGGTTCTGGACAGTTATGATGTTACTCACAAACAACGTTGTTAAAAGGGGAAATGTTTTCCATCACTTTGGAAAACTTTGTCGGTCTGACCAGTATTTAAAACTACTGTAGATTGGTCTTCTGCATCTCAGTACAGACCAATCAGTCTCCTGCGCATCATGAGTAAGTTGCTTGAGTGTGATGAATCAAGAAGTTGTCAATCACCTCAGTAGAAACAGCCTACTCAGTGATAAGCAATATGGATTTCGTCCTGCAAGATCAACAACTGATGTGCTGGCTGTAATATCACACACGATTAATGAATCTATTAACGGAGGCTTCACTTCCAGAGCAATAGCTTTTGATATACCAAAGGCTTTTGATAGGGTTTGGCATAAAGGTCTACTTCACAAGCTTGCTAGCCACAGAATATCTTAAAATGCTTTCTCATCCTTTCTCTCTGATATATTTATAAAAGTAATCGTTAATGGGCAGAAGTCTGAAGCACACAGTATCAAAGCTGGCATGCCTCAAGAATCTATTCTGGGCCCAACCATGTTTTTGATCTTCATCAATGATCTCACAAATCACATTCTAAGATCATTCATCGACATTTATGCAGATGACACAACCATCTATGGCAACACTTCAAAGAGCATTAATGAACAAGATCTTTTTGATTCTCTCTCTTCCGACCTAGGGCAAAGGGTGCAAAATATGGCTGGTTACTTTTAATACGTCTAAAACTAACATCCTCTCCTTTCACCACCAATGCTCGGATCTTCACTTTACCCCAATTGAAATGAATGGTTCTCTCCTTGAGGAAGCCCCCTGCTTTGATAAGCTTCTGGGACTGACCTTCACTTCAGACTTGAAATGAAAGACTTAGATCAATTCCGTTGCTAAGGTCACTGGAAAAATGGTTGAATCATTCTACTGCTCCAAATGGTATCTCACACCTGTATGAGAGTCAAATACGTCCTAAGATGGGGAGGTACTGTTGCCACATCTGGGGACGTGCCACTCAGAGCATCCTTTCCTACATTGACAGAGTACAAAACCGACTTTGAAATCTTGTGGGGGATGCCCTCTTCCCTTCCCTGCAGCCACTTTCTCACAGAAAAGATGCTGCTAGTCTTTCTCTGCTCTATCTGTATTTTCATGGTAGGTGATCGACTGAGCTCCAATCTACGGTTTCCCCCTGTAAAACATTCGCAACAAAAAACTCGTCTAGCTACAACAACTGTCAACAATTTTCCTTTCTCCCTCTGTGTACCTAAAACTAAACGATGCTTCCATGAGCAAAGTTTCTTTCCTAGACCTACCCATCTGTGGAACTCAATACCACAGGGCTGCTTCCCAGCTGACTACAAAATGGGTATATTCAAGTCTAATGTAAACAAATTCTTGTTGAGCTGTCCTCTTAAATAAAATCCTGCCCAGTTATAGCCATTGTTACCAATCATCCCGGTTTTGTCTCACTGTCCACCTGACAAACTCAGTAACCCTTATCCTCGAGTGGCCTCTAGACCTTGATAAGCGGAGATTCATTAGTAAAAAAAAGGTAGCTATTTCAGCATGACACTTTTTTTACTGATCGCAGAATTCTTAGCAGAATAGTTATCAGATAATATCAAAGTTGTATTTACTTCACATACCCAATACATTCTCTACAATTTGTTTGCTCCAGGCAATACATGCATTTCTATTTTTTTCTGAAATTTAATATGAATTAGCTTCAGTAAGTATGTCGGTTGCCTTCACCCCCTTTTATGTATCATATTTTATCATGTCCTTCTTATATTACTGTGGGAAATAAATGTATGTCTATATATGCAAATACAACTGTCTCTTTATTATTACTGTTTCGTTATCGTTGTCATTTCCCTGTTTACTTCTTTTTTTTTAAAGATATTTCAGCCCAAACAAGGCAGGACGCCACTGTAGATGTAAGGGTCTACTGAGAATTAGGGAGTAATTTTAGGGGGTCATCCTAAGTTGGGAGCTGTGCAGCGAAATGCCTGTTTACATTAGTTTTAAACCTCTGCATGTCAGTAACGTTGGGGAAACAGGAAGCAAGGAGGGAGTTCCAGAGGCCAGCAGCACGAGGAAAGAAGCTTCTGGAGTAGAAGGCTCTCCGGTATCTGAGGACCTCCACAGTGAATAGATGGGACCTAGCTGATTGTCGGGTTGTTTTAGTGAATTTGCATCAAGGGGGCACTAGAGCAGCTAGTTCATCGGAGCACAATCCATTGAAGTATTTGTAAAACAAGCACAAGGATGCAACATTGTGGCGATTGGAATGGGGCTGAAGCTTGGTGGATAGTGAGGGACCTATCAAGTTGGCGACTCTTTTTTGGAAGTTGTCTAAAAGGGAGAGACTAGTGGATGATGTACCAGCCCAGATGTGACAATATTCCATACATGGGCGGATGGTGGCTTTATAGAGATACAGGATAATGTCAGGTGTGAGGAGTTTGCTCGCAAGGTAGAGGGAGTCAACCTTCTTTGCAGCAGCCTTGGCAATGTCTTTAATGTATTTGTTTCAATTTATGTTACCTGTGAATGTTAGGCCGAATAGTTTGAATGTTGAACTCTCAGGTAGGGTGTTATTTGTCATGACAATCAGTGGTTGAAGAGGTTTCTTGTAGTTATTGAAAGAAAGGAGCTTTGTCCTTGCGGCATTAAAAGTTACCAACCATTTATGACCCCAATCAACTACAGCCTGGAGGTCAGTTTCTAAGGATTCGGCCATTTTTTCGGATATGTACGCGTCCATTTTGTATTTAATATTGTGACCGCCTGCTTGGAGAAGATACTACAACACGTGGTCGCTATACAAATGTAAAAATAGAATATAAAATATTCCTATTTTACATCGGCATAGCTGATTCTGTGACAGCGTCCATTAAGTAAATCATACCCTTCACCCATCGCCACTTTTGGCAGACGCCAATCAGCTATTTTTGTTAATATTATTTTTGTTAATATTATTTTTAATTAAAGCTAGTATTACAGTTAATGCTTTTTTTATTACATTTTTATTATTTTTTTTTTTTGATTTGTAGAATTTAGAGTTTTAAAATATGAAAGGATTCATTATTCTAATTTTGATATTCCTACTTGGTGAAGAGTTTATAGCGTTGTGCAATCTCTAATTACATTTCTCCTCATGCTGCATTGCTTAAAATTTGTCTCTGGGCGACTTCTTAGCGGGAATATTGAATAAAAATCTTTTAATTTTTATTATTTGTATTATTCACACTACTATTCTCATCGTTTTGAACCATAGAGTTTTAGTAATATACTAAGGCGCACGGGTTGAGACGTTCGCACGAGAATGATACGATGGCTGTGCAATGTGAGTCTTAAAGACAGACTTAGATTTGATGGCCTCAGAAGAACATTCAATCTGGACAGAGAGATGTGTGCAGAACATCAATGAAATGACCACACTGAAACGATGAATGCGAGTTTTTGGGGTTATTAAATGTAGAACAGTTGAGGTAGCAGGTTCATGCACAGGAAAGCATGGGAGGAAGTGATAAGGATGGACTTGAAAGACAGCGGGATAAATAGAGATCTGACCAGAGATATGGCAGTTTGGAAGTCAATTTCTAAAAGTCGTCCAACATATGTCAGCATGTAAAACAGACGTTAAGCCTACAACTATGATGATGTGACACCATTACTTTCCAGAAACTGGTTGTATATATATATATATATATATATATATATATATATATATATATATATATATATTTGTCTCTCTCTCTCACTATATATATATACATATATATACTTTCTTATACACACGCATATTTATTTTTTCCTTTGGTGGATCTTTTGAAACTTGGGATTTTTTATGTCGGACTCGGGAATCTATACAGAATTTCAAATTTATTCCACGGGGGTAGATTGTTCTCGTTCCATCAGCCGATACCGGGTAGAAGTGCTAGTTATTTTTATGCTATTTATTTCTTTTATTTTCTGGCACCGTTTCCAGGCTTAGTATCATTTCCTACTGAGTTTTCCACGTTGGTCGAAAGTACAGAAACCTTTAACAATGAAAAAGTTCTACAAAGTGAATCACACAACTTCTTTTATTTGTGTTGTGGTTACAATCACCGTTGAAGGCGAGTGTGTGACAGTGTTCATTTTACTTATCTCATAACTAACTTGCCTCTAGCAAATGTTCAGCACAACTCTCATAGCTCAAAAATTGCTTTAACTGTTCATATAAAGTTGTATTTTCCTACCGGAGAACTCTTAAATTGTAAATAGATAAACATATTTCTGGACAGTGAACCACAACCACCTATCCCGAAAATGATACGAATTTTAAAACAGATTTTGTGATGGCTCACTTTCCATAAATATTTTTATCTATCAGGTTGGAAAAAAAATAATGTCCTTTTTGTCCAACACATTTATTTCATCTGAAACATTCACATTAGGGCATTTTTAATCTTTACAATAATTTCTCTCATTTTCTATGACTTCTGTCCCATGATCAACTAGCTTCTTGATGCCTTCTTCAAAAAAATTCTCTGATTTTTGAGAGAAAAACAAATTTGGGTCATTTTTTAGTTGGTCGTAATTTTCATAAACCGGAAAAGATGGTAGTCGGATGGAGCAATGGCAGGTGAATAAGGCGGATGAGGCAAAACTTCCCAATTGACACTCATGACCTTTTCCTAAGTGAGTTTTGCTGTGTGAGCTTTCTCATTATCATGCTGAAGCATTACACCCTTCCTATTGAGTAATTCTGGTCGTTCTTTTTCGATAGAGCAATTATTAGATCATCCAGCTGCGAACAATATTTTACTGCTGTGATTGTTTGATTAGACTCTAGTAACTCATAATCAATCAGTCCTCTTATTTCCCACCATAAAGAGGGCATAACCTTCTTTGCGTGAAGTCCTTGTTTTGGAACAGGCTGTGGACTTTGGTTTCGGTCTAACCATTGTCTTTTGCATTGAATATTCCTTGTAGCTTCTGCAGCTGAGTTTCCGTTTTTTTTTAATTCATAGAGCATGCAATGTCTCAGATGCTCCTCACTAATATCCATTTTTTATGGCTGAGACCGTTAAACTTAATTTTTTCCAACTAATTATTATAACTGAAAGGTAAAGTAGGATATTAAGACACCAATTCATCAAAAAATCTAGAACTTTGTACAAATTAAGAGGCTGCAAAGTGATGAAGTAAAAAATATGACATTACTTTATTTCCAACCTGATATTAACAATTTGGGAGTTTTCTGGTGGGAAAATACGTCTTCATATGTTTAAAGAAATGTTTGAGCTTTGATATGTAGTTTTAAAACTGACCATACTTACTGAAGAGTGGAGATTAAAACACATTCCATTATGGCAATATATCCACCCTATTTTGCTGAAACATGATACCTCTTAAAACATCTGCCAATAGACAAACAGACTTTTCTCCTATCATTTTATTCGATATATTTTCATTTTTCTAGAAGTTTTGACTTAAATTACTGAACTGACCTAGGGGTCAGTAAGAACAATATGCATGCTAACCATAAGTTCAATCATAAATCCATTTTCAAAAGTCCAAAAAAGTAAAGCAAATTAATAGCGAAAATGAGGAGACGCATATTCGTTTATCAAGTTAAAAAATAATCTACCCTTGTTAAACAAATAGCAAACCAGAAGAGTACCCGACTCAAAGTCAGCAGCAAACGGTGTTCGGTCAGATTTGGTTCCTGATATTAAAGACTTTCTGTTTTGGATAAAGATAAGTAATCAAATAGGTGTTTTGATTTTTTTTTTGAAAATATGATAAAATGTGTTTGTTTTAAAGAAAATCATGAAAAATTTTGAACTAATTTTTATTTTAAATAATTTCTTTTACGAAAATAAGTAATTGAATAGGTGTTTTGATTTTTTTTTTGAAAATATGATAAAATGTGTTTGTTTTAAAGAAAATCATGAAAAATTTTGTACTGATTTTTATTTTAAATAATTTCTTTTACGAAAATAAGTAATTGAATAGGTGTTTTGATTTTTTTTTTGAAAATATGATAAAATGTGTTTGTTTTAAAGAAAATCATGAAAAATTTTGTACTAATTTTTATTTTAAATAATTTCTTTTACGAAAATAAGTAATCGAATAGGTGTTTTGATTTTTTTGTTCTGAAAATATGATAAAATGTGTTTGTTTTAAAGAAAATCATGAAAAATTTTGTACTAATTTTTATTTTAAATAATTTCTTTTACGAAAATAAGTAATCGAATAGGTGTTTTGATTTTTTTGTTCTGAAAATATGATAAAATGTGTTTGTTTTAAAGAAAATCATGAAAAATTTTGTACTAATTTTTATTTTAAATAATTTCTTTTACGAAAATAAGTAATCGAATAGGTGTTTTGATTTTTTTGTTCTGAAAATATGATAAAATGTGTTTGTTTTAAAGAAAATCATGAAAAATTTTGTACTAATTTTTATTTTAAATAATTTCTTTTACGAAAATAAGTAATCGAATAGGTGTTTTGATTTTTTTGTTCTGAAAATATGATAAAATGTGTTTGTTTTAAAGAAAATCATGAAAAATTTTGTACTAATTTTTATTTTAAATAATTTCTTTTACGAAAATAAGTAATCGAATAGGTGTTTTGATTTTTTGGTTCTGAAAATATGATAAAATGTGTTTGTTTTAAAGAAAATCATGAAAAATTTTGTACTAATTTTTATTTTAAATAATTTCTTTTACGAAAATAAGTAATCGAATAGGTGTTTTGATTTTTTTGTTCTGAAAATATGATAAAATGTGTTTGTTTTAAAGAAAATCATGAAAAATTTTGATCTAATTTTTATTTTAAATAATTTCTTTTACGAAAATAAGTAATTGAATAGGTGTTTTGATTTTTTTGTTCTGAAAATCTGATAAAATGTGTTTGTTTTAAAGAAAATCATGAAAAATTTTGTACTAATTTTTATTTTAAATAATTTCTTTTACGAAAATAAGTAATCGAATAGGTGTTTTGATTTTTTTGTTCTGAAAATATGATAAAATGTGTTTGTTTTAAAGAAAATCATGAAAAATTTTGAACTAATTTTTATTTTAAATAATTTCTTTTACGAAAATAAGTAATTAAATAGGTGTTTTGATTTTTTTGTTCTGAAAATCTGATAAAATGTATTTGTTTTAAAGAAAATCATGAAAAATTTTGTACTAATTTTTATTTTAAATAATTTCTTTTACGAAAATAAGTAATTGAATAGGTGTTTTGATTTTTTTTTTTTATAAATATAAAATATCTTTGTTTTTCATTTCAAATAAATTATTTTACAAAAATAAGTAATCAAATATGTAAGTAATTAAATAGTTGGTTTTATTTTCTTTTGGAAAATATAATAAAATGTTTTTGTTTTTCATTTTAAATGAATAGATAATTAGATTTTGAGCGGGGGATAAATATTAAAAAAAAATGTTTTTTTTAAATATTGTCGGGTACTCTTCTGGTTTGACAAACAAACTCACAGCTTTTATTTACAAAGCAAATTTTTTGATTGGCCATGTCAGTCAGAATGGAAAGAAAATAAACATAGTCCATCTGATACTTAAATTGGCCGGTTTTGCTTAATAATTTTCGCTAGTTTTCTTTCATAAATGCTTGGGTTGCTGGTAGAGCAGGTCTGATAATTTCAGATCTGAAACTTACAATGAAACTAGTCCATCACTTTTGACCGACCTCAGAGCATCTACAAGATGTATTTTACGATTGATGTAATAAAAAAAATGTTAGTTATTTATTTTGTAAACAGTTTTGCATAGTTTACACATTTTCATGTTCTTTTTAATTGGACACAATAAGATCAGTTTGTTCAACTTCTTTAATTCAACTTAAAAAAAAATTTTTTTTTTTAAATTACAACAACAATAATGATGAAAAATTAACACCAACATGAATAATAATAACAATAACAATAATAATAAAAAAAATAAATAAAATTAAAAAAACAATAATGATGATGATGATGATGATGATGATGATGATGATGATGATGATGATGATGATGATGATGATGATGATGACGTAAAAGGCGTTGCAAACACCAATAGCAAGATGGAGCAAATTATATTTAATAATCACACATTCACTCAAATGATATTCATTTCTTCTCATGTCCATTCATTCCTAAAAAGTCAAATATAAACTTACAAAAAATGAAAGAAATTATGATCATCAAATACAAAAAAAAATAAATGTACATTCTTTGCCTTCGTCCTCAACGTTGCTATTTATTTTTCAAGTATGTTTCAGCCGATGTACTCTCCTGCCTTCTTCTTTCAGTGTATTGTTAATTTCCAGCAATTTTTTTCTAGTGTTTATTACAAATACACAATCATGGTGGACACCTGTAACGTTATTATATCAAAATCAACTTCACAATTTAGTGGCGCATATTCTCCTCTCTTCCCTACAGCCTCTTTCTCACAGAAGAGACGTTGCTAGTCTTTCTCTACTCTATTGTTATTTTCATGATAGGTGCTTGGCTGAGCTTCAATCTCTGGTTCCCCTCTGTAAAACATTCACAGCAAAAACTCGTCTCGCAACAACCACTGCAAATAATTTTCTTTTTTTCCCCCTTCTATAGACCTAAAACTAAACAGAATTTCAATGAGAAAAGTTTCTTTTCACACCACAGTACCACGGAGTTGCTTCCCGGCTGACTATAACATGGTCGTTTTCAAGTCCAATGTTAACAAATTCTTGTTTAGCTGTCCTCTTAAATAAATTCATTCTTTTGATATTATTTGGATTATTCAAACTACTATTCTTATTTTTGTTGTTATTTTCACAACGTTTCGGCCGATGCAACCACCAATGTTCTTCAGGGGCACCTTTTGAAACTTGTTATCGACGATTAATGTTGATATGCCGGTTTGTGTATGTGAATAGGGTAGAATGAACGCTCTTCTTTATCAACATTAATCGTCGATAACATCAAGACGAATTTCAACTTGACTGTGATAAATATGTTTCAATCATGAAGGATTAAACGAAAAAAGAAGAGAAAAAAAATATGCTTATACTTTTGACAAGGGTGTATATCACTGAAAGTGCCCAAGTTTTGAAAATAAATAAATAATTTATTTTAAAAACCATAAAGAAATGTGTTGTCTAGGTTTTTCAAAATATTCTCCTTATTATTGTCATTTCATCAACGCTCCAAGTGTGGACTTTTCATTATATATATATATATATATATATATATATATATATATATATAGAGAGAGAGAGAGAGAGAGAGAGAGAGAGAGAGAGAGAGAGAGAGAGAGAGAGAGAGAGAGAGAGAGAAAGAGAGAGAGAGAAAGAGAGAGAGAGAGAGACCTGAATCTCAAACCATATCTACTCTTTCAAACACAATAATAACAATGCCACTGGCACCTCTCTATCCAATCTAATAAAAAGCTTTAACAGTAAAAACACTCCCTACTCCCTACATTCGTCAATATTAAAAAGGTCTAATTCCTACACTCCAGGATCTGCTTCCTGCCAACTATGTACATCACAAACATTTATGATAGCTACAGCAGTTAAAAACAAAAATATTATTCATTCTAAAAATGAACTTATCTCAAATTGCAGGCACAAGCGAAAATTTAAATACATAAATTTCATTACTCCCTCTGACACCCCTCTTCCCAGCCAACAACCCCCTCTCTAACATTAAACTAATTCTTGAATTCTATAATTTGTTAATTTTTAACTCTTAACTTTTCCAACCTTACAAATAACCATCCCAATAATATAGTGTATCCTCCCCTGTACACCTAATAACTCTATTAACCCATAACACTTAATGTAAATTGAGAACTAATATCATTCTCCTCCACTCCACTAATCCTTAACCACTTCTACTTCAACACTCTAATTCCTATTCTCCTTATTTCCACTTATTTGCCAACCCTCACACACACTCATCCATTGCTTTTTTATCTCCCTTGTATTCGATCCATCAACTCTGTATACACTTCACTCTACTGACAATATTTTTCTCATAGATTCCATTACTCTCACCTTTAAACTACGCTCCCTGGTTACTCTTATAATGGTCCATTTGCCCCTCCCCCCCTTAAAATCTATTTATAATTTCAACACACTAGTTCATTACTTAGGTTACATAATTCAACCCAATCCTACCCCATAATCCTTATACTAGAACTCAATGGTTGCAAGCAGACTAACGCTGTTCCCATTCCTAACTTCAGTTATACATTAAAGTATGTTATTTAGTAATGCATTTAATATTTAACTAACTGGGAATTCTTTAAAACATTAAACTCTGAAATACTAGTTTTTGTCCAAATTATTACATATTAAACACATTTCCAGATTTCCAATCGTCTGAACCCTAATTTCCCAATTTGTACCCTTTTAAACTTTCTGAATTATATATAAGTTTGTATAAAAATCCGTTTTAATTATGGGACCCCCCCTTTCAGAACTACTTACTTACTGACCTGAAACCCTTCTGTTTTTAGCTTATGATAACCCCACCCCAACTTGCATCGGGTTATTGCTTACTAGCAATGAGCAGTAACAAAACAAACCCTTCCCCTTCTCTTCTCCCACCATCAGCCATAGTTCATTTAACTAACCCTATCACCCACCTCCTTTATCTCTACCCCTTCCCCCACTTCTTTATTACCAGAGCTCTCTCGCTTTTCTTAGACTTGATCGAAGTCACTACTTAAATTCCCGACTGCCTGCGTTTAATATACACATTTCAAACTCAACTTCTGAAAAACTACTTTCATTCTCGATCCACGGAAGTATTTTAAAATGGCCCTAATTCTCAAAATTACATCCGAATAAGTGCGTTCTATCTACGATTGAACTAAGCATCTTTCTATTGGATTTACTTCATTTTGAACATTTTCAACGCTGCCTTCACGAAACCCTTTTTTTCATCTTTAAATCTCCATTCACCGGACACCTGATCAACAGACATTCACCAACTGGACAGACCCCATATTTTTTTACACACACACTCTTACTCTCCATTACTTTAAATTTTTCAAATTTTGAATTTTGGCTTTTCCCCTGCCAACTTATCCATCTATGTAATTCCTCTGATGATAAGATTTTAACCTTTGAAAAGACTTGGCTTAAGGAAAGAAAAATAAACATGTTTTTATCGAATACACCTTGCATTGAACAATCGAAGATTAAATAGATTTGTCATCTGTACATCTTTATCCCTCTTCTTTCATTTATCTTCATATATATATATATATATATATATATATATATAGTTTTTGTTTGGCAAGTTCATTTGGTCATAGACTAATGTAAACTAAACATTCCATTGAGGAAATTTTCTTAGACATTAGTTAAAGTTGTAAAAACCAACACTGATCAGGATACTAATACAAGTGAATATGTATGGACTAGTAGTAGTAGTAGTAGTGGTGGTGGTGGTGGTGGTGGTGGTGGTGGTGGTGATGATGATGATGATGATGATAGTGATGATGATGATGGCTATGAGAATCTAGATCCATTACTCCATTTCATTAAAGAAGTCTGCATCATCAACCCAGTCACTGCAGTGGGCTGATGAATAGCGTGCTTTCCGATTCTGGTTACTGGATCCAGGAGATACTTTCCGGACACCGCCTTTGGAGGAACCAAACAGTGGTTGCTTTTGTTTCACCCTGGGGCTCTCGATATACAGCGGCTGAAAGTTGAAGAACACAAATTTATGAAACAATGGACCAAAATTTCCATAACAAAATATAATTTATTAAGCTTTCCTGATAAAATTAGAATCACCGTTTATCAAGAACGCATAATTCAAAGGTGGTCATAATGTCCCTGTCGTGTTTAGCAACTAAATTCCACGAAACATTACTCTGATGATAGATCATCACGCTTACTGAATCAAAAGCGTCCGTGATGCTTTATGTAATATAAAGAATATGGTGGATTAGACATTATCTCCTAATTTAGTTCCAATATTTTGTTCATAGCCATATTTGTGTTAGGGTTAGGTTTAGGGTTAGCTGGTAATCATTTAAGGATTTATGTTCACTAGGTACGTGCAAAGATGGCCGTCACTACGGAATATGGTTATTAAAAGGGGGTTATAATTATTTTTATTAGTTTTCGTTTAAATTTTGATTCACTTTGAAAGATAACAGCCTAAAGTTATTCTCTAAAAGAAAAAAATGTATATTTACATGTGAAAAAAATTTCGAATGAAAAATGTTATCACGACGGTAAAAAAAAAAATTTAGTGAAAATTGCAGATTGAATAAATAATCTTTAAAATTTGCTGGAAAGATAAATATCAGTTTTCTGGAACTATTTCAAAGATAATTATTAAATTAAAGTCTTAAGATAGTGAATTAAAACAAATGTATCTACTTTTTACTAAAAAATTGCATAATTATCGAAAAAAAGTGAGAGTTACGTTAAAAACGTCTGCATTCAGGTGTAAATATAAAACGACTACAAAATTTAAAAAAAGTATGGAATACTCTAACTACAATAATATTTCATTTTATTATTTTTATATAGAAGATATGGTTTTGTAATAGTCTATATAAATGGAAAATACCTTAATTTCTTTTTTTATGGTTATAAAAAAAGTCTACATTAAATTGACAAGTATGGAAGACCCGAACCACAATTTCCCATTTTATTATTATCTTGAACAGATGGTTTTGTAATAATTTTCTCTTATTTCTGGTTATGGTACTGGTGCAGATTAGAACCCAAACTAACCCTAACGATGCCAAGTCGCTTTTAGCTTGGGTCCTAATCTGTACCAGCACCCTAGTTTTATAAGACTAGATACAAACAGTTCATTTACTTTTTGAAAAAGGTACTTATTCAGTTTTAATTGTTTTTACCTATTAATTCCATTTTAATATTTTATTTAGCTCACTGAGATTTAATTTACTAAGTTACAATTCTCTTAACTTCTTCTATACCATCCAAATGACTTATCAATTATTTATTATAATCACAAAAGATCGCTTTTATTTTGGATGTGTAGTTGGAAAAATTTCATTAAAATTTGGTTGCCCTGAAAAAGGGTTGTTTTGGGGTTATTTCATTCTTCTTGCATTTATTTGGTGGTGGATAGTGGGTTAAATGCAAATCCCATCTGTCAATTGCAGTACTGGCATCTCCAAGTCAATCGTTAGTAGAAATTATCCCATTTAAAAATTATTTTTTTGTAGTGGCCCAGAATCTCAATTTTTTCAATTTTTTTTTATTTTCAAGATTATAAAAATATTTCTTATGCTGATGATCACACAAGGGAAATATAGGGTGGGCCAAAATAAGGGTCCTATCTTTAAATTTGAATAACTTGAATTTGAATAACTTCCACAAAATAAAAGTTAAACTCACCAAACTTTATGTGTGTGTAGACTGACCCTTCCGAGATTTTTTGAAATAAACAAAACAAATTTTAGCCGAAAAACACTTCTTAAAACTTACAAAAACTAAAGTATTGTTTTTTACACTGTTTTGAGTTTTTTAAGCAAAAATAATGTTTTCTAAATGAGGGTACGTTCCTTAGGGCTAATACGGCTCATGCTTGCTTCGGAAGGGGTCCTTTACTTATTCTAAAAAAAAATTTTTTTTAAATCAATAAATAAAAAAGTTATGAATTTTTAAAAATAAGACCCTTATTTTTGCCCACCCTGTATAAGAATATCACCTTTTAATATTTCCCGTAAACCGTTATCATTAAAATAACATAAAATATAGTCTGCAATTATATTATTTTTTGGTGAAAATATTGCATAAACAATGCTTAATTCAATCACAATATCAATATCGTTAATTCGAGAAATTAATTTTTCCTCAAGTTATATTGATTTTATTAACACAAACTTTAGGGGCTTTCTTTGTAATATATAAGAAATATTTTTTTAATAGTTTTTAATTGTAAACATCTACGGTGCTTTATTTTCATAAAAAGTTTTTTATCTTAATTCATGCGTTTTTTTAGTACTTTGAGATATAACTTTAGTAAAGGTGTTTTTTTACACAAAATGATAGATTTTCAGTAAGATTTTTAAGAAATATAATGGGTTCATTATATTCCGTGATCGTTAATTAATAAATACTGAAAGGTTCATTAAAATTGGTTGATTTCCTGAATTTTGGTAAATTTTTAACTGAAGGGAGGCATCAAAATGTTTTTACATTTTGGGGATCGGCCATTCATTTTGCACATAGCTAATGTTCACCGAGAGATTACTGTTAAGTTAGGCAGGATGTAAAGGTCAGCAACAGGGATCAATCGGTTGACCTTTGATGCCATCGTTCTTCTGTGGGAACAATAGCTAAACAAAGTGATGTTAGACAAGATAGGGACAAGAGCGAAAAGCTAAGGTCTAACTTAGAACATTGACATGAGAATTAATGGTAAACAAAAAGTAAGGGTCGAAACCCCAAATCTGCAGCCTAAATTTTTCGGTGCTTATCCAGATTAAGGGAGACATTCGAAAAAAAAAGCAATAAAACAAACTGAGGAATATCTGTTTGGTGTATGTGCCTGTCACGGGCTGAATATATCCTATACTAAAAGTCACATAAATTAATCAAGTAGTTTGTATTTAATAAAACAAAATTAAATTTTAGCGATTTACGAATAACGTGGAAATACGGCCGGTATAACGGCGGCTTATTCAAGGGAGATAACCGAAATTCATAGTAAGCCGTATTGGCGGCCGTATTTACATGTTATTCGTTAATCGGTAAAATTTAATTTTCTTTTATAAAATAAAAACTACTTGATTAATTTACGTGATTTTTGGTATAGGATATATTCAGTGCGTGATAGGTACGTACATCAAACAGATATTCCTCAGTTTTTTTTTAATTTTTTATTTTTTCGAATGTCTCCCTTAATCTGGATAAGCACCAATTTTTCTTCTTCTTGCCGCTAGCAAGATGTAGGCAATAAAAACAGCCTGAATAAAAACCGATCTTTCCTCCCAAATTGATTGCCTTTGTTTGTTTACGTCCGATTTTGATTCCAGAACAAGAACTGACCAAGAAAGAAGGATTGCTGTGAATCAACATTTCAAGATACAAAAGTTTGGTTTTGTTTGATACCGAATTGTCGTACTGTTTGTGAAATGATGAGTGTTGACACCTCACCCCCTTTTTGCGGGATAATGTAACAGCCACACATTGTACTGAAAGAAATAGAACTTTCTTCCTGTTTAACATCGTCCGGGTCTACGGGTCTGGATTTACGCCGGTCTATTGGTTGTCTGGTCCTGTGCAGTTCTAGGAGGTGAACCCTCCCAGGCTTTGCCTTCTCACTGTTTGAGAAGGGGTTAGTTTATTGCTAATCGCCTGGGGCGCCCCTACCGGGGAATGCCGACGGAGTTGCCCAGGCAATTTTTAAACGGCCAGAGTGCTCAAATTCTTGAGCGCTAGTTTTTTCCCACTTTCCCGACCTTGTGTCACATCTTACCTTGTGGGAGGAAGATAAATCAAAACAGTGCAGGTTGTTTATCTAACAGATTTTCCTGAATGCATTTCAGTTGAGTACGATACGTGTTACCATTTCCGATATTGTGCAATGTCTTGTAAAATGATCCCCGACTATCGGTGCAGTATCGGAAGTCTGAGATTAAAGAAAATTTATTTTGACTACTGAAAATTCAGCAGTAAACTACAAAATAAAAAAACAATCATGAAAAGAAAATTGTTTTTTTTTCATAATTATAAGAATGAAAACAATCAAATGTGTTCTGATACTGTATTGATAGTCAGAGACTATTTTACAAGATATTTACATGACGAACAGAACCCTCCTAAGTATAAAAAAAATAAATTTTTATATTTTATAGCTTATTGCTTAATTTTTAATAATCAAAAGATTTTTTTTTAATTCTTAAAAATCTAGATTTTATATATGAAGAGTTTGAACGCAAAACGCGATAAATCCAATTTGTTTAAATTGAGACCTGAAACAATAAAAACACAAATATATTAAATCTAGACTTCATATGAAAGCTGATTTTAATTGGAATCAAAAAGAAATTATTTCAGTATCATATTATGTACCACATAGTTTTGGGGTGTTGTCGAGTGTTGAAATGCAACACTTTTTGTAGGGACAGTTTCATGATTTTGAAAATGGCGCTTATCACGTTTTGCATTCGAACTCTTTATATAGGTCAAGCATGTCAAACCCATGATCCACTCAGAGCCATGTGGGTCAATTTGTGTTGTCATGAGGGCAACATTAGACTGATTGAAATTGTTTAATAAAATAATTACAGAATATTTTTGTTACTTGGGAGCATACAATATGTAGATGAATGATTTTTACAATATGTACACGAATGATTTTTACAATATGTAGACAGATGATTTTTACAATATGTAGATGAATGATTTTTACAGTATGTAGACGAATGATTTTTACAATATGTAGACGAATGATTTTTACAATATGTAGACGAATGATTTTTACAATATGTAGACGAATGATTTTTACAATATGTAGATGAATGATTTTTACAATATGTAGACGAATGATTTTTACAATATGTAGATGAATGATTTTTACAATATGTAGACGAATGATTTTTACAATATGTAGATGAATGATTTTTACAATATGTAGACGAATGATGTTTACAATATGTAGACGAATGATTTTTACAATATGTAGACGAATGATTTTTACAATATGTAGATGAATGATTTTTACAATATGTAGATGAATGATTTTTACAATATGTAGACGAATGATTTTTACAATATGTAGATGAATGATTTTTACAATATGTAGACGAATGATTTTTACAATATGTAGACGAATGATTTTTACAATATGTAGACGAATGATTTTTACAATATGTAGACGAATGATTTTTACAATATGTAGACGAATGATTTTTACAATATGTAGACGAATGATTTTTACAATATGTAGACGAAGTATTTTTACAATATGTAGACGAATGATTTTTACAATATGTAGATGAATGATTTTTACAATATGTAGATGAATGATTTTTACAATATGTAGACGAATGATTTTTACAATATGTAGACGAATGATTTTTACAATATGTAGACGAATGATTTTTACAATATGTAGACGAATGATTTTTACAATATGTAGACGAATGATGTTTACAATATGTAGATGAATGATTTTTTTTTCAATCATTCTTTTGATAGTACATTAAAAATTACACTAAGTTTCATTGCAATTCATGGAGTTTTCTGAAATTTTAATTCATGAGAGTAAGTAAAACGTGAAATTTTGGCCACGCTTATCTCACAGATGTATTTGTGTTCTGAATAATGAAAAGTGAACGATGCATGTGTAGCAGTTGCATTATAGATCTATTTTGGTTGTATGTACGCGCAATACGTTGCGTTATGTTGAGTTGTGGTTCAGTCTGCATAGTGATACACAGGCGATTCGCACATCACTGACATGTGCACTGAAAGCCTACTGATTTCTGCCCAGAGGATTTAGCACAAAAGACAATTCAGTTCCCAAGTAGATTACGTCAGGGCAAGACGTTTTATCCTCTTCTTGCCTTGTGCCAGGCGAGATGGAACTCCAGGATACCACATTCTGTTTGTGACAAAAGACAGCCGACCTAGCAACTTTATTTATGTTCCAGTGTTCCCTTTGAATAAAGGTGATTCATATTTTAGTGGAGATGTTTGTGTTCTCATGTAAGATGGTGATCCTTTTCTTGTCTAGTATTCAATTCCAGTCAGTTGCGTCCAGACACGGCCAACTCTACAAAGTGACTTTCTTTCATCCTGACTTTCTGCCAAAACAATCATTTGACCAACGGCAGCTTCGTAACTCTCGCTTCCCTTATTTTGTCCTTTAGTACTCACATTCTATGAGCGATGTTTCTGACAAAGGGGGGAGAATCTATCGATATAAAACGTATCGTTGGTTAGTTTTTTACCTTGAAGTAATATTATTTTTAAGCTCCTTACATCAGGTGGCTTCATGCCTTGTCTGGAGCAATTTCAATAAAAATAAAAATAAACATGCTTATCCACTTGAAATTATAAGAACTGCAATTTTGGCTGCTAAATGATGAAAGTGCAGTATCTTTTATGCGGGACACAAGTGCGCTTGCTACGGACTGCATGCGTCTCATGGGCCACATGTTTGACATGCCTGATTTAGCCAAGTTTTGTATTTTTACAGATATTAAAATTAAATGAAATCACTAACAAAAGAAAACTACTACTACTACTACTACTTCTATGAAAACGATAAGAGCAACGAGAATAACAAGAGTTACCTCCCCCCTGCGGATTAATCCATTATAAAAAAAATCACTGTTCAAGTCATATCTTATTTATAAAACTCTAAAAAAAAAAGACTTGCGGCTAAATATGGAGGTTCAGTTTTGCCGCATTCATATATATTTGTTATTTTTTGTTTTTTAAATAAAATGAAAATTACTTTGAAAAAGAAAGCAAATAAAAATACATTAATTAAATCTGAAACAAATGGTCTGAGCGAAATCTTTAGACAAATGGAGTATTTTTTTTTTTAAATGCCTTCTTTTTTAAAACTAAAAGCTTTTTTAGGGTGTAAAACTGAAATAAATGGAATTTAATTTAACAATGTTTCACAATTCCTCCAGCTATGCAGACTCATTTTAGACATTTTGTTTGCTAATTAAGTGACAGGATTTTTTCTTTTTTAATTTCTTTATTTCTTGTCAAAAATCATTTATGTTTCTGATGTTTTCAGATGAGGATTGATTATTTGTATAATTTGGATTATTCGGACTACTGTTTTCATTTTGAGTGTTATTCTCACAACGTTTCGGCCACTGTAACCTCCAGCCTCTTTAACATGAGAACAGTAGTCCGAATAATCCATATTATACAAAAATCATTTATTTCAACGGCTCTTGTTTACAATGACCCCGCCATGAAAAAAAGTCTCATTATTGTGTTTAAACAGCCAAATTTTTGTTTATATACTTGTAGTGGAAAAAAGCAATACCAATAAATGACACAGACAATTCATCTATTACTAATGGAGATTTGGTATCTGTCTGTCTGAAGCTGAAACTATTATATTACTCCTGTCAATGTATTATTGTACTATCTTTTAATGCACAATTCAGTTTACTAAACTATTTCAGACTAATGTACTACTTTCAATGCTTAATTCAGGGTGAGATAGCATAGTATATGTTCTCTTGTCATGATACCATCCTCCCAGGCATTACCTCCTCTCTTTTGTGAGAGGGATAGTGTATTGTAGCAGTCACATATTTTTATGTACTGTTTTCCTTTGACAGGTGTACTGCTGAGTGATTGGCCCACCAGCCAATCAGAGGTCCTGGCATAGGAACACACAAATTGTTGGACTACTTCTTACAGCACCCACACAATCTGGTTCTAGAGAATATCCTAAATCCTCCTTGATAGCTGTACGGCAGCCAAAAAGAACAGTTAGCATGTGTTCGTTCCATGATACCATCCTCCCAGGCATTACCTCCTTCTTTTGAGAGGGGTTAGTGGGTAGTGTGGTATATGTTCGTTTACCATGATACCATCCTCCCAGGCATTACCTCCTTCTTTTGAGAGGGGTGAGTGGGTAGTGTGGTATATGTTCGTTTACCATGATACCATCCTCCCAGGCATTACCTCCTTCTTTTGAGAGAGGTGAGTGGGTAGTTTAGTATATGTTCGTTTATCATGATACCATCCTCCCAGGCATTACCTCCTTCTTTTGAGAGAGGTGAGTGGGTAGTTTAGTATATGTTCGTTTATCATGATACCATCCTCCCAGGCATTACCTCCTTCTTTTGAGAGGGGTGAGTGGGTAGTTTAGTATATGTTCGTTTATCATGATACCATCCTCCCAGGCATTACCTCCTTTTTTGAGAGGGGTGAGTGGGTAGTGTAGTATATGTTCGTTTATCATGATACCATCCTCCCAGGCATTACCTCCTTCTTTTGAGAGGGGTGAGTGGGTAGTTTAGTATATGTTCGTTTACCATGATACCATCCTCCCAGGCATTACCTCCTTCTTTTGAGAGGGGTGAGTGGGTAGTGTGGTATATGTTCGTTTACCATGATACCATCCTCCCAGGCATTACCTCTTTCTTTTGAGAGGGGTGGGTGGGTAGTTTAGTATATGTTTATCATGATGCCATCCTCCCAGGCATTACCTCTTCCTTTGGAGGAGGAGTGCAGTATATATTCGTTCGTCATTATATACTAGCAAAAATATGCTCCCTCTGAATAGCATATTTTGTTGGTACAGATAATAATTAATATTCATTTAACAAGCTTGGTTTAAAATAGCAAGTAAACGAGTCTCTGAAATGAAGAGAGAAAGGTTAGTGTCTTTCTGATCAGCAGGAGCAGCCATTGTGTGCATGTGTAGTTTGCATACAATGCAGTTTAGTACTAATTAGTTGTGCAGCGTTGCTATGAGAACAACAGACGAGGGTTCGTGTGGAAGTTTTAAACTGACTGACTGTTTGTTGAGTCCTCACTTAAATAGCCAGTAACCGGCTCCCAGAGACATTTTTGAATTAAATGTGTATTATTCTGTATGATTCGTTGAAATCAAGGTGATCCTTAATACAGTCCTGTATATCATACACGTTTATTCTCTGACTGGGTTCCAATATTTAAAAAAATATTTATTATGTCAGTCGCAGTCAATGCTAACACGGCTTGCTATCGGATGAAAATTTAATTTAATTTTTTTAGTAAGTATTCCAATACGTTTGATAACAATTTTTTAAACTTTTTAAATTTGAATGCTGGTATACGTACAACTATTTTTTTCTCTTTCAAAAAAATCGAGTTTTAATATTTCAGCATTGGTGACAGATCAATGAAGTGATTCGTTTTCTCAGGAAATTAAAAATTGATTAAAAAAATATTTTTAAAGAACAAATTAATATTACCTCCCCACCAAGTATTGGGACAAAACATTATGATTCTAATATTTTCATCAAACCATTTGAATATTTTGTAACGTCTCAGTCGTTATATAGCTGACTTTAGGAAACTTTTAAGTTACCCAGTGTGTAAAAACATTATCAGCTTTGCCATTGAAAGTCTCAAAATGAGATGATTTTAATTTTTTTGGTGACATATTTTCTAAAATTTCTGAAAATCAGAAAAAGCGCACTTTTTTTAGTTGATGGAAGTGTATGCAAAAGCTTCTCTACAATATCAAGGAGGGAATGTATTTGGTTTTGCTGAAAACTCTTGAGGGCGAGCAAAAACAGCATTGGGGACCATGGAAAAATGTTTACATGGTGGACCAAAACTTTTACGTAAAATGATCCCAGTTGCCAACTTGGAAAAAATACATTTTTATGAAAAAAAATTCAAATATTGTTGACATAGTTTCACAATTAAATGGTCAAATAATTGCAATTGTATGTGACCACAGCATGACTAAGTAATCTTTATTTATGATAAACCGTAGCTAACTAAAATGGCTTGTACTTACTTTTTGACTATGTCCACGTTTTTAAAAATATTCGAAATAATTGGATTACTGAAGCTTCTTCTGAATTACGGTTTGATTCGGAAGGCAAGAAGATGTTAGCAAAATGGGAAGTTGTAAAATGTCTTTATAAAGATAAAAGGTATGTTAAATAATCAAGACTAACTGTTGCCAAGGAAAATATTTGGATCATTCTACTGCTCCAGAAAGTATCTCACTCCTGACACAATCCTTTACCTGTATAAGAGTCAAATACGTCCTAAGATGGAGTACTGTTGCCACATCTGGGGAGGTACCACTCATAGTACCCTTTCCTTCCTTGACACAGTACAAAACCAACTCCAAAATCTAATGGGCGATGTCCTCTTCTCCACCCTACAACCTCTTTTTCACAGAAGAGACGTTGCTAGTCTTTCTCTACTCTATCGTTACCTTCATGGCAGGTGCTCGACTGAGTTTCATTCTATACTCCCCCCTTACTATAAAACATACGGGAGGTGGCTGTGGTTAAGTGGATATCAACACGGACTGAAGACCTGGGTGTTCCAAGTTCAAATCCAGTCTGTTGCACAGTATCACTTTCACTTAGGGATGTTGGCAACCTTCTCGTGGTCCTTCCTGTAAGTACCCGATGTCTTTCCAGAAAGATTTCTAACTAGAAAAACATCGGGGAAACTAATGCCAACACTAGAATCATCTGATTCACACGAAAAAAGAAGATAAAACATACACAACAAAAACTCGTCTAGCTACAACAACTGTCAATAAATTCCCTTTCTCCCTCTGTGTACCTAGAACTAAGCGGAACTTTCATGGGCAGAGTTTCTTTCCTAGAACTGTCCATCTGTGGAACACGGGGTTCAAGTCCAATGTAAACAAATTCTTGTTGAGCCGTTCTCTTAAATAATCAATTTTTAACCAGTTACAACCATCGTTGCAAATCCCCTCGGTATCTTACTGTTTACCTGTCCTACCCTTGAGTGGCATATGGGCCTTGATAAGATGCGATAAGTTTGAAAAAAAAACAACAAAAAAAACAACTGATGTATCAGTTTATCGAAAACCTATTGAGCGATAAAAAGTTTCCCATTGTTTAAAAGCGTTTTGTGATCAAACTATAGCAGCAATTAAACTGCATTCATTATTAAATGAAGAGTTTACACGAAATTAATTTCTATTAAGCTAAAATAAATGCTAAAGTTATTTCATATAAAAAAATTATCAGAAATAATTCACCGGTTAAACATGTGAACAATCTTTACAGTAAGTCAGACATGACCAGCTTTTTCTTGCACCAGAGTCAAACAGAAATTTAGACAATTAAAAGTTAAAATATAATTTTATAGACTGATCAGCAAAATAGTTTTTTATTTTGAAGCTCCCGGCAAAATACCCTCCTCATTTTTGTAAAGCAGTGAATGGCGGGGCTATTTTTTTCAAACTATTTTCTTTATTCATAGCAGAGACCTTCTAATATAGATTCGAAATGTAATACACTCACATCAAAATAAGAATTATTGACAATTTTGGACAAGAAATTTGCTTTATTTCAGATTTTCCTTTATGTTTCAGAAGCAGTTAATTTTATTGAAAAGGTTTTGACATTTTGAAAAATTGTCAGTGTCAAAAAAATTATGGCAACATTAAGAAAAATGATCCACTGAAAAAGGTGATATCAAATTTAAATGATGAAAACATTAAAAAAATTTTTAATTTTGTGAAAATGACACAAAAACATGGAAAGCAAGCAAAGAAAAAAAATGAAATCATTAACAAAGAATACTAAGTTAATCATGAAGTGGTTCAACTGATGTTTGTAGATATTTGCTAAGCAGTGGGTTTGAATTTGTTATACTTGGTGAATTATCCACAGACAATTGAGAAAATGAATTTGGAAAATTAAGACAAACTTCTGGTGGTGCATATTTTATAACTCTTCAAAATATTATTGAAAAATTTCATATTGAAAAAAACTACACTGCTATTTAAATTAGATGTTGATGTCAAAGAATACAACTTTGATTCAGGACATAATTATTGAAAATGTGAATATTTGCTGGATGAAATGGCATGCGGAATATTTGATAACTTACCAGATGTTGAATTTATTTATCTACCTCCCACAAGGTAAGATGTGACACAAGGTCGGGAAAATGGGATTAGATAAGCCAGCGCTCGAAAGGTGAGCACTCTGGCCATTTAAAAATTGCCTGGGCAGCCCCGTCGGCATTCCCCGGTAGGGGCGCCTCAGACAGTAAGCAATAAACTTACTCCTCCCCAAAGAGGGGAGGCAAAGCCTGGGACTGCACAGGACAAGTAACCCCCACTAGACTGGCGTAAATCCAAACCCAAAGACCTGGACGATTGAAATTAAGAGCTCTAAAGGTATTAAAATGTCTCTTTTGTATATAGCCGGTTATGTTACAAGAAAAGACTGTCCAACTGAGGCTTGAGAGTCTAGTCTACCCTACTATCTAATACATAGCTGGAGGGAAGATATATGGATTCATACCTTTACCAAGGGTATTAGTGAAATAAAAGCTTTTAATTTCAAGAATATGGACATTTTTTTAAAAGAAATAGATTGTGGCAATTTAAAAGTTCCACTGGATACCACAGTCCAGTGGGTGTTTTTCTTTTTTATAATGTTTGGTCAGTCCAAGAGAGGGATCAAAGCTGATGACTGATTGAAAACAAGAACAAAAAAGGGGCCAAGAAGAATTATTTACAAATTTGACCTACTCAAAGGGGCAAAAGAATGAAGTAAATTTAAAAGTCCCCTTAGTACTAGTCAAATTTCTCAACTTGTCTTTTCTCTCCAACAAGAGCAACATAGCATTCTGTTTTTATCATTGCTACACACTTGCCGACAGTCTTTACCAAAAATCTTCGTACAAGTTTCTAATATGGAGCATTTCAATATGAAAAGAGAGAATGGGTTTATATTGTCCAATATATTTTTCAAAAATTATTGTTTGTTTGATTTACATGAGGCAACTCAAGAAGCAACACTAAAAGTTTTTAAATTATCTTAAAATATTATTGTGATAATACAGACGAAAACGAAAACTTACCAGTTGAAAAGCGAATGAGATGCTTTGCATGTCCATCTAACAGAGTAAAAAAAATTTCTGTTCACGATTGTAGAGTTTTTTATAGTTGGGACTGATTTGCATATGTGAATAACTAATTTGCATGTGTGGAGACTAACTGACTTAAATAAAAGGACGGATTGAAAGCAGGCAGTGCGTTTTAGAGAACAGAGAGAAAGTGTTGAGGCTGGAAACATTAAATTTATTAAGTGTCATTTCAGTGTTTGAGGAATTCTGAAGTTTGGATTGCCATTGTAACTTTTTTCTTATAGTAAGTTTCAATTATTTATAAAATAAAAATGTTTATACAATTCTCATGACAACATAAACAGTATTAATAATAATTAATTTTCCAACCAAGGCTTGAGAGTCTAGTGTACCCTACTATTTAATTCATAGCTTGAGGGAGGATATATGGATTCATACCTTTACCAAGGGTATTAGTGAAAGTGATATGGAGGCTTCAATAGCATTTGAACCTGGCATGCCAAGGCCACAGTCCGCTGCTGTAACCATTACACCATGCCACTAGTATATATAATATAATATATAATAATAAGTGATAAATTTGGCTTATCTTAACACTTAATGTATTACTTTTTTTTAAAGCTCTATCTGAAAGGATGTTGAGCCCTTTCCATGTGCTAGTTCTGCTCTGTTCAGATTTTGAAAGATTGACTTGCATCCTATTGTTATAAACATACAGCATCAACCAATATTGAAGGGCAAAAGATTTTACTTAGGTGATTAAAGGTTTTAGGGTGGGTATCATGTGATTGCCGTACTTGTTTTGAGAGTTTTACAAGGCCTGCGGCATAGAAAGGAAGTCAAAATCGCACTCCTTGAGATCAATATTATCCTTCTTGATTGAGGTTCTTGCAGAAAACCTGCAAGCTCCAGCTATAGGATTTAAACCATAAGGAATACAAACAATTAAGACACTTCTCCAAAAATACACTTCAATTAATACAAAAAACTATTACATTTTTATGCAAAAAGAAGCTCACGATTGAAGTTAATGTGTGACACGATGAAGTAATTTACTGGTGCAATATCAATTATTTAATTGGATAAATCAATAAAAGAAAACAAATATTGCTAAATTTTATTTTTATAAATGATTAATTCAAAAGGTTATATTCTTTGTGCTTAAGTGACAACCCAAGAAGTCTCTTATTTTGATCATGAATAGCAAAGGTCCTGTTCAAATCGTGATTTTAAAAGGTTTTATTTTCCATGTTTGATGACAGCTGAAGAGAAAGCATTCAAACTAAATGTTGTCATTATTCAAATTTCAAATTGAAATCTTGAATTTGACAATTCGATAAAATTAATTGTTTTGTCTCAACCAAATTATCAAACAATTTTGTTTAAGACTAGACCTTGTGTTTGCAAATCAAAACGGCCATGAGAGTGTACCTCTAATTTTAATTTAATAACGATACTATCGCAATAATAAATTTCAGTCCATTGCATCAAGTCGGCAGGCTGAAAGACTGAAGCCTTCTTGGAATGAACTGTGTAAACGTGACCGTGCAGCCCTGGGGATTACAAACTTAGATCCTTGTGACCACCGAGCCTGGAGTGGAAGACTTTGATAAAGACTGACAGACAGGCCCCACCCTCTTATAGAGGACTAATCAAAGGCCTGTTCAAAAATAAATCGTATGAAGAAGAAGTCAGGAGTTGAAAAAGTTTTAAAAAATAAATTGTGTTTACAATTTGAAAGATCATGGGGATACACCTACTATATCTAATAAGTATACTTACATGTCAACAAATACCAAGGCTATTATTGAAATAAGACCCAGCTCACATATTGGTTTATCTTTTAGAGGTGAAACAAAAGCTTTCATTGCCTGACCAATCATGAGAGTAGAAAATGCGACAATAGGTTGTCTTTAATTAGAGAATCACTGAACTAGTCTCAAATAAAATTACGGTGCTTTTGTATTATTGGGGCCGATGAAATCTTCCTCTCTAATTTAGAAGGGTCTGTTGAAAGGAGAGATAATTCAAACTGTTTTTTTTTGTAACCAAAACCCATAAGGAAAATCTAGAGAATTAGAAAATAAATTTAAAAAAGGATACTTATGCAGTTTACAGACCAGAATGAAATAATAACATTATAATTTAGAAAGACATTCTTAACATGAGAAGGTGTGTGTGGGGGGGGGTAACTATTCTGTTCATTAAATTGTTAGATGAAAATACAACTGACTCTTCTGAAATAAAAATGAAAATTTTATCTGCTCCAAAATTTCTCAATGAAAGAACTGACATTTGGAGAGTTTACCAGAGACTGAGAGGGGGATCAAAGTTGATGACTGATTGAAAACAAGAATAAAAAAGGGGCCAAGAAGATTTTTTTAGTAAGTTGACCTACTCAAAAGAATGAAGTAAATTTAAAAGTCCCCTTAGCACTAGTCAAATTTCTCAATTTGTTTTTTCTCTCCAACAAGAGCAACATGGCATTCTGTTTTTATCATTGCTACACACTTGTATTCCAATAAATATTGTTATTGTTTATGGTGACATTTTCTTGTTTGTGAGTTGCTACCAGAACCGACAACTTACTCAAGTTCCTAACTAATCTGATTTTATATACCATTGAGTCAGTGCTTATCAAGACAAAGGGTCCCTTGAAGGTAAGGGTTAATAAAATGGAATGGTTGTCAGCCAAAAGATGAAGAACACTGTGGGAGTACTAAAATTGATCAAACGAATGAACTAAGCTTGATTATTTATGGGAGGTTGATGACAAGTATTTGAAGATGACTATGTTGTAATCTGCAGGGAAGTAATCCTGCAGTATTGTGTTTCATAGATGAGAAGTCCTTGAAAAATAGCTTTGTCCATGGAAATTTCGACTGATGCTCTGCACATGGAGTGAGAAATAAAAGTCTTTTTCCATTGTGGTAGAAAACGAGTTCTTGCTGTGAATGTCTTACAAAGAAGAACCAGAGATTGGAGCTCAGTTGAGAACCTTCCATAACAAGAGAGACTAGCAACGTCTCTTCTGGAGAAAAGTGCTGTAAGTCAGAGAAAAGATCATTCCCCATTAAATTTTAAAGTCGATTTTGTCTTCTATCAAGGCAGAAAAGAATGTGCTAAGCGGAACCAGATGTGGAAGCAGTACTCCATCTTAGTACATATCTAACTCTTATATAGGTAGATGATTGCATTGGGAGTCAGGTTCCTTCTTAGAGCGGTAGAATGATCCAACCATTTTTTCAGCGATCTTAGCAACAGACTGGATGTAAGTCTTCCATTTTAGATCTAGATTGAAAGTCAGTCCTAAGAGCTTATCAAAAAAAAAGGGGGATGCCTCAAAGAGAAAGCCATTCATTTTGACTGGGGCAAATTGTCAACACTCAAAGTTCTGCGGATCTTTTAAACACAGTGTAGAGCAACCAGTCAGAACGTATGCGATCCATTGTAGCATCAAACTACATTTTGTACCATGAGACCCCACAGCACACTGGACCTCATTTTATGCTTTAACACCCAGAACATGACCTTGAGTGATCTCGACAGCACAAGCGGACCACAAATGATCTTGAAATTCATGTAGATTCGAATTACCAAATTTCTTAAGCCTCAAAACTGATAAACTTATTTGGAGCCAATCGTTAAGTATATAAACAAAGCAGTATCACCGTCATCATAGCAGACCAAGTCAGAAGAGTGGCGACACCACACGATATAAAGTAATCAACCAAAACACAGACACCTTGACAAATCTTATCTGTCATGCCACACACAATGTCTCAATCAACAATATGCATTTCGCACACATACATATAAAGACTGTTTTCTTTACATACATGCAAACACACACACAGTAGCCAGTTAGAAAACACCTACATACATATTGGCTTATACATGGCGACTGTTTCTCTTTCTTAAATAGTCTGTTGTACACTTTGGAACAAAAAGGTCAGATCCCCCTATCCCAATACAGTTATACCTTTTGTAACTTTTGCAAAAATAATCTGATCTCCAAGAGTCCACCAATATATAGCATGGTGTCAAGGATACGTTTTGAGGAATTTTTCCTTAAAGAAGAGTCAAAATAACAAGAATAAACATTTACTTGACTAAACGGGTCTTAAAAATTAATCATTATAGAATAAACAATCCTTTCTGCAATCCAAGCATTCAGCCCATGACTGACTTGTCCATCAAGTTTCAATCATGAATCTCTAACAGTTTTTGTTTTATCACCATTTAATGATGTGCTCCAAATATGCACCATTGCATTGATTAATACCGAGTGCTACCTAGTGGACGTTAGGAAGTGTGGGTAGACAAAGAGGTGGTGTTGAGAGGGATGAACAGTGGTTTGAAATGACGCGTTGGAATGTGGATACATATGTTGTAGTCTCATTAGTAGATGTGATCCCAATTAGGCTTTGCACACTCACCAGACCTTAAACATAAGACATTTATCTGTGGGGTTGTTTCAAACATAATGTCTATCAAAACAATCCCCAGACTACTCCTGAACGCAGTCAAAAGCAGGACTGGGACAAGAAAAAAAGTGTGTCAAACTTATTGACAATTTTGCAAGTGTGCTTATAATTTTACATGTCGTATCCAGGTGTGCTTATAATTTTACATGTCGTACCCAGGTGTGCTTATAATTTTGCATGTTGTACCTAGGTGTGCTTATAATTTTACATGTCGTACCCAGGTGTGCTTATAATTTTGCATGTTGTACTCAGGTGTGCTTATAATTTTGTATGTCATACTGTTATGTTATGTTATGTATATTATTTTTCTTCAGCTGCATTTGCCCAGGATTGAACTCAGCACCTTGGGATTACGAGATGGATTACGTGCACTTGCATATATTTCCGTTAAAGTAAAATTACTTGGTTTTCTTGTCCACGTGACTTTTTAATTTAAATGCGTTCTCTTCTTTTTCCATATATACGTTCTTGGCCTCTTGCCTTGTTAGCATTGTAGTTTTGAATTAATTGAATAAAGCCTTAGAAAAGGTTTTTCTATTCGTGTCTTCTTTTTTTTACATTACACATACCCAGGTGTGTTTATAACTTTACATGTCGTACCCAGGTGTGCTTATAATTTTACATGTCGTACTCAGGTGTGCTTATAATTTTGCATGTCGTAACCAGGTGTGCTCATAATTTTACATGTCGTAACCAGTTGTGCTTATAATTTTGCATGTCGTATCCAGTTGTGCTTATAATTCAATCACCCCGAGCACGTCATGACATAAATAATATTATTCCCTTTTTTATTTTTCTATACATATGGTGTTGTTTTATACGCATGTTTATGTATCTGTGCATGTATATGTATATATTTAATTGTGTTTATGTGTGTATGCTTATATATATATATATATATGTAAATATTAATATATCACCTTCCCCTCACTACCTCCTGTTCTCGTCCTCTCCCCCCTCCCTCCTACACCAGCCCATTATGTGACCTTGATGTTTAACCCTCCCGCTCTCCTGTCTCTATACAAACTTTAAAATTTTCAATAAACATGACTCATGTCGCCTCCTCCCCCTTCATTATTTAAATAACTCCAACTGCTACCAATGTTAATTAGATATATAGTAAATTAGAGATCAACAACCTGCACTTTCATACCTATTAAAGCAAGATAACTCTTAAAAATAATCAGATGAATTAATGCTTCCAGTTCGATTTTAATGTATCCCTTTAATCTATTAAGCTTTTTATATTATTATTTATCTTTATTTTCATTTATTTGAATTAACTAAATTACAAATCCTGATTCATCTGACATTTTGTACACATCTCTGTTCACTAAATCATTAATTTTAACTATCCTGTCTTTTTTTGTATCTTTAAACTTGAAATAATATTTTTTCTCTTTTAACTATATTTTTATTTTTCTATCTACTTATATAGATTTTTATTCATACATTTTGTAACCTATTGACTATTTTTACAGGATACTTAAGTAATTTATATATATTATTCCTAACTTTGCTTAAAAAAAGATGGCGTGTAACCACGATTAGGAAAACCCACATTGCTCACTGGAACAGTATTTTCTGCATTCTACTTCAATAGGAGTAATTTTTTTTCTGTTTTTCCTTCCAGATTTTTATGGACTCGATCTTTGGACTTCTGAAGAGTTACATATATGAAAAACCCTGGATATATAAATCTATCCTTGGTTGTTCGGACATGTACGAAATAGACCGTAAAGTTATATGGATCTTTGAATTTTGAAAAAAGAATAAAGAAATAAAGAAATAGTAATTGGAATTTAGCATCCTATTGTTTATATATATATATATATATATATATATATATATATAAATATGTTATAAGCCCCTTTAAGAAATTGAAGTAAGTTCAGCTCTGTTTGGGGGAGTTAAAAATAGACTGTCACATAGTTATATGGCACGTTCCGACAAAGTTCATTGAACACTCTCTCGATAGTCTACTGTCAATGCCTGCTTGGCATCAATAGAATTTAATTCCCTTTCTTTACATGGTAATTTCTCATGGCTGTTTGGTTAGAGCGGTTGCTTGCAGAGTCTAGACTGATTCTGTAATTGGGTTCGAATCTTGCAACCGTCTGAAATTATCATCTCCTACACTGATGATGGCGGAAGCTTAAAACGCCGGCGTATGTAGGTAAAAATAATTTAATATTTACATATATATATATATATATATATATATATATATATATCAGTCTGCTTCTATCTATCATCGATTTTTACCTATCTTTATATACACACATATATATTTATTGATACCTACTCTGTCAATCGATCTATCTCCATTTTATATCTATTAATCTCTAATTTGTACCTATCATTCTCAGGCTTTTTGTATCGTATCGATATATCCACCTATCTAACCCTACCTACCTACCTACCTACCTACCTACCTACCGTATGCATGTGTGCGTTCCTATACACTTATATCAGTGTCTACACCATCAAGCACCACCAAACCTCACCCATCTCTTCCCCCATCAATACACATGTTGAATCTATCACTATAAATGCCGGCAGCCTTAAAGACTTCCCTTGTTTTGTTGCCAATGGACATGACAGAATATCCATTTCCAATCAACAGTCAATCGCTTTCCGCTCACAGCAGTCTCGCAATGAGATTAAACAAACAATTGCAATATTGAATTATCCGAAAACCGATAAAGAAGTTCATAACTCGGGTTTTGCTTTCAAATGTAGGAAATAATAATTTTCTTTCTGTTTAGAAAAGTTTCACTGTACATCGCACATGTGTTGGATAATGGGCCTATGGGAATGGACGTATCTGTTGGAAATCGTTGGTTTGACTTGCGCGAATTAGTGCGGGTGGACCCATGCAGTCAAGTGCAGAATAGGGCCTGTTCTCACAGTCGGAGCTCACAGACGTGACAGGGTCACCGTGTGACGAGACCTCAGATCGAGGGGCAATGCGCATCTGCGATAGAGGCTCTGTGACGTCACGGGCTTTTGCGTGGGAAGCAGAGGGATCCGTGACGTCACTCGTTCTTCGTGAGAAGCGAGTTTTAGCAGTCTGGGTTTTGGAGGCGAACCTATCAGACGTGATTTTTACCATGTAGTCTGCAACTTACATAGGGGAATGAATTCCAGAAGAAAATACAGGCGAAAGATCTCTTCCCCCCCCCCCTCCACGAATGGTTAAGGAAATAATTGATAAGTAATTATGAAAGCAGTAATTTGCTCTCTCTCTCTCGACGTTAGTGAATATCTCCCAGCTGACGGATAACTAACACTTGAAATGAAACAGAAATTAAATTTAAAAGATTGTTTGTCGATTGAGTCGGTCATAAAGTTTTTGTTGTAGCGGCGATGTTCACGACAGTACAGAAGAGAAGAAAGAAGACAACAACTGGACGACACGCACCCTCTACGCGGCGAGGGAGAAATTTAAAGGTATGCAAACTATATGATTTTTGGTGTTAAAAATGACGAGTGATAAAACGAGGACTGCCACGGCCCGTTCCGGGACGAGTATACAAAACGAGAACTGCCGCGGCACAAGCAGAGGGGTTATGCAGCACATGAACGCGCTTGCTTTATCATTTTCAAGCTGGTTCATATTCATCAGTTTTCAAAAGGTGTTTCTTCACAAAGATGCAGATTCACATATTGATTTAACAGACGATATTAAATGCAAAAAATGTGTAATTTAATAAACAAATAGATAAAAGTTCATAACTTGCGTTCCACTTTCCAATGTAAGAAATAATAATATCTTTTTGCATCTGTGGAACACATTGCCATAAGAGTGCTTCGTTGAAGGATACAACATGGTCATCTTCAAATCCAATGTCAATAAATACTTGGCTTGAACCATCCTCATAAAGCATCGAATTATATTCATTCCATTCAATCCTTTTATAATATTCATCATCACTCAACTGACAACATATTCATCTCATTAATTCTTATCCTCAAGTGGCTTTTAACCTGGATAAGTTGTGACTCGTTAGTAAATAATATTTATATATATATATATATATATATATAGGGGTTGGACAAAATAATGGAAACACCTTGTGAATTTTACATCAATTTTAAATACCTATAAAAAATTTAAAAGATTACCAAAATGTTGGTTTCATTTTTTTTATTTATTTATGGTTATTGCTGTCCTAAATTAATTGGTCAAATTTATTTTTAATTTCAGATAGTGCATATTAGTAAGAAAGATTTAAATGACAGATCTAAATTTAAATGACAGATTTCCAAAGAGGGCAGATTGTTAGTGCCCGTATGGCAGGTGCTATTGTAACGGAAGTGGCTGAGATGATGATGACAAAGAAGTGAAAACATCCTCCTCTAAACAAAATTCTGGAAGAAAGTCAAAGCGTTTCGAAATAGATCGTAGAGCCCATGTAAGGATTGTGAAGAAAGAGCAGAAAACTACGGCCCCAAAAATACAGCAGAGCTTTACAATAATCTGGATAATCCCGTTTCCACAAAAACTGTTTCCCGAAAGCTTCAAAAGGCTGGATTTCATGGGAGGACTGCCATCAGAAAACCGCTGCTTTCAAACACAAGTGTTGAAAAACGTTTAGAGTGGTGTAGAAATGTCAAAAACGGGTCTCTAGAGCAGTAGAAGAATGTCATTTTCTCCAATGAATCATCCTTTACTCTATTCCCAACCTCTGGCCGTGTGTATGTTTGGAGACAGCCGAAATAAGCATTCAATCCAGACTGCCTTCTCCCAATTGTTAAACATAGAAGTGAAGCAGTAATGATTTGGGGGGGGCTATATCTTGGAAATTCACTGGTCCTTTAGTTTCCCTGAAAGACCAAGTTCATCCTATGGTCAGGGAACTGTTTCCAGCCGGAAATGCCATCTTTCAGGATGATAATGCTCCCATTCACACGGCAAGAGTTGTAACTAAATGGCACGAAGAACATTCAAGTAAAGTAGAACATCTAATCTGGCCACCACAATACCTAAATTTAAATATTATTGAAGATTTGTGGTGTATTTTAGAAAAACAAGTGGGAAGCTGATATCCTCCTACTTCATCATTGAAAAAACTCAAGATGATTTTAGCTGAAGAATGGTACATAATTCCTCTAGAAACAATTCAAGCGTTGTATGAATCCATTCCACGTCGCATTTAATCAGTTATTGATACAAAAGGGTGTCCCACACCGTATTAAAGTAAATTCATTTAAAATTTCAAAGTGTTTCAATTATTTTGTCCAACCCCTGTACATAGTTGTTTCATTAATAGTTATCGATATTTTTAAAAGTGGTGGAATGTTTACCCTTATCGACTGTAGGCATGACGTGTTGTATTCACGTTCCATCACTACTATGAAGTTGTTGTGGACTGATCCGGATTCACCCATAGTGACAGGATTGATTCGTCAGGTCACTATGAAGTCGACACCTCTTCCCTTACCAAGGAGAACCGTTTAGCGAACCGCTTAGCACATCTGCCTAAAGCCGGTAATGGAAACCAACTTATTGTAATTAAGTATTCTCAATACAATTTCTATTCCTTTCAAATCCTGTCTTGGGTTTCTTATTTACTTATTGTTATTCTTACGATATAACAGAAGTCAGAAGTCAGAAATCAGAAATAATAATAATAATAATAATAATAACAATAATCATCATCATCATCATCATCATCATCATTTGTCTCATTGTCTGGATGACCATTGGGGCACCAAAGATAATATGGCAACCAGGTTTCTCCAACCCTCCCGATCTCTTGCCTTCCTGAGTGTGCTACTCAGCGCCAGCCTTGTCCACTCTCAGATGTTGTCCTCCCATCTCTTTCTTTATCTGTCTCTCATTCTTTCACCCTGTACAGTTTCTTGCAGGATTGTCTTTGCGACACCTGATGAACGTGTGACATGGCCGTACCACTTCATTTTCAGTCTTTCAGTAAAGCCTCATATGGGCAGGCTGCTTGTATGAAACTGTTTTTCACTTCCTCATTAGTAATGTGGTCCCTGTCTGAGATCTGGCAGAACTTTCGGAAGCATCTTATCTTTGTGGCCTGTATTCTTCCCGACAGGTCCGCAGTTCGGGTCAACAACTCACATGCATATAGAAATGATCAGGGAGTGCATCAGTTTGTAGTGATGTATAGAGAACCAAATGAAAGTGTTTTAAAATTGTCTGTATGCAGGTGGCTCCATGCAGGTTTTCGGATAAAAATCAATAAATACAAAAATATTTACATAACTCAACCAAAAATGTCTTCACTTAAGTACAAAGTTTGTTCGATGAGCTGATGAGATTTCGCCAAGATTATGAAAAGCAACAAATATCTTAAAATTAAACAAGTATTAGTGTCATTGTCAGAGTCTGTTCCTGCATCCAAACACTTAATTCAAACACCTTGCTCGGTGAAGCTACCCACTCTCACATCCTTAGCTAATTAACGCAAGTGTCTTTCTTCAAAGAACAGTATCCTTTCTTCCTCTTCTCTTTTAATCACATCTTATGTTGAACCCTTCTCATAGCTACTACTATTAAGCTGTTCACACTTACATGTCACTGTCACACATATGTCCTACTATAGTTTGCCATATTTACGTCTTGCTATAGACGGCCATATCCGTATATCGCATCAATGTATTCAAATTTAACAGCAAACTGTTATTATTGTAAGGATTTTACGCCAGAATACATATATATATATATATATATATATATATATATATATATATACTAGCAGGGCTACACGGCGTCGCTCAGGGTCATAAAAACGCTTGGGGTCATAAAAACACAAAATAGAAGAAAAATAGCATATGTAACATCTTTATATTCAAACTTCTATTGCTCTCCCTCTCTCTATAGCCGTTTCTTTATCTTTCTACCTTTCTCTTCCCTGGTCGCCCCATTTCACCCTCCCCTCTCCCCGTTGCCTTCGGCGAAAGCTGTCTCTTCCCTACCACTCCTCTTCCATTGCCCAGGGCAAAAGTATGACATATTTCTATTAAAAGTACCACCTCTATCTGCGCTTTCTATATACGTACCTATCCCCGTCCCGGTGTGCATACTATATACGTACCTATCGCCACCCCAGTGCGCATACTATATATGTACCTATCGCCGCTTTGGTGCGCATACTATATATGTACCTATCGCCGCCCCGGTGCACATACTATATACGTACCTATCTCCGCTCCAAGATTATACGTGAATTTTGTATATTTGGACATATATATATATATATATATATATATATATATATATATATAACTTCTTTGTAATATAGCAGGAATAATCCCAGCAGAGTGCTCGATTAATTAAGAATTAAAGTTAAAAATTAAAAATTAAAAGTGTAATATTTATTTACTTTGGTACAGAAAAATTAGTACAACATTCGTGTCACTCTCGTTTGGATGCGTTACACACGTGACTTCACATTTCCGAAACAGATGACAACAGAAGCTGAAGAGAGCCGGATGGTTAAGTCCTTCTGTGCTTGAAACCGACGGTACGAATGTTGTACTAATGTTTCTGTACCAAAATAAATATATATATATATATATATATATATATATATATATATATATCCGTCTTTTTAGGTTTTGCATTTAATAATGTCTAAATCGTCTTCACTGTGTCCCTGTATTGTTTCATTGGTTGTGGGCGGAATGAATTTTGTATACTTGGACATATATATATATGAATTATGACAATATATGTATTAGTATATATAATCAGTACCTTTTAATTATCACTCTCTACAAAAAGATTGAGCTCGATGATTGTCAACCAGTAACAACAGAGCATATATAATTAAGTCAGGTTGATTTTATATTCCAGTAACCATGTTTTTTTAATTTTTTAACTTTTATGTTTTCACATTTTCAAAAAACAGAACATTCCTGTGAGATGTATATTTTACGGTCCGTTTCTCTGGGGGTGAGCCAAACAATATTATTATGTCAATATCGTCTCTGCAACACTTCAAGACAATGAAAAAAATCCACAAAAAGAAAAGTTCTCAAATTGAAATGTCTTGAAAAAAAAACCTACACCACACAGTGGTTCATTAAAACCTTTGTATTGTTTATATTTACTTTTCGTATTCCCTTATTTTTTGTGCATTTAACTAACATTGACGGTGAGATTTCTTTACATAAGAACGACATTCCTCAGGGTAACTTTTCTTATTACTTATATCCACCCCAAACAAGGCACATTGCCACTGAGATTTAAGGAGCTAGATTTATAACGGCGTCCTAAGTTGGGAGTTAGGCAGCAAGATGTTTGTTCACATTACATTTAAATTTCTGCATGTTGGTATCATCTGGGAAACAGGGAGCAGGGATGCAATTCCAAAGCCTAGCAGTTCGGCGAAGAAAGAAACTATTAGAGTAAAAAGCTTTCCGGCATTTGGGGACCTCTACAGTGAAGGGGTGGGATTTTGCTGATTGATGAGTTGCCATAATAATACTTTCAAAAAGAAATATTAATCTATCTCTTCTCCCTTTGTCACATATGATGGGTAAGAACAGTAGCAGTAGTGAAAGCCTAAACTCCAAAACCTTTATACGGAATGTGCAGCCATCACTTGCCTGGTAGAGAAAGAGTGGGTCATGTTTTCTTCAGTGCGTGGCCATTCTGATAATCACTCATGCATATGTTGTTCTGAAGAAGAGAACCAACATTATTTTATCTTGCATTAACATTGTTCTACCTTAAAATGCTTACTGGATGGAATACGTCCTGTTGAACATGTTATCATGAGATTGCTTCCCTGTGGGTTACAAGATGGTCGTCTTCAAATCCAATGTCAACAAATACTTGTCATAAATCGTCATCATAAGAAATCAATTTTTTGTTCATTCCATTCATCATTTTCAATACTTTCATAATAACAATCAATCTATCTCATTCAAATGACAGTCTATCCATCTCATTAACCCTTATGCTCGAGTAGCTTTTAGCCTTGATACTATTCTACCTTTAAATGCTTACTTGATGGAATACGTCATAAGATAGAGTACTGCTAACATCTGAGGAGGTTCCTCGCAAAGAACTCTTTCTTGACTCGACATTACAAAATCGACTTCTAGACTATCTAGTAGGCGATCATGTCTTCTATTCCCGACAGTCTCTTTCTCACAGAAGAAACGTTGCTAGTAATTTCTCTACTCTATCGTTATTCTCATAAAAGATGGTCGACTGAGCTTCAATCACTGGTTCCTCCTTGTAATACATTCACAGCAAGAACTCGTCTGTGTACTACAACTGCAAAGAACTTCCTTTTCTTTATCTTGAGCCGATTTCTGTACAGAAACTCTTCACTGAATTGAGTGGACACACTTATATAGATAGATACCAAAATGTTGAACTAAACGACTAAACTAGAGTTAAGTGCCGGCGATAGGGCTCATACCGTCTCTGAATCTCTGATAATCGGGGTCCTCATTAAAGGACTATTCTTTATGACCACACCAACATGTACATCGTTTTAATCACTAAAAATCAAAGAATTATCCAATGTTACCGAAATTTTAAGCATTTATTAAATAAATTATATCTTTTATACGGTGCCCCCCTCTCCCCAAAAAGATGCCATTCATAGAATTGTTAATAAAATTCACAATCCTTTCTGACATCCAACAATATTTGGTAAACATTAATCTATGCCTGACTTGTTCACCAAGTGTCAGTCAGAATCTCCAACAGTCTGTTTTATTGCTGTGCAATACAACATGCGAACTTGTCAATAACTTTAATAACTCTGACACACTCCTATCTTTAATAACTCTGACACACTCCATATCTTTAATAACTCTGACACACTCCATATCTTTAATAACTCTGACACACTCCATATCTTTAATAACTCTGACACACTCCATATCTTTAATAACTCTGACACACTCCATATCTTTAATAACTCTGACACACTCCATATCTTTAATAACTCTGACACACTCCATATCTTTAATAACTCTGACACACTCTATATCTTTAATAACCTTGACACACTCTATATCTTTAATAACTCTGACACACTCCATATCTTTAATAACTCTGACACACTCCATATCTTTAATAACTCTGACACACTCCATACCTTTAATAACTCTGACACACTCCATATCTTTAATAACTCTGTCACACTCCATATCTTTAATAACTCTGACACACTCCATACCTTTAATAACTCTGACACACTCCATATCTTTAATAACTCTGACACACTCCATACCTTTAATAACTCTGACACACTCCATATCTTTAATAACTGTGACACACTCCATACCTTTAATAACTCTGACACACTCTATATCTTTAATAACTCTGACACACTCCATATCTTTAATAACTGTGACACACTCCATATCTTTAATAACTCTGACACACTCCATACCTTTAATAACTCTGACACACTCCATATCTTTAATAACTGTGACACACTCCATATCTTTAATAACTCTGACACACTCCATATCTTTAATAACTCTGACACACTCCATACCTTTAATAACTCTGACACACTCTATATCTTTAATAACTCTGACACACTCCATATCTTTAATAACTGTGACACACTCCATATCTTTAATAACTCTGACACACTCCATACCTTTAATAACTCTGACACACTCCATATCTTTAATAACTGTGACACACTCCATATCTTTAATAACTCTGTCACACTCCATATCTTTAATAACTCTGACACACTCCATACCTTTAATAACTCTGACACACTCCATATCTTTAATAACTCTGACACACTCCATATCTTTAATAACTGTGACACACTCCATATCTTTAATAACTGTGACACACTCCATATCTTTAATAACTCTGACACACTCCATATCTTTAATAACTCTGACACACTCCATATCTTTAATAACTGTGACACACTCCATATCTTTAATAACTCTGACACACTCCATACCTTAAATAACTCTGACACACTCCATATCTTTAATAACTGTGACACACTCTATATCTTTAATAACTCTGACACACTCCATATCTTTAATAACTCTGACACACTCTATATCTTTAATAACTCTGACACACTCCATATCTTTAATAACTCTGACACACTCCATACCTTTAATAACTCTGACACACTCTATATCTTTAATAACTCTGACACACTCTATATCTTTAATAACTCTGACACACTCCATATCTTTAATAACTCTGACACACTCCATATCTTTAATAACTCTGACACACTCAATATCTTTAATAACTCTGACACACTCCATACCTTTAATAACTCTGACACACTCTATATCTTTAATAACTCTGACACACTCCATATCTTTAATAACTGTGACACACTCCATATCTTTAATAACCTTGACACACTCCATATCTTTAATAACCTTGACACACTCTATACCTTTAATAACTCTGACACACTCCATATCTTTAATAACTCTGACACACTCCATACCTTTAATAACTCTGACACACTCCATATCTTTAATAACTCTGACACACTCCATATCTTTAATAACTGTGACACACTCCATATCTTTAATAACTCTGACACACTCCATATCTTTAATAACTCTGACATACTCTATATCTTTAATAACCTTGACACACTCTATATCTTTAATAACTCTGACACACTCCATATCTTTAATAACTGTGACACACTCCATATCTTTAATAACTCTGACACACTCCATACCTTTAATAACTCTGACACACTCCATATCTTTAATAACTCTGACACACTCCATATCTTTAATAACTCTGACACACTCCATACCTTTAATAACTCTGACACACTCCATATCTTTAATAACTCTGACACACTCCATATCTTTAATAACTCTGACACACTCCATATCTTTAATAACTCTGACACACTTTATATCTTTAATAACTCTGACACACTCCATATCTTTAATAACTCTGACACACTCTATATCTTTAATAACTCTGACACACTCTATATCTTTAATAACTCTGACACACTCCATATCTTTAATAACTCTGACACACTCCATACCTTTAATAACTCTGACACACTCCATATCTTTTATAACTCTGACACACTCCATATCTTTAATAACTCTGACACACTCCATACCTTTAATAACTCTGACACACTCCATATCTTTAATAACTCTGACACACTCCATACCTTTAATAACTCTGACACACTCCATATCTTTTATAACTCTGACACACTCTATATCTTTAATAACTCTGACACACTCCATACCTTTAATAACTCTGACACACTCCATATCTTTAATAACTCTGACACACTCCATACCTTTAATAACTCTGACACACTCCATACCTTTAATAACTCTGACACACTCCATATCTTTAATAACTCTGACACACTCCATACCTTTAATAACTCTGACACACTCTATATCTTTAATAACTCTGATACACTCACATTGCCCTGATTTTGACCGTGATGGTCCGCTTCAATTCAAGAATATTCTGATATTTTCATAGATATTATCTTTGAGATAATCTCACAAATAAAAATCGAGGGAGGAAAATTAAGGTTCGGTAAGTGTGAAACCCATTCAGGATTATATGTCCTACTTATGAGACAATAACCAAAGTGTTCCCATATATCATTGTGTAGCGATTAAAGATTTATTTGACATTCATGAATCTTGGTGGAAAAATCAGACGAACACTGAATTTTATTTTTACCAAATATGGTTGGAATACAAAAAGGGATTATAAAATTTAGTAACAATTCCATAGGTGGCATGTGTTTTTGTTTTTTATGGGGGGAGGGGGGAAGGGGGTAACCCTGTAAAAGGAATACAAGTTTCCAAATTTAACATTGTAACGATTTTCAAAAAAATAGAGTAAGTTTAATGGAATGTAAGTTTGGGGCAAATCAATGCACATGTGCAGCAATGTTTTCTTTTTTTATGAATATGGTGTTACCGTTAAAAGCAACTCTATAAAAAATGTTCTGCAACATTTTAAGTAAGGGACTAAAAATAAAACAAAGAATGTCTCCAGAGTGCTGCTAAAATTATATCTTCCGCTTGTCACTCTGGTCTAGAGGTTCAAAGGTAGATAACACCGGTTCACAAATAAATATGCATAGAGATACTGTTTCCCAATAGGCGAAGTCGGACATTATTTTCTGCTCTGTTTATCATTGGTTGTGAATGGCAAATATTTGTTTTGTTAATCGTCCTATATTCAACCATAAAGAAGATTTTGTGTATCTAATCTGACCTGTTGCTATACCTACTCAATCTGTGAGTGGAGACTCCTCTATTCCAGTATGTAAGTCACTGAGCACCCCCTTTCTCTCTCTCTCTCTCTCTCTCATATATATATATATATATATACATATATATAGCTTGAAAAATTGATACTTTAATATGAAATGTGTATTGTCATTGTTTTTTGTTGATTGTATTTTTCTGCACTTGGCACTGAGGATAGCCATACTTAGGAGTTTTTAAACATATTTTTCAAGCATATTTTGTAAGCATATTTTTTAAGCATATTTTTAGATGTAATTTGAGACATACTTTTTAAACGTATTTTTCAAGCATATTTTGTAAGCATATTTTTTAAGCATATTTTCAGATGTAATTTGAGACATACTTTTTAAACGTATTTTTCAAGCATATTTTGTAAGCATATTTTTTAAGCATATTTTTAGATGTAATTTGAGACATACTTTTTAAACGTATTTTTCAAGCATATTTTGTAAGCATATTTTTTAAGCATATTTTTAGATGTAATTTGAGACATACTTTTTAAACATATTTTTCAAGCATATTTTGTAAGCATATTTTTTAAGCATATTTTTAGATGTAATTTGAGACATACTTTTTAAACGTATTTTTAAACGTGCTTTAAGACGTATATCTGTAAATATTTGAAATATGTTGAAATTCTTAAAAACGATATCCTTGGTTTCTAGCCGAAACAATTGTCTGCCTAGATTAAAAACGTGTTTTTACCTGTGAACATATATCCATCATCATTTTTCAGGAAAAATAAAACTTTGTAAACTAACTCTAGTCATGCACTATAGAGCTATAACGTACTTTATGTTATAAAATCCTACATTTGAAAAACTTTAAATATGGAATTAATAACACACATATATATATATATATATAATATGAAACTAAATGTATACTTTTAGAGGATGGAACCTATAGTGAAATGGGTTAAGCTCAATATACGAGATAGAACAATTATAAAGATAAATGAAAGAAGAGGGATAAATATGTACGAATGACAAATCTATTTAAACTTCGATTGTTCAATGCAAGGTGTACTCGGTAAAAACATGTTTATTTTTCTTTCTTTAAGCCAAGGCTTTTCAAAGATTAACATCTTATCATCAGAGGAATTACATAGATGGATAAGTTGGCAGTGGAAAAGCCAAAATTCAAAATTTGAAAAAATATAAAGTAATGGAGAGTAAGAGACACCTTATCTACAGACATTCACCAACTGGACAGACTCCATATTTTTTACATGCACACTCTTACTCTCCATTACTTTATATTTTTTCAAATTTTGAATTTCGGCTTTTCCACTGCCAACTTATCCATCTATGTAATTCCTCTGATGATAAGATTTTAATCTTTGAAAAGCCTTGTCTTAAGGAAAGAAAAATAAACATGTTTTTACCGAGTACACGAAATTGAAATAGATTTGTCATTCGTACATATTTATCCCTCTTCTTTCATTTATGTTTATATATATATATATATATATATAGTAGTGCGAAAATATGTTTTAGCATATACCTTCTATTCTTTATGCATACCAACCTCTTCCAATTTAAAGCTCGATGATTGCCAACTTGTAACAACAGAGCATATATAAATAAACAAGATTTTATTACATTCCAAAGGCCAAGATTTTATTTATCTTACGAAACATTTTTTCAAAGCAATCACTTTTTGGTATAATTTATGGTTCTGTTTCGTTCTACAGAAGACCAACCAACATTTGTTTATCAATATCGGATCTTTCCTCTCTGAACTCATCAGAAAGACAAAAGTGATTGTTTTGAAAAACTTTTTGTAAGATAAATAAAATCTTGGCCTTGTGAATGTAACAAAATCTTGTTTATAAATATATATATATATATATATATATATATATATATATATATATATATATATTTCAATTATATTCTCACTCCCCTATTTTCAAAGTTGTCTTTACCTTTTCGAATCTTTTTCTCATCAACCATAATACTACCCACATTTTGAACACACAGTTCCCCCTCCCTCCTCTTTCCTTAGATGCTCAAAATCCATACCACACCTCACCACAACATAAATCTCAGCCCCCTTTCACTTATCCCACCCTAAGGCCATTTCAATTATATTCTCACCCATCCCATTTCATAGTTGTCTCAATCTTGTCCACTTAAAGTTTTTCATATTATTTTGAATCTTTCTCGACCATTGACTCTCACATCCTGAACTCTGGGTTTCATAGTAGCTACGGCTGCTATATCCCCTCATCTCACCACAATGTCAAACCAAAACTTCTATGTACTTGCATGACATTTTTCTTCAAACTATCATCCTGAGGAAGTCTTACAATAAAGACGAAACGTTGATGAACACATTAACAGCTATCTTTTGGTTTTTCCTTTTTCATTTCCCATATAAATCTCCGAAACAGTTACATGGTAAACAGCTGATGATCCCCGTGTTAATATTAGATGCTTACGTTAAGGTCTCTTGTTTTTGTTTCACTGTTAGATACTTAATCCCCCTTTTTATTTTATTTACTTACTATTATATATTTTATTTATTTATGAATTTTCCAACGAATGTTAAGTCTGCACTATTTTGGATTTAGTTAGTTTCTCTGGGAATTTACACTGCATTTTCCTTTTTTTGTCTTTTTGTTTAAAATAACTTAAAGCTTCTTTAGACTATATATATATATATATATATATATATATATATATATATATATATATATTGATTTGAAAAATTATTTAAATCATCAATATATATATATATATATATATATATATATATATATATATATATATATATATATTGATTATGATGTAAATCATGTTTCAAATCAAGTTCTAAATAAAGAGCATACACAAAGGTATTATAATTATTTATAGCTGAATTTTTGTAAGCACTAAACTATCTTCATAAGAAAATTTTCGTAGGTGCCAAACAAAAAAATTACAAATCAACAAGAATGTAAAATGGAGATTGTTTTTGATTTGTGATTTTTTTTCACAAAAATACATTACAAAAGCAATGAAATGGTATTTATTTAAACGTTATTTTGTCAAGTGCTCAATCTCATGAATAAAACAAAATATATATAACAGAGCTGATACCATTCTTAAATCTGCAAATCACTCACATATACCAATATAACATTTGAGCCAAAGCAGATGCCCAAGTCACAAAACTGGGGGGAGGGGAGGAGCATCATCAGAGAATGACATCTGTGGCAATCATTTTGTCATAAAACGTACAGTTGAGAAGCCTGATCGGAGCTGCCATGGATTATCAAATAAAAGTGAGTGATTTTTGCCTTATCCTCCGTACATTATAATTTTATGTGTATTTTTTGATAATAGAGAAACAAGTCCAAACGAGTTTTGCTGAACAAAAGCTTATTGATATCAAATCCATAGCAAGCATATGTATTTGCTACCATTCATTTGCAAAAATGAGTCGCCGTGCGTTCATATGTATATATATATATATAATTGTAGTCCCGGTCTGTTTGTTTGTTTTTTCACGAATCCCTTGGAGATGGACCCATATAACCCTATCTATTCTGAAATTCCATTATCCAAGATACTTGTATTTAATTTTGATTGACGACGGAACAATATTAGCACGTGATCTTCGTCTGTGCTTGGCATTAATGAAAAAGGAAATAAAATGTTTAATTTATTTTATTAATAACCTGAAAATTATAGAAAATGAAAAAAATATGAAAATAAAAATATCAAAAGTGGTTCAGGGCTTGGAGCAGGAGTGCACGGGAGTCCTCATTATTCCGGGAAAGACCGATTGTGCCACACAGAGTACAAAGAGCATAATTTAATTGAAATGTATTTCGATTAATGTCACTTGACTTACACTCCTCCCACTCAAACAATGCTAAGTGCTTCTTTTAGCCCCACTCTAAAAATTTATGTTATAGAATGTAAATAAATAAGAATAAAACAGTTAATATAAAGTTATTGGTTAGGAGAAAAAAAAAGACATGGGTCCCTTATTTAATTCTGGGCAACATTGGGTCTTCCTGCTAGTGTGGGTGGGTGTGTGTGTATACACACTGCTACTAGCGTAAATACATTGCTCATTGTGTAAATAAATTAGGCTCTCAGACAATTGACAATGTTTACATTGAGATTTCACTTATTCTCAACAGGTTCCGAATGATAGCCGAGAGGCTAGACGCTCCAACTATCGACTAGACGGTTGAGTTTCGATTTTGGCTTGACGCACTTGCTTATCTAGCCACACTGAAGGGCTGTGATACAGTGAAATAGTCTGTCTATGGATGATTATATATCTTGGGTTGAGCTATCTAATAAGTGAAATCGCCAACTGCCATCAGCTTATAATGCATTGCCCTTTGTGTAAATAAATGGAGCTCTCAGGCAATTGACAATGTTGACATAGAGATTTTGCATACGCTCAGCAGGTGTTGAATGATAACCGAGAAGTTAGAAGCGCCGACTGTCGACGAGATGGTTGAGTTTCAATCCCGGCTTGCCACACTGAAGAGCGATAATACAGTGAAACCGTCTTTCTGTGGATGACTATATATATATATATATTTTTTTTTTGCTATTTCATATATATACACTTATAAAATAATATATTGTAAATAAATTATTTTTGCATTTATTTCAACAGTGCTCAATACATGAGTAGAGTATAGTAGGAGGATAAAACTACACTTATTAACGATAAGGACGCCGGATTGCAGTAACTGTGATCACGGTTTCGAATGTCGCCAAAATTCAGCCACACTCAAGAGCCGTAGACGACGAAACACGCATCCATGGATACTTACTTTATAAATAAATATATATATATATATATATATATATATATATATATATATATATATAATATATTTCGGATGGTTTTCTATCTTTTATAAAAAAACAAAAATTTTTTATCAAACAAATGTATTTTTTGAAAAATTGATTGAACGTTGGAGTGGACACCAGTTAACTATAAAACCAATCCTACAATGTAAATCTAAGTATTTAGCCTGATTATTTCTCTCATGAATGAAACACAAACGTTTCTGTGTAGCTTACTTGCCATAAGTATATTTTTATATCACTACGAGGCTCTACTCATGTAGCTTAAGTAAATATTGAAGCAAAAAATATCTGCATATATTTTAATAATATAAGTATATATATATGAAATAGTAAATTATATATATATATATATATATATATATATATATATATAGTCGCGTCCAAAACTAAGGGACAAAATTTTTAAACCTAATATTTGTTAGAAATAATAACCGTAAAAAGCTGAAATTTTGACAACCGGTAGTTGTTGTCATCCATAATAACATACTAAAATTTGAACCCTTTGTATAGAATAGAAAAAGAATTATAACAATTATTCATTTATTTCCAAATTTGGAATGTCCAAAAGTAAGGGACAAAATTGAGAAAAACAATGTAAACAGCCAAAAAAAAACGATAAAAGTACATGTGTAATCAATATTTAGTAAATGAGCCCTTGCTCTCAATGACAGCTGCACATCTTCGACTACAAGAACGGATCAGTTCTTGACAATCCTTGATACTAATTTTAGACCATTCTTCTTGAAGCTTCACCCACAAATCCTCCATGTTAGTGGGATTTCTTTCCCTAACTTTCACTCCTAAGATCTTCCAAAGATTTTCTATTGGATTTAAGTCAGGACTTTGCGGTGGCCAATCCATAATTTCGAAATCTTGCTCGCTAAGGTAACTCATTACCACCTTTGCCTTGTGACATGGAGCATTATCTTGCATAAACATTGCCCTATCGAATCCTGAATTATGTATGATTGGCACAATATGATCTTGAACAATGTTTTTATACATCTGCGCGTTTACACGAGTTTGTAATCGGACAAGAGGCGTTGTACCTTGGCTAGAAAACATTCCAAATACCATGACGTTTCCGCCCCCAAATTTGACAGTTTTCTTAGTACACTTTGTACTTAATTTTTCACCAATACGTCTCTTTACAAAGTTTTTTCCGTCATTTCCAAATAGATTAAACTTGCTTTCATCACTGAAAAATACTTTTGCCCAATTTTCATATGTCCAAATTACATACCTGTTTGCAAACTCTAATCTCTTCTTCTTATTCTTCGAACTAACAAGTGGTTTCTTCCTTGGCGTTCTATTAAACAGCCCTATTTCTTGCAGTCGTCTAGAAACAGTCTGTCTTGACACATTAACACATGAGGTACTATTCATAACCCTTTTAATTTCTGTGCAAGACTTAAAACGGTCCTTTAATGACATACGCTGCATTATTCGATCTTCTCTTGCTGAAGTTTTGCGGGGTCTGCCGGTTTTAAAAGCACTAGCTATTTTGCCAGTATCATTGTAGGATTTAACAATCCTGCCTACAACACTCTTGGAAAGTTTCACTTTCTCTGAAATCTCTCTAATGGTGTGCTTTTCCTTGTGTAGCTTCACAATAGCTTGTCTCACAGAGTAATCAAGTTTTTGACGTTTCGCCATGGTGTTGACTGATGCAACGTTTACAAATGACTAAATAAGAGTTCTTCAGTAGAGGAAATAAAAAAAGTTGAATGTAGCATGCTATTTACACCGTTTTTCTCAATTATGTCCCTTACTTTTGGACATTCCAAATTTGGAAATAAATGAATAATTGTTATAATTCTTTTTCTATTCTATACAAAGGGTTCAAATTTTAGTATGTTATTATGGATGACAACAACTACCGGTTGTCAAAATTTCAGCTTTTTACGGTTATTATTTCTAACAAATATTAGGTTTTAAAATTTTGTCCCTTAGTTTTGGACGCGACTGTATATATATAGTAAGCAATGAAAATATATATGATGAAACACGGGAGCCTCTGTGTAGCTTGATTGCCATAGCCTGACGATTCCCCCCGGGGATGAAACACGGGAGCCTCTGTGTAGCTTGATTGCCACATATATTTTCATTGCTTACTACCTAGCTCTACTTACGTATCGAGCACTGTTGAAGTAAATACTGAAAACTGATACATAAAAAATTATATCTCCTTATAATATTTTATGTGGATACATGAAGTACTAATATATATATATATATTTATATATATGAGGATAAAATACATGATATATAATAAAATGAAAACTCATGGAGACAGAATGTATGAAATACAGAAAGGAAAAAACAATCACAGGAAGAAATAAAAAGCAAACAGGAGATTTAACCGGTTTCGTTTGGATCAACAAACACCTTTAGAAAAAAGAAGACATTCATTTATTCGAACTAAACCGATCAAGTCTTCCATTTGTCTATCTATTTCTTCCTGTGTTTAATTGTTTCTCCTTTCTGTCTTTCATACACACACACATACCTACTAGACACAATCCTTGAGTGTCTTCGGTCTCTCTGTACAAGAGTTTGTCAGGACGACATGACATTTAGGGATATTCATTAAGTTTTTTTACCACTAACTCTAAACCCGACTGGCAAGGTCGTAAAATCATGCATAATCGCTTAGAAAGGTAGACTTCACCCCCCCCCCCCCCAATAAATAACCGCACAGAATTTATCTCCCAAAGAAAAATAAAAACTGTTTGTTAACTGTTCTAAAACGTCTCGGAAATAGGAGCTCATTTTACATTAAACTGATCCCCCCCCCACTCTAAAATCTTTAATAATTGTTGTTGTTTTTTTTTTCAATTGTTCACAAAAACAAGTAGAATCTCATGTATTTTAGCAGGGGGGGGGGGTGAGTTAGCGGTGACCGAACAAAAGCCCACCTAAAATAATTAAATACGGACAAAAGCCCACCAAAATAATTAAAATATGGACAAAAGCCCACCAAAATAATTAAATACGGACAAAAGCCCACTAAAATAATTAAAATATGGACAAAAGCCCACAAAAATAATTAAATACGGACAAAAGCCCACCAAAATAATTAAAATATGAACAAAAGGCCACCAAAATAATTAAAATACGGACAAAAGGCCACTAAAATAATTAAAATATGGACAAAAGGCCACCAAAATAATTAAAATATGGACAAAAGCCCACCAACAAAAAAATTAATTTTTTAAAATGAAAAAAAAATCGTTTTATATTCAATCTTTTTATAATTATCAATAAATGTTTATCAGTAATTTTTCTTTGTTGACAGAAATGTTTTTATTTCATTTTTAAACATTTTTCCGGTATTTTGTAGATGCTGCATTTTTTATAAAATTATCGGTGCTTGTTTTCTTTTGGGTTTTTTTTTTGCCAATTCGCAATTATAACTTTTTGTTGTGAAAGAAAATCAGTTTTATTAGAGCTCTGCACCCTATGCTAATTCACCCAAAAAGAAAAAGACGATTCTCCATTTTTTAGGCGATTACATGTAAACAACCTGAAAAGTTTAGTGGTAAAAATAAAATAAAAGAACAAAAAAAAAAGAGTTTTGCATATACATTTAATGTAAAATGTCCACCCCTTTTGGACACGACAGCGTTTTAAGGATATGTAACCAATTTTGTTTGTTTTAAATCTTGGTCATGTGCCTGATCAAACTTTAGCCAAAAATATGTCGTTGTTAAAAGTCATAAAAAACACGCCTCTTTCCTAACCCTAATCCTAAGTTTGGCTGGTAATACACAAAATAAAGCGATTACATGTGGTTTTATGACTTTGCCAGCTGAGTAGTAAAAAATTTTGTTACTAAAAAGTTAGAATGACTCAGAAATGGGGGATCATTTTATGTTAAATTTATATGCGCAACTCCCAACTCTCGATTCTAAAATAATTGAGGGTTTTTTTTTTCAGTGTGTTCACACATAATCGCCTAATAAAAGTAGAATCTCATTTTTAGAGAGAGAGAGTTCTTCTAAAAGGAGATATAATTTATTTTTTAATTTGATAAACTTCTAAATGTTTTCCCTTTATGTATTGAATTCAAGATTTTGATAAACTCGGTGTGAGATTTTCATCTAAATTTTTCACTTGTGCTAAAACCGAAAAAAAAAATGTGTACTTGTATAGCCCCCAATTTCTGGCTTCGCTCACACGCCCCTATTCTGAATTCGTGCATAAACCACATTTCAAGTGTAATTTGACAATTTAATTTGATGGGTTTCAGTAATCAAGTAAAAATGCCATTTTTAATTTTCATTTACAAAATTATTCCAGCAAATTGGAATACATTTTAATTATAACATTTTTCAATTGAACCTTTTTACATAGTAAAGGTTATTTAAAAGCTGATGTCAAAGTTCAAATTTGATAATAAATAAAAAGGAAACTAAAGGTGTTCATAATATGTAATAATAAAAATTTTCCTGAAAAAGATTTTATGTGACTTGATAACCTTTAGTATTCCAATGAGTCATTTGAAGTGTGGGGAGGTGTTAACCAAGCTTCAGTCATGAATGTCTGTAGCAGAACAAGGGAAAATGACACCGGTTGCTAAGGACATTGGTAGGGTTATTTCCCTTTGATCAGAGAGATCATGACTACTGGGCGAGAGAGAAGAGTGTTCTTCATTTGGACAGGATTCTACGTGGTTGAATATGAAAGAACTCTGTCTTAGATGCGAAACTTACCACATATTGTAGAGACCACCACGAGTGGTGAGTAACAATCCCTTTTATTGTATCTTCTTTTATGTTGTGTCGCAAGTCCACTCTACGTTTGTCAATATGTGAATAAAATGTGTATATTGTATTTGGGTGTATTTCCTTTTCATTCTGTGCGCCCCATAGCATTGCGTTTAATATATATGTTTTCCCTTACAGGGTGGTGAAGGTAATGAAACTATATACTAATAGCGGTGACCCCGAGCTTAGAACGCGCATAGCCGAAAACAAAAAAAAACAACACAAGAAAATAACATGTCCAACAGTCTTAATTTTATCCCTGTTCAATGATGTGCACCAAATATGCACCCCTGCGTTGCAAGTGCACCTAGATGTGTGCAAAATTGACAATAACTCTGACAAACTCCTGTCTTGCCTCATCTTATTGAAAACAGTTCATCTCTCGTAACATTTTTCGTCTACTGAAGGCTGCCTCAAACTGCTCAGTATTTTTCATGACTGCCTGTTCATTCTCATACATGTACAATGCCCATTTAATACAGCGTAATTTCTATATCAAATCATCCAGACCATGTCACTCATACCTCTCAGATTTTCTTCAAACTTTTCCCAGTTGTTAGTATCATAAAAACTAGACAACTCTGAAAATTTGAGCTTGTAACTCCAAGCGGTTTCCAAAATATTGCATTTTTAAGATTTCAGGTATGTTGCAAAAAGCAAAATCGCGACATTAGAAAAGTACATACTTTTTGAGGGAAAAGTTTGAAAAAAAATCTAAGAGGTATCGGTGAAATTTTCAAATTTTTCTATATGATTTGATATGGAATTACCCTTCATTGATGAGTAGATGTTATTATTTAATCCATTAACCAACATGTTTTATTTATAATTCTTTCTACTTAATTACACATGTAACTGTAACTAAGTTTTAATGTGTTGTTACTTTTAAATTCTGTCTGGTATGAAATGTAAGGAAATATAAGTTGTATGAAGTACTGTTCTCATATCTATACCAGTGAATCTCTGTTCCATTTGATCGTTCTTGATAAGGTTCAGAAACGTATCTGTAATTTGATTGGTCCCACCCTTTCTCCTTCTCTGCACCCTCTCTCTCACAGACGTGATGTTACTAGTCTCAGTATTTTTTATAAATACTCTTATGGCATGTGTTCTTCAGAATTGCCTGATCTATTCCCTGCTTCCTTTGTTCCAGCTCGTTTGACTCGTTGGTCTAGTGGTCTCCATCAATTCGCTGTTTTGATACTTCATCGTAATACAGCTTCCTATTCAAGTAGCTTCTTTCCAAGAACTGCAGGATTGTGGAACTCTCTTCCTGTTGACTGTTTTCCTCCTACCTATAGCCTTGCTCTTTTAAAGATTAACGTCAATAGGCATCTCCTGTCTTTGCAATAATCACCTTTCATTTTGTTAGCTTCTTACATCAAGTGGTTTCATGACTTGTCTGGAGCGATTTCCATAAAAAAAAGCAAGTAAAATAATAAAATTAGTAGGAATTTCTTTTGACATGCCTTGAAGAAAGCTACTGGATACGAACTTGTGAGTGAGGTTTTATTTGTTTTATTAATGGGTCACCACTTATCAAGGTCCAGAGGCCATTCGAGGATAAGGTTTAAAGAGATAGTCAGTAAGACGATGAACAACACCATGAGAGGATTGGAAACGGTGAGTGGAATCAGCAGAATTTGATTATTTAAGAAAACGGCTCAACAAGTATTTGTTAATATTAGACTTGAAAACGACCATATTTTAGTGAGTTTGGAAGCAGTTCCGTGGTATTTTGTTCCACAGATCGGAAGTTTAGGAAAGAAACTTTGTTCATGGAAGTTTTGTTTGATTTTAGGTACAGCTAAATAGAAAAGAAAAGGGGTTACAAAAGTAACCAGCATATATGTAAATACATTTGTACTGGTAATAAGCTGTCTGATAACACAATAGATCCAATAGGATTTGAACTCGTCACGTCAGGTTCCATTTTTCGAAACGGTCTCCATTATGCCAGTCAACGCACCCTCAAACATTTATAAGTTAACAAAAGATAGTAATAAAAGATATTAGTCTATTTATAGTAAACCTAATGTTAAATTATCCCGAAAGACCATACCGCCAACAAAGGCTGACCAAACCAGGATGGATGAGAGACTATGAGAGAGAGGAGGAGGAGAAGGAGGAGGAGGAGGGATAAACAATACATCCAAGTTTTAAATATGTTTTTTTTTTATTCCCATGCTTTCATTAGCGTCATCATTTCCGTTGACCAACATCAGCATTGGTAAAAATAAGACAAAGCAAAAGGTCACATTTTCATCTGCCAATTGACTTTTTAGAGCTAATGGCATTTCTTCATTAAATCCGACAGAATTCAGTCCAAGTCAAAAACATGAAAACATATTAAAGACAAAGGGTTTATTAATAGGACTTTATGTTATATCATCAGGATAATTAGATAACACTCACTATAAATATAAAAAGTATATTTTTAACATAATAATTATGAATACAATGTAAAATAATAATAATAATAATAATAATAATAATAATAATAATAATAATAGGACGGCAATGATCAAAAGAGCTGCAATCTTAAGGAAAATCCTCGAGTGTGGAAACCAACCAGTATAAGCTACGAATGGTAACCAGTCACATGGAAGTTACAATAGGAAGAAACCAAAAGCACAGGAAGAACACAACCACCACACAAACTAAGGAACAGAAACTGCAAGAAATATAATAAGCTGCCCCCCCCCACCCACAAAAAAAGAGGAAGAAAAGAAAATAAGAAAAAAAAAAAGATGGCTGGCACCACAAATAATAGTCGTAGATGGTCAAGGAGGATGAGAAGACCGAGAAGATACAGCCTTAACCAAACCTCCAATAGAAGAGTGCGGAGAGCGCAGGGACCTTACGGAGGCTTATTGCCACCCAAATCCCAGGGGAGACCAATGGTCGTTACCAGCGAGAAATCAATAGTATGCGGCTGTGGCAATACCGCAAGGTCATTTGCGGTGGTGATCGAAAAGAGGTGGAGAGTACTGGAAATCTGGGGAAGTTTGTTGTTACTCATACTCCAGGGAACACCACTGGTTGTTGTTGGTGAGCAATCACTGATGATGACTCCTAATGAGCAGAAATAATAATAATAATAATAATAAGAAGAAATAATAATAATAATAATAATAATACCCCCCACCCCAGAAAAAAATAAATAAAAAATAATCAGCTCCCCTCAAAAATAAATAAATAAAAAATAATCAGCTCCCCCCAGCAAAAAAAATATTTTTTAAATATTTAAAAAAAATAAATAAATAATAAATAAAAAATAATTAAATTTTTTTTTTTTAAAATGGTACCAGTCTAGGCTGAACCAGACAAAATATTTGCATAGAGTCAACGAGGATGAGAAGACCAAGGAGGGACAGCACAAACCAGACCTCCACTGGAAGTGCAGAGACTGCTGGGACCTCGGGGAGGCTTATTGCCACCCAAACCCCAGAGAACACCAATGGTCCTTACCAGCGAGAAATCAATGGTAAACGGCTGTTGTGATACTGCAAATTTATTTGCGGTGGCTATCGAAAAGAGGTGGAGAATACTGGAAATCTGGGGAGACTTGTTGTCACTCAGACTCCAGGGAATACCACCGGTTGTCAGTGAGCAATCACTGATGACCTGTGTGAGAACTCCTAGTGAGTAAATAATAATAACCAAGGAAAATAGTAAAGGCCGACTGTGTGGACAAAGTGACGAAACAGTAAATCATATAATAAATGAATGTAGCAAACTAGCCCAAAACGAATACAAGAACAGACATGACTGTGTGGGGAAAGCAGTACACCGGGAACTGTGCAAACAATTGAATTTCGAATATGCAGGCAAATGGTACAAGCATAAACCAGAAATTTAAATGGACTGAAAAATATGATTAACCTGTGATTATCGATCTCTCTTTGCCTCTTTCCACCTGACTGGTCAGTGATTTGGAACGAAGATCAAATTGAATAAACCTCTTCTGTCCTCTGTCACTCTTGGGTCGACTTAGTCTTTTTCAAAAGTGTAAATAAGGAGCTTTCATTTGAGATGGCAAGCCCTCATTCTGGAAAGATCACAGTGTGGCATGTACAGGAACAAGGTATGGACAATAATTGTGAACTTTCGTGTGTTTTTGTAATAATAACCGAAACTTGGTTTTCTGCATGTACGACACAAGGTCGAAACGCAACATATGTGTTGCAGCCCCTTCCCTAACACAAAGGTTGCCATGTAGAATATGTTGTGTTATTGTAGATAACACGAGGTTGGAATATAAAAGGAAAAAAAACAATAAGACAATGATGAATAAACAGTAATAACAAAGAGACGGTTTAATTTTCATATATATATATATATATATATATATATATATATATATATATATATATATATAGTAAGCTATGAAAATATATTTATGGCAATTAAGCTACACAGAGGCTCCCGCGTTTCATCCCCGGGGTAATTTTCAGGCTAAAAAAAAAAAAAAAAAATTACCTAGTTCTACTTACGTATCGTGCACTATTGAAGTAAATATTGAAAATTGATACATACAAAATTATATCTCCTTATAAAATGTTATGTGGATACATGAAATAGTAATATATATATATATATATATATACATCTATTTCTCAAGGAGAAATGTGTCAAAGACAACCATAAAAAAGACGTGATAAGACACAGTACATAAAAGGGTGAAGATCACAGACGTAAGTATTACCGAAAGAGTTCACCATAAAAGTTCCTAAACAGAATCGAAATAAACATGAATTGCCAGGACAAACAATTTACAGAGAATGCATGGGTGATGTAAAGTAAATACAACTTACTTTGATATTATCTGGGAATTATTCTGAGAACAAATCCTGATACCAGTAGAAAAGCGCCATGCCGAGCTGGCTAGCTGTCTGGGAGTCGTATGTAAACTGCGACCAAGAGCGAGATCTGGCAAAACGACATCAGAAGTGTGAAAACCCTGGTGCTAAGTGGAACATGTTCAGCCAGCTTGAGCACACAGCCAGAAAGAGGACATGTGTTGTTTTCAATCCAGCACATGCATGGTGCGAGTCTTTTTGTGTACTTCTATTTCAAATAGAAGAATTCATTCTCTTGTTGCCCAGTATAATTCAGAGGAAATAACTTAAATATGGTTCAAAAGAATTAACTGTTGAATATATTGAGCTGACAGCCTGATAAAAGGGTAGATAGTGGATTGGTTGGGGCATGTGACTAGATAGAAAGGATCTGAAGTGATATAATCAGTTGCAGCTTAAAAGTAAGTGCGGAAATACATGTAATGCAAGATCTGGCTAGATAATGGCATTTAGACCTATGACAACTCATAGTTAAGGAAATAGATCCAAGTAATGTCAACTTGGACCACAAGTGACAGAAACGAACAACATACGTAACCACATTCTCATTGTGGTTTGCCGGAATCCAACACAAAGAACTATCCATGGGGAACAGGCTTTGCAACAAACAAAAAAATGGTGCTTTCTTAGATTAGGACCCACCCTAAAATCGACTTGGTGTCGGTACTTTCCGGATGTGTACGTAAACCGTTGGAAAGTACCGATGCCAAGATGGTTGCCCTACTTGCGTGCAAAAAATAAAAAACTAGGCTGGATTTACAAGCATCAACCAACATTTAAAGCAAAAAAAATAAAGCAAATAAAATAAAATAATATATTTAGTCAAATTGTATGAAAGAAATATTTATTTTTTTAAAGAAGAAATAAAAATAAACAGGTGATAAATTATATTTTTTAAGTGTTTTTTTTTTTTTACTGAAAATTATTTTTGGTTTGTCATCAGGTAAAAATGGCGTCGTTAGAGTTAAGATTAGGGTTTTTTTTTAGTGAAAATTATTTTTGGTTTCGTTAGGGTTACTGTTAGGGTTAAGTATTAAAGTTTTTTTGTTTTTTTTTTTGCTTGAACATTTACTTTCTTTTGCGATTAGTTGTTCTTCCTGTAAACATCCGGAAAGTACCGACGCCGAGTCGATTTTAGTGTGGGTCCTAATCTAAGAAAGTACCAAAATAATATTGCTTTTATTAAAAGATATAAGTAACTATCTGTCTGCGTATTATTGGCAAAGGCATACCATTAATTGTTCTATACCATTAATTGTTCTATACCATTAATTGTTCTATACCATTAATTGTTCTGTACCATTAATTGTTCTGTACCATTAATTGTTCTATACCATTAATTGTTCTATACCATTAATTGTTCTATACCATTAATTGTTCTGTACCATTAATTGTTCTATACCATTAATTGTTCTATACCATTAATTGTTCTGTACCATTAATTGTTCTATACCATTAATTGTTCTATACCATTAATTGTTCTATACCATTAATTGTTCTGTACCATTAATTGTTCTGTACCATTAATTGTTCTATACCATTAATTGTTCTATACCATTAATTGTTCTATACCATTAATTGTTCTATACCATTAATTGTTCTATACCATTAATTGTTCTATACCATTAATTGTTCTGTACCATTAACTGTTCTATACCATTAATTGTTCTATACCATTAATTGTTCTATACCATTAATTGTTCTATACCATTAATTGTTCTATACCATTAATTGTTCTATAGATAAGCCTGATTGCTGCGGAAGCGATCAAACTGGTAAATGTTTATTTCCTTGCAAAGAGATCTACCCTCCACCTATCTCTGTACTTTGAATAGTCCATGCTATTTCCGTACATTAAACGCTTCTTGTTCACTATGAGAACAAAACAGGGAATCCTGAAGCAACCACTTAAAACTGACAGAACGGAATCGGGCCGAGGGAAGGCGTTGAATCTGTGATTCAGTGAGTAGGAAGGAGACCTGGCGTGGCGTTGCGGTTAAGTGGGTGTATCGTTTTGCTGATAATATTTAAGAATTTGCAGGCGGCATTCAATTACAACCAGCTGATGCCATCCGTGAAGCTCCTCCCTTCTCCGCCGTAGCCTTATACCCAACCCAGTCGCTAATTGATGTCTCATCTCTGTTGTGGCTTTTATTCTGATTCCACATAATCCAATTTCATCAACGATTCTCTCCCTACCCTCCCTATTTTCTTATAGCCCCAGGAAGACAGAAGGGGTGGGAGCAAAATCAATGGCGATGACCATCGATCTGAAAGATGTAAAATAATCTCCTTCTCATCAATGAGAAAAAAAAGAAAAAGAAAAAAAATCCACCATGTTATTATTTTATTCCATCTCCACCTGCTTTCTCTTATTCTCCCTTTCTTTCTTTCTTTCTTTCTTCTCTTCCTCACTCATCTGTTTTTCTTCTTCAACCAGCCTCTTCTTGGCTGCTTACTCCTCACCCCCTTCTCTTCTTCACATATCCTCTCTCTTTTCTCCCACTCCTTCTCTTTTTCATTTGCTACTCCTTCTTCACTTTCTACACCTCCCCTCTTCTTCATCTGCTAACACACACCTCTTCTATTACTCCTACTCTTCCTCTTTACATCCCCCTTTCCTATTATTACTGCCACTCCTTCACCTTCCCTCCACCCACTTCTCCCCTTGTCTCATCTATGGCTTAAATACATTTTTTTACCTTTTTTTCTATCTACCCCACTTCCCAACCCAATCAACTACTCAAGCTCCCCCAACCGGTGGTGAGGCCTCAATTTGGGAGCTTTGGGGAGTGTGGAGTCACTCTTTACTTGCTGATAATTCTAGGTCCACTCTAACCCCCAGGTGTCGTAACTGGTGATCTATTGGTTAAATAGAAACTATCGTTTACAGACTATTTGTTTACTAAATGTACGGCAACAGAACAAATTAATATACAAACCAATCGTATAGAAAGCATATGTACGGTTGCAGCATACAATGACCCAACGGTCGATACGTTCTAAAATGCAACAACCAACCACATACATACACACATCATTTTTTATGGAAATTGCTCCAGACATGGCATGAAGCCACTTGATGTAAGGAGCTAAAAAAGAAACAATAAAAAAATACACACACAAAAAACTACTTTACGGTAAAAAATATTCAAGGAGAATCCACATACATATAAACTCTGTGGATCTTTATTGCTTGCTTGCTTGCTTACTTGTCACCGTGCACCCTGGATGACGTCACAATACATAAATTAGGTAAATAAAATCAGTTGATAGGTAAAGTAATAGGAGTAGGCAAATGATGTAAACAATTAAAAGAGAGAGAAAGGGGGAGAAGAAAAAGATTAGAGAGAGGGAAAGAGACGAGAATAGAGAGGAGGAGGAGAGAGGGGAAACGAGAGAGGGAGAAGAGTGAGTAAGAGGGAGAAAAGAGAGAGAGAGAATATAAAAATACTTATTGCCGCTAAAAAGGATAGCGGGAGACATAGAAAGTTTGGCTGCTACATCACTGCTACGACAATCTTTAAAACTAGATGTCACTATGCAATGAACCATCTACTACGTATCAACTAGAAAGATGAACAGCTTTTTCTGTCAGGTTCCATCTATAGTTTAAATAATTAATGGCGATAAAACAAAGACTGTTTGACATAACGAAAACTTGGTGGGCAAGTCAGGCATCGGCAAAAGTTGAATTGTAGAACGGATTCTGAATTTTATTAACAATTCCATTCTGGGGGGGGGGGTAACCCTGCATATTTTTAAATAGGATTTTAAAATTTCAATTTAATTATCAAGTGGAGCAATAGGCCCCACCACGCGTGACTTCCTCAACAGCCCTGGCCTGTTAATGACATGCCACACTGGGGACCACCGTGAATTGACTTGGTTTTACGAGCGCCTCTCCATCGCCACTATTTGTGAAAACGCCTTGAACCTGCTCTCGGCCTGCCAAGCCAGCAGGACATCCAATGAAACTTCCTGATACTTGCATATTGGTTTTGCAAAAGGACATTTTATTAGTTAAGTATTATTTATTGTTACATTCCTGAAATCTTATCGACGTTGGACATTTTCGTCTTTTATATTATTTTTTTCATTTGAAATATATTTCAATTACTGTTTAATAAATTTTATATTTAAAAATAAAAAAAAAATTATTTTAAATTATCGTTTACAGACAATCTGTTTCCAAAATATACACCTACAAACCAATCGTATACAAAACATATGCATGGTTTCCACATAAAATGAACCAATAACGGCTGACATGCCGTAAAACCGAACATCAATCACTTCTTTCTTCTTTACTCTTCGACCACTTTTTCTCCATACAACGCATGTCATCCACTTTCATTGGCTAGGTTTCACTTCTATTAACATTTAGCTGTTATAGTGTGACATCGACAAATTTGTACCTTAATTTGTTCAACTCGCAATTTCTCGCGTATTTCTGGGCCAATTTTAAAAATATGCATATCGTTGAATTATTTCTTAGAGCGAGTTAAAACGGTATTTTGTTCGAACAGCCAAAAATATAAATATTTTTTTTAGACTAAATTTTACACGCTAATTTGGCTACTTCAATTTTGAAAAAAACAACCTTTATCAATATTCTTGAAACGAAGCTATTATTTATGGTATAATCTCATACCTCTTTGAAAATATACATAGGCCTCTTTCCAGTTTTAATAGGCAATGGATACCCCCTGTAAGGGTGCCTGTGCAAGTAGTTTATATTGAAGTTGTTGTTGTTTGTTGTTTTCCCATAACGTCCGCAGACGTACTCGGTGAGTCAGGCAGATACTCTATCTCTCCTAACTTTTCTGTAGGCATGATAGAACCTGGTACTGCCCATATCCTGTACAGGCCACTTACAGTACCTGGTGTTCCGAAATGGTCACCCATTTAGTACTGATCAGGCTCAACGTTGCTTAATTGAAGTAAGGGTTGCATAATCTCAACTGAACCTATCCTGACATTACACATCGGTCGTATCATTCTCGTATCATTTCTCTCCACGTAACACATAGAATCTTCCCTTGGTCGACAATGGTAACGCTCTGCTGGTTAGTAATGGTAGAAGTTTACTTGAGTCTAGTGACAAGGAGTCCTTGACTACTGGGAACAATGCCGGAATAAGCAGAGGAAGAATGTTGTAAAGAAAATATTAATCAAAAAAAGGATTTATATAATTTGGTACAAAATCGGCTCTAAATTAAAGATTTGGTATTAACCAGCTTAGAGCCAATAAAAAGAACGAACGCAATATCAGCCATACAGTCCTTTATCAACGAAGTTTCACCGCAACAAAATATAAAGCATAGCAATTTGAACAACGTACACGCTCTCTACGGCAAATAAGCACTACCTAAAAAAACTTGTGGGAGAAGATACACATACCCACACTTAACTGTTCATACTCACACATCTGCAGGAGCTTAACACGTACTGAAACTATTTCAACCTAAATATTTGAGAACCCACTTCACGATCATACAAATTATGAAATGATCTGTACCTCATGATGTTTGGTAAATAAAACCCATGTAATTTATTTGCTGCTGCACCACCACCACCACCGCAACCACCACCACAACCTTCCTTCCTTTCCTTACAAACTGACTCTGCTACCTCAACTGTTCTACATCTACTAACCCAAGCACTCTTATCTATTCTTTCAATGTGACCAAACCAACAAAGTCTCATGCTCTACAAACATCTCCTTATACTGTCCAGATTTAATTTTCCTCTGAGGTCATCAGATCTAAGCTTATCTTTAAGACTCACATTACACATCGGTCGTATCATTCTCATACCATTTCTCTTTATGTAACACATAGACTCTTTTCTTGGTCGACAGTGGTAACGCTTTGCTGGTTAATAATGGTAGAAATTCCCTGAACTTACTTCATCCACTTCGTTTTTTTGGGGTCAGCCAGCCCTGTAACCTCTTTTTTACCTATTAGGTTTACTTTTTGGCTAGCATGTTTGGAGTCCAGGAGATTGAACGCTGGTAGTGGGGTCTCTTTCAGGTTTGGTTTGTCGCCTTCTCTTACGTTATTTATTTTTGAAACTTTTCTACTTTATTTTGATCATTCGAAAACACAATTTTGTTGTTTTATTACAAGTAAAAAAGCTTTTAAAATAGGTAAATAAAAAAATTAAACATTTTTGTAAAATTAAACATTCATCCGCTATTATTCTCTAAGAATATTTTGTCCGTTTTTTTGTTTTTTTTACAAGTAGAAGAATGGCTACAACGATAAATAAATATGAGCTTTTAAAATGCATAATTTGTGTAAATCTCTGCTCGTCAATCCGAAAAATGGGAATATATTTGCTTTAATAAGGCGGACATAATAAAATCAATATCTACTTGCTACGCTGTCCAGTCAACTAAGTATTGTAGCTGAATGAATTCGTGCACCCCTCCCACGCACAAATAACTTTTTTGTAGCTAAATGCAAATCAAAGATTTATTCGGGATACTATCGATTAAGCAGCATTAGTATCAGGTTCAATTAGAAGGGACTAAAGTTGATTCACACAATATTTCAAGATGGCTAAAGAGGGGTTTATCTAAGGTAGATTAATTTAGGAAACTGCCCCCGCTGCTCTCACTGCCCCACCCGCCTGTAGTTTTATTTACTCCTCCCCAGGAGTTAGGCACAAGGCCAGTTTTATCTTACTCCCACAAATAAGATGTGACCCAAGATCGGGTCGAGAAAGTGGGGTTTGAAAAGCCAGCGCTCGAGAGGTGAGCACTCTGGCCATTTAAAAATTGCCTGGGCATTCCCTGGTAGGGGCGCCTCAGACAGTAAGCAATAAACTTACTCCTCCCCAAAGAGGGGAGGCAAAGCCTGGGAGGGTGGACCTCCTAGAACTGCACAGGACAGGCGTGCAGTATCCATCGGAACAGATACTACACTTTGATCTTAGCCAAAAGGCCAAGCCCATTGCCAAGTAAAACTGGATCAAGGTACTGCTTGTACCCTGACTCTCCCGGGACAGGGAATGGGATCTCTGGGAAAGCCAAAGGTCAATCAGCTTTTAACTAATTTAAAATTCGATGTGCAAACGGACTAAGGGCTACAAGTGTTCAGCAAACACCACCTTCAACAAACCCTGGTCATTGCATCAGGGGGTCATCTTACAACAGATATCGACCAGAACTGATCAGCAGGCTAGTTGCCGAACTAACTACTGAATAGATGAAATACTACCGCTTATATCGATCCCAAAATGTAATTCATTGGCCAGCAAAATAAATCATTTGCATAACCCGATCCGGCTCACTTCATTCTCCCTTGGTTGACAGTGGTAACGCTAATAAAATCACTCAGGTACTACACTGGAATATATGCAAACTTTATGAATTGGACCACAATGAGAAGTGGTATGAGCATAAGCCAGAAGTTGTACAGGAGAACGACAATGTCAAACTTCTTTGAGACATGCGCATACAAACTGATAAGGATCTTGAACATTCAAACCCCAACTTAATCTTTTTAAAACAAAAACAAGAGAACTTGCTTAATCATTGATATAGCCTGCCCCTTCGATACCAGAGTGCAGGAGAAAGAACACGAATAAATAAATTTAAAAAATATCAAGATCTAAAATGGGAATTAATTAGACTATGGAAATGTAAAGAAGTAAAGGTGATACTAGTTGTTCTTGGAACGCTTGGAACCATAAAGAAAAGCCACTATAAATGGCTGTAACAGATTGACGAGACAATTTCTTTTCCAATTCTGCAGAAAGCTTGCATGTTAGAAACGGCGAAAGAGATGGGAAAATTTTCTTGGAAAGGAACTAGACAGTGTATTTAAGAAAAGTACTGAATTTGGAATTCACCAAGATGGATGCCAGTGTTGTTGGCAACTGTTTCAAAACAACACCAAGAAGTTTTTGCATCGATATATGACGATGGATGAAACATGGATGCACCACGTCACTACGGAGTCAAATTGGCGGTCAGCTCAGTGGACAGCAGCATGTTAATGCTGTTAAAAGCAGCCTAAGCTTTGGTATGTTGGGATGAACAAGATATTTTGTTCATTGATTAGCTTGACATCCATCTTAGTGAATTCCACACAGTCGGACTTTTCTTTCGTGTCCATTTTTGACAAGGGGAAGATTTTCCCGAAATATCAAATGATTTCTAATCATCATCTGGACATCACACACAGTTAACACCATACTTGCTGTTTATGTAAGATTGAAAAGATAAATAAATAGATAGTTCTAAGTCCTCTCCTCCGATTGTTTATTTTTCTTCTTTCCAGCTTCTCATCAATCTGGCTCTCTGCATTGCCTTCAGCCTTCTTAATACATTGATTACGATTACCAGCAATGCTTCAAGCAAATATATATATACATATATATATATATATATATATGTGTGTGTGTGTGTGTGTGTGTATTGTTATTTTCTTATGAACTGATCAATATTTATTTAAAAAGAATAGATAAGGTAAAAAGATTATTATTATTATTGGTAGCAATAAGGTAGAAATAGTGTGAGTGATAATTATTATTATTATTAATACCATTTACTGATAATAATCACTAAATTGGTTAACATTATAATTAAAATTTGTGATTATAATGTTAACTTAATTTATGTCTGTTTAGGCTTGACTAAAAAATAAAAGAAAAATTAACTTAATCGTCTCCCATTACTTAGGTCACATCTTACTTGTGGGAGTAGGATAAAAACTGGCCTTGTGCCTAACTCCTAGAGAAGAGTAAATCAATACTTGGTAAAAGAGGGGTTTACCATAAAAAACAAAAACAAATGGCAGAAAAATTTTGCTCTTCCTCCTTCATGTCCGTCGAGCCACTTCCCCCCCCCCCCACATTTCGTTTAAACGTTTTAACCCAACATAGCAACCACTCCACTCCTACCTCTTAACTTACAACTTTCCTCCTTTCCCCATTTAAACTTACGATCTGAGACCTTGAAAATATGCTATAAATAGACTAACCTTTCAATCTTTTAACTCTTCAACATAGTTTTACAAACGGTTTTTTCAATTGTTTTTAATTTGACCATGTTACCTCCCGGTTTTGAATTTGGCTTTTTCTTTTTCCTTTCTTTTCATTCTTTCCCAATATGAACATGTGAGTGAAAGATCAGATTTTTGTCTGCCTGATGAGATCTTAGTTTCTAATAACTATTGATTGATAACATCGACATGCAAGTGTAGCGGCTTTTTGTACATGTCTGTATAAATAAAAATAATTCTCCCTCTCTTTCTCTCTCTCTCTCTATCTATCTATATATATATATATATATATATAGTACAGGATTAGAATTTTAGCTTTATAAAGATCTCTCTTTTCCTCAAGCCCAAATCAATAATCAATTCTCCTTCAGCTGTTACTTATAACATCTATATTTCTTGAACAAATACAAAGCTGTTTACTTTTCTAATACAGATGTTTGTCTGAAGAGACTCTTGGACACTGCCACGAATGGGTTGGCGTCTGCAATGATAGGACAGTGTGTCTTTCAGTCTGATACGTTATCTTATTAAGAACACCCCGACTGTCCGCAGATCTGATTTTGACCGAGTTACTTATACAATGTGGAGGGAATGGTGGGGAATTCCGTTGACTATTTATGTACGCTACCTGTCACCTACTTTAAAGTTTAACATTGCTTAAGTGTCGAGTGATTCAAAAGGTGCTTGAAGGCCGTATGCACTTTGCGATTGGAGTAAGCATTGTTCTCGCATCTTATCTCTGTTTTCCACATTTCGGAAACGGTTTTGTTATTATTGGCCCCTGCACGGAGAAAGCAGCTGCAGAGTGGAAAGTAAATATTGATCTTGTCGCTCGACAAATGGTGAAAGGAGGCTTTGCTAAATCGTTTCCCATCTGAGCAAACATCATTATTGTTATCAAATTGCCAATTGAACTGATCCTGATATGGCATCATGATTTAATAACAAAATTAGCAAAAGTTGATTGTGGTTTGTAATAGTTGTTGAGGAAGTGTTAATGTCAAGGGAGGGTTCGAATGGCTGACAGCATGTTAGTGGTCAAGGGAGGGTGCTAGTGGTTGACGGGGTGCTAATGGTTGAGGGGGTGTTAATGGTTAAGACAAGGTTCCAGTGGTTGACAGCATGTTAGTGGTCAAGGGAAGTTGCTAGTGGTTGAGGTGGTGTTAATGGTTAAGACAAGGTTCCAGTGGTTGACAGCATTTTAGTGGTCAAGGAAGGGTGCTAGTGGTTGACGGGGTGCTAATGGTTGAGGAGGTGTTAATGGTTAAGACAAGGTTCCAGTGGTTGACAGCATGTTAGTGGTCAAGGGAAGGTGCTAGTGGTTGAGGGGGGGGGGGGTTAATGGTTAAGACAAGGTTCCAGTGGTTGACAGCATGTTAGTGGTCAAGGGAAGTTGCTAGTGGTTGAGGGGGTGTTAATGGTTAAGACAAGGTTCCAGTGGTTGACAGCATTTTAGTGGTCAAGGAAGGGTGCTAATGGTTGACGGGGTGCTAATGGTTGAGGGGGTGTTAATGGTAAAGACAAGGTTCCAGTGGTTGACAGCATTTTAGTGGTCAAGGAAGGGTGCTAGTGGTTGACGGGGTGCTAATGGTTGAGGGGGTGTTAATGGTTAAGACAAGGTTCCAGTGGTTGACAGCATGTTAGTGGTCAAGGGAAGTTGCTAGTGGTTGAGGTGGTGTTAATTGTTAAGACAAGGTTCCAGTGGTTGACAGCATTTTAGTGGTCAAGGAAGGGTGCTAGTGGTTGACGGGGTGCTAATGGTTGAGGGGGTGTTAATGGTTAAGACAAGGTTCCAGTGGTTGACAGCATGTTAGTGGTCAAGGGAAGGTGCTAGTGGTTAAGGGGGTGTTAATGGTTAAGACAAGGTTCCAGTGGTTGACAGCATTTTAGTGGTCAAGGGAGGGTGCTAGTGGTTGACGGGGTGCTAATGGTTGAGGGGGTGTTAATGGTAAAGACAAGGTTCCAGTGGTTGACAGCATGTTAGTGGTCAAGGGAAGTTGCTAGTGGTTGAGGTGGTGTTAATGGTTAAGACAAGGTTCCAGTGGTTGACAGCATTTTAGTGGTCAAGGAAGGGTGCTAGTGGTTGACGGGGTGCTAATGGTTGAGGGGGTGTTAATGGTTAAGACAAGGTTCCAGTGGTTGACAGCATGTTAGTGGTCAAGGGAAGTTGCTAGTGGTTGAGGTGGTGTTAATGGTTAAGACAAGGTTCCAGTGGTTGACAGCATTTTAGTGGTCAAGGAAGGGTGCTAGTGGTTGACGGGGTGCTAATGGTTGAGGGGGTGTTAATGGTTAAGACAAGGTTCCAGTGGTTGACAGCATGTTAGTGGTCAAGGGAAGGTGCTAGTGGTTGAGGGGGTGTTAATGGTTAAGACAAGGTTCCAGTGGTTGACAGCATTTTAGTGGTCAAGGAAGGGTGCTAGTGGTTGACGGGGTGCTAATGGTTGAGGGGGTGTTAATGGTTAAGACAAGGTTCCAGTGGTTGACAGCATGTTAGTGGTCAAGGAAGGGTGCTAATGGTTGACGGGGTGCTAATGGTTGAGGGGGTGTTAATGGTTAAGACAAGGTTCCAGTGGTTGACAGCATGTTAGTGGTCAAGGGAAGTTGCTAGTGGTTGAGGTGGTGTTAATGGTTAAGACAAGGTTCCAGTGGTTGACAGCATGTTAGTGGTCAAGGGAAGGTGCTAGTGGTTGACGGGGTGCTAATGGTTGAGGAGGTGTTAATGGTTAAGACAAGGTTCCAGTGGTTGACAACATGTTAGTGGTCAAGGAAGGGTGCTAATGGTTGACGGGGTGCTAATGGTTGAGGGGGTGTTAATGGTTAAGACAAGGTTCCAGTGGTTGACAACATGTTAGTGGTCAAGGGAAGGTGCTAGTGGTTGAGGGGGTGTTAATGGTTAAGACAAGGTTCCAGTGGTTGACAGCATGTTAGTGGTCAAGGAAGGGTGCTAATGGTTGACGGGGTGCTAATGGTTGAGGGGGTGTTAATGGTTAAGACAAGGTTCCAGTGGTTGACAACATGTTAGTGGTCAAGGGAAGGTGCTAGTGGTTGAGGTGGTGTTAATGGTTAAGACAAGGTTCCAGTGGTTGACAGCATGTTAGTAGTCAAGGGAAGGTGCTAGTGGTTGACGGGGTGCTAATGGTTGAGGAGGTGTTAATGGTTAAGACAAGGTTCCAGTGGTTGACAACATGTTAGTGGTCAAGGGAAGGTGCTAGTGGTTGAGGAGGTGTTAATGGTTAAGACAAGGTTCCAGTGGTTGACAGCATGTTAGTGGTCAAGGGAAGGTGCTAGTGGTTGAGGTGGTGTTAATGGTTAAGACAAGGTTCCAGTGGTTGACAGCATGTTAGTGGTCAAGGGAAGGTGCTAATGGTTGAGGAGGTGTTAATGGTTAAGACAAGGTTCCAGTGGTTGACAACATGTTAGTGGTCAAGGGAAGGTGCTAGTGGTTGAGGTGGTGTTAATGGTTAAGACAAGGTTCCAGTGGTTCACAGCATGTTAGTGGTCAAGGGAAGGTGCTAATGGTTGAGGAGGTGTTAATGGTTAAGACAAGGTTCCAGTGGTTGACAACATGTTAGTGGTCAAGGGAAGGTGCTAGTGGTTGAGGTGGTATTAATGGTTAAGACAAGGTTCCAGTTGTTGACAGCATGTTAGTGGTTAAGCGAGTGGGCTATTGGTTGAGGGGGGTTTTAGTGATTAAGAGAGGATTCTAGTGGCTGGCAAGGTGTCAGTGGGTAAGCGTGTGGGCTATTGGTTGAAATAGTGTTGGTTGTTGAGGGGGTGTTAATGGTTAAGGATGAATGCTAGTGGTTAAGGGGGTGATATTGGTTGAGGTGGTGTTAGTTTTTAAGGGGGTGTTAATGGTTAAAGGAGGGTACTAATGGTTGAAGGTAAGCTAGTGGTTAAGGAAGTATGCTAGAAGTTGAGGTGATGTTAGTTGTTATAGGGGTGTAATGGTTAAGAGAGGTTTCTATTGGTTGAGGGGAAGCTAGTGGTTAAGGATTTTAAAACTGTACTGCATGGAAGAAAGTATCGGTTTTCGAATGCCAAATGTAAAAGTTTATTTTTTATATATATTCTATTATATTATGCTATTCTAACTGAATTTTGTATTGATTTTTCAGAGTCTACCAAATTAACTGTTTTAGATGTGCCAGCAATTTTTTCTGAACATTCGAATCGGAGTAATTTGAAATCTTTTTTTTTAAATGTGTCAATTTCTTTTTAGTGATTTTTGATGTTGTTTTTCATAGATATTTAAAGACGTTTTGCATGAAGTTTCGCTTTGATAGTGTACGGTTTTTATTTGACAACAATTCTCTGACGACAGGAGTTTTTTGTTTACTCCCTGAATTTGTTCAAGTATGTTGTTGATTCTCTTAGAAACATGTGTTAGATTTTCTTTGCTTTAAACCTGACAATAAATTACAGTATGACATAACTTTGATCTGTCAATTCCTATATATATATATATATATATATATATATATATATATATATATATATAAATCTATTTGGATTTACATATCTGATGAGAGTGGACCACCACTTGAAACACGTTATATAAAATTACAAAATGATAAAATAACAAAATAATAAATAAATGTTGAAAAAAAACTTTTTACAAGTGTTGGTAGCCTTACTCCTTTACATATATACTTTTCTCTCGTTGGAACTGTACTAATACTGCACTACCCTCTTTTATATATATATATATATATATATATATATATATATATATATATATATGTATATATGGTACGTTAATGAAAATTAGTAAGACCTGCAAATGGAAGCAAATCGGTATTTTCAGTTGTTCAAAACAAGGAGTAGTTTAGTTAGTAGTTTTGTTTTAAACTACTCCTTGTTTTGAACAACTGAAAATACCGATTTGCTTCCATTTGCAGGTCTTACTAATTTTCATTGACGTACCATATTTTTGCTCTATCCAGTATATTGAGCTTTCCTTATTTCACAATAGGTCCAACTCTCTAAAAGTTTACCTTTTAGTTATAATTTACATATATATATATATATATATATATATATATTATTTAAAGATTCCCTGAAAAGAATTTGAATAAAGATTATTTCAAAGAAGATTTCCGTTAGGAAACTTAGGTTCAAACTTGCGAGAAAATAGAAGCTCAATATTCATCATACAATGAACAGAACTTAATATTTGAAAGATTGATTTGCAAGCTTATTTCAAAAGAAATTCATAGCAAAAGTTCTTTTATAATTTTCCAAGGTCAATTTATTCCAGAATCTATATTATAAACAAAACAAGACTCAGATCTATCACTTTTTTTTTCATACAAAAGTCGAAGCAAAATAAAAGTAAATTGCAAACTTCTAATCAGAAATTCATTATTATTAATTCAATAATATGGTTTTTGGAATCAATTGGCTTTGAAACAATTGTAAAAAGGATTATTTATTCTCAAACCTCAAGACTGATGAAGTTGACCAAATGAGATATTGTAGGGGGGGGGGACTAAAGTTGACAAGATGGTAAAAGCCACTTGCGTTTTTGCTTTCCTGCATACATGTGTGCGGGTGTGTGTGTATGTGCGTGCATGCATGCATAGGTTTTAACTTAGAAGGACACAGAGATACTGTAAACTCCCAGTAGAGATTCAAATTCTCCCTAAACTGACTACAATGCAAGATTTGAGAAAAAAATGTTTTACAAGAAAATAAAATATCTTACATTTTTCATGAACCAATAACAAATCATAATACTTCCGTGTTTACTGAATGAGCCGTGTCTGGATATTTTCAAATGCTTTTCCAGAATTATGCGTTTAATGCAGATGGATAAATTAGAGTTTAAAAAGAGTTCCAATATGTTGTATCTAACAGGTGTTACCCAGGATTCTATTTGTTATGGTACCTTACCTATACAGACTACTTGAACTCTTCCACTCACCATAAATAGTGAGAACACCTGCTTCTCAGTGTTGGATCCGCCCCATCCTGTTCAGTCTCTCATTAACTTCGGTTGATTGAAGACGTCGGGATGGGGTAATACCAGTCGAGGATTCGTTCTCGACAATCAGTCCGGCAGGAACTGGGCCATTTAGTTGGCCTTTTATCTGCCGGGCTGAGGTATATTGTCCTGGGTTTTCCTAAGAGGTGCACCCTCCCAGGCCTTGCCTTCCCTCTTTGGGGAGGGGTAAGTTTATTGCTTGCTGCCTGAGGCGCCCTTACAGGGGAATGCCGACGGGGTTGCCCAGGCTATTTTTGATAGGCCAGAGTGCTCCTTCTTTAGGGGCGCTGGCTGGCTTGATCTCCCCACTTTCCGACCTTGTGTCACATATTGCTTTGTGGGAAGCGATTAAATACCTGGGCTAACACCCCATCCTGTTCAGTCTCTCATTAACTTCGGTTGATTGAGGACGTCGGGATGGGGTAATACCAGTCGAGGATTCGTTCTCGACAATCAGTCCGGCAGGAACTGGGCCATTTCCGTGGCCTTTTATCTGCCGGGCTGAGGTATATTGTCCTGGGTTTTCCTAGGAGGTGCACCCTCCCAGGCCTTGCCTTCCCTCTTTGGGGAGGGGTAAGTTTATTGCTTGCTGCCTGAGGCGCCCTTACCGGGGAATGCCGACGGGGTTGCCCAGGCTATTTTTGATAGGCCAGAGTGCTCCTTCTTTAGGGGCGCTGGCTGGCTTGATCTCCCCACTTTCCGACCTTGTGTCACATATTGCTTTGTGGGAAGCGATTAAATACCTGGGCTCACACCCCATCCTGTTCAGTCTCTCATTAACTTCGGTTGATTGAGGACGTCGGGATGGGGTACTACCAGTCGAGGATTCGTTCTCGACAATCAGTCTGGCAGGAACTGGGCCATTTAGTTGGCTTTTTATCTGCCGGGCTGAGGTATATTGTCCTTAGTTTTCCTAGGAGGTGCACCATCCCAGGCCTTGCTTTCCCTCTTTGGGGAGGGGTAAGTTTATTGCTTGCTGCCTGAGGCGCCCTTACCGGGGAATGCCGACAGGGTTCCCCAGGCTATTTTTGATAGGCCAGAGTGCTCCTCCTTTAGGGGCGCTGGCTGGCTTGATCTCCCCACTTTCCGACCTTGTGTCACATATTGCTTTGTGGGAAGCGATTAAATACCTGGGCCTCGCCCCATCCTGTTCAGTCTCTCATTAACTCTGGTTGATTGAGGACGTCGGGATGGGGTAATACCAGTCGAGGATTCGTTCTCGACAATCAGTCCGGCAGGAACTGGGCCATTTAGTTGGCCTTTTATCTGCCGGGATGAGGTATACTGTCCTGGGTTTTCCTAGGAGGTGCACCCTCCCAGGCCTTGCCTTCCCTCTTTGGGAAGGCGTAAGTTTATTGCTTGCTGCCTGAGGCGCCCTTACCGGGGAATGCCGACAGGGTTGCCCAGGTTATTTTTGATAGGCCAGAGTGCTCCTTCTTTAGGGGCGCTGGCTTGATCTCCCCACTTTCCGACCTTGTGTCACATATTCCTGCTGTGGGAGGGAGTTAAATACCTGGATCCGCCCCAACCCGATCAGTCTCTCATTAACTTCGGTTGATTGAGGACGTCGGGATGGGGTAAGGTATTACCAGTCGCAAATTTGTTCTCGACAATCAGTCCGGCAGGAACTGGGCCATTTCGGTGGCCTTTAATCTGCCGGGCTGAGGTATACTGTCCTGGGTTTTCCTAGGAGGTGCACCATCCCAGGCCTTGCCTCCCCTCTTTGGGGAGGAGTAAGTTTATTGCTTACTGCCTGAGGCGCTTTGACCGGAGAATACCGACGGAGCTGCCCAGGCTATTTTTGCTAGGCCAGTGTGCTCCTTCTTTAGAGGCGCTGGCTTTACTCTTCCCCCACTTTCCGACCTTGTGTCACATATTCCTGCGGTGGGAGAGAATTAAATACATAGAACAACACCAGTCTATACTGGCAGTCAAGACGAATGTTGAATGTCGAAGGAAAGAAGAAATTTTTTCCAAGTTTTAAGATGTGCTTCAAAATCAAAAGTCTAGAATTAAAAAAACTGGGGAATATCAAATCTTATTTTGATAAAGGCAAACAGTTCTCTCATTAGAGACACCTAAATCAAATTAGGGAACGACTATTGGAAGCACCGGCAGCACTCCTCAGATGTTACTGTTACCAAATACTCCATACTACCTCAGAATAGTGGCAATCCAAAAAGGAAACGATACTTCAACTCCTGAGGAGGTAAGGCCTGGGAGGGGTGTTATGGTACCTTACCTATACAGACTACTTGAACTCTTCCACTCACCATAAATACTGGGAGCACCTGCTTCTCAGTGTTGGATTCACCCCATCCCGTTTAGTCATTCATTAACTTTTGATTGAGAATGTCGGGATGGAGTAATACCAGTCAAGGATTCGTTCTCAACAATCAGTCCGGCAGGAACTGGGCCATTTCGGTGGTCTTTTATCTGTCAGGCTGAGGTATTAGTTCTGGGTAATCCTAGAAGGTCTATCCTCCTAGGCCTTGCCTCCCCTCTTTGGGGTGGAGTAAGTTTATTACTTACTGCCTAAGACGCCACGACTGGGGAATGCCGACGGGGCTGGTCAGGCAATTTTTTAGAGGCCAGAGCGCTCTTTCTTAGGGGTGCTGATTTGACTGTCCCCAACTTCCGGCCTTGTGCCACATCTTCTTGCGGTGGAAAAGAAGTAAATACTTGGAACTTCGCCAGTCAATACTGGCAGTCAAGACAGACGTACAACCATTCTTGTTCTCTGTTGTATTATACTTTTTTCAATATGATTGGTTTCTCTAAACTCTGAGTTTGTGTTTTCCTTCCGGACTCGTTACAGGCCCACAACCTTATTGAAGTTCGTTTTTTCTTAATTTTTTCTTTTTTGAATTAACTATGCCATTTCAATTTCCCGATTTTTTCTTTCCTTTTTTTATTATTGCAGGTAATTAGTTCAGGTTTACACTAATTGCAATCATATAATCATGGGCAATGCCAGTCGGGCCAGCTAGCATATATATATATATATATATATATATATATATATATATATATATATATATATATATATATAATCATCCACATACAGACTGTTTCGCTGTATCACAGCTCTTCAGTGTGGCTAGACCAGTTAGTGCCTCAAACCGGGATTGAAACTCAACCGTTGAGCTGAGTCAGCACCTCTTCCCCTGCACTATCATACGACACTGAGTGATTGTAAGTGATATCTCAATGTAAACATTGTCAGGTGCCGGGAGCTTGAATAGTTTTACCCAATGCTTTATGCCTTAAAGCTAATGGCAGTTGGCGATATCCTTACAAATAAGCTCTACCTAAGAAGGGAGCTTTAAATAGTCATCCACATACAGACTGTTTTGCTGTACCACAGCTCTTCAGTATGGCTAGACCAGTTAGTGCCTCAAGCCGGGATTGATATATATATATATATATATATATATATATATGTTCCATATGTATCACTAACACTTTTGATTCTGTGTCGAATCATCTTCAGGTGACAAAAACAAATGAACAAAAAGTTGGAGAAAAGAAGAGAATTTCAAAAAGCAGCCAGGGATGTGTATTTGAAGTCGTTCGATGTGAAAAGAACAAACCTGTGCAGTTCCAGAAGAACAATTTAAATTCTGGGATGCCAGAATTAGCGTCATAGGATAAATTGTATTTATGTTAAACATTTTAATATGTGTTGTTACTGGTTTCATACGTAATGTTATTTATTGTAGGTTGCTGGGTTTCAATAAAGATAGCTTCAAGTATTTTGAATTCAAAAAAATTAATTTCAGAATGTATTATTTTAGTGTTATTAACTAAAATTTGTCTTAAATCGAAGGGGCAGTTATGTTTTTTAAAATATTGGTAAATTGAGCAAGAGATTATTAGGTGCATCGTGAGCCTGTGGGAAAGGGTAGTGGTAGTAAAACCAATGTCGTCGTCATCATCATCATTATAGGAGTTGCATTCCCCCAAAGGGCATTTAAACTTTTAAAATACTGGTAAATTGAGGTAGAGATTATTAGGTGCATGGTGAGCCTGTGGGAAAGGGTAGTGGTAGTAAAACCGTCGTCGTCGTCGTCGTCGTCGTCGCATAGGAGTTGCATTCCCCCAAAGGGTATTTAAACTTATAAATAACATTGCTTATTTATAATCTTTTATGGGTTAGGGAGTAGTTACATTTATAACAAGATTTGGTTGAAATAATATAAGTTGATATATATATATATAATGATGGATATTATTATTATTAGTAGGAGTAGTATTAAAATTTCGAATCATTGATTTAGTTTGTTCATCAACGATATAATTAGGGAATTTGTTATTAATAAGGACTTGTTCTATATTTTGTAATTCTATAAATAGTGTTTTCTTGTGTGGAGGAGATAAATATTTCAGGGTTTAGTAGGTTTTTAACAATGCCTTTTTTGTAGTGATAAGTACATTCGCTTTTGTAATTTAAACAATGATATATATATATATATATATATATATATATATATATATATATATATATATATATATATATATATATATCCTCCACATGTGTATGGATATATAAAATGTTAGCTGTGTCATTTTTTATGTGTGATAGTTTTCATTTCACGAATTTGCCTTCATATAAGTTTCCTAAAATTAAACCAATCATCATCTATTGTTCTCAATACGAAAACTTTTTGTCAGAAAGATGTGTGTGTTTTTTAATTGAAAATATAATGCATCCATGATGAAGAAACTGTTGCCTTGGGTCACTTTAAATAGTTTCTTTTCTGCGCCTTAATAACTTCTTAAAGAATTCAGTTTTCCTATTAGAATATTCAACTCAAATCCTGTTAAACAATAGAAATATCCAATTCTTTGAAACAACAAATTAGTTATGAGGCTGACATTTGAATTCTATGTCAAACCCTAACCCTATGATGAGATACGTTACAGGGGGTATATAAAAACAGGAGGCTTCATGACAACTGAAAACAATTATCTTTATCACACTTACTCAGTGTCGTGTTACTCAGTCAGCAATGACACATTTGTACATTGTTTGTAGGTTTTGTTTTATGGCATATCAACCCATTTCCGGTTATTTAATGCTGATTTCAGTCGTAAGGATGACAATAAACTGTGCAAGTTGTTCGCCTATTATTAATCCGAAATCCATCTTTCCAAGCCTTTTTATACGTTTTTCATTCTACCTACACTTGTGCGACACGTCTGAGGTACCAATACCACAGACGGCTTCAAGACATAGAAGATCCAAAAGAAACTGAAAGATCATGGACTTAATTGTGATAAATCCCCACAACATAATGACTCCAAACGGAGCAAGGCTAAAAAGGAGGGCTGTTCTAGTGATCTACCCGAAATAGAGAAAGTCGCTATGACTGTAGTGTTTTTTTTTATCTCCCTTACATCGGGTGCTATGATTTTATTTGTCGATTAGAGTGATCTCTCTTCGTATAGAATTTTGTATCAATAAAAATATGAACGCTGACGTGTCCTTTAGGAGTCCGGTGATCAAGGTGGTTGCAACATGTTCCGTCTCTCGTGTTTCTGTTTGCTTCTGTTAGTACCTTGCCTTTCCGTTTCAGCTCGCGAGCTGAGAGATTAATACTATTTTACAATGACGAATTAAGCAGTGTATCGGATTGATAGTATTGAAGCTATTTGCCATCAGATTGGAGAAGTACATGATGCACTTGTGGAAAATAGCAGAGGTAACAGATAAACCCAAGGTAAAATCATAAGTCAAATCTTTAGCAAACTAGCTAAAGGATAGTCGCGTGCAGAGGTCTGGTGATGCCCGGGGCCAACTGCTTGATTGTATGCCTCCAAAGACTCAAGTATAAGTCCTAGTACTGAGAAATATCATGAGAAAGGGAGATAGTTTGAATATGATTGAATACTCCTCCAATTTGGATGTCCAGGCCCACCGTCTCGTTCTCCCTCCGTAACAACAACTTTTTAGTTTCTTGGATATTTTGGTATGAAGCACTTTTTAAGTTAACTCTATAAACAGGACACTACAAAGTGAAACCGGGGACATTAATTTGAAAATGCAAACGTCAAGAACACCAACAGAAAGTTAGATGGGAACAAGGTTACAAAACAATTTGTCTTAAACAATCGAGATAAATCCATTTTTGTATAATAATTCTGGATCTGCTTAATTAATAACAAACATCAGTAAATTTTTTTTTTTAAATATATTAAAATCTTTGGAAATATGTTTGCATTCAAAACTACCAATTAGGCTTTTTTCTTGTTGGATAGATTCTGACCCAATAATAGGCACATCTGTGTTATTGCCACATGCAGATTTAAATTTTCATTGTACTTCAGTTGCACTTCTTATCATTTCGAACCGTGCTGCACATTGTGCTATCTATTCAAAACAAGACAATAATGTCACATTTTCCAAATGTTTGTTTTTTAAATCTATTTACAAATTTGATACTTATTTTGCTTTTCCTAATATGAGTTGTCAAATTTATTTCTAACTAGCTGAACCTTATCCAGCGTTTCCTCGAGAGGCTTTTACTTTCATTTTGCTGTTTTTAATAATTTCATTGTTTTTTAAGACCTTTATATTTATTAATAAGCTAAGAGCCAGTGTACCATTCATTAATACTTTTGTTAATAGGCACATTTGTGTTCTTGTCATATATGGATTATAATTTTCATTGTACGCTAAACACGCATTAGTGCGTTCACAGTACTGGCCATGATCGGCCCGCTCGTTGTGCCTGGTGCAAGGTTGCCATTCGACTCAGTCAATGCTGCAACAAAGAATTCTAATGGTAAGTAAAACCATAATCCCAGTTTATAAACAATTAACAGATGTTTATTTTTTTGAAGATTACAAATGGTACTCGTTTTCTTAGGTTGACTAGCAGACTTGTTAAATGAGATATTTTATCCCGGCCAAATAAAATATAATTCCAATCAACATTATCCTTTAGCTTAGAGCCCCAAGGGCCCACCTTGCCCGGAGAGGCACCGACCCAACTGACTGCCAGCCCTCAGAAAAACAAACTGCCTGTGTCATGCCCAGAGGGCCGGCTTATACTCCTCCCCTTTCCCCTCTCCTGGAATATTTTAACTCCTGACCGGAAATCTTGGATTCTGGCCTTTCTCAGTGGTCATCATTCGACCACCCAGAAGCTGTATACAGGAGATATCCACTGGGGATACTGGCTAGACAGTGCCCACTGAAAGGGGTTTATCTGGAGCCCATCTAGGAACATTACTTTTCTCAAATAGGTTTATCTGGAGCCCATCTAGGAACATTACTTTTCTCAAATAGGTTTATCTGGATCCCATCTAGGAACATTACTTTTCTCAAATAGGTTTATCTGGAGCCCATCTAGGAACATTACTTTTCTCAAATAGGTTTATCTGGAGCCCATCTAGGAACATTACTTTTCTTAAATAGGTTTATCTGGAGCCCATCTAGGAACATTACTTTTCTCAAATAGGTTTATCTGGAGCCCATCTAGGAGCATTACTTTTCTCAAATAGGTTTATCTGGAGCCCATCTAGGAGCATTACTTTTCTCAAATAGGTTTATCTGGAGCCCATCTAAGAACATTACTTTTCTCAAATAGGTTTATCTGGAGCCCATCTAGGAACATTACTTTTCTCAAATAGATTGGTCTCAGCACGATTCCCCATTTAACGAGGCACTTATCGTATTTCAAACAAAAGACAATTTCTGTGTAGTCCAACTCACAATCAGAGATATTTTCAATTTCTTCTGTCCCTCCCTATCTTTCCTTTGGCCGAGCGCCTATCACCTGCAACATTAAAACATGCAGCCTAGTGCATGTTTACAGTACTACTGTTGCACTTTGCATCGTTTCGAACTATGCTACACATTGCGCTATCTATTGAACAATAAATTACATGGTTTTATTCTGCAATAAAAAAACTGAAACGCTACATATTCTACACGTATACAGATAACAGTTATAATCATCACATTATTTGCCAAAAAAAATGACAACCAATCAAAATCGGGGCATTTAGCCGTGTCACTCTGATTATTATTTTTTATATTTTTTTCGCTAAATTGTTCATTCATTAAAATTTGTTTTTTTATTAGTCTGGACTCTTAGTTATCTTTTCTTTTTTTTTTTTTTTCATGATTCACCCCAAACAAGGTAGGACGCCACTGTAAACGTAAGGGGCTACTGAGAAAAAGGAAAAGGGGGGAAGGATTGGTGGTTCAGCTTAAATTGGGATCTGAGCAGCGAGATGTCTGTTTACATTAGTTTTAAATTTCTGCATGTCAGTACTGTCGGGGAAACAGGGGGCAGGGAGGGAGTTCCAGAGGCCAGCAGCACGAGGAAATAAGCTATTTGAGTAGAATGCTCTCCGGCATCTTGGTTAAAGGTCCACGTAGACCTTTGTAGAAGGGAGTTTTTGTGGTACTACTGCTGTGCTTAATAAAAATGACAACACATTGATATATGAAAATATAACGATATGTCTTTATTGTTGTGAGGGATGGTGGGTTGGCAGGAATTTGACGGTCAATTCTTCTCGGTCTAAGTGTTCTAACAGCTGATATCCATTTTGGGTTGTTATTATATAACAATTTGTTACCAACTCAAATGTCCTCACAGAACTGCATTGTCCTATAGCCACGCTCCCAGGGCGTTTTATTCGGCGACGGGATTTCACTCTATTGACAATTGAACAGATTTCTTTATCTTCTCGGTTTGACTCATTTGCACCTGGCATCTACTTCTTGCCAATGACCTTTCATAATTTCAACATTTCTTTTGTTGACAATCGATCTTATGTTGCTTTTTTCACATGTTAGGTGCGTTATTGTTATCCAAATGACTTTTTGGTTATCCAATAATTATCTTAGCTTTCGATAATCACCAGGTGCATCTCTTCTGGATATTTAACAGTTTTAAAGTCCAAGCAGGGGTCGGCTTTCAAGTTTGGACATAAGATTGTAGCACTATGCTGGACCGATTCTTTGATTCCAGACGGCAACAAAATATCTCTGACCAACATCTTGTAGTACAGTCTTTCTTAGTAAATTGCTACTCAGTGGATAGTGATGTCTGTTTCTTTCTTTCTTTCTTTCTTTCTGCTAACCCAATAACTTTCACTCATCCATCCTTTCAATGTGGCCATACAATCTAAGTCTACTCTTTTGCACACATCTTCCCATACTGTCCAAATTTAATCATCTAAATCATATGAGAATTATACGATGGATGTGTAATGTGAGTCTTAAAGACAGGCTTAGTTCTGATGACCTCCAAGAAAAATAAAATCTTGACAGTATAAGGGGGCGTGTGCAGAAGATTAGACTTCGATGGTTTGGTCACATTGAAAGAATGGATGAGAGTTCTTGGTTTAGTAGATGTAGAACAGTTGAGGTAGCAAGTTTAGTTCACAGGAGAAGGCTAAGGAAAACATGGGAGGAAGTGATAATAATGAACCTGAGGGAAAGAAGGATAAATAAAGACTTGTCCAGAGATAGGTTAGTTTGGAAGTCAATTTCTTAAAGCAGTCCAATGCATGTCAGCATGTAAAACAGATGTTAAACCAAATGTGATGATGCTATGATGATGATTTCTTCTTGATGTAGTCATCTCTTTATTCTTAATGATGACAAGTGTAAAAGTTATTAAAAATGATAGCACAAAATCATATGGGGTTTAACAATGCTTTTAGGGATTTTATGTTTTTTCTTCAGGATACAGTACCCATACATGAGAGCCCAAACCCGTCCCCCATAGGGAAATGTAGGCAGCTGTCATAAACATGATCATTCTCTCACATGGTCTAGAAAAAGAGAAAAAATCTTCTCAGATTACCTGCTTCATTTTATAGTGAATTCCTATCTATAATGAAATATCTGACACATAACCTAATTCTATTTTAGACTAGCAGGCATCCATAGCATGTGAAAGATGAATTTCAGGGTTGGTAAGGGGTGAATACCTTGCCCAAGGATGTCCGAGATAGTTTAGTGCTGTGCTCGGGACAAATTTTGTTTAGCCCATAGATGGGACCCTACACTACAATTGATCAATTCTTTGATTCCAGACCATAATAAAATATCTCTAGCCGCCGTCTTATAGTCCGCAGCTAAAGTCTTGTTTTGTTGACATGTCGTTGGTTGTTGCTCAGTGAATAGTGACATCTCTCTGTTTCTCCTTTTTCCTAATAACAACAGTTGTAAAATTTACTGAAAATGACAGCAGAAATTCATTGATGTTTAACAATGATTTTGGTGTTTTTATTTTTCTTCCCTAGTAAGCACAGCCGCTTTTTTCCGTGGTTCAGAAAAAAGAGAAAGATATTCTCAATTCCTGCTACGTGTCTCTAACACAATATCATAACTTAATTCTAATCTTTTAACTTCGAATGGAACTTTCCACTTTTCTGCTTAATCTAACCTTCGGTGGAAAATACCATTTTTAACACTATTTTTACACAACCAAAAGAAAGATTTTATCAGCTTATCTGCTACATGTCACTCTACTACCTGTCTGTAATGTAATATTCTGATACATAGCTCTAATTCTAATAATTTAACTTCTAATGGAACTTTCCACTATTTTGGTTTAATCTAACCTTATGTGGAAAATACCGTTTTTCACATTATTTTTACACACCCGCACCCATCTTGCTACAATATAAACAATTAGGATTATCTAATTTCTCATTATTTACCATTGGACCGATGTCCTTATATTGAATGCTATCATCTCCCACAGTAAATCCAGTTTTATTCAGGTGGCTGTCATATTTCTGAAAAATGTTGAACTGACCATTTATTTAATCAATGACACACCCAGCCTAAAGGATCAGAGTTACCTGGTAACCATGCTTTCATCCCCATCGTTGACTATCGAATTAACAAATAAACTGTATCCTTAAACGTTGTCCAATGAGATTAAGAACATTCTCCCAGAGTTTAATGCTTAAGCCTAAAGCCATAATCAGAGTGCATTAAGAGCAATCTGGGTAAGTAGGCTTCTTTGTCTTCCTTAAATGAGGAGAACACCTTTAATCAGATTTTCACAATTCTCGCTGCAATCCCATTGGATTGTGGTTGGTAAGGTGGTGTCTTGTACAAAATGCACCCAAGACGTTTTTTTTTAACTGGGTTAAAATTATTATTATTATTATTTATTAATTTCTTTTTTTTAACTTAGTTCATCCCAAACAAGACAAGTTGGGACTGTAGACATAAGGTTCTATTGAGAATTAGGGTAAAAGTTGGGGGGGGGGGGGCGCATCCTAAATTGGGAGCTGTGCAGCTAGATGTTTGTTCACATTAGTCTTAAACTTCTGCATGTCAGTACGGTCGGGGAAACAGAGAGCAGGGAGAGAGTTCCAAAGGCCGGCAGCTCAGGCAAAGAAGCTATTCAAGTAGAAGGCATCTCGGGACCTCCACAGTGAATGAATGGGATTTATCTGATTGTTGGGTTGGTCACATATATTTACGTCGAGGGGGCACTAGAGCAGAAAGCTCATCAGAGCACATTCCATTGAAGTACTTGTAAAACAAGCACAAGGATGCAACATTGCTGCGATGGGGCAGGGGCTGGAGCTTGGTCGATATTTAGGGACCTATCAGATTAGAGACACTTTTTTGGACCTTGTCTAAGAGGGAGAGAGTAGTGGATGGTGCATCAGCCTAGATGTGACAGCAATACTCCATACATGGGCGGATGGTGGCTTTGTAGATATATAGGATACTGTCAGGTGTGATAAATTTTCTAGCACGGTAGAAGGAGCCAACCTTCTTTGCAGCAGCCTTGGCAATGTTTTTTTATGTATCCTTAATTGTTGTTATTAATGTTGCGTTTTCTTCTTTCTTCTCAAAAAGAATTGATTTAATGATATGCAAGGATATTTTTGTGATCGTCATATTAGTAGGAGATGTGACCCCCAAATGGGCTTCACACTCACCGAACCATAACCCCCTCATGTATTTATCTCAAAGATAATGCCTATCAAAACAATCCATAGACAATTCCTGAACTGAAGAGAGTCATCACAGCTAAAATCAAGAAAGTGCCAAGAGATGAGTGATGAGGGTGGGGCATCCTGTTATATACCTGCTTACCTGTTCCGGTAGGCACTTAGGACGTCTGTCCGCTGTTTGTTGGTTGATTCAGCCACTCATGTCTGTTGGGCTGTCGATCAAAGCACGAGGCAGCTAAAACACATGGACTTTTTAACTTTAAAGAGTTTTTTTTATTCAGATACACACAGGACTGCGACAGGACTCAGGTATGGGTGTATGTGCGCGAGAGAGAGAGAGAGAGATAGAGAACAAGTACGTTAGTTGGGAAAAGCGATCTCAGTCAAGCCCATTTGGGTCACTGCGCCCACGCCCCGCCCCGGGGCAGGTCCTTATTAATCACATCTGACTTATTTGAGTGTCAGGAACAGAAGGATCAAATATCATTCCAACAGAAGTGACAGCACCCGACTTCCGTTTCCACTTCTCCCATCTCATTCAGAGAGCTCTTCTACTCCCTCGCCTCCCACTACCTTCTGGGGTCTCGTGGTGCCCTCATTATCCACAAATCCTACTGGATGCCAGACGTTCGCTTGCTATTTCAGACACTTCGACCAGGAGATCTTTTTAAGATTCTAACCGTCATTTTAAGCATGATTGTTTGTATCTCTCTTGCACTTGGTTCACTGGATATATTTGCCAGGTAGTTTTTTAAATTCTTTTTCATGAGTCCGGTTGCTCCTATAATTAGTGGAATGATTGAAATATTCCTAAGATTCCAGTTTCTTTTCATGTCGTACATAAGACCTTGGTATTTCGTTATCTTCTCCCTCTCAGCTTTGTTCAAGCCAGCATCATTAGAGAAACTGACTTCAACTAGGATTGCTACTTTCTTTCTCTTGTCTCATATCACTATGTCAGGTTTAACTGTTCTTTCTGGTATATGTTTTCAGGACTTGTTGCTACACTGGATATTAAACTTTTTACAGATGGTCCCGTGGAGATATTTACACACTCCATTGTGTCCCATTGTATAGTAGCCATCCCCTAGCAGAACCTTACAACTGGATGTAACACTCTCCACTTCTGTGGCAGAACCTACATTTTACACAGCCTTCCTTATATTCCTGAGATAGTTCATCCAGAAAATATTTGGCACGTTGTTGGTTGGCCTACTCTTCCAGTTTTCTGCAATGGAAGGTCTCGGTGTATTTTTGTATTTTCTTCCTGGGTTTTGGGTATCATGTGCACTGTATTTTCTTCACATTAAAGATCACCGCTTATCAAGGCCCAAAGGCCACTCAAGGATAAGGGTTGAAGAGTTTGACTGGTGGATGGTGAAACAACATCGCGTTCACCAGCACGATGGTTGTAGCAGGGCAGAAATTGATTATTTACGGGGACAGTTCAACAAGAACTTGTTTATATTAGACTTGAAAACGACCATATTGTAGTCGGCAGGGAAGCAGGCTTGCTGTACTGTATACTATAACAATTTAAAACCTGAAACCTGCAGTGAAACCAGTTCATCATCGATGACCAAAAAGATCTACTTTAAGAAAAACCAACAATTATTTGATCCAAAATTCTGGTAAAAACCAAGAAAAATATGTGAGCTATTCAAACGACCTTATGCTACAATTGAACCAAGTTTCTTATTGAATAATTCATTACGCATTGAAACTGGACAAAACGATCATTTGACACAAGAATAATGTTTGTGCGTACCCGCATAAGATAGCAAATCTTTTAAAGACAAATTTCTCACCTTCAAAGTTGAGCAATTCTTCCGCTATTTTCTCGCAGAGTTTTAGTTCTTTAATTCCGTCAGCATTTGTTTATTATTTTGGTCGGCTTCTTCAAGAGTCGACAGATAACAAAAGGTCAGCTGTTGATTATGGAAGTCAAGTACGGTTCATGCAACGCTGAGCGTTCAATTTCCTGTGATGCATTCATGTTTCACCACTTCACCATTGTCAACCAGAGCGGGAAAAGATGCTGACTGGCAAATGAGCACTTTTTTTTATTGTCTCGGAACCTAACCCTAACCATTTCAGATGGTGGCATCTTTCTATAGAATGACACAAGCTAATATTCTTTCCAGCATACACACCCACACAATCTAAACAAAATTATATAAACACACACACAATCTAAATAAAATTATATACACATACACACAATCTAAAAAAAAATTATATACACACATACATAAACACATTTATGAGTTTGAATTACCTACTAGACACCATCCTCGTGTCTTCGGTCTCTCTGTACAAGGGTTTGTCAGGACAACCTGACATGAGGATACTTCCCTCTACAAGTAAACCCTGACCAAATATTCAAAATAACATAGTATTCACAGCACAAATAAGATCTCCTCGACACGGCGAGACACTGGCTCATACGAGGAATGGTGCAACTTCTTCAAGTAATGTTACCTCAAGTAACAGCACGTAGCTGGATACTCCACCAGACTAGATGAATTCTTATCCTGGAATCCGGTAAGACTAAGAGACCACAAGAAAAATATACTATAACATAGTTAACTGGTCAATTGGGAAGAGGAAAATTAATGTTCTTAACATTTTTTACTAACTCAACGTTTGAGAGATAAAGGAGAACTTTAATAAATATTCGAATATCTATGTATCTCATATAGATATTAAGTGTTACCCCCAGGAAGGGGCCCCTTGATTTCCGAGAACTTCGACTGAAGTAAAATGAAACAAAAAAGGAAAAAAAAAAGATTGTTTATTTCAAACAGTGGCAGAACATGTTTCGGAAACTTTGAGATAAAGACTGACAATCTGCATCATTTAGATTATTCGGACTACTATTCTCATCTTGGATGTTATTCGCACAACGTTTCGGCCGATGTTATTCTCACAACGTTTCGGCCGATGTTATTCTCACAACGTTTCGGCCGATGTAATCTATGACTTTCTTCGTGTGCATCTTGCCAAACTTGAGAATCTTTACAGAATTTTAAACTGAACCGTTTTCTAATCCATGGGTGCAGATTGTTTGGTCATGACTGATGGAACGAGAACAATCTACCCCCCCCTCTCGATGGATTAGATAAAGAGTTCAATTCAAGATTCCATAGTTGGACATAGAGATTTTTTTTATCTCCCTCTTACAGCGGTAAGATATAACACAAGGTCGGAAAGTGAGATTGAAAAGCCAGCATCCTAGAAGAAGAGCACTCTGGCCCACAGAAAATGCCTGGGCAGCCCCATCGGTATTCCCCAGGCGATTAGCAATAAAGCTAAAGCTAGAACTGCGCAGGACAATCCCTCATACCATCGGAAATCAAGGCCCGAAGGCCGAGACAGTACCGGTCTATAGGGTGTAGCATCTATCGGAACAGATACTATACTTTGATCTCAGCTAAAAGGCTGAGAAAAAACGTAAAAATTCCCAAGTTCAACAAAATGCGCCTGAAGAAGGCCGGAGGTTACATCAGTCGAAACGTTGTGACAATAACAACCAAGATAAGAATAATAGTCTGAATAATCAAAAAAATAAAGACTGGCATAACATGTTTTGCCGTATGGCGACTTTTTCAGATTCGAGGAAATTGTATTCAAATATCAATCTGTCTTTAATCGGGAGCATGTATAAGAAAATAGAAGAGTTTTAAAAAGTGTGTGTAACATTTTCTCTCCTACACATCCTCAGTCATGTTACTTTTTAAACGCACTTCTTCCTCAGACTGTCCCCTCTCTCTATCCTATTTATGTACAAACTTTGTCAACTGGTTCAATATAATCAAATGAAAATGAAAAAAAAAGAATGAAAAGAAAAAGTCATCAGTAGCCAACTGTTCGGTTTAGTTCCAGTGGTGTTTTTCAAATATTTACCAAGATGAAAGAAAGTATTTTGCCGATATTGAATTATCTGACCTAGACGCCCCTATTCCGAATCCACAACAGTAAGCTACCATCAATAGACCGCCTCTCCTGCATCAAACGGTGATGATTTAAAAAAAAAAGTCACAGGAAATCTTTTTCAAGTAAACAGGTAACATTTTATAATTAACATTTATTAAAAGTTGATGGAATAATTTTTTAAATGAAAATTAAATATTGAAAACCATCAAATAATTTGAATTTTAAAAAAATCGATTTTTTAAAAATTTTAATTTTAGTGTGCAATCATTTGTAAAATTTAATTTTTACTTGATTATTGAAAACCATCAAATAATTCGAATTAAAAAAAATCGATTTTTTTTTTAAATTTTAGTGTGCAATCATTTGTAAAATTCAATTTTTACTTGATTATTGAAAACCATCAAATAATTCGAATTAAAAAAAAAATCGATTTTTTAAATTTTTAATTTGAGTGCACAATCATTTATATCGGTTTCAAACCGTCTGAATTACACTTAAAACGTTGTTTATGACCGTTTGGTATGAGAGAAACAGTCCACTGATTCCGGCTCACTGCCACGAATTCAGAATGGCAGCATCTAGGTCAAATAATTCAATATCGCCAGTATTTTTACATGAACCCCCCCACACACACACACACACACATGTGTAACATTATGGTGGGCAGTTGTTTTCAATACCCACGGTTTACCCAATGACAGCTTAAGTCTTGTTGATAGACAATATGCAACAATAATTCATTTTCTCTCCTCTTCTCTCTCATTGTAAGCATTTTAGGAGTAGGAGTAGTAGTAATAGTAGTAGTATTAGTAATGATGATGATGATGATGATAGCAGCAGCAGCAGTAAGGATGAGGAGGAGGAGAAGTGGTATAAGCATAAGCCAGAAGTGTTACAGGAGAATGACAATGTCAAACTTCTTTGGGGCATGCGCATACAAACTGATAAAGTTCTTGAACATTCAAAACCCGACTTAATCTTTCTAAACAAAAACAAGAGAACTTGCTTAATCATTAATATAGCCTGCCCCTTCGATACTAGAGTGAAGGAGAAAGAACACGAATAAATAAAAAAAAAATGTTAAGACCTGAAATGGGAATTAGTTAGACTATGGAAATGTAAAGAAGTGAAGGTGATACTAGTTGTTCTTGGAACGCTTGGAACCATAAAGAAAAGTCACCATAAATGGCTTAAACAGATTGACAAGACAATTTCTTTTCCAATTCTGCAAAAGGTTTGCCTGTTAGGAACAGCGAAAATGTTAAAGTACAGCTTGAATGTCTAAGGTCAAGGAAATTGACTTGATGTTCAAAAAAAGAAAAAAAGTTGAGTCTCCTATGAAATAATAATAATAATAATAATAATAATAATAATAATAATAACAACAACAAGCCGCGCATGTGTGGTCCCCCTCTGTATGTGACGAGTGTAAAATGCAATAAATTTGGGCAATTTGGGGCATTTTTTACCCCTCTTTGACCCCCTGGGGGCGCGAACCAGAATTTTTCTGATGTCAAGGATGCTCATTTTATATCCAGGACAATTGCCTCTACATTTTGGCCAAGTTTCAGAAAAATTCAATGGATGGATCAAACGTTATGGGAGGAAAGGGTCATTTTTTGCCATTTTAGGGGGATTTTGACCCCCTGGAGGCGCGAACCGGATTTTTTCCAAGGTCAGCGATACTTAGTTTCTATTAGGAACAATTGCCTGCACATTTTGGTCAAGTTTCAGAGAAATTGAATGGAAGGATAAAAAGTTATGGGGTAGAAAATGTCATTTTCGGCCATTTCGGGGCCTTTTGACCCCCTGGGGGGATAACCAGATTTTTTTTCAAAAATCGGAGAATGTCACTTTCTAACCTGACAAAAGTTACAACTTCATGCAAAATTTTAGAGAAATTCAATGGATGGTTGCGGAGAAAAATCCGGACAGATACACACACGGACGGAAATGCCTCAAAACGTAGGTCTCCCAATTTTTTAAATCGGGGGGCCAATAATAGCAGTAATAATAATAATAATAATAATAATAATAATAATAATAATAATAATAATAATCAGAAACGCAAGGAAAAACTAAATGGGAAACATGAAGAAATAAAACAAAAGATAGCAGCAATAGAAGGAAGACTGAGACGATACAGGTACAAATCAGAACAGAGCAAACAGAACAGGACCTTTGAAAACAATGAAAGCCAGTTTTACAAAAACGTAAATGGAGAAAAAACAACCACAGAGCAACCGAACCCAACAGAAACAAAACAATTCTGGAGCAAGATATGGGAAGAACCAAAAAAGCACAACAAGAATGCCAAATGGTTGAAACACATGAAAGATGAACTGCAGGAAATCGAACAAGTAACCGAAACAGAAATCAACAAAGAAACGATCAAGACAACCCTAAGAAAAATGGCAAACTGGAGAGCACCAGGCCACGATGGAATACATGCATACTGGTTTAAAAAATTCACGACCCTGCATGAAAGACTAGTGCAGAAACTGAGTGGATGTATCCGCAAAACAGACGTACCAGAATGGATGACAGAAGGAAGAACAACATTAATACAAAAAGACCCCAAAAAGGGAACGACCCCCAGCAACTACAGACCGATAACATGTCTACTAATAATGTGGAAAATTCTCACAGCACAACTGAGAGAACAAATCTACCAATCCCTGGACAAACGTGGACTGCTCCTCGAGGAACAAAAAGGATGCCGGAAAGGACAAAGAGGGGCACATGATCTACTATACATTGATTAAAAGACCCTGAAGGAGGTGAAGAGCAGACAAAAGAACATAGCCATGGCATGGATTGACTACAAGAAAGCCTACGACAGAATCCCCCAAACGTGGATAATTGAATGCTTAAAAATATACAAGATACTAGACAGGATTATTAATCTCATCCACAAAGCAATGGAAACATGGAGACTAAAACTGACAGCCGGAGGACAACACCTGTCTGAGATAAAAATACAGAGAGGCATTTTTCAAGGAGACTCTCTATCATCACTATTGTTTATAATAGCCATGATGCCACTCAACTACATACTCAGAAAGTGTGATGCCGGATACAGGTTTACGGATACAGAACAAAGAATAAACCACCTGATGTACATGGATGACCTTAAACTGTTTGCAAAAAACAAAAAAGAACTGGAAAAGCTGATAAATACAACCAGGATATTCAGCCAGGATATCCAAATGGAGTTTGAAATAGAAAAATGTGCACTGCTAGAGATTAAAAGAGGAAAACTGGAGATGACAGAAGGTATAGAACTTCCCAACCAAGAGGAGATGAGGGCGCTAGGAGAACAAGTAGTTATAAATACCTGGGAGTTCTGGAAGCAGACACAATCAAATATACAGAAATGAAAGAGAAGATTGGAAAAGAATATCTACGAAGAACAAGGAAACTCTTAGAAACTAAACTATATAGCAGAAACCTAGTAAAAGGGATAAACACATGGGCTGTATCACTAATAAAATACTCTGGACCATTCATAGGCTGGACCAAAGAAGAACTCAGGCACCTTGACCAAAGGACTAGAAAACTAATGACTATGCACAATGCATTGCACCCAAAAGACAATACGGACAGACTCTACATGAAAAGAAATGAAGGAGGTAGAGGACTGGTAAGTATAGAAGACTGTGTGGAAGACACCAAAAAAGAGCTGGAGAAATATGTAACCCAGAACACGGAAAGACTGATCACCACAGCAAGAGACACCAGCCCAACAAACAACTCCGGAAGCACTGAACCCAGAAACAAAAAGACTAGAAAGGAAAAGTGGGAAGAAAAACAACTACATGGACACTTTATAAGACTCACAAGCGATGAAGCCAATAAAAACAGCTGGGCATGGCTAAGAAAAGGACACTTGAACAGAGAAACGGAATCTCTGCTGACGGCCGCACGGAACAATGCGATTAGGACAAACTTTATTAAAGCAAATATAGATAAAACCCAGGAAAACAGCAAATGCCGATTGTGTGGACAAAGAGACGAAACGATAAATCATATAATAAGTGAATGCAGCAAGCTAGCCCAAAAGGAATACAAGAACAGACATGACAGCGTGGGGAAAGAAGTACACCGGGAAATGTGCAAACAACTGAATTTCGAATATGCAAAAAAACGGTACAAACACAAACCAGAAACTGTACTAGAAAACGAAAAACACAAAATCATATGGGATATGAATGTACAAACAGACAAACCCATAACAGCAAGGATATGATAATAATCAACAAGAAAGAAAAATCCTGCAAAATCGTAGACTTTGCGTTCCAGCAGACCACAGAGTGAAGATCAAAGAGACTGAAAAAAGAAGCAAATATACTGAACTTGCCAGAGAATTGAAAGGAATATGGAACATGAAGAAAGTCAGTATAACACCAATAACCATAGGAGCACTAAGAACAGTCCCCAAAAACATGGAGAAAAGACTAGGAGAAATAGGAATCAAAGGGATAACTGAGACCATACAAAGGACAGTAATGATCAAAACAGCTACAATCCTGAGAAATGTCCTCGAATGCGGAAACCAACCCACATAAGCAACGAATGGAGAACAAACACATGGAAGCACAAGACAACAGAACCGGGGAAAATACAACCGCACGAGTGAGGCGCAAGCATAGGCTAACGCCACGAAAATTATGAACAGAGGGTCGAGGAGGGAAAGCGCAAACCAGACCTCCACTGGAAGAGCGCGGACAGCTCCGGGACCTTGGGGAGGCTTGTTGCCACTCGGGGCCCCGGAGGGGACCAATGGCCCTTAACAGCGGGAAATCGTTGGTAGGTGGCTGTTGCGATACCGCAAGGTCATCAGCGGTGATGAACGAAAAGAGATGGAGCATACTGGAAGTCTGAGGAGACTTGTTGTCACTCAGACTCCAGGGAATACCACAGGTTGTCGGCAGTGGGCGATCACTGACGATGACCAGTGTGATAACTCCTAGTGAGTAAATAATAATAATAGTGGGAATAATAATAATAATAGGTTTTATAGTAATATTAATTATAACAATAATAATAAATAGTATGGCGGTTCATTTGTGGGACCTACTCTTATTCAAAATATTATAACCCTAACTCAGATTGATAGCAATAGATTAACTAAACTTCTTGTGATTTCAAGATATTTATTAATATTAATTAATATACAGTTAATCCTTCTAATCAAAATTATGACTGATGGAACGAGAACAATCTACCCTCCCATGGATCAAATAAAGAGTTCAGTTCGAGATTCCATATAGATTCCATATAGATTCCATAGTTGGACATAAAGATTTTCTTTTATCTCCCTCTTACAGCGATAAGATATGACACAAGGTCAGAAAGTGGGATTGAAAAGCCAGCACCCTATATATTTGCTAGTATATATATAAATATGAAGAAATTCTAAGACTCAAGACTAATTCATATTTAGTACATTTCTAAATATGAATTAGTCTTGAGTCTTTCTAAGAATTTCTTTATATTTATATATATACTAGCAAATATATGATCCCTTCCGCTCGCATATATTTGCTAGGCTGTGAGAATGATATCATGATGAACGAACTACATACACTGACCCTCAAAAGATAACAAATGAAAATATGGTACACTACTCCCCAAAGGAGGAGGTAAAGCCTTAGAGGATTTCCCCCTCTAAATAAAAGGAGGTGGTAATGCATGTTCGGGTGGTATCATGACAACAGAACAGATACTACAATACCCTCACAAAAATAGAGGAGGTAATACCTGGGACGACACCCCCATAAAAGGAAAAAGTAATGCCTGTGAGTAATGGTATCATGGCAACAGAAAATATACAACACGACACCATTCACCCAACATAATTTAGGGTTGTTAATGTTTTTTTTTGTTTTATTTTACTAAAACTTGGTTTAATTAAAAAAATATAAGTTGATTATGTGTAATGCAGAGATCTATTTCACTCTAAATAATTTACGTGACTAAAATAGGAATTAACCTTAAATAAGATAAGTATTGCAGACTATTGTAGATATAATAGTCTGAAAAAAAATCCTCTTTTCTGTCAGGTAAATTGAACAAAAATAAAATAAGTGTTAATCAAGAAAGGTCAGCATGGATTTTTTAAATTTATTTATTTATTGGGGGGAGGGGGACAAATTCAATGTATTCTAAGCAAGGTGATCCATATCACCTTGATTTTAAGTGAAAGATGTTTGTATTTCAGACTACGATTTATAAATTTTGCTCTTTTATCTCGTAAACCGTAAACCCATGCTTAAAAACAATTAAAAAAACATTGGCGTTGCTAGAGAAAGAGGAGAAGGAGAAGAAGAGACAGTGAGGACGACGCCAAATTTTCTTTTTTATTGTTTTTAAACAGCTCTCTCCCAGAGAGAGAAAGAGAGAGAAAGAGGGAGAGAGAGAGAGAGAGAGAGCAGTCACCCCCTTCTTTCTAAACTCTTATGTCTCATCGGTATATCTTTCTAGCTAGCTAAGACGTATTAGTTTCCTTTAAATCATCTCCCTTGATAATGATTATTTTAAGAAAGTTTTTTGGGGAATTTATTCTTTTTTTTTCATCTGATTACTTTAATTAATTACTGTTAATATCGACGAAACTATTGCAGATATATAGGAAACATAACACAATAACATTTAAAATAAATAGCAGTAAACATTAATTTATTACAGCCTTTTTTTAAAAGAATTATGCAAATTAGCCAGATCTATGAATCTATAGATGTATTTCATCAATACTATATATACTGTATTTCAAAGTATTCTGTTGTAATTGATTTAAATAAAAGATAATATAGTAAGGATACATGAAAAAAACTCATTTAGATTTTTATCTCTCATTTTACTTATCTGTTTATTTATTTGTTTGTTTTTTTCCTTTTCCTTAACTTCCCCATTCCTGTTCTGTCTAGCATATGTCGAATTGATAGTCACTCGAGAGGAGGAGGGGCCATTTAGTGGGATATAGGAAGGAGCTAGAGGTTTATTAGTGCAGGTTAGAAGGGTCAGCAGACTGTGATCTATATTTGCCTGACATTAAATTGGATCGAATTTGACGTTTCACATGTGGGTTTTTAAATTTTTTCTTTCAGTCTTTGAAGAGATGTGAGAACATCGAAACGTTGGTTGATTGGCGTAGACAATTATATTGTTTATGTAATTTTATAAATGCTCTACTTGTTATTGAGCACTTTTGAAAATATTGATCATATGCAACCTCATGGTAGGGAGAGTTTACATTAACAGCAACCTTGATGCTGTCAGATAGATATCTTACTCACCGAGCTATTCAGATATATGTTTATACTTTAAAACTAAAGCTAAATAGATTAATT
>OY744529.1:34021384-34158884 GCA_963556195.1 Sepiola atlantica | reverse complement strand
TATTAACTAACCGTTGCTATTTATCTTCCTCCCATAGATGTGACACAAGGTCGGGAAACTGGGATTTGAAAAGCCAGCGCCGAGAAGGTGAGCATTCTGGCCTACAAAAAATGCCTGGGCAGCCCCGTCGGCATTCCCGGTCGGGGCGCCTCAGAGAGTAAGCGATAAACTTACTCCACCCCAAAGAGGGGAGGCAAAGCCTGGGAGGTTGGACCTCCTAGAACTGCACAGAACAAACCCACAGACCGGCGGAATCAAGTCCCGAAGGCCATACTGGTCTATAGGGTGTAGTATCCATCGAGACAGATGCTACACTTTGATCTTGGTCAAAAGGCAGAGAAGAAATGTTGGTCTTAGCCTTTTTTCTCTTCTTCTAGACTTTGGTCTTCCCCTTTTTGAGTCGTTTTTTTATGCTTCTTATTCAAAGTTCATAATTACATTGTTTAATAGTAGTACTACCCTTTTTACAAGCACTGATGATAGCCTGTCCAAGAAAAATAAATGCCTTATACGTTTTGAACATTACATATATCTTGTTGGTAGGCCGAAACAATTGTATGTGAATAAAAACCGATTTTTTAGTGATTTGTGAAAATTTCTTCTCTACTTTTGATGTGGTTTGTACAATATTAACACACACACACACATATATATATATATACATATATATATATACAGCCCAGACGAAGAGAGAAAGAGCGAAAGGGAAAAACAACTATTAATTAAACGGTTAAAATTAAACGCAGTAGTAGTAATTTTAAAACAATTAAGTCAACTACAACGCTAAGAGATGTGTATGATTGATCGCATGGTGTGTGTGTGTGTGTTTGTATGTGTGTGTGTGTGTGTGTGTGTGTGTGTGTGTGTGTATGTATCGAGCAGTAAGAGAGAAAGAAAAGGAGAAATAAAAAAGGTATTTGTGAATGGGTGTATGTATATATGTATGTATGCTTACGCGCATAGGCACGTGTCGGTGTATGTGTGTGTGTGTGTGTGTGTATCAATGTACATGTATACGTCCCATTACGTGTGTGTGGACGCGTATGTGCGTGTGCTCATTTATACACATATTTAATTTTTAATTTATGATTTTTCTACTCTTTCCCCCTCATTGCCTGGGAAAACCTCCCACCGTACACACGCAAACCCCAAACACCGATGAAGACTGAAGGATCAGTCGAAAATTTTGTTCTCCATACCATCAGGAAAAAACTATTTTTCTTTACAGAACAACTTATATTCCTACACGTCACAAAATAAATAAATAGAAAAATAAATAATAAAAAGTTATAACACAATATAAACTTTTTTTCATTTTATTTATTTTTTTATATACATACTTATATACACTAAAAGGAATATACGTGGATACAAAATGCAATTCGGACCCCATCTTGACGGCGAAAAACTCCACGCTAGAAGAACACTAGAGGGACTCCTGAGGAAAATGGCGCACACAAGGTCAGACATTATTTTTCTCACAACATGCAAAAAATTAGACATCATACCCACAGGCTTTCGGATTAAGAACCACCTCCAGGGCACACTCAACACAAACCACAGATCCAAAGCACAGCAAATATACGAGACTGCCTCTTCCAAATTACGAAACCTCGCTATAAAAACATGCTATGCAAAACAGAGAACACTCTCACACACATGCGACTTAAAGAAATCGCATCTCCGTGACCTACTCACCCACGCCACCTACACAGAAACCTCCAGCTCCCTCAACATTATTTACTCCAGACATCTCCACCGATGCCTACAACTCAAACAACGAAAACTGAACACACTAGTTAACAGTGATCAAATTTTGAAACACATATACAACCAACAGAACCCATACATCCTCAGTAGACTACTCAAACAACACAATACGCACCACATTTCCCAAAAAAAACAACACACCAACTTAGCGAACTTATCAGACTACCAACTATCAGAAAATGAATCCACGCTTTTAACCAAAGGACTCTCTTTCTGTCCATCCAAACACCTGAATCCAGTGGATCTATGCTACGACATGGAAGACTACATCAGACGAATCAAACTCAAAGAATACTTCTACAATAAGAACCAACTAGTAACTTCCAACCACATAACAACCAAACAGACAGGGATTTCTAAGACTACACGTTGGACACCCCCCAATGGACGCAACCCGACCATAGATGCACACAACAACACAGCCAAAAAGCACCTTGACAAGTTCATCAAAGACAATCTTCACAGAAACACCCATTACAACATCACAAAAGACGAACAACAAGCCATACAATCCTTACGAAACAACACACACATCACCATTAAACCAGCAGACAAGGGAGGAGCAATTACAATAATGAACACCGACGACTACATAACAGAAATAGACACACAACTAGCTCAAGAGGAATTCTACAAAACACTCCCCACTGACCCTACTCACACATTCAAATCCAAACTGAACAACCTCATTAGCACTCTAGACCATGATACTAGAACAACTATAACTAAATTAATACCAGAACACCCCAATCCGGCCACATTCTACACCATCCCCAAACTCCATAAACTCCCCAAAATAGTTAACAACATACTAAAACACCTCCCACCCGACAATACCACAAATACCGAAATATCCATTAATGATCCCTCAAGATTATATCATATCGCTAAGGCTCTAAAATCAACACCACCCGGACGACCTATTGTTTCGGGCATCGGAACCCTCACTGAACACATCTCGGGACACATAGACAGTATCCTCAACCCCCTGTTGACAAACATCCCCAGCTACCTCAAGGACACCACACACTTCCTACAGATTCTAAACAGGATAAATAATTTACCCAGTAACTCAATTCTCGTCACAATGGACGTATCCGCTCTCTACACCAACATTCCACACGAAGAGGGAATATCCGCATGCAGGAGTTTCCTACACACCCAGCACCTACAAAATACCCACATCAACGACATATGCAACATCATACTATTCATTTTGACACACAACAACTTCACATTCAACAACCAGCACTTCCTACAAGTCAAAGGCACAGCCATGGGTACTAAAATGGCCCCCAGCTACGCCAACATCTTTATGCATATATTTGAACAGAAACACATACACAACTACCACCTCAAACCGCTACACTACCACAGATACATAGACGACATTTTCCTGATCTGGCAACATGGAGAAGAGTCACTAATGGACTTCTACAGACACCTTAATAACTGCCACAACAGCATAAAATTCACTACAGAGCATTCAACCACACACATCCCATTTCTAGACGTTCTCGTCAACATCACCAACAGACAGATCACCACATCACTCTACACTAAACCCACCGACGGACACGGTTACCTCAACTTTAAGAGCTGCCACCACATCACCACAAAAAAATCAATTATTTACAGTCAATGCCTACGCATCAAAAGAATCTGCTCGGATTCCACTGAATATAACACACAGGTAGGCATCATAGCCAACCACTTCCTCCACAGACACTACCCCTTTAAAATAATTAAACAATCAATAAAGAAAGCATCAACAAAAAGCAGACTAACTCTTCTAACAAACAACAAAAACAAAACTCTATCCTCACAAATACCAATGGTATTTGACTTCAACCCTAACACCAACAAACTACAAGACCCTCTCAAAAACATATTTAAACAATTACAACACGACCCCAACATCAGCACTATATACAACAAACCACCCATCTGCGCCAGACGACAGCTTCCAAACCTACACTCTTTGCTGACATCGACCAAAACACGCAACATTCCCGCACCACAGGGAAACAAAACATGTAACAAACCCAGATGCCAAATATGTCAATGCATCAACACCAACCACACATTCACACCTCCAGGCACAAACATCCAACTTAATCCCCCCCCTCTTATCTGCGACAGCCCCGACGTAGTTTACTTATTATACTGTACTAGATGCACGAAAGGTAACTATGTCGGGGAAACAAGCCTGGAGTTCCGCAAACGCTTCAATAACCATAAACAAACCATTAGAGACAAATCCACACGATTCCCAGTGGCCGAGCACTTCAATCTACCAAGCCATTCCACAGATGACATGAAATGCATCCTCATAGCCTCCAAATTCAGATCACAACAACACAGACGAAAATATGAAACCAAACTCATCCTCAAACTCAACACACACAACGCTGGACTTAATTTGGACCTGGGACTACTTAACAAATACACTTTCTACAAACAGGGTAACTAACCTATGCCATTTTCCTACGGGCGAAGTCTTGCGTGTGTCACGGTGGGATCTTAACTCTTAACTTTTAACAGTTTTTATTACATCTATTTATTTCGTTGTATGTATGTAGGTTTTATTATCTAATATTTATTATAGTCATTTATTTATTTATTTATTTATTTATATATTTAAATATTGATCATTTATCTACTGACTTATTTATTTATATTATTTAGATTATTTATTTTATTATCTTCATTAGTATTATATTTATTTATTTGAATTTTCAGATATATTTGTTTTATATATATATATTTTTTTTATTATTATTAGACGCTAATCTTAATAAATAGAAAGTTAAATAAACGTTTTTTTTAGAGAATTAAATTTTAAAAAATAAATGACCGCTGATACGAAGAAAGAAAGAAAGAAAGAAAAGAGCGAGTAATTAATTCAATTAACAGTTAAATTGAACGCAGTAACAGTAATTTCAAACAAATAAGTCGACTACAACGCTAAAACATGTGTATGCTGGCCAGCACAGGCACGTACGTGTGTGTGTGTATTTGTATGAGTGTGTGTGTGTATGTGTGTGTGTGTGTGTGTGTATCGAGCAGTAAGAGACAAAGAAAGAAAGAAAGAAAAAAGGCACGCAGCCCAGACGAAGAGAGAAAGAGCGAAAGGGAAAAACAACTATTAATTAAACGGTTAAAATTAAACGCAGTAGTAGTAATTTTAAAACAATTAAGTCAACTACAACGCTAAGAGATGTGTATGATTGATCGCATGGTGTGTGTGTGTGTGTTTGTATGTGTGTGTGTGTGTGTGTGTGTGTGTGTGTGTGTATGTATCGAGCAGTAAGAGAGAAAGAAAAGGAGAAATAAAAAAGGTATTTGTGAATGGGTGTATGTATATATGTATGTATGCTTACGCGCATAGGCACGTGTCGGTGTATGTGTGTGTGTGTGTGTGTGTATCAATGTACATGTATACGTCCCATTACGTGTGTGTGGACGCGTATGTGCGTGTGCTCATTTATACACATATTTAATTTTTAATTTATGATTTTTCTACTCTTTCCCCCTCATTGCCTGGGAAAACCTCCCACCGTACACACGCAAACCCCAAACACCGATGAAGACTGAAGGATCAGTCGAAAATTTTGTTCTCCATACCATCAGGAAAAAACTATTTTTCTTTACAGAACAACTTATATTCCTACACGTCACAAAATAAATAAATAGAAAAATAAATAATAAAAAGTTATAACACAATATAAACTTTTTTTCATTTTATTTATTTTTTTATATACATACTTATATATATATATATATATATATATACAGTGTACTATATTATTATTATTATTTATAAGCTCTATCTGAAAGGATATCTAGACCTTTTGAGTGCAAGGTCTGCTGTCATGATTTTGAAAAGTTATTTTCACGTTATATATATTTGTGAATAACATCATTTAATGAGAACTCACTTTGAATCTTCTAAGTTTGAGTGAAATAATGTTGACTGTCTCAGAAAAACCAAATAACAACACTCGATGTAAATAGATGCTGTGTCATCAGTAAAAGGTTGCTTCCGTTTCGGACACAGGTTCAGTTTGTGAAAAAGAGACAATGACATTATGACAGGATAGGGTCGACAACATTATTACACACATACTCAGACACACAGTGACGTACATCAATTTAATTGCTCCTTTCAACCACAAACACATTATCACACAATCAAATGCAGAGCTACATGTACAGAAGTATAGATAATTACTTCAACCCCTCCCGCATACAGACATACAATCACAAACACAAACACAATCTGTTTCACACACACACACACACACACACACACACACACAATGGACCCTTGTTTACAGGTAAGATACACAGATAGAGAAAGTCTTCGTTTGATCTGATCAATAATAACTTAATAAGTTCCTTTGAAAATGTTTTCATGGCAAGTTTTACACTGACCATCTAAAGTTGCCTTACAACACATCATTCTAATATTATATATCATATTAGATATGATCGGAGTTCGCACCCGCCAACCGTCGGGAATTAGCTTCCTGCACTGAAGATTAAGACATAGTATGGTCTCACCTATGTATCCGCTATTTGGACATTTTAAACAAAAGATGTACTATATATGGAAGTGCATTTATTCTATTAGTAAGTTTGTGGTTATTAAATCCAAGTCTAAGACGTAGTTTCGTCTCACCTATGTATCCGCTATTTGGACATTTTAAACAAAAGATGTACTATATATGGAAGTGCGTTTATTCTATTAGAAAGTTTGTGGTTATTAAATCCAAGTCTAAGACATAGGTTCGTCTCACCTATGTATCCGCTATTTCTACATTTAAAAAAAAAGATGTACTATATATGGAAGTGCGTTTATTCTATTAGTAAGTTTGTGGTTATTAAATCCAAGTCTAAGACGTAGTATGGTCTCACCTATGTATCCGCTATTTGGACATTTTAAACAAAAGATGTACTATAGTTGGAAGTGCGTTTATTCTATTAGTAAGTTTGTGGTTATTAAATCCAAGTCTAAGACGTAGTATCGTCTCACGTATGTATCTGCTATTTGGACATTTTAAACAAAAGATGTACTATATATGGAAGTGTGTTTATTCTATTAGTAAGTTTATTGTTTATTAAATCCAAGTCTAAGACGTAGTTTCGTCTCACCTATGCATCTGCTATTTGGACATTTTAAACAAAAGATGTACTATATTGTCCTATCATGCCCATGTTATATATTATATCTTATATTATGCTATTGTTTATTATACTGAAGCGGAGTTAAACAACGTTTGTTTCTCTAAGGAATTCTTCTTATATATTTCAATCACACAAAATAAATGTATAAATATTCCTCAATTCTCAGATTTTTATGCGTGAAAAAAACTTCAATTATAATTGTTTTAATTAGCCGTAATTTGCAATTAACTCACCAAGTGACCATCTCTTTCTAAGTGTCTGTCTATCACTCTCACCCTCTTCCCGTCGTATGTTTGACCCTTATTCTTACTTTATACACTATCATTCTACCTACTCTCTATTTATTAGCAGTCAAAGGTAACCACTTTCTCTCCATCACTGCGTCCTTTAACCTTCCTCCTCCCCTCTTTTTCTATATTGATAAAGAGAGACAGCAAGAAAAAAGTAGTAAGACTATGTAACCCATAGCTGGAGGGGGAGAAATAGACTAAGTTTGGATTTTGTCTTTTTAATTTTGTCAAATTTAACTGGTATTACAAACTCTTTTTTTTTACTGATTCATATAATCCAATCTGAGCTCAATGGGTCACTCAATGGATTATAGTTTTTCTAATATATATATATATATATATATATATATATATATATATATATATATATATATTGATTATTGATCTTCTATGGCAAAGTGATCTTTATTCAGTAGTAGTCTCCTGAGAGGACGACATGCTATTCCCGTGATTGATTTCCACATGAGAATTACCATGTCTCATTGTAACATTTTAGCACACATTTTAAACAAGAAAGGTTTCAGCCAGAAATGGAATCACATTGTCACAATTTATTGAGAATAATTAGAGACGATTGTGAATTTGATCTCCATCAAATGAATAAGCCAATAATTCAGGTTGGGCTTCTCTCTATTTGTAAGCAGATAAAAGAAAGAAAAGCCTTTCTAAACACTTTATAGATTTGTCGATAAATGTCCGAAGAGAAAAATAAAAATAAAGAAACGATTTAATAAAACAGTAACCCGTGTCAACCTTTGCGACTCTGACCTTTTATTATCATTATTATTATTCCAACTTCTTTCATATTTATATCTCACCTGAACAAGTGGGAGGTGGCCGTGATGAGGTAGATACTGATGTGGACTGAGGTTAGTTCGAATCCAGTTAGGTTAATGGCACCACTTTTATTATGGATGTTGGCAACATTCACGTGGTCCCTCCTGTGAGTACGTGATTCTAGAAAGAATTGGTGAAACCTATGCTAACAACAAAATCGGTAACACTTCAGATTAGGACCCAAGCTAACTTTGACCCTAACGACGGACGTCAAAGTTAGCTTGGGTCCTAATCTGGAGAAGCATCAGAAAATCGAGCCAGTCAAAAAGTTGACAACACTGATTTATATGAATTGTTTTTTTACCTGGACAATTTCAATTCTGCAGGCCAATTAAAGGATTGGTTAAATGATGAGAAATGTTATTGTAAGAATATATATATATATATATATATATATATATATATATATATAATAATAATAATAATAATAATAATAATAATAATAATAATCCAGGTAAAACATCCACAGGGTAGTAATTCAAAGAATTTCAACCGGGTTTATAAAAAGTGCTCAATATCAAATAAAGCTTTTATATATGATTATTTTTTGTTTATACAGACATGTACAAAATCTGCGACACTGGCATGTCGATGTTATCAATCAACAGCTATTATAAACTGAGATCTCATCAGGAAGAGTTAGAATCCGATCTTAACCTTAGATCATATTTGGAACGAATGAAATGGAGAAAAAAGAAAAGAAATTTAAAATTTAATTTTGGAAAGTCTCTCTTTTCACTTTATTTTATATATTATATTTTATATATTATATTTTATATAAATATATTTTTTTTTTCGACATTATTATTTTTTTAATTTTTTTTTTATTTGTATTTTTTAAAATTTTTATTTTGGATTCTTAACGGTCCCAACCACGTGACTTTCCAAAATTTAAATTTTAAATTTCTGTTTTCTCCATGCTCTCACAGTCGGAGCTCACAGACATTGACAGGGCCACCACGTTGACGAGACCTCAGGTCAAGGGTCAAGATGCACCTGCATATAGGGGTTCTGTGACGTCACGGGCTTTTGTGTTGGAAACAACAGAGTTTTGCCAGTCTGATTAGTGGAATCAAGCCGAACAGACGATTTCTCTATGTAGTCTTCAAATGATTAGGGGAATTAAATTCCTTAAGAGAATACAGGCATGAAATTCCTTCTTCCCCCTCCTCGAATGGCTAAGGACTTAAGCTAGGAATTAACTACAATAAATTAGTAACTTGGTCTCTCCCACAACGTTAGTGAAACATTTCCAGCGGCGACAGTAAACTGACGCCTGAAATAAACAAATCAAAATTTAAAAGATTGTTTGCCTCCTGAATTGTGGTATGAAGGTTTTTGTTGTAGACACAGCGGACGGCGATGTTCACGACAGTACAGAAGCGCAACCCCTAGACGACATCGAGATGACACCCCTCCACGCGACGAGGAAGAGAAGGTACGAGAAATTAAAGACTATGCAACACTTGTAGATGCAATCTGGATGTCATTTGGAGGACCTACCAACAGCGATGGTTGGAGGGAACGAGTCAAGAGAATCCAAGAAGAATTCTCAACCTGATTGATTGACTTTTCCCCAACAGTACGAGTGTATAAATACCTACAATAGATCCAATTAAACTTCGCATAGCTGATTCTATATTCAGTGCTGACATCCATTAGGCTAACAATGTACCCCCTTGATTGAAAGGAGGAAAGATATGCCATCCACTCTTCATTGCTTATTCCACCCTCACCATCTGGTTCCCATGATGCTTATATTGATGACTTTTTACTGATGGATTTAAAAAATAACTTGAAAGTACCGAATTGCTCTTCTCGTGCTACGGGCAAGATTTTACTTACATGTGAATCATTGAACTTGTATCTATTTACCAGACAAAAATCATGAAGGCATAGCAAAAACTTAAATCTATATAATGACATTCTCAGATAAAATATCGTCTGTCTTTGGCAATTCAAGTTCAAGTTTAACTTTTAAATTAACTTTTTTTAAAGTACATTATAATTCTAAACAATTAACGTAATGACCAAATGATACTATAAGTGATTTAACTAAACTTCACAAAAATCCGATTAAAAATAATAGAGGCAATGACCGACATGCAACAGCTATTTAAACAAAATAGCATTATATTCTAGTCTTTTAAATTTCAAGAGCGAGTGTCCCTATCGCTACAAAATAGCTATTGTTAAAAATCTATTAAACCGTGCCAAATTAATCTCCTCCTCTAGAAAAATACTATTCATTGAATTAAAAAATATAAAACAAGTACTTATGTACAATGAATTCCCTAATTATATCGTTCATGAACAAATAAAATTAATGATTCGAAACTTAAAAAACACCAGTACAAATAATAATAATATTCAACATCACAACTCAAACAATATTAACATATACTATTGTAATCAAATGCAACCAAACTTCAGATTAGAAGAAAAAGCCATGAAAAATATTATACACAGATACATATCCCCAATTGACAATAACAATAAAATTAAACTCATTATTTACTATAAGAAATTTAAAACCCAAAATCTTGTAGCAAGAAACAACTTCTCCCCAACCCCAGAAAGAACCAATGTTATTTATAAGTTTAAATGCCCTTTGGTAGAATGTAACTCCCATAATAATAATAAAGCTAATAACTACATTGGTTTTACAAACACTACCCTATCACGCCGCCACACCATGCATCTTGTAAAATCTAGCTCAATTTACCAACATCTATAGAAACATAACTGCCCTCCCTCTGATTTAAGACAAATTCTAGTTAATAACACTAAAATTATACATTATTAAACCAATTTTTAAATAGTAAAAATACTAGAAGCTATCTACATAAAAACACAACAACCTAAAATTAATAACATCACATATGAAACCAGTGGTAACATTTAAAAATGCTTAATGTAATGCGATTTTGTTCTGTGATGCCATCCAGCGTTGCTGAATTTAAATAGTCAACGACTTCCTGGAACAATGCGAAAAACGTCCTATGAGCATTTTACCGCTGTCTTTTTAAAATTCTCTTTTCTCTCCAGCTTTTTTGTTCATTTGCTTTTGACACCTGAGGATGATTCGACAAAGAATCGAAAACGTTCATGAAACCTGTGAAACCTATGGAACATTTATTAATTTTCTTTGATTTTAATACAAAAAAGATCAGAAAAATTGAAAAAATACAAAAAGGTATAATTAAACAGACGAATTCTGTTATTTTTAACAATGTTTGCATATGATTATTTTTATTTACAAAGACATGTACAAAATCTGCGACACTGGCATGTCGATATTATCGATCAACAGCTATTATAAACTGAGATCTCATCAGGCAGAGTTAGATTCTTTCCAAATATGATCTGAGACTAAGATCGGATTCTAACTCTACCTGATGAGATCTCAGTTTATAATAACTGTTGATCGATAACATCGGCATGCCAGTGTCACAGATTTTGTACACGTCTCTGTAAATAAAAATAATCATATATAAGAGCTCTATTTCATATTGAGCACTTTTTATAAACCCGGTTGAAATTCTTTGGATTACTACCCTGTGGATGTTTTCCTTGGATTATTATCATTATATATATATATATATATATATATATATATATACACAGTCCAAAGACATCTGTTTCGCCGTATCAAGTGTTGCTAGACTTTTCACACCGTGATTTGAAACCTGATCCCCAAATTACTTAAAATTGTGATCAGCATTCAGGTATTTTACCGTTATGCTATTATGGTCACCCTGACAGTAAAGGAAATTAGAGCACTTATGTTTATTGATATCCTCTCCCTAGGTTGAGCACTCTGATAAGGGAGACTGACAGTTGCCATTAACAATAATGCATAGATCTTCATAAAAGAACAGTGCATTAATTAAAATTTCCTTATTTCGTAGCTTGTGCTGATAGTGTAATGGCCAACTGCTAACAAAATTGTCATTATTTAATTTTTTTTTATGGAAGTCGCTCAAGGCAAGGCATGAAGTTACTTGATGTTAGGAACTAAATATATATATATATATATATATATACTACTTCATGGTCAAAAACTAGCCAATGATATGTGTTAGATGGATAGATTCCAACACAGAAAACAGAAATTCGGCCCCCTTTTGTCAGAAACATCGCTCATGGAATGTGAGGACTCAAGGACAAAATAAGGGAAGCGAGAGTTACGAGGCTGCCGAAAGTAAACCCAAGGTCCACTTTCTATTCTCTTTAGACATTCCCAATTGCAGTTAAATTTGATAGAATTAAAATCAGAACTGAACTCATGGGATGACCTAATGCATATCTTGCAGAACCTGTCGGCTAACTTGCTAAGTAAATTTCTTATGTTAATTTTTTCCGCAAAATCGAGGCTGATTAGAAGTATGCATTTTTCAGTAGATTTTATGATCTTTTAAGTTTTTTAACATGAAACGTGGAAACACGTTTTTGATTTTCTAAAAATTCTTTATTGTTTATTTTTTCACATATCGTGTTCTCATTGACCAAAGGGTTCACTATATGAACCAATAAACAAGATTTTAGAGTTGAAATAATAAAAATTATTTTTACCTACATATGCAAGCGTTTCAAGCTTTCACTCTCATCAGTGTAGGGAATGATAATCTCAGACGGTTGCAAGGTTCGAACCTTTGCTACAGAATCAACCTAGACTCTCCAAACAAGCGTTATAACCATACGGCAATGAGACATTACCACGTCGAGAAGGGAATTTAAGTTCTATTCATGCGAAGGAGGCACATATAGAAAGACTGACTAGAGTATTCAACGAACGTTGTCAGAAAATATGCCTTATAGCTACGTGTCAGTCTATTTTTAACTTCCCCAAACAGGGCTCAACTTTAATCTTATTAAAGAGGCTTACAACAATATTAATTTAAAGTAAATAATATTAAATTATTTTTATACAATTTTTTTGTACATATATATATATATATATATATATTTTTTGTACAAATATATATATATATATATTTTTTTTTGTTGTACAAATATATATATATATATATATTTTTTTTTTGTACAAATATATATATATATATATATATTTTTTTTTGTACAAATATATATATTTTTTTTTTTGTACAAATATATATATATATATTTTTTTGTACAAATATATATATATATATATATATATATTTTTTTTTTTGTACAAATATATATATATATATTATATATATATTGTACAGCCTTCCAATACATGTCAACCCACAGGCACGTGCAACCCCCTGACAGTCAGATAAATGCTGTTTGATAATCTTAATTTTGAAGACGGTTTTCTTTTAATCAACATGTTTATTGACTAACAAAATGGCGATTATTTGACTCTCAGTAATATGGATGCATGACTGGAAAACAGTACAGTAAAACGGTGATGCTTTATTTTAGGGTTTATATTTTTTTCTACTTCATGAATTATTGAAAGAAGTTTTTTGTACCGGCGGGATAATAAATGTAAGATGGAAGAGCATCCCACGTCTAACTTTATAAAAATCTGCGGGTGTGAATGGTTAGGTAGATCCTTCAGGTGTATAATTCCGAAGCGTATTCACCATTGCTGTTCACAAGAAAAGCGAAAAACAAACAACAGGAGGGAAAATATTAACACATTGATTTTCCTGTTAAAACCTAACAGCTCTGATTTGAATGATTACAAAATTCTGAAAAAGAACCAAAAACTAAACGACGATGACGAAAGGGCATGACAAACAGGTGAGGCAGAAAACCAAAAAAGATGGCCACCTTTCTCATGAAAAACAGGCATGACAAAATAAAGAGTGAGTCAGAAAAATAACCTTGGGTACAATTGTGCTTCCTAAACAGTTTCTCCCCAATAAAGGACCCAGAATAATAATGTTCTTCCCAAAATACTTTGACACTTTTAGGAAATCAGATAATTATTGTGTTGTTTCAGAATTTTTCAGAAGAATTGATAATTTGCATTATTTGGATTATTCGGACAACAATTCTCATCTTGGTTGTTATATTCACAACATTTCGGCCGATGTAACTCTTGACCTTCGGTAGATGCATCTATTTGAACTTGGGAATCTTTATGTTACACTTGGAAATATATATAGAAATTCGAATGTACAGGTTTGTAAGTTCGACATAGAGATTCTACAAGTTCGATGAGAACGTTTTCCAAATTCGAAAAGATGCACCTGAAGGTAAAAGGTTGCACTCGCCAAAAGGCCGTGAATATGACAACCAAAATGAGAATAGTAGTCCGAATGATACAAATCACCCTTTAGCTTTAGGTTTTGTTAGGTTTGCTCTGTCTCATTAAAATGATTAAAATATTATGTCAAGTTTTAAAAAAAAAAGTTGGAAATTCCGTATAGTAACTTTAGCTGACAATATATATTATTAATTAGTTTCCTGTTAATTGGTGTCACACAAGTTTTTAAAAAAATAAATACCATTTTTCAGACCTTTAAAACACATGTCTTTCCCACAAGATATCCTGATGTAAATTGAAATCTTAGATAATAAAACAATCAACTTTCAATCTTTTAATACATAAAGATTTGCTAAGAATTAAAGCAAGAAATGACTTTCCTATTCAATAGTTTAAATACTTTCAAATTCCTTTCAAATTTCGAATGGTCACAAAGTAGTTCATTTCTCAACTATTAACAAAAGGCTGAAATGACTTATTTATTGAAAAACGAAATACATTGTGATGAATTTCATTCAATAATTTTTTTTTTTTAAACAAAATTTTTAAAATTTTGTTCTATTTTACACTATTGCATTCTTGATTTCAATAATGTGTAAGTCACGTAAAAACGAGAAACACTCACACACTGACATACATAAACGCTCGAGAAATGGTAACACAATTTTATCAACATGGAGATTATTCGGACTACCGTTCTCATCTTGAGTGTTATCATCATGTAACCTCCAGCCATTTTCAAGATGAGAACAGTATTGTATTTCTATACGTCAACAAATAAGAAATAAAAAATATATATAAGCATTTATATATTGTTCACATTAATTTTATATATATATATATATATATATATATATATATATAAATTTATAAACCCGGTTAAAATGCTCTGGATTACCACCCTGTGGATATTTAAACCTGGATTATTACCATTATTATTATTATTATTATATATATATATATATATATATATACTAACTGGACCCATCCCTCGGCGTTGCATGGGAGAAATAGAAAAAAATGAATTAAAATTTGTCAACATCCGATCGAACGCAAATAGGTCACATCAGAATGATATTCACAATAGTTAAAGTGCTACATATTACATTGATTTCTTTTCAAATGAATACATAATAACGTTGATTTAAAAAAATCCGGCACTTAGTCCTCTCTGCCCCCCCCTCCCTCGTAAGCAGAAGTTTAACAATTTAAGAAAAAAAAACTTGTGTGAGACGACTGGGATCTAACCATAAACCTCTTGGTCTTGGATCTATGCTGCTAACCTTTCAGCCACAGAAGCAAGTATAAAATCTACGAAAAAATAGGTCATGTCAATGAAGCCAGTCAGTAGTTGGCATGCATGTTATTCGTATGATTCGCCGTAAGGCGACTGAATGTACAGTCCACTAGTCACACGTTTTGGGTCATTTCTATACCAAGAAATCAATGTTTTTGTTGCAATTTTTGGAAATTATGCATGTAAAAGGTGTAGGAAACTGAAAATGTACACTTTATGGTTTCTGTCGAGTATCTTGGCATATAGTGACTTAATTCGGAAGTCGAGTCGTTGATGAAATTGTAGCCGCCATGTTGAAAGAAGAAATACTACAAAGAACTATGTTCGTTAATTGCATTTTCTAAAAACCGGAATGACTATAAATGTATACATAATCAGTAGAAATAACGTAATCCAATATTCTCGAAATTCAGCGGAATTAACGGGAGCGTCCATTAAATATGTGTGTAATGTTTTATATTATGTAGTAAATTAATTGCAGACAAATAGGAAATAATAATGACAATTTTTTGAAAAGTAGATGTCGTTTATTAATCCACGGTGTCGATGGTGAGAGTGTCAGTACTTAAATGTTAGGGGGAAAAGTTTTTGCTATCACCTATATGGAGTATGTTTTGAAGAGAGTCGAAGATGATGTGCCGAAAGTAATATTTAGTGGGGTTGGAGAAAAATAATAATAAATTTAGTAAAACGTGCTCGAGTGAATAAGCGTAATATTCTGGTGAGTTTAGTAGCCTGTGATGCATGTGGTTATTTTCCTATTCTTCAAAAAGGTACAGTGGAAAAATCGTCTGACCTTTATTTATATATATATATATATATATATATATATATATATATATATATATATATATATATATAATGTATTTTTATATGTAATTGTTTTTATTGGTGATTGTAGCGTTCAGCTTGTCTTTCTGTCGTTGACTTCCTAAATGATGATTAATGCAGAAGATTGCATTATAAGTCACCTTTAACTTTATATGACGTATTTTTCGTTAATATATATATATATTTATTAATGTTATACGTACATAAAAGTAATCCATGGACACATGTTTCTGGCTCACAGCCGTCATCAGCATGGCTAACTTGGACAAGGATGGAACTTCCTTTACCACTGGACTACGACGCCTTGCCTAGAAATATGTACCATTTTTATCACCTACACACACACACACACATATATATATATATATATATATATATATATATATATATATATATATAGTTACCCTGAATTCTAATTTCCATAAAGTATGTAGGTTACAGAAAAAAATAAAAATAAAAAAAAAACAATCTGCGTATGATTGCAATTTGAAATGTTTAAGGATGAAGTTCGGATTCATAACCTCTGTCTTTACATATGGCATGCTAACCGATTGAGCCACCAAATCAATTCTTTCTAAATCTAGAAGAGGCGGCATTCTTTCTGCCATGCTTCCCTCTCTTTCTTTATTTTCTCTTTCTTTCTCCTGTCAGCCAAAGGCAACGAAAAGAAGAGAAAGAAAGCGAAATAGAGAAATCAAGATTTTCTTTCCCTCTTTTTAAAACCAGAACTTTTTCTCTTTACATTCTCTTTCTTTATCCCTGTCAGCCAAGGCAACCTAAAGAAAGGAAGAAAGAGAATGGAAAGGGCAACCCGGTGAAATATGAAAAAATATCTGTTAATAAATTAGTACCTGGTTATTTTGGGTTGTAGTATGAGGACTTCTGATTGTGAGGGTAAGAAGTCCTCCGCTTTCCTTTATTTATAACTAAAAAAATAAAATATTGATCAGGATTAAATATAAAAATCGCTGAAATCGATTAAAATGATTTTTTTAACAACACAGAGCAATATTTGTCTTATATAACTGATGAAACAGATTCTTGTCATGTAGTTGTAGTAAAAAAAGATATTGATCGCAAAAGTAGGGGGGGGTGACTTTACTTTATATATACGACTAGCAAAAAACTTCAGGCAGCAATTAATCTTACTGTAGCATACTTTACAGAAAAACAAAGAAACAATTATGAGGAAATTTGATGTGTATGAACATAGTCACATTTCATTAATGAGGGGAAAAAACAACAAAAAGCTCATTTTATGTAGTCTTTTCGATATTCAAAATCAAGGTACTTGACTTTTAATAAGCATAAAAATGAAAATAAATTCCTATAAAAACTGGTCATATAATGAAATGAATAAATGAAAATGTGGAACGTCATATTGTCAAGTAAAACAATTATATATTCCTGAGTAATTTGAAATGGTTACTTTGTTTGTTTTTTTGCCTTTATTATTAAAGACAAAAAAATTAAAATTAAAACTTTGTAAATATCATTTTTAAAATATGAATCTATTTTTTTTCTTTTGTAATTTAGAATAATGAGATGAGGAGGGAGGGCTTTTCTTTTTTCTTCGCAAATGTAATGGTCCCCACCACCATCACCACCACCATAAAACAAATATTTATTAAATAAAAATTTAGTTTTAAATATAAAGGCATATATTTAGTTATTAAAAGAAAATCTTTGTTAGTCATTGTGTATAATGCAGAGTTGTTGTTTTTTAAGAAACAATTGCAAAGTAATATAATTTATCCGTATGTAGGTATTCATGTGTAAACTTAAGCAGACGTTGTCATCTACATTTAAAAATAATCTAACCAAAACTTTTCATTTGGAATGTTATCCTTTATTTTCATTAAATCGCTTTAATTAATATTATAACTATTGTTGCATAGCCCCTTGCTTGGGCCGTGGCAGTTCTCGCTTTGTATACTAATCCCAGAACGGGCCGTGGCAGTTCCCGTTTAAACACTCGTCATTTTTAACACTAAAAATCATATAGTTTGCATACCTTTAAATTTCTCGTACCCTCTCTTCTTTCCTCGTCGCGTGGAGGGGCGTGTCGTCTAGTGGTTGAATTCTTTCTTTTTTCTTTCTGCCGAAACATCGCCACTACAACAAAAACTTCATGACTGACTCCGAAGATAAACAATCTTTTAAATTTAATTTCTGTTTCATTTCAAGCGTTAGTTATCCGTCAGCTGGGAGATATTCACCAACGTCGAGGGAGAGAGAGAGAGCAAATTACTGCTTTCGTAATTACTTATCAATTATTTCCTTAACCATTCGTGGAGGGGGGAAAAAGAGATATTTCGCCTGTATTTTCTTAGAGAAATAATTCCTCTATGTATGTTGCTGATTACATGGTAAAAATCACGTCTGATAGGTTTGCCTCCAAAACCCAGACTGCTAAAACTTGCTTCTCACGAAGAACGAGTGACGTCACAGATCCCGCTGCTTCCCACGCAAAAGCCCGTGACCTCACAGAGCCTCTACCGCATGTGCACATTGACCCTTGATCTGAAGTCTCGTCACGCGGTGACCCTGTCACGTCTGTGAGCTCCGACTGTGAGAACAGGCCCTATTTTGCAACACTATAAATACTAATGAATATCAACAAAACTATTGGGTATATAAGAAATAAAAGAATAAAATTATAAATGACTCATATACAGGATATTAATTTGTTAGAAACTTTTTATAAAATAAATATGCAAATGAAGTATTGGGGTAAGTGTGTTTGGGCATTTGTCGATGATTTCCAAATATTTTGTTGTATTATTGAATAAAATAAGCCTAATGTGTTCTGATATAAATATAGTTCAGACAAATGGAAAAAAACTTTGACATTCATTCAGTTAGATGTAACTGAAAAGTAAATCAGATCTATCTATTCCTAGACTGGCTGTTAGAGGCAGAATAAATATAAAAGACGCAAATAAAAGTTACTTTTTGCAGACAATAGTTAAATAAAGAAAAGAACATTTTAAAACAATCTCAGCAATCTCCAGGGAGGCTTGAGTAATCTAATTTTCTTTGCTAAAGAGATTCAATAATTAATTATTCACTAAAACTTTTGTGCCGAAACAAAATTTGCCAAAAGCCAGCAAAATGACCATTTCTTTGGAGAATTCAGTCATAAAGTTAAATATATATTGTGAAAAATCTGCGTCAGAAATTATTTAAACTCGTGAGCCCTCTAGAAATTCAACTTTTTTTTTATTAATATTGAATTTTTTAAAAAGTCAAAATTCTATGAAATGCAAGAATTTTATTTCAGAGTAAAAGTATTGTTTTTTTTAGGTGTTTGTATTTCTTTGTGTTTTTGTTTTGCATTATTAACTGCAGTAGGAAACGACACCTTTAGCAGAAGAGCCATTCCCCAATAAATAACCCCAGCCATAAAAAAACACAAAAAATGCGGGTTGTAGTAATATAATAGACAAAGCGTTGAGTCAAAAGTGAGGCTGAGTCAAAAGTGAGGCTGAGTCAAAAGTGAGGCTGAGTCAAAATGTCTACCTAAAGCTCCATATAAGGTGGATGATTCAGCTGTTTGGGAGGAAAATACTCAGAATGTCTCTAGCGTCCAGGTTATTTTTTTTATAGAAATCGCTCCAGACAAGGCATGAAGCCATTTGATGTAAGGAGCTAACAAGAACTAAAGATGATTATTGCAAAGACAGAGGATGTCTATTGGCCTTAGTCTAAAAAAAAACAAGGTTATAGGTAGGAGGAAAACAGTCTGCAGGAAGAGAGTTCCACAAGCCTGCAGTTCTTGAAAAGAAACTACTAGGATTAGGACGCTGTATTAAAATGAGGTATCAAAACAGCAAATTGATGGAGACCACTAGACCAACGAGCCAAACGAGTTGGAACAAAAGAAGCAGGGAATAGATCACATAATTATGAAGAAACACATGCAATAATAGTATTTATAGAAAAGACTGAGACTAGCAACATCACGTATGTGAGAGAAGAGGGTGCAGAGAAGAAGAAAGGGTGTGGCCAATCAAATTACAGATACGCACCTTATAGGTATTACAGTAGAAAGTTTTCCGGCATCTGGAGACCTTTACAGTGAAAGGGTGGGATTTTTGTTGCTATATCTAGCTGGTACACAAACCGCTAGCCTCTTCCTCTTGGACAGGGTGCAAAAAAAAAGGGTCTCTATCTTAATAAGTCCTGCATTGTCTACAAAGCTTCAGCCCCTGTCTCATCGCCACAATGTTGCATCCCTGTGTTTGTTTTACAAGTACTTCTACGAAATATGCTCAAATGAACTTACTACGCTTGTACCATCTCTCCACCGTAAATACCCTTGACAAACTCAACTAGCAGCAAAATCCCACCCCTTCACTGTAGAGGTTTCCAGATGCTGGAAAACTTCCTATTTTAATACTTTCTTTCCTCAAACCACTTGCCTTTGGAATTAACTTCCTGTTCTCTGTTTCCCTGACAGTACCAACCTGTATAAATTTAAATGTAATGTGAACAAACATCTTACTGCACAACTCCCCACTGAGGATGCTCAGTATGAACGTGGCCCCTAATGACAGTAGCCCTCTTACGTCTCCATGGCAATATGCCTTGTTTGGGTGAAAAAAGTAAAAAATAAAATAAAACTTGTATAATTCAGTTTGATTTTGAATGTTGCATTGTTTTCAAAAAGAAAGATTTTCAGTTAAATGGCGTTCAAAAGGATATTGCAGGGATTCCTGACTGGCTAAATGACGTGGCTATTATATAGAAGAAATAAGCACAACACAGTTTCATAAAAATACTAGCTGTAACTGCCTAGGAATCTTTTTACTTTCATCTACGTTTTTTTTTTTTTAAATTGCTTAATATTTTAGCAATTTTTTTTTATTCTTAAATTTATAATATTTAAATAGTGTGGAACAATATTGAATTAAATTAAGCACGAAGAAACCTTAATGATGCCAGGTACGTCATAGTAGGTGTAATGACAAACGAGAACAGTCGTAACTTAAGAAAGCTTTATTCGGCATAAATTGTCAGTACAATATTAGTGCTTCTATTTATATTGTTAAGACGAACAGGAGAATTCTCCAAAGGGGAGATAATTTAGAATAGGGAAATTATTCGTAATTGTTCATTACAGTAGGGTCAACATTAAAATACTACTACTACTACTACTAATAATAATAATAATTATAATAATAATAATAATAATAATTATTATTATTATTATTATTATTATTATTACTATTATTATGCACACTACAAGGTGTTTGAGACAAATTTGATAAGTTTTTTTTAATTCTTTCATTTCAGAACCATTTGAAGTTTAGAAGGTTGCTATGGTGTGTTGAAATAAGGGTAAATAGCAGTTCTGTGTGCTTCTATATCAGCCAAAACGTAATGAAGATATTTCTGACTTGGATCATTGTCAATAGTTAAAAATTCCGTCTCATTGCTGAGTTCACCTTAGGCCGCGCCACTGCTGCTGTTTTATATTTCATAACGTCTTCCCAAAAAAACAACCATAGAGGCGATTCTATTATCAACAGACACCCCTTTCTCCAAAAGTATTTAATAGCTGTTTCTGTATATTATTGGTGGTATTGAGACGATGGAGACGAGCACTAGAATATTGGAAGAGAGTCACCTGCATCATGATGATTACAAAATTTGGAAATCTTAACTGCACCTCATGCTCCTGAAATACTTTGAAGGTGTGAGTCCGAGAATTATGATGGAAATGTGGAAGCAGTGGCTAGCAGGAAAGATAATAGCAGACGGTCTGATTGTGTCTGCACGATGAAAATCGTCAAGAAGCTGCAAAAAAAAAGGTGCGGCAAGATCCAGGCGAGACTTTGGCTAGAAACTAGGACGTCGGAGTGGCGACTACGCCGAAAATGCTGGTCGAGTAATTTCACTACTCCTCATACCAAGTCGCAAGGGACAACTACTTACCACCAAGGTCAAAGAGAAGCACCTTATGAAAGTCAAAATCCTCCTCAACAAGGTCAAACACGCAGTCGAGTCGGGGATACTCTGGTTCTTTTCAGGACCAGTTGCACAATATACAGAACAACTGTATAGTCTGCACAATGCCCTGATGTTTTTCTTTCCTTGCGTCAAATTTATCTCAAACACCTTATAATAGGCTCCAAAACTATCAGTTAAAATTGAGATGGCAGATTTAATACAATTAAGAATACTGATTATAATGCTGAAATAAAAATGTGCCAGCCCTCTGCAGGATCTATACTAAAAGCTGCCCAAAGTATCTTTAGAAATTATCAGTTGGAAGTCGAAAGATGCACGTGCGATCTGTCTGACCGTATGAAGAGAACAGGTAGATCAGTTTGTCTGCCAATGTTCTCTGCTTGCTCCTGCCATTTTCTTGGAATTGTCTTGCATTCATTTCCTTTTCATGCAGATTTCTCACGTCTGGCTGTACTTGGTTACTTAGATCATTCAAGTGCTTTTTAAAGGTCATCTGCACTTCAGTTACAGCTGAGTCTGGTTAAAGGCCATCATTCCAAAACACTGTTTTCTATGCATAATCTATCAAACAGAATCTGCGATATTAAATTATTAGTTCAAATTGTGTGTGTGTGTGTGTGTGTGTGTGTGTGTGTGCGTGCGCGTGCGTGCGCCTTTTTTCAATATTTTTGGAACCACCCTCTATTTTCATAAGGAATATTTTTCCCCAGTGAGTTGCAGTTATCTATAATTTGTTTTAGTTATTTATTTCACACACACTAATATATATATATATATATATATATATATATATATATATATATATATATATGGGAAGAGAAGGATGAAAGTAATCCGACGTGATGGGAAAATGAAAAAGGAAAACCAAAAAATGGATGTTTTTTATGTGTACATCAACGTTTCGTCTTTATTTATAAGACTTCATCAGGATGATAAAATAGAGAAAAAATGTCATGCAAGCACAGATACATGTAGGGTAGACATATTGGGAAAAATAGAATGAAATAGTGGCCAATTGCTGGGTGGACGTCCGTATTTGTTGGAGAAATAGAAATGAATGTAGAAAAGAATGAGTGGGGAAAAAATGGAAGGATGGGGTGAGCCAGGACTACTGTGGCTGGTGGTAAGAGAAAGAAGTGGGGGATGAGCAGGGGTAAAGTGGATGGCAGAGAGGGAGGTGAGGAAGAGGGGGGAGGGGGGTGTTTGACCAGATGGCTGCGGTTCAAGATTGAAGGGGAAAAAGTAAGTTGGAATGTTTGTGTATGGGGGGTGTATGCAGGGAAAGGAGGATGGGTAGAGAGGAAGGGGGGCCACTATTTCATTCTATTTTTCCCAATATGTCTACCCTACATGTATCTGTGCTTGCATGACATTTTTTCTCTATTTTATCATCCTGATGAAGTCTTATAAATAAAGACGAAACGTTGATGTACACATAAAAAACATCCATTTTTTGGTTTTCCTTTTTCATTTTCCCATATATATATATATATATATATATATATATATATTACTATTTCATGTATCCACATAAAATTTCATAAGGAGATATAATTTTTAATTATTTTTTATTTTTTCGCATTTTCAAAAAGCCTGTGTGTATATATATATATATATATATATTAGTGACTACAGGGTAACTTACTAACACAGACAATAATAACTGGATCTCAAACGGCCTCTTAAAAGTGTTGAGATCGAAATAATAATTGTCTGATATGTGTTAGTCAAAGTTACCCTATAGTCTTAAATACTTTCTCTGCACGCTAAATACATTGAGATCTCTAGCTGGAATATAACCTTTAATATATATTTATAACTAAATAATTTGATATTAGACCGAACCTTTCCATTCGGATTGAACCTGAAACAATAGAATTTTAACTTATATATGTACACATACACTTATTGCTTGTTAACCTTTCAGACAGATGGAAATACTAACATGCATAACAATGTTGTATTTTTTCAACCTTGTGTCATACATGCAGAAAACTTAATTGCTGCAATCAGCACAGAAACATTAAAGGTCACAGATTGTAGCTTCATGTTCTACATGTACGCGCCTCTACATGATCCTTCCAGACGGAGGGTTTGCTGTCCTATAATCAAAGCTCCTTATTTATACATCAAAAGGACTAAGTCAAGAGAAAGCTGATGGAAGACAGAGGAGGTTTATTCAACTTGAACTTGGTTCCAAATCACTGACCAATGGGAGGAGGCACAGAGAGAGAGAGAGAGAGAGAGAGAGAGAGAGAGAGAGAGAGAGAAATAATAACTGCTTAATCATATTTTGTCAGCCCATATCATTTTCATCGTCCATGCGTTACATGCTCCGAAACAGACTGCCCTGTTATCTCTCCCACTTTCTCTTTCAGCCACATGACGTTATATCCGTTTCTATTAATTCCCACAGTCTAGTAATCCTCACATCAGGTTCATTAAGTTGACCCCGGTTGACCTTTCATTTCTTCTTATACAGACCTAACCATTTTTTATAGTAATGTGTCTACTCGCCCAATATTTAACAACAGTGAATTAGAGGGTATAAAGGTCAAAATTAAAAAACTGATCTAATTCAAGAAGGCAACTTCTCAAACATTAACCATTGCACCAAGGGAGAGTCATGATCAACCCCTGATACATTTGGCACTCATAAGTACCAGAGAGCTGGGGAACTGTCATAACTTGAACATACCTTGAACTAAACATAAATTCTTCTTTTTTTAGGCTTTGAAAGTAAGGGTTTTAGCATGGCATCACATCTGATGTCACTTCAACTTATGTTTTTCTTTTATTTTGGTGTGGCATGTTAAATTAAGTCTCTTTCCAATAAGGTCTTCTGTGATCAGAGTAACGTTTGTCCTTTGGTCAATAACAGTGTTCCTTAAATGGTCAATTTTCAGAATTCAGAGAACTCGATGTAAGAAAGACTGGTAAAAAACCTATCTTGTGAAGATCAGACACATCAATTACCCAGATTTCATACCTGCACAGTAAGGTTAACCTGATCAGCAGTTAATTACCCAGATTTCATACCTGCACAGTAAGGTTAACCTGATCAGCAGTTAATTACCCAGATTTCATACCTGCACAGTAAGGTTAACCTGATCAGCAGTTAATTACCCAGATTTCATACCTGCACAGTAAGGTTAACCTGATCAGCAGTTAATTACCCAGATTTCATACCTGCACAGTAAGGTTAACCTGATCAGCAGTCAATTACCCAGATTTCATACCTGCACAGTAAGGTTAACCTGATCAGCAGTCAATTACCCAGATTTCATACCTGCACAGTAAGGTTAACCTGATCAGCAGTCAATTACCCAGATTTCATACCTGCACAGTAAGGTTAACCTGATCAGCAGTCAATTACCCAGATTTCATACCTGCACAGTAAGGTTAACCTGATCAGCAGTTAATTACCCAGATTTCATACCTGCACAGTAAGGTTAACCTGATCAGCAGTTAATTACCCAGATTTCATACCTGCACAGTAAGGTTAACCTGATCAGCAGTCAATTACCAAGATTTCATACCTGCACAGTAAGGTTAACCTGATCAGCAGTCAATTACCCAGATTTCATACCTGCACAGTAAGGTTAACCTGATCAGCAGTTAATTACCCAGATTTCATACCTGCACAGTAAGGTTAACCTGATCAGCAGTTAATTACCCAGATTTCATACCTGCACAGTAAGGTTAACCTGATCAGCAGTTAATTACCCAGATTTCATACCTGCACAGTAAGGTTAACCTGATCAGCAGTTAATTACCCAGATTTCATACCTGCACAGTAAGGTTAACCTAATCAGCAGTTAATTACCCAGATTTCATACCTGCACAGTAAGGTTAACCTGATCAGCAGTCAATTACCCAGATTTCATACCTGCACAGTAAGGTTAACCTGATCAGCAGTTAATTACCCAGATTTCATACCTGCACAGTAAGGTTAACCTGATCAGCAGTCAATTACCCAGATTTCATACCTGCACAGTAAGGTTAACCTGATCAGCAGTTAATTACCCAGATTTCATACCTGCACAGTAAGGTTAACCTGATCAGCAGTAGCTAGATGTAAATCTTTGCTGGTTACCAGTTCTTGTATTTCGACCACAAGAGATATGGTAGGCAACAAAAAGTGATAAGGGCCCTGTTGGTGTGGCTGGTTATTTCTGCCTTGGATTGACCCACTAGGATGACCAAGGATTCCAGGTACTTGAAATCTTCCACTTGCTTCAGTAGTGTAACCCCTAGTGTGATTGGGTTGCAGCTAGCCATGGCTATAAATGCTCAACATTACTTTTGGCTTGTTCCCATTGATCTTCTAAACGAGCTTCTTTTTCCAAATTGCAAAGGGTAAACTAAGCAAATTACATCCTTAATAGTAAACTAAGCCTCCGTGGGAAAAAGAGGGAAACAAAAACAGTTTTGTAGTGGAAGTGGTGCACCAGAGTTGTAGTCTGGCAGGGAACGGTGTTGACGGTGATTTGCCATATTTGTGACGAAAGAGAGTCCATTTTTGTTTGGCATGCAGGACATCGGTCAGAGAGAAAGTGTGATTTTTTGGGCACAAAAAATACTAATATTTGCTGTATAGAAAATAAACAGTTTCTGATGCGATTAGAACCTGAGCCTCACATTAACGATCTGAGGCTGATTTAATTGAGTAGGATGAACGCAAACTGAAATGGCAGATGTTGAAAGTGATTTGCATAAAAATATGAAAAATTTGAATGCAAAACGCGATAAATGCCATTTTCAAAATTACGGAAAAAATTACTACAAAAAATGTAACATTTCGACACGCAACCACATTCCAAAATCGTGGTTTACATAATATGATAGCAGCATAATTGCTTTTTAATTTCAATTAAAATAAGTTTTAATCAAAGTCTAGATTTTTTATATTCAACTTTTATTGTTTAAGGTCTCAATTTAAACAAGCCGCGCATGCGTGGTCCCCCTCTGTATGTGACTCGATGTGGCGAGTGTAAAATGCAATAAATTTGGGCAATTTGGGGCATTTTTGACCCCCATTGTACCCCCTGGGGGCGCAAACCAGAATTTTTCTGAGGTCAAGGATGCTCATTTTATATCCAGAACAATTGCCTCTACATTTTGGCCAAGTTTCAGAAAAATGTTATGGGAGAAAAGGGTCATTTTTTGCCATTTTCGGGGCTTTTGACCCCCTGGGTGCGCGAACCAGATTTTTTCCAAGGTCAGTGATACTTATTTTCTATTAGGAACAATTGCCTCCATATTTTGGCCAAGTTTCAGAGAAATTGAATGGATGGATGAAAAGTTATGGGGTAAAAAATGTCATTTTTTGCCATTTGGGGCCTTTTGCCCCCCTGGGAGGCTAACCAGATTTTTTTGACAAAAGTTACAACTTCATGCAAAATTTAAGAGAAATTCAATGGATGGTTGCGGAGAAAAATCCGGACGGACGGACGGACGGACGGACGGAAATGCCTCAAAACATAGGTCCCCCGATTTTATAAATCGGGGGACTAACAAATTAGATTTATCGCATTTTTCATACAAACTCTTCATATACAAATCTTATTTCTGAAACAAATGGAGCAAAGAATTTGGCGAATAAAAAAAAGAAAATGTTTGGCAGAAAGAGAAAAAAGAAAGCATTGGTTGCTGTGTTGTTCGTTGTCTTTGTTTTCTTTAAGTGCTTCATCGTTTCAATCCTATTTAAGTCACCCAAATTATTTTGAATGGAATAATATATTATCTCTAAGTTTCAGTTTTCTTTTTCATTCTTTTTGCCAGGTACTGTTTGTGATTGGGACACACATATATAGTAGTGAGAATACAAAATTTGTTTTCATTTCAAACAATTTACTGGAATCTCCTGAAAACGAATAAAATCAAATGAATTGAATGTCCGGACCATACAGGGAATAAGGACCCCAAAACAATGGCCAAATGAAAGGGACGCCTTTCCGTCTTCACCGGTACCTTCCCGTTGACCTGGCCACACACACACGTGCACTCTATTTACAACCTTTTAATAAACAAACGAAACATCGAAAATACTTTTTTCTTTTAAAACATGTTAATATTTATATATTTGGTCCCCCGATTTATAAAATCGGGGGACTTATGTTTTGAGGCATGTCCGTCCGTCTGTCCGTCCGTCTGTCCGTCCGTATTTTTCTCCGCAACCATCCATTGAATTCCTCTTAAATTTTGCATGAAGTAGTAACTTTGGTCAGGTTAGAAAGTAGCATTCTCCGATTTTTGAAAAAAAATCTGGTTAGCGCCCCCAGGGGGAGTCAAAAGCCCCCAAAATGGAAAAAAATGACCCTTTTCTCCCATAATGTTTGATCCATCCATTTAATTTTTCTGAAACTTGGCCAAAATGTAGAGGCAATTGTTCTGAATATAAAATGAGCATCCTTGACCTCAGAAAAATTCTGGTTCGCGCCCTCAGGGGGTCAAAAATGCCCCAAATTGGCCAAATTTATTGCATTTTACACTCGTCACATCGAGTCACATACAGAGGGGGGCCACGCACGCACAGCTTGTTATTATTTAATGTAGGATGCGTTTATCCTTTTATTTACAAAACTTTTTGAATTCTCGTTCTAAAATGTTTTTGTGTCACTATTTACTTGCCTCGTCACGAGGGCAGAATGCATAATAAAATAGAATAAAATCTTATACTGCTGGCCTTTTTTTTTTTACAATACGTTTTAATAAACACAGAAGATTCTATTTTTCGTGTTGTGTATTTTAAGAAAACAAAAGACAATTTAAAAACAAAGATTTTTGGGAGGAGGGTGTAGTTGCTCACCTTAACTGTCCTTTTTTGCAATCCAGTTTGCGAGTTGTATGTCACAAGTTTCTTTAGGGAAGAATACAGACCGCTCGCTTCAAGAAGGGGATTAAAAATGTCCGATTGTGGCACCTGGTTAGAAAAGAATCATCAAGTGACTAATTAAATACAATTATAAAACAAATTTACGAATTTTCATAATAAATATTTGTAACTTTTCGAACATAGAAAAAAAAATGAGGGCATACAAATGTATGAAAAAGATGGAAAAAAAAAATTCCAAACAATAAGTAAAGAAAAAGTATACTTTCCATTTTCTGTTCTTTTTTTTTTTTTTCAGTAATTCAATTTATGAAGTATAGGTTGATTCAAAAAAAGGGTGACCAAAAAAATGCAACCCATGGAATCATTAATCAAATGAAAAATGGTTAAAATTAATTGCCAACAATAAGTAAACAAAAATTACAGCTTCTATTTTCTGTTTTTTTCTTTGGTAGATAAATTTATTTTTGAGGATAAAGTATCAAGTTACCCCAACAAATGCCATCCATGGATTCCTTAACAAAATTCAAAAACTTTTTTGCAATCCAACAATATTTGGTAAAAATGAAATTCAGTTTATGCCTAAGTGTCCACCAAGTTCCACTAATGAATATCCAACAGTCTTTGTTTTATTGCAAGCACACCTGGATATGATGTGCAAAATTTTCATTAACTCTGGAACACTTATCTCTTGGCACTGCACGAGTGGCGGCTCTGTTGCCCTTTTTTATGGAAATCGCTCCAGACAAGGCATGAAGCCACGATGTAAGGAGCTAACAAGAATGAAAGATGATTATCGCAAAGACAGGAGATGCCTATTGACCTTAGTCTCGAAAAGACCAAGGCTATAGGTAGGAGGAAAACAGTCAACAGGAAAAGAGTTCCACATGCCTTGGAAAGATACTACTGAAATAGGAAGCTGTATTACAATGAGGTATCAAAACAACAAATTGATGGAGAGCAGTAGATCAACGAGCTGGAACGAAAGAAGCAGGGAATAGACAATAGTATTTATATAAAAGACTGAGACTAGAAACATCACGTCTGTGAGAGAGACAATTCCGAAGAACACATGCCATGATAGTATTTATAGTAAAGACTGAGATTATCCACATTCTGTCTGTGAGAGAGAGAGAGAGAGAGTACAGAGAAGAAGAAAGGGTGCGACCAATCAAATTACAGATACGTTTCTGAACCCTCACTATCCACCCATGCATGGAGTATTGTTGTCACATCTGGGCTGGCGCACCAATCACTAGTCTCTCCCTCTTAGACAGGTTTCAAAAAAGTCTGTAATCTAATAGGTCCCTCACTGTCCACCAAGCTCCAGCCCCTGAACCATCGCCGCAATGTTGCATTCCTGTGCTTGTTTTACAAGTACTACAATGGAATGTAATGGAATGTTCTCCGACGAACTTGTTGTTCTGGTGCCCCTTTTATGTAAATACCCCCGACCACCTCGACAATCAGCTGAATCCCATCCATTCACTGTGGAGGTCTCCAAATGTTGGAAGACTTTCTACTCTAATAGCTTCTTTTCTTTGAACAGCTAGCTTTTGGAATTCCCCCCTACTCCCTGTTTCCCTAACTGTACCAACATGCAGAAATTTAAATGTAATGTGAACAAACATCTCACTGAATAACTAAAATTCTGTCTACCCAAAGCCGGTCTTGGGCATGGCCTGTAACTACATCCAGTGGTGAGACCCCAATTTGAAAGCTGGGGGGGGAGGGGGGGTCGTGGAGTCACTCCTTAGTTGCCATTACTCATAGGTCCACTCTGACCCGGGGTGTCAGTGTCTCAACTATGGGTTGAATAAAGTCGATCATTAAAGATTAATTTTTGAAAATATACACAAATTAATCTACGAACCATTTATATACAAGACATACATTTGAAGAGTTTGAACGCAAAACGCCATAAATCCAATTCATTTAAATTGAGACCTTAAACAATAAAAAACACAAATATATTAAATCTAGACTTTATATGAAAGCTGATTTTAATTGGAATCAAAAAGAAATTATTTCGGTATCATATTATCTAACACATAGTTTTTGGGGTGTCGTCGAGTGTTGAAATGCAACACTTTTTGTAGGGACAGTTTTGTGATTTTGAAAATGGCGCTTATCACGTTTTGCATTCAAACTCTTCATTTACTGTATGAATAAATGTTTGAACATATTGAGAACTTGGGTAAAAGAGAAACAGTCTCCATGATGACGGCTTCCGGTTCTGAAATCAGAAACAGACAAGCGGTGTTTATCAAAAAAAACTGTTATCTCTATTACATTTTAGATCAGATGTTTTTTGGGGGGCTGGGGGGCAATCAATAATTTGTTTTCACCATTTCTTTAAATTATTGACACATAAGAAAATCAAATTGGTTTTTATAATTGGAAATTTAAAGTTTTTTTTTTATTACAAATAATCAAATCAAACTTTACTTTTATAATTGAAATCTTTTTTTTAATTATTTTTTTTTTAATCAAATTTGACATTTTTATAATTGGAATCTTTTTAAAAAATTTTCTTTATCAAATCTGACTTTTTTATAATTGGAATCTTTTTTTTTTAATTCTTTTTTTTATCAAATCTGACTCTTTTATAATTGGAATCTTTTTTTAATTATAATTTTTTTTTTTATCAAATCTGACTTTTTTTTATAATTGGAATCTTCTTTTAAATTATTTTTTTATCAAATCTGACTTTTTTATGATTGGAATCTTTTTTTCAAATTATTTTTTTATCAAATCTGACTTTTTTTATAATTGGAATCTTTTTTTTTAATTATTGTTTTTATCAAATCTGACTTTATTTTTATAATTTGAATCTTTTTTTAAAATTATTTTTTTAATCAAATCTGACTTTTTTATGATTGGAATCTTTTTTTAATTATTTTTTTTTATCAAATCTGACTTTTTTTTATATTATTGGAATGTTGTTTTTTTTTTGAGGGGAGGGGGAAATATTTGTTAAATAGTTTATTTACTATTTTTTTATAATTTGAATATTATTTTTGTTTTAAAATACCTTTAAAATGGTTTATATAGAAAATATTTAAAAAATACTTTATTCTATTTTTTAAATAGTCTAATAGATTTCTTTATGAAAATAAATTTAACAAAATTTAAATATAAATCATAATAATAATAATCTACTCAATACAGAATATTCCCAAAGAAATTGTCTTTTATTTATGAAGTTTTCTGGTCTAGTCTAGTGAAACTAGTAGCATTAAAATTTCCCCCAAATTTTTGCTGCTTTTTGATGAACCCCACTTGTCAATTTCTGATTCCAAAACCGGAAGTCGTCATCAAGTAGACTGTTTCTCTTTTGCCAGACCTTTAAGCATAAAACTTTTATCAAAATGACTCGATTAAGCATTAAATCACCTGAAAATAGAGTAAAACAACCAAACCTAACTGAACCAAACAGAATCACCAAATGAAAAATGGAAGTTCTTCTGTTTATATAAATTAAGATTCCTGGTATGATTATAAATTGATTTTTGAAACATTCAAATAAAAATAGATCTGTTATAGTCATTCACATTTAAATCCTGGACAGCAAGAAAAGAAACTAATACTAAATCTTAACTAAAACGGTTACATGTTCAAACTAGCTGGTCAGGAAGTGGGTGGTCATTTTACGTTAAATTTATATAGGAAACTGATTTCCTCTTATTTTATCTTTTTTTCTCCAAAAGTTTTTAGTGTGTTCACATGTAATTCCCCCTCCCCCAAAGTAAAATCTCATTCTTTTTTTTTGGGGGGGGGGGGGGCGGGGGGTTGGGAGGGCTCGTCTACAATAATTCCCTTTAAGGGAGAATGAGTTGGTACTATTATATATACATACTGTATTTTTTATTATTAAACATTTTGAAGTCGGCCCAACCTAAGCCGATTCTGTGATTTACAGCTTTTTGCCCGTCGTTAGATGAAGACAGTTTGTGCCGAAAGTAAATAAACTCTGTAACTTTTTCGATTTGTTGGCCGTTGATGTTGATGTTAAGAGGGCCTTTTTTATCAGTGTTCATGCATTTAGTGTTTTGCGTGTTAATAGAAAGATCAACTTAGTTCGAGTACTTCACAAGATTATCCAGAAATAACTGCAAATCAGAGCTGGAGTTACTGGTTGCATACTGTATGCTAAAGAAGAAAAAGAAAACCTTTGAAAACTTTGTGAAACTCCAAATAGTTTTGTGCTGTTAATATTTACAAGTATTTAATCAACTTGCATTATGACAGAACAACGAAAAACGAATGAACTGCTGCTATGTGTTATCTACACAACCCATTTGCCTATGTGATGAGCTAACGTCTGAATGATCTTCTGGAATCAAAGTATTGGTCTACATAGTGCTACAGTGTGAAGACATACTTGAGACCATCTCAGATAAAGGGATGAAGATTTCTGGCGAGCCGTTGGTTCTGTTTAGCTGAGTGGGACATGTTTGTGGCTATCCTCCACGGGGACGTTTGTCTGTGGCCGGACCGTTGGTTCTCAAATTGTTAACTAACTGTGCCAGAAAAATAAAAGAATTAAACAAAAAAAACAAACTTTTGACTGTAATTCAATTTCCAACCGAATTTTGTGCAACCCATTTTCTGCCTTTCTCTCTCCAATCCAAATCGCTTCTCCTCCTTCCCAGCTGTCCTCTTCATTTATATCACCTGATATCCACATATGCAAATCAGACCACCATAAACACCTGCACCTATGAAGAGAAGCCCTTTTTAAATCTGCATACACGACATGCGAAGCACCTCATTCTTTTTCCTGATGGTGAGTGTTCCTCTTTATTGTCACACAAATTGAATAATACAAAGACATTTATACATTTATACATATACATTTATACCCAAAATATATAGATCTTTATTATATCCTAGGTACACACTTCTTCTTCTTCTTCTCAGAGAGAGAGAGAGAGAGAGAGAGAGAGAGAGAGAGAAAGCAAGAGAGAGAACTTTATTCACACCACAGTCTCGCTCCATTTCAAAACGAAATCTCTCAGCATACTAATTGATCCTTAATTTCTGTTTTGGATCTTCATTTACGTGTTTCCATGCATTTCACTTTTAAACTTTTGACCTCTTGTCCCTATTTACTTGATAAGGCTGACACAGCAGCCAAAACTGACCAAAAAGAGCCCCTCAACAACAAATTTAAATTTCCATACACAGACATCAAGACAAACATCCATGCATATATCCATAAGAAATGGAGCATTAATACATGCAATAAATTGTTGACAACACAACCTGATCTAGGAGAATAAAGGCAGAGCTGTAGAAAGTCACAAAGGGGGGGGAAGTCATCCTCTCTCGACTCCGTATTGGCCATACAAAAGCCACGCATTCATTCCTGCTTGAGCAGAAGGAGCCACCATGATGTGCGACTAGTCAAGTGCCATACATAGTGAAACACTTTATGCTAAAATGTGTTGAATTTGCTCCCATGCGACGAAAACACTACAATGTTGGTACTATGAAAGGACTATTTAAAGACATCAGAGTAGAAATCATGATGTAATTTCTGAAAATGGTGGGTTCATACCCAAAAATCTAATATCTATAAGTTCAATAAACCAAACTTCCCTAGGAAAAAATAATAAATTGCAGACTGTTTACTCAAAAAATTTACACAATTAAAAGAAATTCATTCAAGTCTGTTACACATTTAAAAATATTATGAACCTCAAGCATAAAATCCTTTTACCAATATAAATGGAGTCGGCATTAAATAACCCAAAAGGGTTGATATGCCGTAAAACAAAAACAAAAAACTTGCCTCCCCATGAGGACAAACTTAAACACAGGCCAGCTTTTAATGTGAGGAAAATCCAGCCTCCCATAAATGGACTCTCTGTATTGCGACAAAAAAAATTGCCTCAGTCTCGAAAGATTTCTCTTTCACTGACAGAGGACAAAAAAGATAAAGTGTAGTATCAGAAAAGATACTACACTTTGCGCTTAGCATTTTACTTCCACCTTCCATCACCCGCAACCGGGGTGGGGTGGATTGTTTCAAGTTCACCAAAATACAACAGCAGAACCAAAATTACTACGTTACATAGATGTAACAGAAATAGTGCGTTAACAATTCTTTGCAAAGGTCCTTACAACGTTACTTTGTAACATTGCAAATACGTTGCCCTGCAACGTCTTATCAGCCTTCATCTTTAGACTACCCATAAAATAAAAATTAAACAACATTTTAAAAAAAGAAGCAAAAGGGGTTCGGATATAGAAAACAAATGTGATTAAATAAAACAAACCTATTTAGAGAATTTTAGGCATTCCGCAGAAAATGGATAATAAATTCTAAGAAGATTTTAGAATATACATCTAAATTTGTATTGTATACCATCTTACTTGTACAGGAGTCAATATAAAGATTTAGCTAAGATGGTCTGATAAGTCGATGAGATAAATAGATGAAGACTTCTGGCCAGTCGTTGGTACCGCTTTGCTAGACAGGATACGTTCTATGGCGATTCTTCATGCGACTATCTGTCTGTGGCAGGATCGTTAGTTCTCAACTTGAATAATTCAAAGAGATCAATACCCAAAATATGTACATCATTATTATACCCTAGGTACAAACTTCTGAATTTTCAAAATGTTTGATTGTTTAGTGTTATTTATGTATAAATGAACACAAAAAATACTACTCGCATGAATCTGAAATTTTCACCCATGACGTCCCACCCCTACTTCTATGTTCCTATGCATGTCACTTTTGAACTTTTAATCTTTTGTCATTTTACTCCTGATTTCTGTTGTCGGCTATTATTATACCCTAGGTACAAACTTCAAGCAGAGATGGTGAGAGAAAGCCTTGTTCACTACTGGGTATTTCAATGTCCATCTCACTCTGCTTCTAAACAAAATCTCTCTAAAACTACCAGTATGCTTATTGTTCATGTAACCCTTCACTTTCGTTTTTGGTCTTGGCTTCTATTAGGGGTGGGACGTAATGGGTGAATATTTCAGATTCATGCGAGTAGTATTTTTTGTGTTCATTTATACATAAATAACACTAAACAATCAAACATTTTGAAAATTTTGCAAAATTCAGAAGGTGCAGGCCAAAAATAGGGCTCCACGGGACTCAAAATCCATCATTTTTTGGTGAAAAAGTGGTTTCATGCGACATTGCCGGTCCTAAAACATCCTCAAAAGCTATTAATGGATATAGATGGCTAAATCTGATATATTACTTTAATTTAGGACCATTTTCAGGCTGTGAAAGGGTTTTCATGAATGTAAAATAGCACAAAACTAGTGGTCTGCACCTTCTGAATTTTCAAAATGTTTGACTGTTTAGTGTTATTTATGTATAAATGAACACAAAAAAATACTACTCGCATGAATCTGAAATTTTCACCCATGACGTTCCACCCCTACTTCTATGTTCCTATGCATGTCACTTTTGAACTTTTAATCTTTTGTCATTTTACTCCTGATTTCTGTTGTCAGCTAGGAGTGAGTGGCTTGTTTCAAGTTCACAAGAGTACAATATCTGGACCAAAACCTGTTCCTGGAACGAACACTCCAGAGAGAAGCTTTGAAAAAACCTACCAAAATATCCAATGTTTGTAACAAGTAAAGAAGATGTTAAACCAGATGATGATGATGATGTGAATATTCTCTGAACAACTCCAAACTGAAGAACATTACATACATTCATGTTAAAAGGCTTCAAAGAAGACACTTCAACTCGAAGTGGCTTTTATTCTGGTCAGCAAATGTAGACATCACCAAAAGACAGTAACATGCAGGGGTCTGGTGATGCCCTGATGATGGCTAGTGCCAACTCCTTAGTTGTATTTCCCTAAAACTGAGAAATATTAAGAGAAAAGGTGATTAGCTTGAATATGATTGGATGCCCCCCCAATTTGGATGACCACTCCTCACCCCCGCACGCCACTGCCAAAGGGAGAAGATTTAGTGTTAATAACTACCAGGGGCACACATAAATGGGAGTGTCCCTTTTGAATTGAGACTTGTGACATACATGCTTTTATGAAGAAACAAACACATATCTCGACTTGTGAGAATTTTATTCAGTTCAAGCCAATTTATGCTAATTTTCGATAAAAACGTAAATTCCAATGAATCAGCATGTTACAACTGTTTTGAATGGCTCGATTCTGTTGTTGCCATTGGTTTCCTCAAGACTTTCGAGAATCAGGTACTTACAGAGGAAATCATGTGAAGGTTGCCAACATCCATAAGTGAAAGTGGTGCTATGGAACCAACAGGATTCGAACTTGGCACACCCAAGTTATCAGTCCACATAAGTTTGGACAGGACACGTTCGGTGATGATTCTTCATGTAACTGTCTGTGGGCGGATCATTAGTTCTCAACTTGAGGTACTTCTGCAGTTTATGGACCATGCTAAAACTGACGTTTTTTTGGCATATTCCGGCAGGTTACGTAAACCACCGAAAGGTGCCGAAACATTTAGCCAATCAGATCACAGCAGCCGACAACTGGCAATCGCAAAAAAAAATATTGTGGAAAATTCAATATTTTTTTGCGAATTCAAAGTGTATATTTTGTATTTTATTCAAATAAGTACTACTTGAATGATTCCAACTCTAGTTTTCTGGAATCTCTAACCATCACGACTAATAGTTGAAATGCTAAAGTTTATTCATCACATTTCTTGTTTTGTTTTGACTTTTTCAATAATGGCTTCGTCACTTGGGCATTTTTCTTTTGTCCAGGTCTGAAAATTAACCCTAACCCTAACTCGACAGAAAATCTTTAAAAAAAAAATCATTATAAAAAAATTGTTTCCTATCAGTTGTTACATTATATTTTCTTCGTCAAAGAAATAAATATTTATTCATGAAACTTATCATACGATGACTGTTTTTTTCTTGATTTGAATGCTTTTTCCTTAATTTTTAAAGTTTCTTAAAAAAATACATATTTTTCCCTTAATTTGTCATTATATTTTCTTTGTAACAAAGAATATTTTCATTGACTGTTTCCTTCTCTATTCAAACGTTTTTGCCTTAATTTTTTAAGTTTGCTTGCGTTTTCACCCCAAAAATCACAAAGTTTTCATTTGGTACCTTCCGGCAGTTTACGTAACGTCAGTCTTAGCATCTTAGGTCTTGAATAATTCAAAGAGATTAATACCCAAAGAGATTAATACTGTTAATTGAGATGGCATTAACAGTCAATTGAGTTATATCCCCTTTGCAGATTGGCTGTTTAGAGAGTCTGAAAGCTAGGTGGCTCTGGCTGGCAGTCAATTTGCATAGGAAGTAGTGTTTTCAGTATAAAAACTGTACTTTTTGATTGAAGAATGTCTTTTTTATGGGTATTTATATCGAATATGAACCAGTTTTCATGAACTTCACGTCTGCAGCGTTCGAGCATGTTACGTAAACAACTGAGAGATGCCGAACGATTAGCCAATTTGCTGTCAGCTACCAGACGACAATTTTCTAACCAGTATTAGAATCGATTAAAGCCAGAAGCAATTTATCAAAGCCAGTGCATGTTCATTCCCTTTTAAATTCGCCCCCCCCCCCAAAAGAAATGAATTACTAAGAGCTGTGTTGTAGTGTTAAATCTCCCGAAAGAGTCATTTCTTTTTGCCAGGAAAGAAAGATGTTGGCAAAAAGAAAAACATGTCAGAAATATTATTATATGTGCCGGTTGATAGAAAGAAATCGAATAACGGACAAATATTCATGGAGGTGTACAAACACAAAATATAGAGCTTGGAATTCCGTAAGAAGTGGCACATTTTTTTGTTATTTTCTATCTTTCTTGAAAATAAAACTGAAAAAATACGACGCAGCAACGTATCAGAGTTATCATCTGCCACCATTCGCCTCGTCATATCTCGGTTATTTACGTAACATGCTAAACGCTGCCGACACGAAGTTCACGGAAACTGGTTCATATTCGATATAAGTTCCTTTTTATGAAACAAACTGAAGAAGAAAAGAATGACATGTATAGCATTATTATACCCTCGCTACAAACTTCAGAGGTGCTTTGGAACCGATTAGATTTGAATTTGGCAAAGTTGTCAGTTCGCGTCAGTATCCATTTCACCACCACTACCTCCCTATTTTTCCATGAACCATACATTAAAACATTACCATTAGCCTAGATTAGTTTAATCCAAAGTTAATCATTATTTAGTAGTCTGGAAACACAATCAACCAATTCCAGAATGGCTTCTGCATAAATACTGTGTCTTCAGATTGAAATTATTCCAAAAGCATGCTTTACCATTTTTTAAGCTGCTTCTATTTATCTTCCTCCCACAAGGTAAGATGTGACACAAGGTCGGGAAAGTGGGAAAGAACCAGCGTTCGAGAATTTGAGCACTCTGGGTTTTTTTTTAATTGCCTGGGCAGCCCCGTCGGCATTCCCCGGTAGGGGCGCCTCAGGCAGTAAGCAATAAACTTACTCCTTCCCAAAGAGGGGAGACAAAGCCTGGGAGGGCGCACCTCCTAGAACTGCACAGGACCGACAACCGATAGACCGGCATAAATCCAGACCCGAAGGCCCGGACAATACCGGTTTATTAGGCGGGGTAAAAAAACCCTACCAAAACACAGATTAATTTGAGAAAGAAACCGTAGTTTAAAAAAAATGTATTTATTTAAATAAACTTCCAAACTTATGAATAGAAATTCTCAGTTGAAGACATAATCAGTGTTATTATTGTTTGAGTTTTTATATCAGCAAAGACTAGTGATGTTCATTGGATATCAAGTGACAACAAGTATCCTCAATTACACTCCAACATTCGTCTCAATATCTTAGCAGATTTCAATAGTACTGCTGTCTAGATGATCCATATCAATTTTAGTCACTTCTTTTTTTAACTTAGTTCACCCCAAACAAGGCAAGTCGTCACTGTAGACATAAGGGACTACTGAGAATTAGGATGAAAGTTTTGGGGGTCATCCTAAATTGGGAACTGTGCAGAGAGATGTTTGTTCAGATTAGTTTTAAATTTTTGCATGTCGGTACAGTCGGGGAAACAGGGAGTGAGTTCCAAAGGCCGGCAGCACGAGGAAAGAAGCTATTGGAGTAGAAGGCTCTACGGCATCTGGGGACCTCCACAGTGAATAGATGGTATTTAGCTGATTGTCGGGTTGGTCGAGCGTATTTACGTCGGGTGGGTACCACAGCAGCAAGTTCATCGGAGCACATTCCATTGAAGTACTTGTAAAACAAGCACAATGTTTCATGTTTTATTCCTTTAGTTCTCTGGCTACGTTTAGATATTTGTTTATCATATTTACACATTCTTTTATTTAAATTCTACAAACGGTACCGCCGGCGTTGCCCAGAAGTCAAAAGGAAATGACCGATTTGTTTACGGAGAAACAGATATTAATTTTGGTGACTATAATTTTGTAATCAAATTATTTGGTTAAATAGAATTTTTTTAAAAGTTAATTTTAATACTTGATGCTAATCGATTAATAATAAACAACAACAAATAATGTGTAATCAATATAGAGGCGAGAAACACACAGATACATGCTTGAAGTCGCATAATTTAGTATATATATATATATATATATATATATATATATATATACATTTAACTTAGTTCACCCCAAACAAGACAAGTTACCACTGTAGACGTAAGGGGCTACTGAAAATTAGGGTAAAAGTTTTGGGGGTCATCTTAAATTGGGAGCTGTGCAGCGAGATGCTTGTTCACTTTAATTTTAAATTTCTGCATGTCGGTACAGTCAGGGAAACAGGTAGCAGGAAGGGAGTTCCAAAGGCCGGCAGCTCGAGGAAAGAAGCTATTGGAGTAGAAGGCCTTCCGGCATCCACAGTGAATGGATGGGACTTAGCTGATTGTCGGGTTGGTCGATTGTATTTACATTGAGGGGGCACCAGAGTGTCAAGTTCATCGGAGTACATTCCATTTAAGTACTTGAAAAACTAGCACAAGAACTAGAGCTTGGTGGAGAGTGAGGGATTTATTAAATTAGAGACTCTTTTTGGAACTTGTCTAAGAGGGAGAGACTAGTGTATGTTGTACCAGCCCAGATATGACAACAATACTTCATGCATGAGCAGATAGTGGCTTTGTAGAGATATAGGATACTGTCAAGTGCGAGAAGTTTTCTAGCACGGTAAAATGGTCCCACTTTCTTTGCAGCAGCCTTATTTATTTTAGAAGAACCGTAAGGAAGAGAACTCAGTATAATTGAACACAATTAATATATATATATATATATATATATATATATATATATATATATATATATATATATTAGAAGAACTCAAGAGAGAGAACTCAGTATAATTGAACACAATAACTTCTGTTTCATCTGTTTTTGGTGAGTAAGAAGAAAATGTGTCAACTCTAACAGTTTTCTTAGGCAAAAGAAGTACTTTCAGAAAAATAAACTGAAGCGAAATAAAATATATTCATCGCAATAACATAGTGGCAGGAAATAGTAAAAGAAAAAAATGACCGACTTGTTTATGAACAAATGCAAATTAATCTTGGTGACTTCGTAATCAAATTATTTTGTGAAATAGCAAGTTTTAAAAGTTAGTCTTAATACTTGATGCTAATTGATTAATAATAAAGATCAAATAATAATGTGTAATTAATACATACACAGACACACTTGAAGTTGCATAATTTAATTAATCTCTCACTCTCTCTCTCTCTACATATATATATATATATTTTTGAAGAATTCAAGGGAGAGAACTCAATATAATTGCACACGATTACTTCCCTTTAATCTGTTTCGGTAAGTAAGGGAAGTCGCTTCTTCTAAAGTTGCTCAAAGACTTAAGACTTGTACATACCGGTCAAAGATCCGTTTTTTGACAAACAGTCTGACAGAGACTGGGCCATTTCGGTGACTTTTGTCTGTGGGGCTGAGGTATTAGTCCTGGGTAATCCTAGAAGGTCCACCCCTCCAGGACTTGCCTTCTCTCTTTGGAAAGGAGTTAGTTTATTTCTGACTGCCTGAGGTGCTCTGACCAGGGAATGCTGACGGGCCTGCCTAGGCAATTTTTAAGAGGTCAGAGTGCCCCTTCTTTAGGGGCGCTGGCTTAATCTTCCCACCTTCTGGCTTTGTGCCACATCATACTTATATAAATACAAATTAAGGGAAAATGTCTCAACTCTAACGGTTTTCTTAGCAGGAATAAGTATTTTCAGAAAAAAAACAAGCAAAATAAAATATATTGATCCCAATAAGATAGTGGAAGGAAAAAACGAAAAAATAGACTAGTCTGAAAAAATTTAAAAAAAAAAGCAAAAAGTGAAACAAAAATGAAAGCAAAGACTCCCGGGCAATGCCGGGTAGGTAGAGCTAGTGCACAATATAGCAAGCTTATGGAATAGCTTGCGTTTGACAAAAGATTAAGAAGTTATGTCGTCAGGAACAAGAAGTTTGACGCTCGTCCAAAAATATAGATTTATTTTGAATGGATTTTCTTTTTGTTAGTTTTGTATTAATAATAAAAATGTAGATATACACAGAAGTATTTGAACCAGCGGGTGGTTTATTAAAATCATCGGAATACTGATTGTGATATCGGTCTTTTCAACGGCATTACAAATAATAATCACAAAAAATATATATATATATATATATATATATATATATATATATATATATATATACTACGGAATAGTTAAATTCAATGAAAAAATTGAGTTGAAAGAAAGTTGAAGAAGTAATTATGAATTGAATAGAATATAGAATTGACCTAACTTTCTCTCTCAGTAAAAAGATATTATGTTTCAAATTTTTTTAGATGGGGATTGATAACTTTATTATTTGCATTATTCGGACTACTCTTCTCATCTTGCGTGTTATATTCACAATGTTTCGGTCGATGTAACCTCCAACTTTATTCAAACACATCTTTTTGAACTTGAAACCCTCATTCTCACCACTTTGTCATGTAGCAAAACCCATATTCTATCTGGGTTTATTTAAACCACCAACAACCATGTTCGAATAAACGGACTCCATATTTATTTTAAAGATTCGAAGAATGCTAATTTTGACCCGGTCGTTAGGGTTAGGGTCAGGGTCAAAGTGGGGGTTAGGGTTAGGGTTAGGGTTAGAGTTAGGGTTTAGGGTCATGGTCAAAGTTAGCGCGGGTCCTAATGTAAAAAAGTACCAAATAAAATCTATCTTCTATTCTTGTTGATTCAAATTACCTACAATTAAATGGTTTTCTCTATAACAATATACTATTCAATGTGATTATGCCATAACTAGTATAATAACATTGACACATCAGTACTTCTTAGATCACTGCAGTTAAGCAGTGTTGAGCCTGGCCAGTATCAGATGGGTGACCATTTTGGAATACCAGGTGCTGTATGTAGTAGAATGGCAAAACCTCCCTGTAAAAAAAATACAGCCTTGAAGTTGCTTTTAGCAAGTACTTCAATATAACCTGCTAATCCATACATGTGTTGACAACAGAACAACTGTCACCTCACCAAAAGTTCTGTTCTCAATCAGTTTTCTTCTTTTAGGTTTAATAATGGCTGATGTTGGATGTTACCTCTACTTTATGTTCCAATTCTTTTGTTGTTTTAAAGATTATTTATTTAGTTCTTTCACATTTAAATTTTACAATTAGTCAACCATCATCTTTTATAAGTTTATAGTTTCTACATGAATGGTATAATTATATAGGATGTAAAGACAAACAAGCCTGTCACCCTAGCTGGGTCTAGAGAGCCCATTGAGATATCAAAATATCCGGTCTGGTTACTTTTAGACCATAGTTCTTTATCGTTTATCAGAACAGAAGTTCTGCAATTCTTAATAATATTTATTTCATCTTCTGAAATCTCAGAGAAGACTCTAGCGAATTCCAGTTTTTATTGGTTTGATGCATGATTATTACAGCTTTTTTCACAAAATTTTATTCACCAAAAACAATAACAGACTGACGGTTTTTAAAACTGGTATAGTCAACAGGATGACAGAATTCGAGTTTGGAACAATTTATTCTGAAATGAGTCAAATTCGTTTTTTCTTAGTGACACCAGTTAATTTTTAATTACTTTTTGTATTGAATTTCACTTTTGGCCATTTGGCTATCTGATTTTTTTTTAAAGCGGTGATAACGCCTGTCTCTTTGTGTGTTGTGTCTGACAGGCCGTGAGCATAAAATCTGAAATAAATGTTTGCATATAATAAAAAAGACATTTTTGTCTTTTAAAAATATACTTTATTATAACTTAAGTAACACAATGAGTCCATTCCCTAAGAAATAAGATTAGGCTTAGAGCGTCACATTTTGACATCTTTCACCGTTTGTGTCCCAGCTTGTACTGATTTTCTATCTCAGAAAAATCTATCGCACAAAAAAGAACACTCTTACTTATGTCACACAACCAACCCAACAACCGATAAGTAGGGTTGACTCAATGTTAACGTTTTTGAAAGTTCACATATTAAAGCTGATATTTCAACAACTCAAATCTCACTAGATGCAGTTGTGACGTTTGTGCCTCCATGCAGTGACCTTTGCAGTGACCTTTACCCCTCCCAGTCAGTTATTTCAGAAAAGCTCAATTGTAAGTTGCCGGATGACACCAATCATGGTGTCAACCATCTGCGTTTATTTAAGCCACCAATAATCGGGTGAAGTTCTTGGTAACATTTTCGAATAAACAAACTTCATATTTAATTTTTAAAATACAATGGCATTTGTCATGAAATATGATTTAAAAGGCAAGAAAGAAGATGATTCCGGCTCCAAAAACTATTTCAAGATGATTCTTCATCTAAAAGAAACAAAAATTCTGATAAGGTATTCGAACCAAAATTACAAGCATAAAAATATGCGAAATAATTTTAATCACAATTGATTATCAGTTTAACAAAAATAACAAAAATAAGAAAAACTAAACTTGGATTTTATTTTCTGCTACTTTTAATTATTTGTCATTATTTCATGTCCGAAAAGAAAATCATTTAAAATATTTAGTTTTCATCGCCATTTCAAGTGTTTCGAATGCCATCAATCGTGAAGAACTAATTAAGTTTTCCTTATTTTTGGTTTTCTAATCGGTGTGATTAACAGTTGGCTTGAAACATTTATGAACCAGAGTGGCCATCGGTTTCCTTGGGTTTTAAATCATATTTGATGATACATTCTTTGGATCTTTAAAATAAATATGGAGGCCGTTTATTCGAACATGTTGCAGAGTTGTTGGTGGTTTAAATAAACTCAGATAGAATATGGGTTAGGGTTAGGGTTAAATAAAGCCAAATAGAATATGGATTATGGTTAAATAAACCCAGATAGAATATGGGTTAGAGTTAGGGTTACATAAACCCAAATAGACTATGGGTTAGGGTTAGGGTTAAATAAACCCAGATAGAATATGGGTTAGAGTTAGGGTTAAATAAACCCAGATAGAATATGGGTTAGGGTTAAATAAACCCAAATAGAATATGGGTTAGGGTTAGGGTTAAATAAACCCAGATAGAATATGGGTTAGAGTTAGGGTTAAATAAACCCAGATAGAATATGGGTTAGGGTTAGGGTTAAATAAACCCAGATAAAATATGAGTTTTTCTACATGACAAAGTGGTAACAAAGAATGAGGAGTTCAAGTTGAAACTAGCTTTTCAAAATAAAAATTAATTTAAATAGTTTTAAATTTACATGTGTATTTTTACAAGAAATACTAGAAATAAGTTCAAGGGTCAAATTACACAAATCTTATCATATCATATACTTATTTAACAGGCTTTACCAGCATTGCTTCACATAAAATGAGTGTGCAAAACATTGTGTAATATATAAACGGCTAAGTAAAATGCAAATGTAAGAGTTTGCTTTGGCCGGTATAATTTCATGAAAAGGACATTTGTCTTCCGCACCACCCTCATCTGGAACAAATGGGCGAGAGGAACTGCTGGCCTGAACACTGTTTTTTTTTTAATCAACAGGAATTAGAGAAGGACGTTAGAGTCTTTTGGGCCATTAGCTAGGCAAAAAGAGATAAACATGCACATTCTTTGGATTTATTCAGTTCAATTCCAATTATCATTGTGTTTTTTTTTTAGAAATACATCAGTCATACTTGTCAAAGCTTGCTTGGATTTATTTAAGTCCGTATACATTTGCTATATTGTTAGATCATTCTTCCATTCCACATAGGAATCTTTGTTTTTCTAAGACTGGTGGCATTTTTAAAGCTTGACTTGTCATTTTGAGACACAGTAAATGTAGCAATGTGTAGAACACAAACAATATTAAATATCCCACACTGGGTCTCGTTCGGCTACCAATTGTCAAAGGTTCCCACCATTTGTCTATATCAGCAATACAAAAAACACAATCTTGTTTCGTCCTAGAGACTGAAGAGTTCCACTTTATACCAGACTCAACCTAAATAGTCAAACCCCGAATCAAAGGAGATCACTCTCATCTCCAGAATGGTCCAAGAGAGATAACTCATAATCCTCAATATTTGTGTCCCTTGATTACAGTAAAACATTCATTCAAATTCATAAGAAATAGATGTATACAGTGTTTAGTCATAACAGCTCTTCCCATTGGAAAGAGCAAAAGAAAAGAAAAACTATCAGGTGTCTATTCTATTTTTTAAATACATTTTTTGTGTACACTTTAAAAAGAAAATTATGTCCTTTATTTGATTGGTTATAAAGTCAGGGAGTATCGTTTATACTGAATATTATGATTGGAGGAATGTGGGTTCTACTTTTATTTTGTTATAAACAATCCTCAGGATACAATGGTTTATAATCGGTATCGGTTTTAGGTATTGCATTGGATGGAGACAGCCAACAGATTTAATTTGTCTTTATATATATGTATCGATATAAAGAGATAAACAGAGAAAGAGAGAGATTTTGGCGATTCAAATCATTTTCAAATCAAGTTCCAAATAAAGGACTTACACTAAGGTATTATGGCTGTTTACAGCTGTTTCAAAGCAGTATTTATTTTAAGTCATACAATGACTCATGCAATTATAAATGCTGATTTTCATCAGAACAAAACAATCTTTTTTCAAATCAGAAATATCGTAAGTGCAATACAAAACAAATACATTCAATATACACGTCCAAAAAGTTCAAAATTACACCTAAACAGAACCAAATCACAAGAAAATTTATCTCAATAAATACCCCAGTAATTACCATCAATTATTAAACTCAATTCTACATCCAAATTCATAATCAATCTAAAAGCATCTATGATCGCCAGAGAGAAAGTGTGAGAGAGAGAGAGAGAGAGAGAGAGAGAAGAAAGAGAGAGCAAGGCTTTATTCAGTTAATTTTACAATTCGGTAGACATATAATACATCTTCTATAATATAAAAGAAAGTTGTCTGTACGTGTGTACGCCCAGCTAAAAATGAAAAACAACAAAACAAACACGCACAAAATTGCTATATTCTTGAATAGATGAAAATATCTAAAATAAAATAAAAATATTAATTCTTTGCGGGTCAACTGGGCCAGGTTTCGTCAGCAGGGGATGGGGGGTGGATGTTCAAGCATTTTCAATCTTATTATGTACTAATTCAGAAAGAAAATGGCGGCTCATTTCAAAATTATTATAACTCCGGATTTTATTTGTCATTTCTTAACGTTCTCTTTCGACTTCAAAAGAGAGTAGGGGGTGGTAAGAAACTTGGAAAGAGTGGTTTTAGTAGTACTATGGAGGCCTCCTTAATTTTATTTGGGTGGTTTTAGTAGCGCTCTAGAAGCCTCCTCAGTTTTATTTTTTGGGGTGGAGGAGAAATAGGGGGTTGGAAAGACAGTGGGGAATACAGGGAGGGGAAAGAAAGAGAGATAGAGAGAAAGATAGAGAGAGGTAGAAAAATCGAATGTTTAATAGAAATATGTAACAGTTTTTAACCTCTTCTATTTTGTTTTTAGTGGTCCCGGGCAACTCCGGGTAACCCTGCTGGCACACAGTAAATACTGAAACGTGCGCCTTTTTGATCATATCACTTCAAGGTTTGATTAAGTTACACAAAGACTTCGGAATAAACCAGGTACTTTCAGATCTTCAGAAACAGACATGGATGAACAACAGAAACAACTTCAATACAGAACGAAAATAGCAGGATCATCAATAATGCAAACCAGAAAGACGGGAATACGATCATACGTCCAAGACATGTTTCTGTTGACTAACTACATTTTACCCATTATATTCTTATTTTTTTATGGAAGTACACTCCAGACAAGATATAAAGCCAATTAATGTAAGAAGCTAAAAAAAACTACTTTAAGATAAAAAAAACTAGCCAATGATAAGTGTTAGATGGCTAGATTCTGACCCAGAAAACAGCAATTCTTCCCCTTTTGGTCAGAAACATCGCTTATGAAATGTGCGGACTAAAGGACAAAATAAGGAAAGCGAGAGTTACGAGGCTGCCAAAAGTCAACCTAAGGTCCACTTAGTACACTCAGAACACTCAAACGTCGTTTGTAATTGGTTAACGAAACAACTCATTTGCATAGCCAACGATAAGGATCCCTTGACTATCTTGACTATTTGCTTACATCCAAGAGTTTCCAGGTTTGTGTTGATTTGACTTGTTTTGAGAAAGCCACCATCCCTTTACCATCGCAGACACAACACACAAGGTGACAATGTTTCTCCCCCTGAGGACGGTCACCTCAAACAAAGGAAGTGGCTAGTTCATTTTGCCCACCACTGTAGAAAGGAAATGCTGAAGATTTGACAAATCATCTGTCTTACTTGAGTGGCCTTGCTACCAATCTGCAACTACAACAAACAGTCCTGGGTTGTTTGTTGTGATCTGCACCGACCAGACATTGGCCAACGAGATTTCAGAATGTGTGTAGACGATCTTAAAATGAATGTTAAGAAACATTAATATATATAACTGTAAGTGAATATATATGACTGTAAGTTTTGTTTGAAAAGTCAATGTTGTAGTCATGACAGAAATGACTTAAATAATAAAGAAAACAAGTTTTTAGTTGTTTTAGAAGCCACTCATGGCTTTCGTTCAGTCTTGAAAGACAATGGATACCCCCTGTAAGGGTGGCTGGACGTATAATTGTGAAGCAAGGGTTGCGCAATAGCCAGCCACACTTCTTCTGAGTCGGCACTGCCTGATCCCAGTGGCAAGGAGAAATCCAGGACGACTGGAAACAATGCCGAGATAAGCGGAGAGCACATACAGCACCTGGGATTCCCAAATGGTCACCCACTTTAGAACTGACCAGGCTTAACGTCGCTTAACTTCGGTGATCTAATAGGAACCCGTATGTCAACATGATTATGCCATATATAAGAAGCCACTAGTGCATTAAATATAGTATATACTTGGTGGAAAGTAGTCAAATAGGTTTTAGGAAAATTCATCTACAACAAATTTATCTACAAATACAATTTTTTATATATCGATATATTGAAGATATGGTTTAAGATACAAAGGAATAAATGTTGCCTTCTGACAAAATGGAAAGAAAATGAAGGGTTACCAGCTTTGAAGTGTGCGGGCTGTTTTGCATGGTGGGCACTGGATTTTCAGAGGAAAAAAAAACTTGTGTTCATAGTAGATTTTTTATAGGTGGAATTCATTTGCATATGAGAACAGAAACTGCTTTAAGAAGGAACGTATTGGGGAGACAGCAGTTGTGTTAGTGACAGCAGAGAGTGAGCATTGAGATTGAGATTGTTCGTTGCGGTGTTGTCAAAGAGAAGTTACTTTAGCTTCATTACCAGATTACATAGGTACAGGGTTTCTCTAAGAATACATGCATGCTCACAAATACATGTTTGTCTGTGTGTGTGTGTATTTCTCTCTTTCTCTCTCTCTCTATCAATTCCGCCATCACCAATGCATCAAAAGGGGGGGGGGGTGAACATTAATGTGGTTTAAGATACAAAGGAATAAATGTTGCCTTCTGTAAAAAATGGAAAGAAAATGAAGGGTTACACGCTTTGAAGTGTGCGGGCTGTTTTGCATGGTGGACACTCGATTTTCAGAGGAAAAAAGAACTTGTGTTCAAAGTAGATTTTTATAGGTGGTATTCATTTGCATATGATGAGAGCAACTGCTTTAAGTAGAAGCCTATTAGGAAGACAGCAGTTGTGTTAGTGACAGCAGAGAGTGAGCATTGAGATTGAGATTGTTCGTTGCGGTGTCGTCAAAGAGAAGTTACTTTAAATTCATTACCAGATTACAAAGGAGTTCAGAAAGATGAGATATCATGTGAATATGATATCATGTGTGAGAAATGGAACAAGCTTTCACATTCACGTCCGGCTTTGATTTCAGCACAGCTAGACACTCTAAGAGATGTGTTTGACTAGTAACCCCCACCCTCTCCATCAACCCAACCTGGGTTGGGTGTGTGACAAAAAAAAAAAAACAAACAAGAAAAGATCCATTCTTAAAATGCACCCCTTCAATCTGAGCTTTTAGCAATGAAAATTTTATTTCAAATTTAAGCGTGGCATGTCCTACTCTAGTTAAACCAAACCGTAAATACACAGAAATGATTTAAGGGAGATAACTTATAATCCAAATGGATCAAGGGAAATGACTTATAATGCATATGACAGACAAATGAAAATGCTATTCCAAATTTAAGCATGAGAGGCAGACAAAAATGCTATTGCAAATCTAAGGGCAACAGGCCAACAAGAATACTACTTCAAAGTTAAGCATGGCAGACTGACGAAAATGATATTTCAAATTTAAGTATGACAGACTGACGAAAATGATATTTCAAAGTTAAGTATGACAGACTGACGAAAATGATATTTCAAATTTAAGTATGACAGACCGACAAAAATGCTTTTCCAAGTTGAAGCATAACAGACCAACAAAAATGTTATTTCAAAGTTAAGCATGGCAGACTGACGAAAATGATAATTCAAATTTAAGTATGACAGACCAACAAATATGCTTTTCCAAGTTGAAGTATAACAGACCAACAAAAATGATATTTCAACTTAAGCATGACAAACCAACTAAAATACTTTTCCAAACTGAAGTATAACAGACAGACAAAAATGATATTTCAAACTTAATCCTGACAGACCAACGGACGGACAAAGTCTCTTATACAGATGTTTGGACGTATTTAAACTAATGTGTGGCTTTTCGATCTATGCATAACAGACTAATGGAAATGTTATTTCAAACTGTAGAACGACTGATGGACGGACAGAGTCTCTTATAGAGATGAGTAGCTGTATTTAAAACCTTCCATAGGGTTAGTGTTAGGGTTAGGGTCAATAAACTCATTAAATTTTGAATAATTGTGAGAGATTCTTTCTCAAAATCTTGCTGATCCAGATTTGCTTTTACTTTCAAAATTATTAAAACTATTTTTTTCAATTTGGCTTGAATTAAAAAATGAAGCTTGATTACACAATGAAGCCATTCAATTACAATGAATAATCCTTTTGAGCCAAACTCAATTGAAGGAAAAATATCAAAATACTTTATATTAAATATTGATTTCTTACCAAACATATTTTTTCTATAAAATGTCTGTTTCATATTAAAAATTTAAAATATGGCCAAATTCCTTAAATTTCTTAATATTTAAATAACAGTCTTTGATTGTTTACAGCTTTACCATCTGAAAAACAAAATTGTTCAGTTCATACTTATTATATGTTGACAAAGGTAGGGAAAATTGAGAATGTTTCTCAGCAGTCTTGCGATAAAATAAAGAAAAATGTTGAATGAAGAATTCAAGGCCAATTTAATCCACAGTATTTTGTTAACTTTTGACAACTATTGCAAATGGCATGCATGTCAATCTTTTGTCAATTCTATCAAACTACATGCATGTAAACCTTTTGTCAATTCTAGCAAACTGTATGCATGTCAACTATGGTCAGCTACATGCATGCCACCTTTTGTCAATTCTAGCAAACTATATGAATGTAAACCTTTTGTCAATTCCAGCAAACTGTATGCATGTCAACTATGGTCAGCTACATGCATGCCAACTTTTGTCAATTCTAGCAAACTATATGAATGTAAACCTTTTGTCAATTCCAGCAAACTGTATGCATGTCAACTATGGTCAGCTACATGCATGCCTACTTTTGTCAATTCTAACAAACTATATGAATGTCAACATTTTGTCAATTCTAGCAAACTGTATGCATGTCAACTATGGTCAGCTACATGCATGCCCTCTTTTGTCAATTCTAGCAAACTATATGAATGTAAACCTTTTTTCAATTCCAGCAAACTGTATGCATTTCAACTATGGTCAGCTACATGCATGCCAACTTTTGTCAATTCTAACAAACTATATGCCTGTCAACCTTTTGTCAATTCTAGTAGACTGCATTCATCTAGATTTTTTGTGAACTATAGCATGTCAACTTTTTAAACTATGGCAGACTACATGCACATGGACTTTTGAAAATGCTAACAGACTACATGCATGTGTAGACGTGTATGTAGTCTATGTCAACTTTTGTCAACACTGACAGACTACATGCATGCCAACTTTTGTCAATTCTAGCAAACTATATGAATGTAAACCTTTTGTCAATTCCAGCAAACTGTATGCATGTCAACTATGGTCAGCTACATGCATGCCTACTTTTGTCAATTCTAACAAACTATATGAATGTCAACCTTTTGTCAATTCTAGCAAACTGTATGCATGTCAACTATGGTCAGCTACATGCATGCCCTTTTTTGTCAATTCTAGCAAACTATATGAATGTAAACCTTTTGTCAATTCCAGCAAACTCTATGCATGTCAACTATGGTCAGCTACATGCATGCCTACTTTTGTCAATTCTAGCAAACTATATGAATGTAAACCTTTTTTCAATTCCAGCAAACTGTATGCATTTCAACTATGGTCAGCTACATGCATGCCAACTTTTGTCAATTCTAACAAACTATATGCCTGTCAACCTTTTGTCAATTCTAGTAGACTGCATTCATCTAGATTTTTTGTGAACTATAGCATGTCAACTTTTTAAACTATGGCAGACTACATGCACATGGACTTTTGAAAATGCTAACAGACTACATGCACGTGTAGACGTGTATGTAGTCTATGTCAACTTTTGTCAACACTGACAGACTACATGCATGCCAACTTTTGTCAACAATGCGAGGGTAAATACATGTCTTGTTTTGTCAACTATGACAGGCTATGCTCATGTCAACTTTGGTCAACTATGGTAGTCTACATGCATTTTGTATTTGTCCAACTCTGGCGGTCTAAATAGATGTCTACTTTTTTCAAGGTTGGCAGACTGCATGCTTGTCCACTTTCTTCAACTATGGCAGGCTACATGCATATCAAGTGTTGTCAATTCTGCATGTTGATTTTGTCAACTCTGGCAGACTACATTCATGTCGACTGTTGTAAACTATGACAGGATACATGCACGTCTACTTTTGTCAATGCTGACAGACTGCATCCATATCTACTTTTGTCAACTATTGCAGGCTTGTGTATTTTTGTCAACTATGACAGGCTACATTCATGTCAAGTTTGGTTAACTATGGCAAACTACATTCATTTTGACTTTGATCAACTCTGGAGGACTAAATGCATGTCTATTTTTGTCAAATCTGTTCTCAGTTTTTTGGAGGTTTTGGTAATGGGGACAAAATTATTAACCAATTTTGTATTAACATATTTGTATTATTTGTATCATTCTCATCTTGGTTGTTATATTTACAACTTTTTGGCCAATGTGACCTCAAACTTTCTTCAGATGCATCTTTTCAAAGTTAAGAATCTTTATGGCGAACTCATAAATCTGGAGAGAATTTCGAACAGAATCCTTTATTTAATGCACGGGGGTAGATTATTCTCATTCTGTCAATCATTACTGGTGTGAAACAGTGGTTTCAGCGACGGAGTCTGCACCCCGGGGTGCACTGAAATGCATCGGGGAGATCAGGCCCCACGTAGAGACAAGTGGAAGTCTGGGAGCTAGTACATATTTTCGACCGTCCGGGCCCTGATCGCTGGGGGCGCCGTGAATTCTGAGATTGGCTCTTGGGGTGTCATTGGCAATTAGGGAACAACAATGGGATACATTGAGCACACGCTGCCAAAAGTTTTCGCAAAATCTTATCAGAGGTGTCAACACTTCAGGACAGAGGGAGAGGGAATAATTGGTCTCTAGGGAGATAAAGACTAAGAGATAAATTCCAAATTGTCCGTTGAGAAGCGTACCACCCCACTCCGGGAAAGGGGGTGGGACACAGAAGAAGGGATGGGGAAAGAAAGAGAGTAAGTCAGCATCGCGCGTACCACACGACGAGAAGAGAGAGAGAGGGAGAGAGAGAGAGAGTATGAGTTATACGCTTTTCGTCTTTGTTATTTGACGCGAAAATGCGATCACAAAAGAGTTAGACCCGAGATCTCGGCCGAGCTGGTCGTGATCCCGAGGGAGCCGCTGTCCCGGGCCCCACCATCGTTTTCCAACAGAGATTAATGTCTCAATTAATACCAACAGCCGTAAGAGTCCACACCCACCGGTTTGAGTAGACAAGTTATATCTCGATTAAGGATTTGCAGTCGTAAAGAGATTCACACACACACACAGAGAGAAGGAAGATAAGATAGTTAGAAAAAAGCCATTATCGAAGAATAGACTTTGGGTTGAAAACCCACCGTTCATTTTTATTAAATAATTATTGTTGTGAAAAGACCTAGCCGTTTGTTGAGTTATTCTGTCATCGAATTGTCCTGCTAAGTAATCTTGCCTTCACAGAATCACGAAGTCGTCATTCATCTGACCCGGGGGAGATTCGAGCCATCTTTCTTTTTACAGCCACTACAGACGAAATCACGAGCCAAAGAAAAGGTGTTCACAGTCAGGAAGGATTCCTGCACTGGGACGGTTCTCATTACATTTGATGCCGTCACGGGTAGAAGAGTAAGAGTGTGGGGTCTATGTTATAAATGGTGCCGCGACCTAGGATCATGGTACGGTGAGGAGTGCCTGGCAACCTCGGGAGAAGAAAAGAACAAAGCCAACCACGGCCACAAAGAAAACAATTTTTTTTTCCGGCAAAACACCTTGGAAAAAGAAAAAAATAGACAGACAAATTTTAAAAAACCCACGGGCACAACGGACGATTTTTTTTTTACCGGCAGAGGGAAAAGTTTGACGGACATCGACACCCGTGTTTGGAAAAAAAAAGAAAGATAGAAAAAGAAAAAGAAAAGAGAGAAACAGTTTAACGGGCATGTACACCCGTGGTTGAAAAAGAGAATAAAAAAAAGGAGGAAGGAAAAGAAAAGAGAGAAACAGTTTAACGGGCATGTACACCCGTGTTTGAAAAAAAAAGAGAAAGATAGAAAAAGAGATAGACTGAAAGAAAAAACGTTTTTTAGACTTTGAGATCGGTCTGGGACCGCGAACTTTTAGTCAATTGATTGAAAGGCCCAGACGGACTCGAAAAATAACAAGCAACCAACCCAGAGACGAGGGACCACAGGAGCAGCAGAGGAGAGGGGTAAGTGACTCGTTGATTTCTCTTGTTCGCTTGCTCGGTTTTGTCGGTGTGTCGATTGTTGTCCAAGCTTTGCACACAGTTTGGGTAGTTCTGTTGTTAGGGGTGGTAAGCTAGAACGCAAGGGGACCTAGTAAACAGTGTAACAGGTATGGGGAGGGAAGAGACTAGAAAGATAGAAGGGCCGATAGGAGGGATACGAATACCCCCCCACAAAGGGGATCCCGTCGGTTCAAGGGAGTGGTTAGCAGTAATTCAGAAGAAGAGGGTGATTTATGGACTAGAAAATCACGAGATGGTGCTGCTCGCTCTAGAGGGAGCGAGGGGCCCAGCGTCGAGATTAATTGAGGGGAGGTATGTAGAGAACCCGGGGATCACTTGGACGGAGCTCCGCGAGCAGCTAGTGAGGCAATACGCCAGCGAGCGAACCGCGATTGAGGCCGTACGCGAGTTGACCCGGCTAAGGTTAAGCAATGGCGAGGAAAGGCCTGGGAGAAGGAAAGCGGTGGGGGCAGGGCGAGCCCGGGGCCCCGAATGGAGAGAGGGGGCGGAGAGGATCGGGAGGCAGACTCCGATCCTAGAAGGAAGGCATGGGACCTTCGAAATGAGCACGATAGGCCCGCACCGGCAAGGCAGGTATCAGTCCGCTGGACCTGCAGGGGTGAGGGGCATGGAGCAGCAGAGCGTCCCACAAATTATGGGCGCCCACGCGGCTCGGTTAGACCGAACTGTACTAGGTGTGGTCGGTTCGGACATGAGAGTCGGTGGTGCACAGCAGCATAGATCGGAGGTGAGGAATTAGGATTCCGAACCTTAGTGCGCCACCTGACGCTAGGGTAAAGAACCAGGGAAGCGCCCAGAGGCCACCCCACAGAGTATAAAAAGTAGGGTGGCCCCCAGAATGATAAGTTTAGTGAAAGATAGCGAAATTAAATGGGAAGAAGACGGGCTTGGGTTTTGTTCGCCGGTTTATGAGAAACCGCAAGAAGCAATGAACCCCCCCGTAGAGAGAGATCGAATTAAACGCGACTGCTAGGTCGGTTGACGAGTCCAGCGAGTGGGAGGAGAGCGGCAAAACACCCCCCTGCCCAGCTCCAGAAGAGACTGAGAGAAAATCGGTTAGCCAAAAAGGTAGAGGAATTACCTATGAAGTTACGGTAGAGGGGAGCAGAACGCCCCACCACAGAATAGTAGAAAAGCCAAGCCAAAGATAGTCAGGGACCTGGGGGAGAGGCCGAGGTTGTGCTGTGTCGCATTCGTTGGCTCCACCGCGCGCAGGGAGGGCCCCCATGCGTGTGCGGTGCTGGTGGTTGTGGCGCGGACAGTTGTCTTGGATGCCCCCCCCCCCCCGAGATAAATGGACATATAAGGATAGAAAGAGAGGCATAACTGGGACCGATGGAGGGTCGTCGTGGTTAGATCCAAATGATCGATCATAAGTAGTAATATGCCTGCAGCTGGATGGGCTGTTGCCGAACGACCAGGCAGATATATAGTGAGTTGTAAAAGCAAAAGAAAGTTGAAGTAATCGACAGATGTTCGAACCACCGTGAATACGACAGATTGTGGTGCGCCTTACGAAAGGGCACAGAAGTAATGATAAGCGAAGAGAAGGATATGAGATCCTATGTAAGATAGATAGTGTTGATACAGACGAAGCGGAAGAAATCAGTGGCCCCCCGTTGCTGGTAGAGGCACTCGATGAGCAATTAGGGACAGTGTCGGGAAGCGATGAGAGAATGATTATGAAGAAATTGGAAGTTATAGGGAAGAACCAAAAGGGTTACTGTCGCATGCAGCCAGAGAAGGCGCATCGATATCGAATGTCACCGGGCCGAAGTGAGCCAAGAAGGTGTTAGTCTGAGAGAATTGTTTTTCCCAGAGAAGGGAACGAAGAGAATCCGGCCGAGGTGGCCGACGCAATGATAGTGACGGTATGCGAACCAGACAGGTCCGTACCAAGAGAATTTCAGTCGTTGATACTGACGAGTGAGTGCACAGGTGCACAGTTGGATATGCAATCGCTAAGACACTTGTCGCCGAATATAATCATCTCGGCAGATTAGGGCCGAATTACCAAATCGTTTGAGATTACCGGTCGACCCCATCGAACAGTTATGAAAGTATTATAATGTTAAAATGCGTTGCATAACCAGAAGGTAACAAGCTATTAGCTTTAGAGAGATTGAGGGTTCGATTAACCCCGTCAGGAAGGGAAAATTCACGTTAAAAGGTAGAACTAGACACGGGCACGATAGGGCTTGGTCGATGTTAGTGAGAATTGTGCACATAAATAATAGGGTTAGCTTTTGCAGAAAAGACAAAGGGCGCGAGAAAGACATAGGGAGAAATTGGACGGCGCGAGCACACCGACGGCCGAGTGCATGAGCGAGGGAGGGTTACCCTTGAGTACACTTCACCCAGATCGCGAGCGGGAGCAGGAATCGCTGCCCTGTCGGAAATCCAGGTGGATGACCAGTGAAGAAGTAGAGATTGATTCCGAGGAGAGGGTGATGGTGACGTAATTTGTAAGGGGCGTTGCGAGCTCCAATCTGTATTAACAAACTTTTAATTGCATGCATAATAATTCATTTTGTCACCTACCCACCTCCCAACACAGAAACCACAAAATGCATACGCACATACACACATACATACGTAGTCCTGATGTTTTAATAGACTGGAAAGAGAAAAAGAAGGACAGACCAAAAGAAAACAGAACAGAAAAAGAAAACTTTTTGTTCCATTGTTTAGCTACAGTTTTTTCTTAATTTTTGATTATTATTGTTTTGATTGTATTGTCCGTTGTTCTCTCTGTGTGTGTGGAAAGGTAACGGTCTGGGAGATGTCAATTGCAACCAAGTGACACGAAATAAGGGTGGACGGATGTGAAACAGTGATTTCATCCGACGTATCTGCCCCCTTTATGGCGCACCGATATGCATCGGAGAGATCAGCCCCCCACGTAGAGAAAGGTGACGGTCTGGGAGGTGTCAATTTCGACCAATTGACACGAAATAAGGATTGGGCGGATGTGAAACAGTGGTTTCAGCGACGGAGTCTGCACCCCGGGGTGCACTGAAATGCATCGGGGAGATCAGGCCCCACGTAGAGACAAGTGGAAGTCTGGGAGCTAGTACATATTTTCGACCGTCCGGGCCCTGATCGCTGGGGGCGCCGTGAATTCTGAGATTGGCTCTTGGGGTGTCATTGGCAATTAGGGAACAACAATGGGATACATTGAGCACACGCTGCCAAAAGTTTTCGCAAAATCTTATCAGAGGTGTCAACACTTCAGGACAGAGGGAGAGGGAATAATTGGTCTCTAGGGAGATAAAGACTAAGAGATAAATTCCAAATTGTCCGTTGAGAAGCGTACCACCCCACTCCGGGAAAGGGGGTGGGACACAGAAGAAGGGATGGGGAAAGAAAGAGAGTAAGTCAGCATCGCGCGTACCACACGACGAGAAGAGAGAGAGAGGGAGAGAGAGAGAGAGAGAGTATGAGTTATACGCTTTTCGTCTTTGTTATTTGACGCGAAAATGCGATCACAAAAGAGTTAGACCCGAGATCTCGGCCGAGCTGGTCGTGATCCCGAGGGAGCCGCTGTCCCGGGCCCCACCATCGTTTTCCAACAGAGATTAATGTCTCAATTAATACCAACAGCCGTAAGAGTCCACACCCACCGGTTTGAGTAGACAAGTTATATCTCGATTAAGGATTTGCAGTCGTAAAGAGATTCACACACACACACAGAGAGAAGGAAGATAAGATAGTTAGAAAAAAGCCATTATCGAAGAATAGACTTTGGGTTGAAAACCCACCGTTCATTTTTATTAAATAATTATTGTTGTGAAAAGACCTAGCCGTTTGTTGAGTTATTCTGTCATCGAATTGTCCTGCTAAGTAATCTTGCCTTCACAGAATCACGAAGTCGTCATTCATCTGACCCGGGGGAGATTCGAGCCATCTTTCTTTTTACAGCCACTACAGACGAAATCACGAGCCAAAGAAAAGGTGTTCACAGTCAGGAAGGATTCCTGCACTGGGACGGTTCTCATTACATTTGATGCCGTCACGGGTAGAAGAGTAAGAGTGTGGGGTCTATGTTATACTGGATAGAAGTGTGAATTTATGTTATTCTTAGTCATTATTGTTCGTAGCAAGAACGGCGCTTGTTCGTAATACTCTACCACTCGTTTTTCTCAACTTTTTTACTGACCAAAGTTTTTTCTTTTTCAGGTGTACGATTACCTATCATGTCGCTAGAGAATTCTGTCTATTTGGGAACATTTTTTAAATATTTAGATTTTAGAAGGGGTGATCAGTTTCCTATATAAATTTAACGTAAACTGATCACCCACTTTTTGACCATGTTGCATGTTGTTGTTCGTAATACACCACCACCCATCTTTTTTACTGACCAATTGTTTTTCTTTTTTCTGTGTAGAATTACCTATCATACCGCTAGAGAATTCCGGGTTTTGGGGAAATTGAAAAAAAATATTTTAGATTTCTGAAACATGGTCAAAAAAGTGGGGGATAAGTTTACGTTAAATTTATATAGGAAATTGATCCCCTTTCTAAAATCTAAATTGTTCGAAAAGAATTTCCCCAAAAAAAACATGGAATTCTCTAGCGACATGATAGGTAATGTACACTAAAAACAGAAAACAAAATTGTCAGTAAAAAAGTGGAGAAAAACGAGTGGTGGAGTATTACGAACAAGCGCCGTAAGAATTGAACCTGCAACCTCCAGAAGACTGCTACTTAGAACTAATTGTTTACAAACATTATAAAAAATTAGGTCATATGTTCATGTGAATATGTTGTAAATGTAACAACCAAGAGGCGAATAGTAGTATAAATTGTAGAAGTGAAAGTTGAAAAAAAAAACGCGCATACACGAAAAAAAAATCAAAAGTTCAACTCTAATTCTCCAAAACACAACGATGCCAACTCTCAAAGAATCCGACTCTACAATTGTAATTTACAATTCTCCAAAACACAACGATGCCAACTCTCAAAGAATCCGACTCTACAATTGTAATTTACAATTCTCCAAAACACGACGATGCAACTCTTAAAGTATCCGACTCTAGAATTGTAATTTACAATTCTCCAAAACACGACGATGCAAACTCTCAAAGAATCCAACTCTACAATTGTAATTTACAATTCTCAAAAACACGACGATGCCAACTTTAAAAAAGAATCGATTCTAGAATTGTAATTAACAATTCTTCAAAACACGACTCTCGTCAATCGAGTAACCCAACACAAAACGTCAATTCAATTTCTTTCTCCTTTTTTCGCTTAACACTCGACGTATCATAATTTTATCGTCACACCGGGGAGAAAAGTTTTGACTCTTTTTATTTCAATGAGAATGCAAAACAATGGTCATTTGTATCAGTGGACTCTTGTCTTTGCAGAGAAATAACAAAATTCTATCTTGTACTCGTGATGCATTGGGTTCAATTCCCCGATGAATGACAAACGGCGCAACCCTCACTCTTTTACCTTGTGAACCCGGATGATGGCCGCTACACAAATAATCCAGATCATCAATCCTCATCTAAAAAATTCCAAGACACGATCTTCAACCTTTTCACATGGTTTATATCTCAGATCATTTTTCTTGCAATATCAAACATATAAATAGTATTGGGTTTAGGGTTAAGGTTAGGGTTAGTCAACCTAATAACATTAGAGAACTTCAGTTGAACCCTTGCATAAACAACATACACTATCAAAACAAGCAGAAACACAAGTGAATACTTTTGGAACTATCAAAATTGTAAATTTTTTTTTATTAATTCTTAGTAAAAATATTTTATTTTAAAGCTTTCTGTTGATTTTTATCAAGTTTGAAAGACCTAATATAGTATACAGACTAGCAGTTATCTCCCCATGCAAAACATTATATATATATGAATAAATAATTTAATTTAAACAATTATAACAAGAAGCATTTCATCACTTAAATCAAATATTAAAAAAATATATAAAAATAAATTTTTAATTTTAATTTTATTCCATTTACTGCGCGCAACATTGATATTTACTGTGGTATAACCATATAACAATATTACCGTTACACACAGATTTCAAGAGATTTGAAACACCTACCATTTGATAAAGAGGTCTGTCCTCAAAATATATTATAGAACACCGTCACACACATTAGATCACTGTGTTGACTAATCAAATAAGTTTTACTATAAAAAAACAACGAAAAAACACTTGTATTTGTCATACTTCTCAATGCCGACATATTTCTATTTCTTGCATTGTGATGGCCTTCCAATACTCCTCTATATACATCTAATATTAGTATCAGTTATTACAAATAAAAAAGACATCGACACATGATGTAAAACAGGAAAAGGTGCTAATTAACAATCAGTTCTAAGTGACAGTCTTCTGTAGGTTGAAGGTTCAATCCTTACTAACAGGCAATAATAACTAATAATAACATAAAAATTAACACTTCTACCTGATCATGTCTGACAGAATGAGAACAATCTACCTCCATGGATTAAATTAAGGGTTCAGTTCGAAATTCCATACAGGTTCCCAAGTTCGACATAAAGATTCCAAAGTTCAACTAGAAGATTCCCAAGTTCAAAAAGATACACCTGAAGTAGGTAGGAAGTTACATCGGCAGAAACGTTGTAAATATAACCAGCAAGTTGAACATGAGTCCGAATAATCCAAATAAGCAATCCTCATCTCAAAGATTCTGAAACACAATCTTGAACCTTTTTCTTGCAAGTACAAGAGTTATAAATAGTATTGTGTTCAGACAGTAACGACAGACTACTTATTTATTGACAATTTCAAATGAAAAATCAATATTCATCATCAAACAATGAAGTGAACTAGAGTAGAGAAAGAGTAGCAATCTCTTAAATTATCGAAGTATCTCACTCCTGACGCAATCCTCTACATGTCCTAAGATGGGGAGGTACTGTTGCCACATCTATGGAGGTGCCACTCAAAGTACCCTTTTCTTAAAATTTCGAAGTATCTCACTCCTGACGCAATCCTCTACATGTCCTAAGATGGGGAGGTACTGTTGCCACATCTATGGAGGTGCCGCTCAAAGTACCCTTTTTTTAAAATTTCGAAGTATCTCACTCCTGACGCAATCCTCTACATGTACTAAGATGGGGAGGTAATGTTGCCACATCTGGGGAGGTGCTGCTAAGAGCAACCTTTCATGCCTTGACAGAGTACAAAACCGACTTCGAAATCTAGTGGGAAATGTCTTTTCCTCTTCTCTACAGCCTCTTTCTCACAGAAAAGATGTTGCAAGTCTTTCTCTACTCTATCATTATTTTCATAGCAGGTGCTCGACTGAGCTCCAATCTATGGTCCTTCCTGTAAAACATTCACAACAAAAACTCGTCTAGCTACAACCACTGTAGATAATTTTCCTTTCTTCTTGTGTATACCTAAAACTAAATTGAACTTCTATTTAGTTTTAGGTATACACAATAGAACAAAGTTTATTTCTAAGAACTACCCATCTGTGGAACACAATACAATGGGGTTGCTTCCCAACTGACTACAACATGGTCGTTTTCAAGTCCAATGTTTAAAAATACTTGTTGAGCCGTCCTTTTAAATAATCAAATTCTGCTCAGTTTCAACCGTCGTTACCAATCCTCACAGTGTTATTTCACTGTTTACCTGACAAACCCATTAACCTTTATCCTTGAGTGGCCTTTGAGTCTTGATAAACAGTGACTTGTTAGTACATAATAAAACTAAATAAAAAATTGTATTGCTTCTTTTTTAATTACACATTACGGATATACAAAAATGACGTGCATTCCACATAAATTTTCATACTCATTTTCAGAAAGCAAAAATCGAAATTTATTTAATCATAGAAATTTTCTTTTTATATATAAATCACGAGCTGTACCTACCCGGCGTTGCCTGGGAGTAAAAATAAAATGACTGACTTGTTTTCAATTATTAAGTAATAATCAATTCTAAGTGACAGTCATCTGGAGGTTAAAGGTTCAATCTTCAATATGGGTGATACTAAGAATACAATTACGATTTACTTAAGTATTCTAGTCGGTCATGGCTGACAGAACAAGACCAAGCTACCTCCGTGGATTAAATAAAGGGTTCCGTTAGAAATTCCATACAGATTCCCGAGTTCGACAACATGCACCTGAAGAAGGTTGAAACGTGAGAATAACATCCAAGTTGAGAACAGTAGTCCGAATAATCTAAATAATACAAAATGTTTTTAGATATTTATTTTTGAAGAAGTCAAGGAAAATAACTCATAACATGACTACTTCCCTTTAATGTATAAGAATATGCAGTGAGTCAGGTAAAAAGTCTCCACTCTTAAAGTTTCCTTTGCTGGAATAAGTATTTTCAGAAAGAAACTGACGCAAAATGAAATATTTATGCCAATAACATAGTGGAAGGAAGAAAAAAAATAGGTTAATTCGAATCAAATATCGATATGTCAGATGGTTTGCTATTTGGATCTGACTCTAAGATTTTGACAAAGTAACTTCATACGTTAGATATATTAAACAAAAAAAAATTTTTATTTGATATTTCTTAATTCCTAAAGATGTACATTTCATATTCAATTAATGCCTTTCCAAACTTTAAACTGATAACATTTTGAAAACTTTGCTCAAAGTATTATCTGTTGAAAAGGAAGGAAGATAGTGAATTTATTCTCGCCAAAAAATGGAAAGATGTTAATTCCTGTATAAAAAATGTTTATTTTTAATCTGTTTGAATAACTTTAATTAGAATAACCAGAAAACACAGAAAAACAGTTCAATATGTTTCGTTTATTTTACTACTTTTTGAACACAAATTTTCCTATTCTGGGAATTGTTGCTCTCGCTTTTCTTTGTCTGAATAAAATTTATTTTGAAATCCTCAAGGCTCGACCGTCTCTCTGCGGACGCCTGTCTGCTACAATTCTCTTTTCTTCTATTGGTCCCCTTTGAAGATTTTGGAGAAGTAGTTTTAGGTCAATAAATTTCAGAATGGACTTGTTCACTTTTGAACTAAATTATTAACTGATCTTTTACCCTTTCACAAAGACCAAAGTTATCAAGAGTATTCGGCTCAAATGATAACAATAGACAACCCAAGAACATCTAAAGACAATATCAAAGGAAAACTTCACATTCATCACATAAGCAACCACATTACTTTAAACACATTTGACATAATAAATGTGGTTATTGAATCTGAGTTTACAATTAGATAAAGAATCACTCTATTTCCAAATAGCTAACCATTTTAATCAAACAGAGCATGAATATTAATCGGCACCAAATTCTCGTCTTTCTCGGCCTTTTGGCCAAGATCAAAGTGTAGTATCTGTTCCGATGGATACTACATCCCATAAACTGGTATTATCTTGGCTTCCAGGGCTGATTTACGCCTCTACCGGGGAATACTGACGGGGCTGCCCAGGCATTTTTTGTAGGCCAGAGTGCTCACCTTCTCGGGCGCTGGCTTTTCAAATCCCACTTTCCCGACCTTGTGTCACATCTTACCTAGTGGGAGGAAGATAAATAACTCGTCCACATATGCATGAAAACAAAAAAGATTCAAACGTATATTACTATAGAAAGCGAATAACACTCTTCTGACAATGGACTATTCTGGATTGTATATAATCATTTACAATATTAGTCTAAGTAGGCTGATTTGCCAGCCTTCAGAATGACTGGTTCATTCTGGCAACCTAGAGACAACCTCACTGGTAATTAGATCCTTCTTTGTCAGAATGCGGTATGATTCGGCTTGGTCTTAGGAGGTGCACCTTTTCAGGCATTATCTTATTCTTTGAGAAACGGGTTGATTTATTGCTGACTGTCTGTGGAATTCCAACATAATTGCTATCAGCTATTTTTTGTACCTGACCAAAGTGCCCTCTTGAGGGAGCTGGGTGTCTACACCATCTGGCCTTGTGCTACATCTTGCTGCATTGGGAAGCAATTAAATCCATACCAACATTCAGACAACTATTTCATGTAAATACATATTCCTATGTTCTCGTTAATAAACCTTTTATATTCATAAGTGGCCGTTAAGCTATTCTTTTAATCAATCAAATATTTCAAAAGTGACAATTAGAAATTCAAAACAACAACTCAACATTATACAAAACGGCTAGCTTTTCTCCTAAGAGCGGTCATCTTTTCTTCGGAGTGAACAAAGAAAAGGAAACACACTTGTTGCATTGAAGGATTTTCGTTGGACTTTTGGATGGGATTTCTGTTGCTTTAGGATTAAGGTGGATTAAAGCACTAGCATGCGGGTGAATCACATGAGTTAATGAGAATCAAGTTTGGTGAGAAGGGATTGTTTAGATTTCTAGGCCTGGTAACACATCTTTTTGACTGGAACTCACAGGTGTGACCCTATGATAGGTCAAGTAGTCAGCTCAAAGGTTACCGCTATCACAAAGTGACAGATGTCAGACGAAGGTAAATTGAGTGCAAAGAAAAATCCAGGCCGCGTGAAAACAAGAGAGAGTGATTGACCCAAGAAGTCCAGCCTCTAAGGTGAGTCAAAGTAAGCCAGTGACCAATCAGATTGTCTGCTGGCTTAGGCAAGTAGATTTTGTCTGGGCGATGCCAAGTGACCTTCCATGGGTATATAAACCGGTGTAGAGAGTCAATTTAACAGTGGAAAAAAAGTATAGAATAAGTTGAGTTGAAGTTGGGAGAGCTGCCCCCCCCTCCCGCCTAAAAATCTGGAAAGAAAAGTTTTTTCAAATCAATTGTTCACTAAATTATAAATCGCAAAGTCGAAGCTGCAAATCCCCAAGTCACATCCAAAACCAAAAACAACCACCTTTCCCCCCCTCTACCTACGAAAGATTTGAGTTCCTGTATATATCAGCTTTGAACCAAAATCAAAAATATTGTTGTGACCTTTTTTAATACCCAAACTGTCTGTTTTATTTTACAATTTTATTTTTTTTCTACATGTATCTGTCTTCCCTTCATTGGTGAGTCGCTCGAGCAACATCGGTCCACATTTCCAATTTGGGAGGAGATACTGCCCCACAAGGAACATCAGCCTAGTGTCACATGAGTACGGCAAAATATTTGGCGACGCCACAAACCAACGCCAAAGTTATCAACCCGGAACATGAGAGAAGTGTACGAGAGTGACGGTAACTGTTTGCTGATCTGGAGGGCTGGATCACAGTTTTTCTCTGAAAAACCTAAAGACGGTTGATATGCGATAAAATCCTCAAACCAGCTTATATATCAATTAAATATAATATACTCTTTACATAAGTAATAACTAATAAAAGCAAATACCATGAATATATATTTGATATTAAGAATTTAATGTTTAAAGAATTTAGCATTAAATAATCCCAAAAGGGTTGATATGCCGTAAAACAAAGAAAGAAACAAACAAACATAAAACTTTTGCCTTTCTTTAACTTAACAATAAATCAGACATGCTTACCTTATTAAGGGAAGCTTCAATTGACTGTAGGTCACTGATTGATGGATGTTCCGCAGGAGGTTCTTGGTGATAGTGTAACATCAGTTCTTTACAAGCCAAGGATTTTATTAGCATTGAACCATTTTGAGTGGGAAGGAGAACAAAATATCCTTGTGGTTCTTCTGGCTTGAAAGGACGTACATTTGATTTTCTTGCAGGTTGAATTGTTGAAGAATCTGTGTCTTGTAGTTCCAGACGGCCAATGAGAACATTGTTCTAAATCAGAAAAAAAAATATTCATAATAATAATAGAGAAGGAGGAGGAGGAGGATAATGACAACAAAGTAATAAAATAATAATGATAATAATAATAATGATGATAATAATAATAATCCCCCCCCCCCCCTAAAAATAATGGTGCCGGCCTAGGCTGACACCAAACAAAATATTTGTAGAGGGTCGAGGAGGATAAGACCGAGGAGGGACAGCGCAAACTAGACCTTCACTGTAAGAGTGCAGAGAATGCTGGGACCTTGGGGAGGCTTATTGCCACACAAATCCCAGAGAAGACCAATGGTCCTTACCAGCGAGAAATCAATGGTAAGAAACTATTGCGATATCGCAAGATTATTTGTGGTGGTTATCGAAAAGAGGTGAAGAATACTGGAAATCTGGGGAGGCTTGTTGTCACTCAGACTCCAGGAAGTACCACTGGTTGTTGTCGGTGAGCAATCACTGACGATGATCTATGTGAGAACTCCTAGTGAGTACAAATAGTAATAATAATAATAATAAGAAGAAGAAGAAGAAGAAGAAGAACGAACTATATAAAAGCCAAAACACAGGAAAAATAAGTGAATGCAGCAAACTAGCCCAAAAGGAATACAAAAACAATGCAAATGCTTGCAGACAAATGGTACAAACCATAAACAGTATTGGAAAATAAAATTCTCTGCGATATGGAAGTACAAACGGACAGACCCATCCAAGCAAGGAGATGAGATGTGACAATAATAAACAAAAAGAAAAAAAAAGCTGCTAAAGTTAGATTATGCCATCCCACAGTGAAGATCAAGTCCAACCGTCTTTGTTTTATCACCATTCAATAATATGCAGGGACACTTTGGGGATCGTCTCATCAGTAGGAGGTGTGATTCTGAATGGACTTCACACTCACCAGACCATAATCCCCCAGATTTTTATCTGTGGAACACAATCCCCAAGCTATTGCTGAAGTGAAAAGGGCGATCATAACCCAAATGAGGGCAGTGCCAAGACAGGAGTGTGTCAGAGTTATTGACAATTTTACATGTCGTATTCATGTGTGCTTATCATTTAACGGCAATAAAGCAAAGATATTGGCAATTACCATGTAGTCCCTCCTGTATCTGATTCTAAAAAGAACTCGGAAAACCAATAACAACAACAACATTATCAAGCTGATCCAAAAGTTGTACCATGCTGAATTGTACGAATTTACTTTTTACTCACTTAAATGAGTAACAATTTCAAATCTTGTTTTCCTAAACTATCATGTGGTCATTTTCAACCAATCATGGCTTAGTATCTGTCTCCCCCCCTACTATGTAACAGATGCAGTAACAAATGAAGAGTGAGTATCTTTCACCCTTTTCCCACTCTACTTTGAAGAGTAAAAGATGTGTTTGGTAAATGGACTGATAAACGTTACCTTCTCAAAGAGCAAATGACACAAAGCCTGGAAATGCTTCCGGTTTCTTTCCAACTCATCCCAGTCAATTTTCCAGGAAGATGTCGGCTCAATAATGTAAGGCTGAAATAGAAAAAGAATATTATATTTCGGAATTTTTGAGATAAGGGTTGATAATTTGTAGAATTTGGTATATTCGGACTACTGCTCTCTCCTTGGGTGTTTTTATCACAACGTTTCGGCCGATGTAACCTCCTACCTTCTTCAGGTGTACCTTGTCGAACTCGGGAATCTGGACGGAATTTCGAACGGAACCCTTTATTTAATCCACGGGGTTAGCATGCTCTCATTCCATCTGCCATGACTAGGAAGAAGTCTTCAGTAATTCGCAATTATTCGTATCACCCGCACTGAGGATTGAACCTTCAACCTTCAGATGACTCACTTAGAACTGAATTCTACAAAGAATATTTTAGTTAAATATTACAGAGTGATTGGAAAATAGATGGCATACCCTCGGATTATGTTTTATTCGGAAATGCTTAGTTTCCAAGTTATAGGCAATTGAAACAAATACTAATATAGTGCACTGCTATATTTTTTTATACTAATCAGTCATCACTTACCAAGACCTAAAGCCCATCAAGGATAAGGGTTAATGAAGTTGTCAGCTGAATGACAAACAACATCATGAAATGATTGAGAAAGATGGACAGAATGGAAAAATTGGACGACTTAAGAGGACAGCACATTAAGTATTTGTAGACATTGAACTTGAAGACGATCATATTATAGCTTGCATGAAAGCAGTCCCGTGGTAATGTGTGTCACAGATGGGATGTTCTTGGAAAGAAACCCTCTTCATGGAATTTTTCTACAAATGGGATAAACACTATCTGTGACAAGGTCACAGGTAAAAATAAGCTTGGGGCCTGGTGTTGTCACATACACCAAAAAAAGTATGAAAAAATGGCAGCAAATAAATATAAAAGCCTTGGGGCTCAGAAGAAAGATCTGAAAGTAATGATAGCCAACACGGCGAATGCTGGTCCTTCTTATTTCAGCTAATAGAATACAACAAACTAAATACAGATAAATAAATATGATCAGCACAAATCAAAGACCATGCAGATGAAGGAATTGACCACAAAGGAAATTATATTAGTAATGGAGTGCTATTAAAAAAGCAACCCCCACACAAAGAGTCTGTTTTGTTTATCATATTATTTAGTCATAAAAATTTTAGCTGTCTTTGATACGACAGGAACATGTGCTGAGATGAATATTTTCTGTTTGTTTAGGGGCAGACATGAATCATAATTATAATAATATGATGTGTGAGATGTGCAGGTAGTATAGGCCTGTGTGCCTATTTATTGCCTCTCCACAACAGCTGGATGTGACACAAGGTCAATTTAATGATGGTTAAATCCAGCTCCCCAAAAAGATGCATTCTAGATTGGCCCAAAAATAAAAAATTGCTCCAATCGAGAAGTATTTCCCCCTCCTCTGACCAAGAAAAGCTAACAGATACTACACTTTGAATTATTTATTTGCAAAAAATATAAAAATTTACATTCAATACACAAGGCCATCAAAAGTGTGGGAAAATAGGTGTCGTTGGTCATCCTTGGTCTATAGTGATAAAAGTGTCTATCCTACTCTTTACTAGAATCATCTCAGTCACCACAATACCACATTTACACTAGAGGCTGTCCTACTTAAGATATACCCAATTGGTTTGAAATTTTTTTTTTCATAAATATGGTTATATGTACAGAAATTCATTGGAATAAAACGGGTAGTGGGGAAAAAACAAAAAAAATGTGTTTGTAAGACCCTCCCAACCCTTTCTAAATAATAGACCGCCCACTGTTTTCCGGTTTGTTCAGAACCGAAAATAAGCAGGTCACTCTCTGGGATCTAAGTGGAAGAAAAAAGAAAACTGGGGATGGAGTTTGGAGAGTGGGGGGTGCCCTTCCAATATAAAAGCAATTTGAGAGAGGCTGAGGGAAAAAAATTGAAAGTGGGGAGTAGGCATCTTGGAGGATTACTATTAATAGGAGGGAGGTGGTAAGTCATTCACTCGACTAGCTATAAGTCTAAACTTACCCGAAGCAAGCGATAAGATCCTGATCAGCAAAAGATTCAACCCCTTGGTCATCTCTTAGACGCGACGTCCACACCACCATTCGCGCTATGGCCAAGATCGCGAGAAACATCATTCCGTTCAAAATTCCGTACAGATTCCCGAGTTCGACATAAAGATTCTAGAGTTTAACAAGACGCACCTGAAGAAGATCAGAGGTTACATCGGCCGAAACATAGTAAGAATAACATCCAAGATGAGAACAGTAGTCCGAATAATCTAAACAATCCAAATTATCAATCCTCATCTAAAAAATTCCGAAACATAACAATACACATTATTCGCTCTGAGTCATAATTCTTTTTTGTTTTATCTTACTATATTTTTTCTAACTGTATGTTGAGAAGATGCATCCATCTAATTTGTACATTATTTGCAGCAGATATTAATAATAGTCTTCTCTACTGTCCATCCTTCATAGAAGGGAGAGAACATCTTTGAAACAGGTTTGCCTGGTCAGTAGTCCCAAGTCCACAAGGCTAACTTCCCAGCTGCCTTGTCTCCTATCACAACTTCCTGTTTTTACGTCACTTCCTTTGACACGTTAACTTAATTTTCAACCTAAACTTTGAAGCAGAAATTTTATTTCCTACTTAATCCAACACATTCTACAGTGTATGTTCATTGCTAAATGCAAAGATTGGATGGATGCATTTTGTAGCATAACCTACCCTTCGCAACACAATTACAGACTTTCACCAGAGAGCGTTTTCAGATCCGAGTTATCTTCCCTTTGGAAATGCTAGGCAGCGTTAGTATCAGTGATTATAAAAAGCGCTGCACAGCAAATTCACTCTCTTTTTCTCCCGGCCTAACCTCGATAGAACACACCTCACCAGACTCCCTCGCTTTCCTCTTTTTTTTCATCCAGGACCTGCTGCAGACAACATCAGTCAGATCGTGTCTCTCTTCCTTTGGCCTGGCTGTTATGAAGACATATTGCCATCATGTGTGCGTTTACAAACACACTTTACTCCTATTTAAAATTTCTTCTCTCAACTTACACACGCACACACCATGTACAGACTCACTTTGTGCACATTCTCAAGGACACAACTTCACAGCAGACCAAGTCAGGTTTGCGAACAATAAATGTTTTTGTATACCTCTTTGTTTTTGAGTTGTTACTTTGCTTTCAATCAGCATGCTTGTATATTGAACACAAATATATATAGGATAACCAAGCGTCGGCCTAAAAATATATTCAATCTTAAGAATCTTATTAGATTATACTTAACTTAACTGAATCTGATTGGTTGATAGTAAAATATTAACTTGAGCCGCATTCTGTCTATTGATAGCAGAAAGACAGCCCAGCAATTTTTTTTTGGGGGGGGGGGGGGGGGGGGAGTTTTGTCTCATGGTTTAAAATTTTTTTTGTCTAGGTCACATTGTAGCAATATTGGCCGTGGATGTGTAAAAGTAACGTTAAAAACGGAATTTTCCACATAAGGTTATATTAAGCAGAAGAGTGGAAAATCCCATTAGAATTTAAAGATCAGAATTAGAGTTACATGTTCAGGATGTAGTGTCACACACAAGAAGTATCCAGTGACACATAGAAGATAACCTGATAAAATCTTTCTCTTGTTTCTCAACTGCAAAGGAGGGCAGCGGTCATGTTTAGAACAGCTACTCCCTCCCACTATGTGGGAAGACCCACAGGATATTATGTATGTATACTGTAAAAATATTTAAGCAAAACTCTGAAAGAATTGTTAAACCCCAAATGATTGTCATAACTTTTACAACCGCTGTTATTGAAAAGAAGAAAGACAGCAACAACAAAGAGAAAGAAAGAGTCAAGTCAAATCTACATACTACTACATGTCATCAACACAACAAAATTTACACTAATGTGATGTGTCGTCATCTGGATAATCTGCTTAAGTTGGTGATTGGGTCTACCGTAACGCTACAGCATTTTCGGAATAAAAATTTGCTTGCCGCACATCAAGCCTTTTTTTGAGGAGAAATTAATTCAAAAACACAAAAAAACAATGAGTAGTGCTTGATTATTTTTCGTATAAGTATATAATTTGCTTTTTCTTATATGCTACCTTGTGTCCTTCTCCTCTTTCTCTTTTTCCCCTCATTATTCCTTCCTTTCTCTCTCTCTCTCTCTCCCTCTTTCTTTCTTTCACCATGTTCCTTGTGTCCTTCTCCTCTTTCTCTTTTTTCCCTCATTATTCCTTCCTTTCTCTCTCTCTCTCTCTCTCTCTCTCCCCCTCTTTCTTTCTTTCACCATGTTCCTTTTCACTGTAATGTTACCAACTAAGTCCCTATTTATTTGCTTCCTCCGTGAGAGCAAAGTTAGAGATAAGATCGTTTTTAAAGTGTGGAAAGCCAATTCCCCAAAAAGGGGCACTGGATTGTGAAAAAAAAAAAATTGCCTCAGTCTATGCAGATTTCTCCCCTGACTGAGAACAGAACAGATACTACACTTTGATCTCAAGCAAGTAAGTCAACAGAGATTGCCTTATTTTCTATTTTTATCTCCTTAACCACTTCCCACAATACATTGCATTTCCCCTTTTCACCCAATAAATGTTCTCCTTCGTAATCTTTTATTTCTTTCATGCCAACATGAGTCGCAGTAACTACACTTTTATCACAAAAACACAACTATTATATAATATCGTACATCCTGAAAATATCAAACAATGCAGCTATATATAAATTTTTTTGACAAGGTTTTCAAATCTGTGATTATCTTTAAACCTTCTTGCTTCACCTGCCACCCTCTCGCGTCACCCTGTTTGGGAACCGCTGGTTTAAAATAACACTGATTTCGATCAAACCAAAACAATCAGTTTGTATAAACACGTCTCTTAATCATCTTTTTTATAACCTTTCACATTTCACTTCGTAGTCTCTTGATTCATGAAGCCCTTTCTATACTTTTCAATTTCTGAACCAACCTATACTAAAAGAGTTATTCCAATTTAGATTGGACCTGCGGAAATAAAACTTCAAATGAAACAATTACTTTACCCTGCAGCCCCATTCACCAACCATTACATTTTGGTCGGATCAAAGTTACTCTGGTTGATAAGGTCATATATTTAGATTGTAGACAGATAAACTAACAGAGAAATGCTTTGTGCATTAAACTCTTTCATTTAATTCGTTCTGAAGAACAACTTAATCTGAATAGAAAATTCTAAGCGCTATTCCGAATCAACATTTTCGCGTAGAAGGTGTTTCTACTCTATTATGGTAGGTCAAGAGTTCTGCAATACTTTTTTTATGATTCAGCAATTCCAACTTTTACAGAGGTTGCGAAGTTAATGAACCACACTAGACTAGGAGATGCAGAGATTGTATTTATGACACCATGATTGGTGTCAAATGGTTACTAGCAATATTAGTTTTGTTTAAGAATCCTTTGAGTTGTTATATCTTGTGCAGTGTAGCAAAGGGCAAAGGTCATGCCTGCAAATTATGGATAACTTGAGTTATCAAAACAAACAATATTGAAAGGTCGTTTTTAATTATGAAATTTTCAAGGTTAAGTGTAGTATAAGAGGTGTTTGTATACTATGCAATATTTTTCACAATTCAGCTTTTATCAAGTTCGTGAAGTGATGTGGAGTAAGCTGGTACCCCTTCCTGAGATTGGAGAATGAGATGCTCAAAGAGCGATGAAAGGGAGGCAACTCTCACGACCAGATGAGGAGGCAAGTCATTCAAGTCACTGTTTGGACCGTGTACGACTCTCGACATATTTCTATTATATGTTACCAACCTTTTCCAATAGAGGTCTAATAAACATCATAATATGAAGTTAATTAATCATACTAGACTATGAAAAGCAGAGATTGCCTTTATGATGCATTGATTTGTGTCAAATAGTGACTAGTTTTTGTTTAAAAATACTTTGAAACATCATATTTTGTGCGGTGTAATGAGGGGGCAAAGATCATACCTGCAAATTATGAATAACTTGAGTAGAGTTATTAAAACAAAATATTGAAATATCGTTTCTAATTATGAACATTTAATAGCTAAGTGTAGTTCATTGAATTGGTCATGTGATGTAATTGCGTTGTATGAGAGATATTTCTGAGGTTGAAAGACAGTAGCTGAATTGAACGGAGAAGGATGCCGAATTTGAGGTTCAAAGTCTATCTTATATTGTCGTTAGGGAATGGATCCACAGTGTTAGTAAAGTTATAATAAATTAGATTTCTTTTAAAGACAGAAATATATTTGATGTTGTTATATGCAAATATTTATTCAAGCTCACTACCTTACAACCTAAGTCGGAGACAGCACAATGAAAACGCCTACCCATAGATCAAGACACACCAACATTTCGGCACACATATAGTTCATTGGATTGATTTGATCATGTAACCTTGCATGAGCGTTAACTTTTTTAGATGGAAAACAAGTAGCTGAATGGAATTGAAAAGAGTGTAGAATTAAATGTAACAAAGTACCCATATTTTTAATGATAATAAATTCAAGATATTTACAAAAAGCTTTTTCAGTGAATTTTTTTACTCCCATCAAATGAAACCCCAAATAACAGAACCGTTAGCATCAGAATTGTTCTCTTCATTTTGCTTATTTATCTTTTTTTTTTCTCACATGTATAACATCATTACAGGATGGCTAGATTGTTGTTTTGCAGGTCGACTGATCAACAGATGCTGCTGAACATTCGGCGGATTTAAACCCACCAGATTTGTTTTTTAAAAGACTGTGTGTAACAGAACAATCCACAAACAATTGCAAAACTCAACGGATCTGTGGCATAATGATGGAAGAGTTTCTCAGGGTAATCGACAATTTCACTTGACGGCTCCAAGTGTGCGATCAGCACTGAGGAACACATTTAGAACATATCTTGTAAATTTTTTTTAAAACAAGAAATACTGACTGAATATAATCTTGGTCTTTTCAAGACTAAGGCCAATAGGCATCTCTTGTCTTTACGATAATCATATTTGTTCTTGTTAGCTCCTTACATTAAGTGGCTTCATGCCTTGTCTGGAGCGTTTTTTAATTAAAAAGAAAAAGAAAAATACGCATTTTACTTTCTTTTTGCCTTTCTACTAATGAGTCACTGCTCATCAAGGCCCAAAGGCAACTCGAGGATAATGGTTAATGGGTTTGTGTCAGGTAGATGGTGAGACAAACACTTTGAGAATTGCAGACGATGATTGGATCTGGGCAGAATTTGAAAAAAACAACAATGTTGAAATCAGCTGCGAAGACGGGCAGTTCTTGGAAAGAAACTCTGCTCATGGAAGAAACACAGTTTAGCTCCAGGTACACAGAGGAAAAAAGGCAAATTATTTACAGTGGTTGTAGCTCGACAAGTTTCTGCTGTAGATGTTTTACAGAGGGGAACCAGAGATTATAGCTCAGTCGAACACCTACCATAGAAAATAACGATCGAGTAGAGAAAGACTAACAACGTCTCTTCTGTGAGAAAAAGGCTGTAGGGAAGAGACGAGAACACCCCCCCCACTGGATTTCAAAGTCGATTTTGTACTTTGTCAAGGCAGGAAAGGCTGCTCTGAGCGGCACCTCTCCAGATGTGGCAATTGTACTCCATATTAGTTGTTATGAATTTAGCTTTTAGGAAATTCAAAAAATTTTTTTTGTCTTCTTGTCTGGTTTTTAAGTTATGAGCGTGTAGATCGGTCACCTTTATACGGAGACGCCCTGTATTTTGGAATTGCCAACCAGTAACTGATGTGTGTTTGAAAGGTTTGACAATTATTTGTGTGATTCAATGGCAATAGAAGTCTGACAAATGACAAGTCTGCGGGAGTAAATTGTCGTCGATCATCAAAAACACATGAAAAACTCATTTACCTTCAAAATGAAATTTTACAGCAAAAGAATGAGGTGATGACATGAATGGAACAAATTTATTTGGTATCTGATGAAAAAAGACATTTGTAGGTGTGCATTTATGAGATTCCGGAATTGGATTCTATCACAGTTAAAACTTATATAAGGGTGTGTATAAATGTATATATATATTTTATATGTTGACAGACTTTTTTCACACACATATATAGATACACAGAAGTGTGTGTGTGTGTGTATATATACAGTGTGTGTAACGTATTTGAAGACAGAAATCATCATATCATCATGTGTAATGTGAGTCTTAAAGACAGGCTTAGATCTGATGACCCCAGAGGAAGATTAAATCTGGACAGTATAAAGAGATGTGTGCAGAACAGGAGACTTTGATAGCATGGCCACGATGATAAAATGGATGAGAGTTCTTGAGTTAGTAGATGTAGAACAGTTGAGGATTCAGGTTCAATTTGCAGGAGAAGGCCAAGGAAGACATGGGGGGGGAAGTGATAAAAATGAACTTGAGAGAGAGAGAGAGAGAGAGAGAGAGAGAGAGAGAGAGAGAGAGAGAAGGAGTGATGAATAAAGACTTGGCTATATATAGGTTAGTTTGGAAGTCAATTTCTTAAAGCCGTCCAACACATGCTAGCATGTAAAAAAGATGTTAAACCGTTGATGATGATGATGATGATCATCATCATCATCATCATCAGCATCATCATAATTATGACCTTAGAAACAGATAATAATGTCCTTTTACTGCAAAACGTCTTTGAGGATAAGAATAAATCTATTGTTTTGTAATTTTTTTCAGCTTCCATAACAGCTTTTATGTGCGTTATGAATCACCTTCATGCTATGATCAGGTGGTTCTTGTTCATATTGGACATTACTTTAACTATGGGGGACTTTTAGGGATCACTTAGTGTTATGAGTATGCTCTTTAACCTTTTTCTCAACTATGCTCTCTACATAGTAGTTCAAATAATTGAGATCTGGGGAGCTAGGAGGCCAAATGTCATGGGGTCATGCGATCATGAAAATTATCCGCCATCGATTTCAGCAATTCGTGAGCTTTGTGTGTGTGTGGGGGGGGGGGGTCATTTACCTTTTCTGAAATAAAATGACCTTTACTCATTCTATAAGATTTGTACCTGATGTCTTTGTAAACAACATTTCAGATTTTTCCTTTTGACACACAGTGTTCTTTTGCAATCGACTTCGAGGATCTTCTAGGATTACCACCAACGGTGTGCTTTAATTGCCAAATAAATCCAGGTATTCTAATGATATCAGTATGCCTGGAATGTCTCTTACATTTGGATAATTGTGATACATTTCAACTGTAAGTCTTTAACTCTTTGCAAATGAAAGTTTAATTGACTTTTAAAAATGGTTCTATTACGAAGTTGCTATATTCAGCCTTTATAGTCATGATAACTGTGAGCCTCTTCATTTGTTGTGTAATTATAAATATTTCCATTTCAAGCAACTTTTAAAAATGGTTCTATTCCTAAGTTGCTATATTCAGCCTTTATTGTCATGATAACTGTGTGCATCTTCATTTGTTGTGTAATTATAAAGATTTCCATTTCAAGCAACTTTTTAAAATGGTTCTATTACTAAGTTGCTATATTCAGCCTTTATAGACATGATAATTGTGTGCCTCTTCATTTGTGTGAAATTATACAGATTTCCATTGACAATTCTGAAATATAATAAATATAGAAAAAATAATATTCCTACTGTAGTAAAAATAATGCTTGTTTTCAAATACCTTATGAACCCTGTATAATAATTAGATGGAGAAGAATCTCTTTAAAAGTGATGGAAAGGGAGATGGTCTATGGAATTTGCAAACTAGTATCACATCCAGTCGGATCTATTTCTAATATAATGCTTTTGGAGTTAATTATAGATATAGTTTACTGAATTATTAAGTATAATTGACAATGATATGTTATGACATTTGGGATCACCAATGGTCTGGTGGTAAAACGTCAGACTACAGACAATAATATTGAGGGTTCGATCCTTGTCCAGATTAGCCATGCTGATGTCATGGAGTTAAGTATAGATATAGTTTACTGAGTTATTAGGTATAATTGACATTTGGGATCACATGGAGACTCATATAGGGAAAATGATTTGATTCGTTAGTTTAATCATGTGACAAAGAAAAGATTTGAAGTTAGATTTCAGTTGCTCCCCGAATTTGCATCTGGCATTGTGTTTAAAAGTTTAAACTCGACAGAAATAGAAAGACGTAAACAGAAGGAGCAACATGTATATACGGGCTTTCCATGCTGAATAAATTCAGGTATTTTAATTCTATCAGTATTTTTAAATTGCTATATTCAGCTTTTATTATCATAATGACTGTGTGCCTCTCCATTTGTTGTATAATTATGAAATATAGAAAATATAAAGTCAAATAATATTTCTGCTATAGTAAAAATAACGTATGTCCTCAAATACCTCAACCGTATATATATTAATCTTGAGACAATTAATTCGAATTGGAAATCGAAAAAACTTTAGCCTAATTTCCGATTCAAAAACCGATTCTTTTAATTTTCTTTTGTTTTAAACTGAATTTTCTATTTAATGATAAAATGATGAATTTAAACTACCAGTAAAACTGAAATTTATATATAATAACGAATTCAGGCAAAATTGGCACCAGAAAAAAATGGTCCGATAAAAATTAATTATTAATATGAGAAATTGGCACAAGTGAAAAATATAGATGAAAATCTCACAATGAATTCATCAAAATTTTGGATACGATACATCTTCTTTGTTCGTGTGAATCAGATGATTCTGGTGTTGACATTAGTTTCCCCGATGTTTTTCTAGTTAGAAATCTTTCTGGAAAGACATCGGATACTTACGGGAAGGACCACGAGAAGGTTGGAAAACATTAAAGAGTTTGTCAAATTAAAAAGAAAATTATATCTACATTTAAAAGTAGATAAAGATTCTTTGCTAAATAATGACATTTTACTTTTTTAGGCGATTTTAGAAATGGAATCGGTAATTGTATTAGAATCGGAAAAATATTGGAATCGTCCCATCACTAATATATATATGCTAGAAGAATATCCGTCACAGAACGGGTTAAATTAATTCCCCGAACAATAGCTTTGCACCACTTTTATGCTCCCTTATGAAGATTAAAATCAAGATATTATGATACTAATCCTTATTCTTATTTACATGATTTTGATTCTAGAAAATGTCTGAAATTTAAGGCTTAAGTCTAAGCGGTCTTAAGAAGAGATTGAAATTCAGGGAACCTTACTTCATTGGTGTCTAATAACTATGGATGAAAATCTGATATATTTGGATTTTTATTAATTGATATCTAATATCTATTGTAAAAATTTCACAAAAATCAGAGGTATCTGAATTTTCAGCAACGGCTTCCACGCTTTTTGTTTACACCCTTTGCATAAAACTAAATTAAACTAAATATAGCCCACATTTGGAATCCTTACTCCTAGCAGCTGTGTTCCAAAATTCATAATGATCGGTTAATTAGTTTAGGAGTGAATCCGATACATACAAATATATGAACGTATAAACATACGTAACTTTATAAAGAAATTGAAAGTAAAAATACTCCCGGGCAACAGCAGCTGGGAATAGCCATTAACTATATATATTGATTGAAATAAAAGTGTAATTTGTATTTGATTTTGAATGTATATATATTGATTGAAATAAAAGTGTAATTTGTATTTGATTTTCAATGTATATATATTGATTGAAATAAAAGTGTAATTTGTATTTGATTTTCAATGTATATATATTGATTGAAATAAAAGTGTAATTTGTATTTGATTTTCAATGTATATATATTGATTGAAATAAAAGTGTAATTTGTATTTGATTTTCAATGTATATATATTGATTGAAATAAAAGTGTAATTTGTATTTGATTTTCAATGTATATATATTGATTGAAATAAAAGTGTAATTTGAATTTGATTTTGAATGTATATATATTGATTGAAATAAAAGTGTAATTTGAATTTGATGTTGAATGTATATATATTGATTTAAATAAAAGTGTACTTTGCATTTGATTTTGAATGTATATATATTGATTAAAAAAAAGTGTAATTTGTATTTGATTTTGAATGTATATATATTGATTGAAATAAAAGTGTAATTTGTATTTGATTTTGAATGTATATATATTGATTGAAAATAAGTGTAATTTGTATTTGATTTTCAATGTATGTATATTGATTGAAATAAAAGTGTAATTTGTATTTGATTTTGAATGTATATATATTGATTGAAATAAAAGTGTAATTTGTATTTGATTTTGAATGTATATATATTGATTAAAATAAAAGTGTAATTTGTATTTGATTTTGAATGTATATATATTGATTGAAATAAAAGTGTAATTTGTATTTGATTTTGAATGTATATATATTGATTGAAAATAAGTGTAATTTGTATTTGATTTTCAATGTATGTATATTGATTGAAATAAAAGTGTAATTTGTATTTGATTTTGAATGTATATATATTGATTGAAAATAAGTGTAATTTGTATTTGATTTTCAATGTATATATATTGATTGAAATAAAAGTGTAATTTGTATTTGATTTTGAATGTATATATATTGATTGAAATAAAAGTGTAATTTGTATTTGATTTTGAATGTATGTATATTGATTTAAATAAAAGTGTAATTTGCATTTGATTTTGAATGTATATGAATTTAAATTAAAAAAAAATAATATCAAAGCACTTAACTGGAAAACAATTGAGTAAACATATTTTCAACTATTTATTTTAAAATTTTTTTTTTTCGGGGCGGAGGGGGGGTGGTGGTGGTGTGCTTCGACTCCATTGAAAATTATAGGGGTGAGAGCTTAGCCACCTTAATCCTCCTCCAGAATTTTCTTAAAATCTATTTTCAATCGATAATTATTTCATAGTTACCGAATTTTCCTAGCTTGCCACAATTACCATTAGCAAATCTTCTGTTACCGAATTTTCATATATATATATATATCTATATACTACTAAAAGTCTATGGGTCTTGTATGTTTGCAATCAGCTTTCAGCTTTCCGGTTTTCAACATCCGGTTGCGCATGCGTAAATAGCATCGTCTTCAAATCTGTTAATCCAATTCCGTTGAACTCTTATTATTAACGAACGCATGAAATTTTTCATTCTGGAAATGTTTATATCGCTTTTAATATAAACAATTTCATTTAATTTCATCAAATAGTTTTTTTGTTTTCTTCACGGTAGGAATTCGTAAGGTCTGCCGCAGTTTCAAAAAAACTCCTCCCTTTTAAAAAACAAAAACAAACAAACAAAAAAACAACACACTCATTATTAGCGGGCGGTCAACGAAACCACCTCCCACTTTTCCTCACATAGATTTCACCACTCCTACTCCCTCTGTTTTCGTTACGTACGCGAGAAAGCCTGTTGTACTCCCTTCCTTTCTCAAATCGCCATTTGCACTGATTCTTTTTATTAAAGATGTTTAATATACCTCCATCATTCTTCTTTTTTTATTTTCGTTTTTTTTAAACGTTTTAACGAACGCATGAAATTTTTCATTCTGGAAATGTTTATATCGCTTTAAATATAAAACAATTACATTTAATTTCATCAAATAGTTTTTTTGTTTTCTCCTCTCACAGATTTCACCACTCCTACTCCCTCTGTTTTCGTTACGTACGCGAGACAGCCGGTTGTACCCCCTTCCTTTCTCACCTGTTCAGTGCATATTTACCTATAAGTATGGCCAACCACTTATAATTCAGTAACTATAATTAAAAAAAAAAACAATTATAATAAACAGAACGACGCATAGAAATCTATCTATATTCTTTTTTAAACAATTACATTTAATTTCATCAAATAGTTTTTTTGTTTTCTCCACAAGTGTCACGCACATACATGAATTCCATAGCTAATATAACAAACTGACCCAACGGGTCACGGGTGGTCTAGTATATATATATATATATATATATCTGTGTGTGTGTGTGTGTGTGTGTGAAAAAGGACAAACAGAAAAACAAATTTAAATACAGGAAAAAATTATCAAGAAACGAGAGACTTTACTGGTTTCATTCGGATCAACGAACATCTTCAGGAAAAGTGAAGATTTTAAATGTATTCGATAACAGTAAAAACATAGGAAAAAGAAGAACGCACAAAGAGACGTCATTGGCACGTGTTTAACTATTAAAAAAAAGAAAGAATGATAAAACGTGTGCAGAGAGGCGTTAAAATGGCAAAAAGAAGAAGGAAAAGAAATGGAAAAATATGGATGAAGTGTAGTAAAAAAGAAAAGTTTATTTCAACCGGGATCGCAGTGGCGCAATATATTGCATTGTTTCAGTGCCGCCTTTTGCCAGATGTTTGCTTAAGAACGGCACTGAAACAGTATTTTTATTCAAATTGTCAATTTTCTATAAGTATAAATGTTCAAGTCATAAAGAAAAGAAAGTAGAACGTTTTAGTTGCTGTTTATAAGTCCGCTAAAGTTATTCATAAAGTTATTCATAAAGTTATTCATAAAGTTATTCATAAAGATACCTATTCTCTGTACCTATTCTTTTTAGTTTATTTTCTAAAGAAAAACTTTCAAATCGAATAACCGCGTTGTATAGGTTCACAGCATCACGAAACTGAATAGAGAATTTGTGCATTTACTAAGTTCCCAGACCCGTAGATGATTCAGAGTTATTGACAATTTTGTATGGTATATCCAGGTGTGCTCCCCCTCTCCTCCTCCTCCTCCTCATCATCATCATCATCATCCTACTCCTCCTCCTCTTCATCGTTGGATGGCTTTTAGAAATTGAAGATAATTCAGAGTTATTGACAATTTTGTATGGCGTATCTAGGTGTGCTGCTCCTCTACCTCCTCCTCCTCTTCCTCATCCCCATTTTAACATGTTTTACATACTGACATCTGTTGGATGACTTTTAGAAATTGGCTTCTAAGCAAACCTATCTCTGGCCAGGTCTTTACTTATCTCTTTTTCTCTCAAGTTCATTCTTATCACTTCCTCTCGTGTTTTCCTTGGCCTTTCCTTGTGATGGCAATAAAACAAAGACTGTTGGACATTCATGACTGAAACTTGGTGGACAAGTCAGGCATAGACTGACAGTTATTTGTTCTAAATATGATTGTATTGCAGAACAAATTGTGAATTTTATTAACGATTCAATGGGTTGCATTTGGGGGGGGGGTCACCTTCTATCCCCCCTGCCAAAACCCTCCCACCAAGATATAACAACTGGGCAAAATGGAAGTGCCTGAACCGACTCCGTTCAGGTGTTGACCATTCCAGAGAGGCCCTAAGCAGATGGGGCTATCTTAGTGGCCCAACCACACACGACTGTGGCACAGAACCCCAGACCATGGAGAACCTCCTTCGATGCCCTCTGTTGGGCGGACCCTGCACAGCAAAGGACCTAGCACTCTACAACATCAAGAGACAGCAATGTACTAAGCACTGGCTGGACGTTATATAAGCTGAATAGCTTTGGATATGGACACGAGAAGAAGAAGAAGAAGAAAAAGAAGAAAACCTTCTATTTTAGATACAAATATTTTTATGTAATTTAATCATTGAGAACCAATGATCCAGCCAAATGACCCTATAAAGAGTCGCCACAAGACTGCCTCGTTCAGCAGAGCAGAAAGTATGACCAGTAAAAGGAAATAGTATTCGGACTGTCATCATCATCATCATCATCATCATCACCATCATCACCACCACCGCCGCCACCACCATCACCATCATCATCACCATCACCATCACCACCACCGCCACCACCATCATCATCACCATCATCATCACCACCACCATCACCGCCGCCACCACCATCATTTCATGTGGATCGTGACGAAACTAGAGAGCACTGACCAGAGCTATGAGGTGTGTAAATAATGTGCGTTTCATTCTTAATCATGTTAATCGTAATATTAAAAAACAAACATATCACAAGAATTGAACAAACTGATAAAAGGATAAATTGGGAAAGGTTGTCGGTTTTGTTTGATCCTACTTGTCTGTTGTTAATTAGCGTAAAGCATTACTCTTCATAAATGGAATCACGTAATCTAAATCGGTAATGCAAACAAGCATAAAAACATTAGAATTACTCTTACATTCATAGCGAGGCGATAGCATACGGGTAATATCTCTGACTTGTGTTCAGCCTGAGACACTCGACATGTCTCGCCACACGACGAAACAGTTGTCTGCGAATGACTATATATTTTAAACAAACCAAATTATTTGTTTAGTATCGAAACGAAATAAAGTATCCCCTCTTGATACCCAGTTAGAGTCATAATAATGATATTTTACATATCACGTAACTGCATATTTTACATATCACGTAACTGCATATTTTACATATCACGTAACTGCATATTTTACATATCACGTAACTGCATATTTTACATATCACGTAACTGCATATTTTACATATCACGTAACTGCATATTTTACATATCACGTAACTGCATATTTTACATATCACGTAACTGCATATTTTACATGTGTACACGCATACACACCCACACAAGTTAACAGAGATTTAACAATCCCCTAATAAATCCGGAAAAGTTCAATTTAAGCTGGTTACTGTAAAAAATGTCATGAATATATGAATTTGTGAGGCTTGATTATCGGGTGTGTAAAAAAACTGAAACCGAATGTATGTAAATATATATAACATATTTATTTATTTATATATAATCCATATATATGCACAATTGTGCCCCCCTATAGTTATGACAAGGACTAAAACGTTGCCTGGGAGTATTTTAATGCCTATTTCTCAAATTATTAGATGTAAATAGGTTAAAAAAAACTTTTCAATATTTAAATATATAAAGAATTGCATAGAATTTTAAAGCCAGGAAAAAAAGAGTTTAACAAAATAATTGATTATTAGGTGGTATGTAGTATAAGTTTGACCGATTTTTTATTATTTCGTTTGTTTTTTTAATATTTTAAATACTTTTCACTGCAGCAAGGTCAAATATGAAGTCAGTTTAACGTTGGTCAAATCTTATTTTAGTCACATAAATTATTTAGAAACTGGCTTTCAAACACTTTGCATTCCATTATGCTACTGAATAATAGAATAGCTATTCCACTGAATACCGGTACTGGTGAATCATGAAAAATTGTCTCTTATCAATTTTTCCCCCCGGTGAATATGAATGAAGTGAGAGAATTTCCCAGTGTGAGATGTGGAGCAAGGTGTGTTTTTAAGTGTTGGGATATTGCACTTGTTTTAGAAGGTGCACCATAAGTCGCCATGAGAGGATTGTTGTCGTGACACGTACAATGATAATCTTACTAAATCCTAAATATATATTATAAATATATAAAGTTAAGTATGCTTATATGCTTATATATCCGTATGTACAGGATTCACTCATAAACTAATTAAGCGATCATTATTAATTTTGGAACATAGCTGCTAAGTTTAAGGAGTCCAAATGTCGGCTATATTTAGTTTAATTATACTTCATGTAAAGGGAGTAAAAAGAGAGTGGAAGTCCTTCATGAAAATTCAGACACCTATGTTTGTGAAATTTTAACAATAGGTATATCCATCAATTAATAAATACTTCCCAAATTTCAGTTTCTTTGGAGTACTTTAAAGGATTTTTAGGGGGCATAGTATGGGTTCAACCTCCCATTTGAAAATTCAAATATTTCAGATTTGCATTGAATTCGATCACTCGTTATTAGACACCAATTAAATAAGATTCCATGAATTTTTATTTCTTTTCAAGACCACTTAAGCTTAAGCCTTAAATTTAAGACAGTTTTTAGAATCTAAACCATGTTATGGATTTTGATCAAAATTGGAATAAGTATTTTAGACATAAAGTTTACTATCAATATATCTTAGTGTTAATCTTTGTAAGAGGACAAAAAAGTGATGCAAATCTGTTCTGTTCGGGGGGTGGGGAGGGATTAATTTTACCGATCCTAGGACAGGTTATGGATTGAATGTTTATATCTATAAAACATTGTTAGAGAATACATATATGGAAATATTTTTTAAATCTATTGGTTTAGGTGCAAATTTTAAAAAAAGTTTATTCTAAACTATATACTATTAAAACGCAGTGGATGTAGGAATGTTTATTTGTCTTCATACACAAAATGGGAGAATTCTTTATGACGTCACAAAGGATGGTGTCATCCACTAAAACAGGTCGAAGGCAAATCCCTTATGATCTCTATAAATGTTGAAGTCAAAAAACAAGGATGTATTATTCATTAAACTATAGAAAACTCATGTCCCTTTTTTGTTTCATTTTACTTCAGTCGAAGTTCTTAAAAATCAAGGGGCCCCTTCCTGGGGCTAACACTTGATTTCTATATGAGATACATAGATATTCCAGTGTTCCATTAAAGTTCTCCTTTACCTCCCAAGCGTTGAGTTTGTAAATAAGTTAAGAACATTAATTTCCTCTCCTCAATTGACCAGTTGATTATGTTGGAGTACAAATTTCTTTTGGTCTCTTGGTCTTACCGGATTCCAGGACAAGAATTCATCTAGTCTGGTGGATTATCCAGCTAAGTGCTGTTACTTGAGGTAGCATCACTAGAATAAGGTGCACCATTCCTCGTATAGGTGTGTAGCCAAACCGAGGAGATCTTATTTGTGCTGCAAATACTATGTTATTTTGAATATTTGGTCAGGGTTTACTTGTAGAGTGAAGTATTCTCATGTCAGGTTTCCTGACAAACCCTTTTACAGAGAGACCGAAGACACTCAAGGATGTGTCTAGTAGGTAATTCCAACTCCCCTGTAGGTAATTAAAGCCCCCATTACTGCAACTATATATATATATATATATATATATATATATATATATATATATATAAGCGAACGCTTACAGATTCAAGGTGTCTCTGTGAACCAGGTTCGTGCCCTGTGACTGTCTGAGATTGTTATTTCCCTGCGCTGATGAGAACCATAAGCTCGAAACGACGTCGTACATACGTAAAATATTAAATATATATATATTTATATATGTATATATATATTCCTTACACTAAATTTAAACATACACAACACTCTAAGCAAATAACGCGTTCAAACGAGAGTGACACGTGACTTCACATTTCCGAAACAGATGACAACAGAAGCTGAAGAGAGCCGGATGGCTAAGTCCTTTCGTGCTTGAAACCGGCGGTACGAATGTTTTATTAATTTTTTCTGTACCTAAATAAATATATATATATATATATATACATATATATACATGAGGAAAAATGGTTGGATCATTCTACAGCTCCAGAAAATATCTCAGACCTGATGCAATCGTATACCTGTATAAGAGTCAAATACATCCTAAGATGGAGTACTGTTACCACATCTAGGGATAGGCCGCTCAGAGCACCTTTCCTGCCTTGACAGAGTACAAAACCGACTTCAAAATCTAGTGGGGGGTGTGCTCTTCTCTTTCTTCCAGCCCCTTTCTCACCAAAGAGATGTTGCAAGTTTCTCTCTGCTCTATCATTATTTTCATGGTAGGTGTTCGACTGACCTACAATCTATGGTTCCCCTGTAACAAAATTCACAACAGAAACTTGTCTAGCTACAACCACTGTCGATAATTTCCATTTCTACCTCTGTGTACTTAAAACTAAACGGAGCTTTCATGAGAAGAGTTTCTTTCCTAGAACTACTCGTCTGTGGAACACAATACTGCGGGGCTGCTTCCCAGCTGACTACAACATAGTCGTTTTCAAATCCAATGCAAACAAATTCTTGTTGAGCCGTCCTCTTAAATAATCAATTTCTGCTCAATTTCAACCATCGTACTAATCATCACGGTGCTGCCTAACCGTCCACCTGACAAACTCATTAACCCTTATCCTCGAGTGGCCTTTAGACCTTGATAAGTGGTGACTATAGTGAAAACAAAACTTTAAAAAAAAACAGCTATATCCAGAGGTTCTAGTCACCGCTAAAATTGAAGAGATTTTCACTTCACACAATGGCGGTTCAGGGTCTTTAATCCAGGTCTGAAGATCATAACTACATACTTTGATAAGTGTTAATCTCTTGAGTCAGATGCTAAATCACAAGAGTTTGTGCTCGTCGCCTCTGATTTTCCTATTATGTATGCCTTGTACCATGGCGCCATTTATCAAGAGAAATAACTGTCAGCGCCACGTTTTGTTTTCATTTCTTAACAATAATCACCGGAAGGAAATGAAGATTCATGAAATATTCATTTTTTTTTTTACATACATAATTTCCTATTCCTCCGATATTTATTCAATTTATTCATCAGAATAGATATTTGTAAAATTATTAAACAATGAAGTGTAATCATATTCTTAATCATAATTGAATTTGTTATAATATCTGTAGATTTGAGTGACAAGCAGGAATCACGCAGTTCAGAAATATTAGGAACAAATAGTAGTGCAAATATATTATTATATGATCATTTTCAAATTTGAGGAAAGTCAATCTCACAATACTGTCAATAAAAGATGAATATTTTAAGGCTCAAGAATAAAAAAATATAGAAAATTTAATGTGTCAAAACATCTTTAAATCGATACATATTTACCGTAACCCCATCTTAAATAATTATGAAGTATAATTCCGGTGTTTAATTCTAAGTGTATTTAAGTGTTAGTAGCTTCTCAATAAAACTTACAGAATTGAGTGAGAAGTAGGGGTCACTGAGTTCAGTCAATTTCCTGTTTGAAACTCTGGGAAGGATAATTGGATAGTGCGTTGGCAACTCCATTATCACATAATAATTTTTAAATTTGAGGAGAGTTGGTCTTGTGACAACGTTGGTGAAAGATACATTAGATTGATTGATTCATTGCTTTGTTTTATGGCATATCAACCATTTTGGGGTTATTTAATGTCAACTCCATTTATTTTGGTAAGAGGTCTTTATTTTATGTTTAGAGTTCTTAATGTTTTAGAATATTTAAAAGATTTTACTTTGTATAGAAATCATTTGTAAATTAATTTTTTCTTAAGTCATTCTTCACCACTGCTGACTTCTCGCAGCCTGGACTCTCCTCCAGCGCTCATAGTAGCCACGGCTACTACTTTTCCTTATCAACCCATCATGTCACTCCAATATTTCGATGTACTTGCATGACATTTTTCTTCAAATTATCATCCTGAGGAAATCTTACAATAAAAACGAAACGTTGATGAATATATAAAAAAAATATCGCTTGGTTTATTCTTTTTTCATTTCCCATATATATATATATATATATATATATATATATATATATATATATATAAATCGTGCAATCTCCCCCCTCTCTCTCTATATATATATATATATATATATATATATATATATATATATTAAATATGTTGTCACTCTCCTCCACCTCGATTTACGTCTTAAATAGTTAATTTCCTCCTCTCTCAAGATATGTATTAAATATGTTGTCGCTCTCTCTATATGTGTATTGAAATGGTGAGTGTGAATTTCTCTTTTTTCATTTAAAAAAATGTAATCACCTCACTTGGATGCTTGAAAAGGCCGTAGGGCCGAAATAAATTATTGCATCGGTGATTATGTGATTCCGTGTTATTTTATTTTTATTTTATTCTTGCTCTGTTTATTATATTGAGCTCTCATACCTGGATTTCCTTCTGGAATTTATTTCACTCTAACACACTATATATATATATATATATATATATATATATATATATATATATATATATATATATATATATATATATATATATATATATATATATATATATATATAGTTTATAGATATTAGATTTTTTGGTATCAGCCCAGTCTTCAAAAAGGATATTATATGTTCCACCCTGATGTCATCAAACAATTCTTTCATGGTACCAACATTGTAGTATCTTTGTTGTACAGAGATGAAATCAGCACATTCTATCATAAAATGTCTTACCGTATATGAGACATGACAAATTGCGCTATTTCTGCTCAAGCATGAACGAATAAGTGGCTTTTGTGTAGCCAATACTAAATCGGGAGAAGACGATCTACCCCCTTTGTAACTTCTTACAGTCCTGTTTCTATTCGCAACGATCGGGTTGTATTGTCAGGAATTTATTGGAGGTGTTATTTCTCCAGCGGAACTACCATTTCTCGTGAATATATGCAAGGATATTGATTTTAACGTCAGTGTATGGAACCTTAAATTTGTTGAGGTACTTCTTTTAGGCGGTTTTGTCTGCTGTGTCGGCCATATAATTTCCTCAGATTCCCACGTGACTTGGGATCTAACAATGTATAATCTCTTTGATGTCTGACGATTATGTTAATCTACATAACAGTCTAATGATCAGTGGGTTATCCAATTTTCTAATGTCATTAATACTGATAATGAGTCTGAGAAAATGATGAAATTTTTTCTTTTTATTTCCCAAGATGATATCAAGTGCTAAATCCATGGCGCTGGATTCTGCGCTAAAAATAGATGTTTCTTTCGAAAGACATTGTTGGATAATTTGGTTCTCATGTACAGCTGCACATTCTGTTGTATCCTTGCCCTTAGATCCATCCGTAAATATATTTGGGATAAAAATCAGGGATTTTATTTAGTTTTTCTTGGAAAATGAGAGCATGCGTGGTAGTTGATTGAGCGTTCATGTTCATCTCTACATTTGGTTGTTTGATTTTCCAGAGTAGAATTAACGGATTAACGGTATCTTGTATATTCTGGACGAGGAAGGACACCATTAATAATTACGACATTATTATGGGATCATCAGACTCAGCCCAAGTTACTGATTTAGTAGGCTTATTCCTACTATAAGAACTTAAATATAAATTTTTTAAAAATTTCTTTAATTATTGATTCCATTTGAAGACCAATGGGTTTTATTGCATTTTATGCATAGAGTTTTTGTATTTGGGTTTGAACATGATATCATGGCAATTACAGTTGTTAGTAGGGACTAACAGAGAGGGGTTGTCTGAGCAATTTTAATTTTCTTGTTGTCAGACTTTATTATTGTTTGGGCTAAGTTGGGCATTGTGGAGTAAAAGATTTTTATACAGTTTTTATTTAAGATATATTTATGCGGATACTTAAAAGTTTTTTCTATAATTTTAAAGAATTATCGCGGGGTATTTGATTTTACATTATTATTATTATAGGGTGGGTTGAACCAGATGCTTTTTTTCTCTTTAAGTGCTTACATGGGTTGGATTGTTGAGGGTTTGTCTGGCTGTCTTTATTAACAGAAATAAGGGGTCTATTTTTACAGGTATTATTACTATTGTCAGCCATTCTATTCTTAGCTTTTTTGTTCTTTTAGTGTTGTGTGTGATTATGCTTAATGGGCCTTTGTAGTGGGCACGGGAATTTTTTTTTTATATGTTATTTTGTCAGAGTATCCTGATTTAAGTAAAGCATTATTGAAAAAAAGAAGAGTTTTGGTCGAAAATTGATTTATTAGCTTATATATTCTGTTAGGAACTGAAAGGAACTATATATTTAATGATTGATTTGGGGTGGTTAGAAAGTTTATAAGCATAAAATAATGTTAGGTTAGTTTATGATAAGAGCTATAGAATTCAGAGTTTAAATTAAGTGTCACGTCAAGGAAATTAGATATTTTTTCTTCAGGTCAATAGTGATAAAGAGGCGAAAGTTTTTAAAAATCATGCAAAACCTTAATGGTTTTATTGTACATTCTAGGTCTATCTTTAGTAACAAACTAGGCATCATCTCTGTACAATCCTCCTTGGATATTTTAAAATATATATTTAAGTTCTTATAGTAGGAATAAGCCTATTAAATCAGTAACCTCGGCTGAGTCCAATGATCCCATAATAATGTCGTAATTATTAATGGTGTCCTTCCTCGTCCAGAATATATTGTCAAATTGTAGAAAGGATCTCCTAGCTAATATGATTAATATAATTTCTAAATCAGTTAGATCAGAGTTATTTTTTGCTAAAATTAGTTTCTTATTAAGAAGGATTGGGGATATCGATTGGTAATAATTATTTATATAAAACGTAATAAAATTCAAATTTGATTTGTCTTTAAGGTTTAAGAACCAATTTATCACCGTATCAGAGGATTGAGAGAGAGAGAGAGAGAGAGAGAGAGAGAGAGAGAGAGAGAAAAACAAACTTTTATTTTATTTTATGAATGATTCTATCTAGATTTTTTCTTACTAATGATCCCTAAATCAGATGTGGAAGGGCAAATTAATCTAATTAAAAGGTTATCTTTGAAATTTATTTTGTGGTCTTTAAGAGAAAACCCTGGAGTTACAATTTCTGTATGGTTAAACTTTAATGTTTTCAGAAATATATTTTAATTATATCTAATGCTTTTAAATCTTTTTATGATAACATAAGTTACCTTCCTATTTTTAACGATCTTTTATTTTGAAATTTTTAATTTTTACCGTAACTTTTTTATCCTGACTTTTCTATATTTTTCTTTACTTTTGTCTCTTTTTTCTCTCTATCTTTGTCCCCTTCTTTATTGATATCATCTTTCACCCCTCCCCTGCACCTAACTTTAATTTAACGTCAATCTTTTTTTTTCCTTCCTTCTTTTTCTTTCCTCCCTTATTTTTTCTCTATTTCCTTTCTACTTATTTAAATTAGATTTTAAATTATATAATTTTAATTTTTCCGTTGGACTAACTACTTCAATTTTAATGTTTTGCTAACCAAGGAAGCTTTATAATTGACAATGATTTTATTTATATATTGATCTCCTACGAATTCTTTGGATATTTTTTAGTGAGTCATTCATTTTGCTGTGAACAGATTTTTTGTTTTGGACTTCATTCTAATGTATCCTCTCATACCCGGGATTTTGAACTTTGCCATCTGGACTCTTTTGAATTATAACTGAATGTTCACCTTATCTCCGATTGATCCCCTGGATAATTACATGGACACATTGTATCTTCTATCCGACTTTCATTGAAGATGTCTGTTGCTTACGACTTTTATATTTTCAAATTTATGCTACCAGTAATAAATTATTTTACTGATTTTTCTCCTCTGATAAAAAGAGCTTATCTTTGAAAATCAATGGATTAAGGAAAAAACATTTATATTCCTTATTTAAATATCTGATAACTCAATAAATTTTGTAATTTATCCAATTGTTATTTTCATCAGTTCTTTAATCTTTATATATATATATATATATATATATATATATATATATATATATATATATATATATATATATATATATATATATATTCTCTGACAGTTTGTAAAAGGCAAAGGTAAGAAGGAACATTGATACATAAAGTGATGACAATCAAATACATAGTTACTAAAGAAAAAACTATGTTAATTGCCCTAACACAATTGATAAAGAACATGTATTACCAGGGTAAACAAATATAGATGGATACATGTGGGTGATGTAAATTTAACTTACTTTGCTTATGCTATCTGGGATCCTTTAGTTGTGACCAGTAAAAAAAGTCTCAAGCCACCACTTCGACTATAATGTGAAAAGCGTCTGATAGGAATAGTGTCAGAGTTGTAAAAAAAAACATGCAAAAATGGAGAGCCAGTCGGACTACATACGATTAGCTTGAGAACCAGACAGGAAAGAGAAAGAATATCCTGTTCTAAATTCACACGTAGGTTAAATTTAGATATATTTGTAGTTTCCAGAAGTAGAAGACTGCATTCTCCCATTGGCTAGTATAATTCAAGGGAGATAAAATGGATCTGATACCTCCCGGATAATTCTGAGCCAACAGTATTAATCCATATTTCTGTTACGTATGTATGGGTGAAATAGTAGGATAGACTAGTTTTTTTTTCTAGTCATCTCGTTATTATTGGACAGGAGAAAGTGCAGTTGCAGATTGTGCATCCTTTGCTTCACTATAAACTTTAGCGGTAGCCATCGTCACTCAAAACAGAGAAGACCTCATAGTTCATAGATATTGATACAGATCTATTCACCCTTCCCTGTCAATTTTATCGGTAGCAACTATAAAATAAATCAGCATAACAAAAAGATTTGAAACTGGGTTTTAATCTGAATCGATTGGCGATAAAATATTTGCGGATATTTTTTTTTTTCTTTTGTATTTGTTGTCGTCTTTGTCGAGTCAAGTTGTCTTTTTTCTCCTTGCGACTAAAGAGGCAAACAAAACATGGCATGTCTCATTTCTTTTGTCAGAAATTTGTTCACAGCATTTCGGGGTTACGATAATCTCCAAGAGTTATGCTTCGGAGCATTAGTTTTCCATCACGGCCTGAGGTGGTGCATGACGAACGTAATGAAAAAACAATGCGAACAAAGAACTGTGGATGTTGTTTCTGGCTGATAAAAATGCTGCAGGATTATTAGAGTACGATAAGTCAAGTTAGCATTGTCACTAAAAATAAAAGTTAAAAGAAAAAGTTTCCCACTTTTTCTCTCTCGCAGTTTTGAATCTCGTTTTTCATAAGAGAGAGGGGTTAGGGTTAGGGTTAGGGTTAGGGTTAGGGTTAGGATATCTTTGTATTCTGTCGAAAGAAAAATTAAGCTGTTTATTATAATTTAGATCACAAACACTAAAAAGTTTGAATGCCAAAATGGTTGAGTAAGCGAAGGTAACCAACTTTGGCACCAAGATATTTTCTTTTATAAACAACTAGCAGGGCAAGTCGACATTGCCCGGATCAGTTTTCCGGTTTTCTATATTACTATCAGCCTTCATAAATACCCACATATTTATTTACCAGCAATGCTTCCAGCAAACAACCATTCCCTTGTAAATATATTTATATATTCTGGAATACCTCTTAATATAAGTCGGGCAATAAAGGAGAGTAGAAAATGGACCTTGAGTTTACTTTCAGCAGCTTCATAACTCTCGCTTTCCTTATTTTGTCCTTTAGTCCTTACATTCAATGAGCGATGTTTCTGACAAAGGGTGAAGAATTTCTGTTTTCTGGGTCAGAATCTATCCATCTAACACTTATTGTTGGTTAGTTTTTGACATTGAAGTAGATTTTTAATTTTAGCTCCTTACATCAAGTGGCTTCATGCCTTGTCTGGAGCGATTTCCATAAAAATAACATCATAATTTCCATAAAATAACATAGATAACAGAAAAAATAAAAGTAGAACTAAACAACAACAACCACCACCACCACCACCACCACCACCACCACCACCACCACCATCACCATCATCATCGGTTTAATGTCCATTTTACATGCTACTGGCATGTGTTGGACTGCTTTAAGAAATTGACTTCGAAGCTAACCTCTCTCTGACCAGGTCTTTATTTATCCCTCTTTCTCTCAAGTCTACCCTTATCACTTCCTCCTATGTTTTTTTTTGGTTTCTTCTATGAACTGACCCTGCTATCTCGGTTGTTCTACATCTACTAATCCAAGAACTCTCATCCATTCTTTCAACATGGCAATACAATCAAAGCCTCCTGTTCTGCACGCATCTCCCTATACTGTCCAGATTTAGTCTTCCTCTGAGTTCATCAGATCTGAATCTCTCTTTAAGACTTGTGTTACACATCCATCGTATTATTCTCATATCATTTCTATCCATGCAACACATGTCATAAACCGTCAGATGCCACTTTTCACTTCCCTACATCATCACACTATGTACACATGCCTGAACTTACTCCATCCACTTTTAATTGTTGCAATCACACTAGCACCTGCTCCACCCTGTGCTCCAATTGTATCATTAATGTAACAAAATGTCTGAACAACCTCAATAATTTCGCCATGCACACATTTATTTTCTCCATCGCATTTGTCTTTGTTGTCTTACACTTCTTGCATACAAACTAGTTGTCTTCTCTCAACCTAACAGTAATTCCACTGCACTTCTTGTGTACCCAATGCCTGCATGTACCACAGAAAATTGAGTTGCACCCGACCCCCTTACCACAAACTGAGCATGAGAATTTTCCTCTTTCCAGGGGACTTCCAACACTACAACCACTTATCAACACATTTGTCTTATCAGGCTTTTACTTTTCATAGAATTCCTCCATGTTTTTAACTTAACAAGTAAACCTTCCATTGTTTCACAAGCAAGTAGTAAATTATCAGCATAAAGCATCTCTTCTAGACAATCTGTACGGAACACCCTAGACAACCTGTACGGAACTCCCTACACAACCTGTACGGAACTCCCTAGACAACTTGTACGGAACTCCCTACACAACCTGTACGGAACTCCCTAGACAACCTGTACGGAACTCCCTAGATAATCCTTATAAGACACAGTACAATGGATTCGGTGCAGAGCCCTCATGTACTCCTACTTTAACATTAAAGCTTTCACTAAATGTGCTGTTTGTTTCACAGCTAAGTACTAAGTCATCCGCATACAGCCTCTCTTCTGGACAACACATACGGAACTCCCCAGACAGTACTTCTAAGACCCAAATGAAAAGCAATGGATTCAGTGCAGATCCCTGATGTACTCCTACTTTAACATTAAAGCTTTTACTAAATGTGCCGTTTATTCTAATACGACTTTGAGCATTTCTGTACATTGTTTGAACAACCTTCACTAACCACTCATTTGCCTCTAGTTTACGCAATGCCCACCAGAAAACATCTGTTGGCACTCTTTCAAAAGCTTTTTCCAGATACACTAAAGCAAAATACAGGTTCTTCTCCTTACCAAGGAACTTCTCTTGCATTTGTCTCAGGATAAATATAGCACCAGTGGTACCTTGCCCAGGCATAAAATAAAATTGCGTTTCATCTGACTTCTTATTTGCTGTTCAATTATTAATATTTGAATTTGAAATGTCTAAGTTCTTTTTAGGACAATATGAGGGTAAAAATACTTATGTCCGGGTGATGTTCAAACTCCTAACCTCTGCCCCTAAGTACTATGTGCTAACTGATTAAGCCAATTCTTTCTCTCTCATAGTTGAATGTTGGTTAAAACTTCCCTTTCTCTTTTTACTTTCCCTTTTCTTTTTCTTCTTATCAGTAAAGAACAATGAAAGAAAGAAGAGAAATAAAGTGAAAAAAAAAACAAATCAAGACTTCATTTCCCTCTTTTAAAACGAGAACAGGCAATATTTTTTCTGCTTTTCTTTCCTCTATTTCTTTACTTTCTCTTTCTTTACTCCTGTCCGTCAAAGGCAACAAAAGAATAGAGAGAAATAAAATGGAACAGTGTAGTGTCTTAGTTATCTCCCTTACGTTGGCTGCCATGAGTGATCTCCCCTTGTATAGATTTTCTGATATAAGTAAACGCCCAAAACACTGACATGTCTCTTAGCAGTCCGGCGATCAAAGTGGTAACAAGGTGTTTTGTCTCGTGCTTCTTGTTTGTTTCTGTTTATACATTGCCTTCTGCTATTTTACAACTAACGACAAAGGATTTACATGACGTGCTCACAATTTCAAACAAAAACAAAAAAAAAAAACTAAACAAAGAAAATATTCACAAGAACAGAGAGAATGACTTCCAATGGATTACCCAACTTTCCAAGTTTTAGCATCCACTCTGACCAGAATACCATTGAGATCTGCTGGCAAAAGTGGTTGGACAAGCTTGAAAATCTATTCATTGCTTTGGACATAGACAAAGACAAAAAACAGAAGGCCAGCGTGCTTCACTACACCAAAGTTTTTTTTATATTTTCCACAATTTCACTATCATACAGAAAGGCATCGGCACGACTGTTGAATCAGGAGATGGATCAAAGATAACGAACACTTATGAAACAGCAAAGAAGTCACTGACCGACTATTTCACATCTCAAAATAATATGTCGTACGAGATCTTCAAATTTCTACACACATTGCAGAATGCGGACGAAACCTTTGACTCTTTCCACGCGAGACTGAAGACTTTAGCTGCCACATGCGACGTCCCAAACATGGATCAGATAATACAGGGCTGTTCATCATCTAAAGTCAGAAGAAGGGCGTTAAGAGACAACTCTACACTCAAACAAGTACTGGATGAAGGCAGGGCGATCGAACTTGCACACACCCTGTCGTCCACCACAATAACGAAAGCCACAAGCGGTAGACATGCAGAAAATAAGTCAGCAAAAATACCAACAGCTCCGACCGTGAACGCTACCACAGACACACACGAGATAGTAGTAGCCACTTTGCTCCGAGGCCCCAACCATGTGGCAAAGACATTAAACATGTTTGCCACTACTGGGGCACTCGGCAACACATGTGATGTGTCCCGCTAAGGGACAGGAATGTAGGAACTGCCAAAAAAGGAACAACTTCGCCAAAGTTTGCAACTCAAAGCCAAGAAGACAAATTTCGTACTCGTATCAAAATGAAATTAAATCCCCTTCTACATCGAGTGATGAATCTGTGTTCACAGTAAAAATTTGCACATCGACAAAAACGCCCACAGCCACCATTTTTGTTAATGATTCCCCAGTGACCTTTGTTTTAGACACCGGTGCCAGTGTCAACATAATTTCTGGATGCACATACGACAGTCTTCAATACAGACCGACAATACATGACACAATCATGCAGATATTTGTCTATCTGTCCAAACAAGCCATGCCCATTCATGGATTCATTAACGCCCTGATAAAAAAAAATTTTAAATGCTGCCAGGCGAAAATGTTTGTCGTCGATCATGAAGACCCTTTGTTCGGGTACGAACTACAAAATCTACTCAGTGCCCACTCTGCCGAGTCACTGGGTATGATAACTTTTAATTTCACATTTTGTGTTACAGCGTCTATCCCTGACGAATTCCTGTCACTATTCGACGGAAAGATGGAAAAGATTTCTGGACCCACTATTAAGTTACACATCGACACTTCGGCCCTACTGGTAACACCGCAACATCGTAGGATAACTTTCTATGTGAGGAAGGACGTCAAGTCAGAGCTAAAACGCCTCAAGGAAATGGACGTGATTGAGGATGTTACTGGGCCTACACCCTAGGTAAGTCCCGTGGTGATAGTCCCCCAAAAAACGAATCTGCATAGACATGCGAAAAGCAAACAAAGCCATCCAAATCAAAAGGGTCAACAATCCCATGCCAACTGTGAACGACTTGTTCGCGGATTCAAACCACTCAAGAGTGTTTAGAAAACTGGACCTGTCGAGCGCATACCACCAATTAGAGCTAGGAGAGTCCAGCAGATATATCACCACGTTCACCACACATGCTGGACTATTTCGATACAAGAGACTACTTTTTGAAGTAAATGCTGCCTCAGAGATATTTCAAAAGGCCATTTCAGATCTCTTGAGAGGCATTCCAGGGGTCAAAAACCTCTCAGACGACATCATCATCTATGGATGTGACCATAAATGCAGACTAAATGCTCTAAAGGCGTGGCTTCAATGAACGGTGAAATCCCACAATGAGTATTTTCTGGTGGATGCATGGTGTCACAAATTATTATATAATATAAACCTGAAAATGATAGTTAGTTGACTGACGATGTTGACTTGAGAAAACAACCCCATTAAATTCCTGTGTGCGGTCTCCTTCTCCACTAACCCTCACTCACTTACCACCACCAACAATAAAGATATATCATATATTTTTTAAACATCAGTGTTGCCATTTGTTTGAGCACAGCAGTAATACAAAACTCTGAGCTCATCAGAACTAAGCCTGTCTTTAAGACTCACATTACACATACATTGTATCATTCTCATATCATTTCTCTCCATGCAACACATATCCTCAACCCTCACTGGTCAGGTTTCACTTCTATACATCATAACACTGAGTACACATGCCTTATAAACCCTTTCCTTGGTTGACAGTAGTAATGTTCTAGTGATTAATAATGAAAAAAAAATCTCTGAACTTACTCCATCTACTCCTAATTTTTACAATCAGACCAGCACCAACTCCTCCCTGTGCTCCAATGATATCACTAAACTAAAAAAAACTTACCCTAACCCTGATGCACATATAAGATTATTTGACTTACACTGACAATACCAACATTCAAACCACTCTCTTTCTCTCTCTGTATATATATATATATATATATATATATATATATATATATATGTGTGTGTGTGTGTGTGTGTGTGTATAAAGAAAGTTATGGAGATTTAGACAGCAAACCTTTCTTTATGTATGTTTTGTTGTATAAGACCAACACGAAACACTTTAGTCTTTTGTGCAGTAACTTGTTGCATGCTCCCACAAGGATTGATATTCTAAACTGCGACAGACTTCATAGTAAAACAAAACAATAATCCTCAATGCTTTGAAAATAAAATCCTAGAGAAAATGGCATACTATGAGAAATGTGACATAGTTTTGGTTACAGACGACCACCAAAACTCCATTATAATGATATATAAAATATTTCTCTCTGGCCGAAGCATGTATCGTGAAATTAATTAAGACCTATATATTTTGGGTACAAATGTCTTTGTATTTAATCATTGACATCATGAAGAAGACAAACCCCCACCCCACCCTGAAGAATCTGCACCAGACAATGGCCAATCCAGCAAAGCAGAATGGACAAAGACATCTTCAGATCTTCAAGTCATCACATCAACCTAGAAGGGTCCAGTGTGTAACAAAAGAAGCAATTGTATACTGACCATGCCAAAGATGAGAGACTCGCAGAGACAGGACGACGGGAGAACTTGTCGGATTTGAATTTTGAGAAGAGGCAAAGCAACACCAGAGATCTTGTTGGCAGGCTGCAATAATGGCTTCCTACTGGTCCCTTCCGCGTGCAGAAACTATATCAAAATAAATAGCATAGGGAGATTAAAAAAAAATGGATCAGAAAAACAAAATCAAAATAATGAATAGATCTGAGGGAAATAAGGTTGACGAATGGAGGGAAATATTTTCAACATTACAGATGCATCAGTTCAGCATATAGAAAAATAATTTGAAAACAATGTATATATATATATATATATATATATATATATATATATATATGTGCCTCTAAATTCAGTGTCGACTTATTCTCCATTCTTAGTAAGTCGCACTCCCCTTATCATCTCAAGATCTTAGAAACAATTTATATTAAGTCCTTGAGACCTTCTCTTTGCAAACAAAGAGAAAATCTCCTCGGGCTTAATGTTGTTTCTATTTGATTGAACTTTTTTTTTTTTTCTTTTTTTTTTTTTTTTTTTTTTTACCCCTTCCCCTCGCTATAAGTCTCATAGCATCTTTTTATATTTTTTATACATTACCTCGATATTTGGCTCTGTTGAGCGAGGTACGAAACCGGTCAGCTGCCCTTTCATCTTTTTAATTTCTTAAATTCATTATGAATAATAAATATTGTCTCTTCAATGCTATTTTAAAGTTTTGTACGACAAAGAAAATATTTAAATATATATATATATATATATATTGCTACATATAAGTCAATTTAACTTTGCTGATACTATCTGGTTACCAGTTTTTATTTTCTCTCTACAGTTTTATTTTATTTTATAATTAGATTCTCATTTCTATAAGAAATGGCTTCTATTGCATTACATGCTGGTTTCAAATTGCATTTTCGTCAGTCAGTCCCACTTAGTTTGAATAGGTAGGGTTCATACCAGTCGGAGATACATCCTCAACAATCAGTTTAACAGTGGCTTTGTTGCTGTTAGGCTGGGGTATGGTTCTATTCAGTTCTAGGAGGTTCACCCTCCCAGGCCTTACCTTCTCTATGAGAAGGAGGTAGATTATTGCTAATTGTCTGAGGTGCCCTACCAGCAAATGTCGATGGGGCTGCTCAAGCATTTTTTGTAGGCAATGGTGCACTTTACTTAAAGCACTGGCTTTTCAAAACCCCACCTAACCTTGTGTTTAACCTTCTGCAGAAGAGGCAAATAAACACACTTAAGTTTGAAATAGTATTTTCATCAGTCTGTCACACTTAATTTTGAAAGAGAATTTTCGTCTATCGGTCACACTTCAGAGTGGAAGAGCATTTTTGTCAGTCTGTCACACTTAAGTTTGAAAGAGCATTTTTGGCAGTCTGTCACACTTTAGTTTGACAGAGAATTTTCGTCAGTCTGTCACACTTAAGTTTAAAATAGTATTTGTGTCAGTCTGTCATGCTTAAGTTTAAAATACCATTTTCGTTAATTTGTCATGCTTAAGTTTCAAAGATCATTTTCGTTAGTCTGTCATGTTTAAGTTGGAAAGAGGATTTTTGTCAGTCTGTCACACTTTAGTTTGGAAGAGCTTTTTCGTCAGTCTTTCACACTTAAGTTTGAAATAGAATTTTCGTTAGTCTGTCATGCTTAAGTTGGAATTTTGATGCGTAAAATCATCTTTATGAGAGGCTCTGCCCATCAGTCAGTCTGTCATGCTTTTGAAATAACATTTTTGTTAGTCTGTTATGTAAAACAAAGTTTCAAATAAGATTTTTTTTATATATTTGTCACAGTTAAGTTTGAAATAGAGTTTTTGTCGTTCTGTCGCACTAAAATTTTAAAGAGTAATTTCGTTTGTCTGTCATGCTTTAATTTAAAATAGCATCCTTTGTCAGTCTGTCACACTTAAATTTGAAATAGCATTTCTGTCTATCTGTGATGCTTAGGTTTTAAGTAGAATTTTTGTTCTTCTCTCATGCTTAAGTTTTAAATAGAATTTTCATTAGTCTGTCATGTTTAAGTTTAAAATGGCATTTTGTTGGTCTGTCATGCTTAAGTTTGAAATAACATTTTCATCAATAAACGTGCAGATTAAATGGACTATCTTAAGAATATTCTTTCTTCTTTCTGTACAAATCAACAGTAAAAATAAATGCTTGATATTCGTGCTGTGAGAAAAATTAACAAAACTAATCAGCTGTCACAGGTCATGGATATGACCATAAAGTGTTTCCAGTTGTAAGGTACCAATCTGGGAGCTTTGGGGAGTGTGGAGTCACCTCTTAGTTGCCATTACACACAGGTTCACTCTGACCCAGAGTTGTAGCACCTGTCAGGGTCCCATCTATGTTTTGATTAGAATCTGTCCTGGACATGACACTAATCTGCCCTGGATACTCTTGGGAAAAAGGTTCGAACTTACCCTACTTACACTCAAAATACATCTTTCTCAGCCCTTTCTACCTTTTCTTTCTACTTTTTTTTTTTTTTTTACTAAAGAACCACTGCTTATCAAGGTCCAAAGGCCACTCGGGGATAAGGGTTAATGAGTGTCAGGTTAACGGTGAGACAACACCGTGATGATTGGTAACAGGGATTGAAATTGGGCAGAATTTGATTATTTAAAAGGACGGCTCAACAAGTATTTGTTTACATTGGATTTGAAAACATCCCCGCTGTATTGTGTTCTACAGACGGGTAGTTTGAGGAAAAAAACTCTGCTCATGGAAGTTCCGCTTAGTTCTAGGTACACAGAGGGAGAAAGGGAAATTATTGACAGTGGTTGTAGTTAGACAAGTTTTTGTTGTGAATTTTTTTTATCGGGGGAACCATAGATTGGTTATTTCTCAACTCTATCAACTACTGAAGCTCTTTTTACTCTAAACCGTCCTAGGTTTGACACAAGACTGCATTCAGTGGTGAGGCACTAATCTGTTATAGCCATTACTCCACTGGCGTAGCTAGGGGGGGGCGAGGGGGCGGCCCGCCCCGGGCGGCACACCTGAGGGGGCGGCATTTTGAGAGGGTAAAAATAGAAAGTAGAGAAAAAAATTTAAAAAAACAAAAGTTAACAAAAAATATGAAATTTTATACTATAATTTTATATAATAATAAATTTAAATGAGAACATTTGAAAACCTGAAAATGTTATGAAATGATAAAATCATTTTTATTTACTTTTTTGTCGTTGTTGTTAAAGTCCGAATTTTCGCCAAATAACATGGATGTATCAAGGAGAGAATAGTCCGATGTAGTTTTCTTTTCTTTGTCTTCATAATGTTATTATTAAGAGGGCGAGCCCTCCGAAGAGAAAAAACGTCTTGTATCGGTGCTTTTTTAAATCCGTGTGTGTAATCGCTCGGTTTTCAGAAATTTGTTGTTGTTAATAACGTTTCAACTCTTTTAAAAATAGTTTTAATATATTTTAAACAAATGTATTTATGAATGGCAAATAAGGCTATAAATTTATTTTTTGTGAGAGAACTGTCGCAAGGCATCAAGTCGGTTGAAAATTTGCAAACAGATTTTTCGCGCCTTTTTTTCGGCAAAGTTATCAATGACTCTATCAAAATTCACTTCCTCGACAAGTTCCCTCTCTATTGAGAGGATTGCCAAGTCTGTAAGTCTTGTCTGGCTCATTGCTGATCTAAGGTAGTTTTTTATGAGCTTCAGTTTTGAGAAAGAGCGCTCACAGCTAGCAACGCTAATAGCTCTGGTGAGGAAAATTCTCAGCAAGATCACAATATTAGGGACGGAATCCCCAAGTTGGTATCTTTGTATAAAGTTGAAAAGTTCAAGAGGTCCATCGATTTTGTCTTTTTCTGAAGCTTTTACAACATACTGTAACCTCTTCTTTTCAGCAAAGAATTTCTCTTTTTCTATATCTTCGTCAAATCCACCAAGCTGACAATCATAATTATCATCAAGCAGATTTGACGGTATAAGAAAAGCGTATTTATTTGCAAGATTGTGAACTTGTTGAAATCTGCAAGATATTTCTTCAGTCAATCTGTCTATGACAGACAGCATTTCCCGTCTCAACTCAGTATCAAAACTCAGCGCTGCATCAGTCAATCCTTCACCATCCATTCGTTTCTTTTTGCGAATACGACGCTCCATGCTTATCCCCATTTCAGAGCAGAGTGTTTTTGACTCGTCTATTGCAGTGTCCACTATCTTTTCTCTATTCTGAAGAAGGAAATCTTTCAACGCCGTCAGCCTGACAGAACTTTGTTGCAGATCCAGCCCTTTTTTTTGAAGATATTTCTGGGCATCATTGATTTCTGGGAGAATAGTTTTCCAAAGGTTCAGAAATAAAAGAAACGGAAACGATAGTACCGAGTTGAGAATTAAAGATGCATCTGATCTTGTGGTTGCATTTTCTCCTTCTTTTCATACTTAAAGGGGAACTTTCATATAAATTTTTATCGAATAGGTGCGAAAAGAAAGTTGGATATTTGGGTGTATATACACCGACATCAAAGAGGAAATAACATTAGATGCGAAAGTTTGAATTCATTAATTTTATTACTGTCCAAACGTTTGTTTTTGTAGCATACTTTTTATAACTCCTTGTAAACTTTACAATTGCTAGCTGGGGGATCGGACAAAATCACCACGGGCAACCCCCACCATCTACTTAAAACAAAAGGAAAACAGATAAAATCTCAAATGAATAAAAAATATTAAAAATCAGTTTTCATATTTTAATTTTAATTTAATTGAATTTAGGAAAATTAGATACCGTAGAACTAATTTTCGCAAGGTATGAAAATTAAGAATAATGTTAACTTAATAATAATGGACCAGTTTTCCTACCTAGCAAAAAATTTTCCATGGACGAATTATCCATGGGCGAATTATCCATGGACGAATTTTCCGGGCACCCAAATGCCGGGGGGGAGGCAAATTTTACTACCGCCCCGGGCGGCAAAAAGGTCTAGCTACGCCACTGCATTACTCCCAGTTCCATCCTGTGAGTACCTGTCAAAGGCCCATCTATGGGTTAAATAGAAACTATGATTCATAGATTACATGTACAAAATATAAGTCTACAAAACAAATTTATCTAAAAACCTATTGGGTATTATTTACTGAAGTCAACAGAACAAAAAAGGGGTAAAAATAACAAATATGCAACAAATAAATGTTACCAAAGGCAAGATAAATTACTCTTCTACCTACCTCGATAAGTTTTTTGTGTTTTAAGTTATTTTGAAGCGTTTTTTACTTCCAGAAAAAAATAGGTTCAAAAGCCTGTTAGAATGAAAAAATTAAATCGGTGAGCAGATGACCACGTTATGCCTTGAGAATGGACAAAAAGTCGGAAATTAAACAAAAATACACCTAACAAAATATACAGTTCGGTTAAACATAAGCTTTCCACCTGATTTGTGAGTTTCTGTTTATCTTCCTCCCACAAGATGTGACATAAGGTCGGGAAAGTGGGAAAGAACCAGCGCTCGAGAATTTGAGCACTCTGGCTGTTTAAAAATTGCCTGGGTAGTCTCGTCGGCATTCCCCGGTAGGGGCGCCTCAGACAGTAAGCAATAAACTTACTTCTCCCCAAAGAGGGGAGGCAAAGCCTGGGAGGGTGCACCTCCTAGAACTGCACAAGACCGACAACCCCCAATAGACTCGCGTAAATTCAGACCCAAAGGCCCGGACGATACCGGTTTATTAGGCAGGGTAAAAACCTGATTTGTGAGTTATTAACTGTATTTTTGTTTAATTTCCGACTTTTTGTCAATTCTCGAGGCATCACGTGGGCACCCGCTCACCATTTTTATTTTTTTCATTTTAACGTGATGTCTCCGAACCTACTTTTTTTCTGGAAGTAAAAAAAGCTTTAAAATAACTTCAAATACAAAAAAAATTATCCAGATAAGTAAAAGAGTAACTTATCTTGCCTTTGGTAACATTTATTTGTTGCATATTTGTTTGTTTTTTTACCTCTTTTTTGTTTTGTTGACTTCAGTAAAAAATCCCCAACCAATTATGTACAAAACATACATTTACAGCATGAATAAATATATATATATTTTTTTTTTAACATATTTCACCCCATACAAGGCAAGCCACCACTGTAGACATAAGGGGCTACTGAGAATTAGGGTGTAGGTTTTAGGTGTCATCCTAAGTTGGGAGGAATTGTTCAGCGAGATGTCTGTTTACATTAGTTTTAAACTTCTGCATGTTGATACTGTCGGGGAAACAGGAGGCAGGGAGGGAGTTCCAGATACCGGCAGCCCGATGGAAGAACCTATTGGAGTAGAAGCCTCTCCGACATCTGGGGACTTCCACAGTGAATGGATATTATTTAGCTGATGTGAAGATATTAAGAACTTGAAGCATAATATCCTTTACCAAAATGATTGCATTCAGCATTAAATAACTAGTTTTATATGCTGTAAAACAAAACAACCAGCAATCACTACTGGCGAAATGGGATTCCAGTTTTCTACTTCTTGTCTAGCGACATACTCCAATATGATGAGTCTCAGTCTTCTGAAATAACCTTCTCTCTCTCTCTCTCTCTCTCTCTCTCCTAATCTTTCTCCTTTGCACTCTCTCTCTCTCTCCTAATATTTCTCCTTTGCACTCTCTGTCTCTCTCTCCCAATCTTTCTCCTTTGCAAATTCTCTCTCTCTCTCTCTCTCTCTCCTAATCTTTCTCCTTTGTACTCTCTCTCTCTCTCTCTCTCTCCTAATAGTTCTCCTTTGCACTCTCTGTCTCTCTCTCCCAATCTTTCTCCTTTGCACTCTCTCTCTCTCTCCTAATCTTTCTCCTTTGCACTCTCTCTCTCTCCCAATCTTTCTCCTTTGCACTCTCTGTCTCTCTCTCCCAATCTTTCTCCTTTGCACTCTCTCTCTCTCTCCTAATCTTTCTCCTTTGCACTCTCTCTCTCTCTCTCTCCTAATAGTTCTCCTTTGCACTCTCTGTCTCTCTCTCCCAATCTTTCTCCTTTGCACTCTCTCTCTCTCTCCTAATCTTTCTCCTTTGCACTCTCTGTCTCTCTCTCCCAATCTTTCTCCTTTGCACTCTCTGTCTCTCTCTCCTAATCTTTCTCCTTTGCACACACTCTCTCTCTCTCTCTCTCTCTCTCTCTCTCACACACATCTCTGTCTGTCTCCATTCTTTCATTGTTACTTTGACGCTAATCAGTCATACTTAGACATCGATAAAATTTATAGCCTTTATGTATACTCCGAATTTGCATTGCCATCTTTTGCTGATTATATAAAGCATGGCAACCCATGTATGTGTATTTTCTAAATCGGAAATGGAGGACCAAGGATGCAAAAAATTTGTGATCTTTTTGCTTCAGGTAACTAACATGAAGGAACTGGCAGTAGTAGAGTGCTTACTGAACAGACTGTAAACTCAGAATTCTGTATTCAAGTTCTGTTGGGCCATTTGGATCACTTTCACTAAATTCTCTTGGGAATGGTATCAATCCATCTGTCCTCTGTCCAGCTATGGGTTCAAATAGTAAGGGAGATTAGACTAAGGCCTTCATAAGTAACTAATCTAGAACAAGGGTAACTTTGAAATATCGCCAGCTATGATTGTTAGGGAGGGGGGGATCACCACTCCAGAGCATATTGGGAAATACTGTGTCATAATATAACCGTATTGCTTGGCGAAACGTGGTTGCCAACTTTGAATTATGAAGACGGCATGAAAAAGACAAAAGTGACTTGAACATTTTTTACATAAAAGAGCAATAGATTGCCAAACAATGTATAACTTACAAATTGTTGCTGGAATGGTAACTGCGTTGGGCTGATGAGTCGTTCAAAAAGGTCACACTTGACAATGAGAGGAGAGAGATCTGCCAAGAAAACAATTAAATGATGATATAAAAAACATCATTTTGATATCATTATCAAACCAAAATGCTTCATGTGCAGATTTTGAAAAAAAAATGTTTTTGTGACAAAATGTTTCAAAATGAACGAATTATAAGCAGTAACAAGGTTTTTGGTAAAAAAATCAAAAAAGGCAAGTACTTTTGGTGGAAAATCAAAAAAGGCAAGTACTTTTGGTGGAAAATCAAAAAAGGCAAGTACTTTTGGTTGAAAATCAAAAAAGGCAAGTACTTTCGGTGAACAATAAAAAAAGACAAGTACATTGGGTGAAAAATCAAAAAAAGAAGTACTTTGGGTGAAAAATAAAAAATGAAAAGTACTTTTGGTGGAAAATCAAAATAGGCAAGTACTTTTGGTGGAAAATCAAAAAAGGCAAGTACTTTCAGTGGAAAATCAAAAAAGGCAAGTACTTTCAGTGGAAAATCAAAAAAGGCAAGTACTTTCAGTGGAAAATCAAAAAAGGCAAGTACATTCAGTGGAAAATCAAAAAGGCAAGTACTTTCGGTGGAAAATCAAAAAAGGCAAGTACTTTCAGTGGAAATAAAAAAAGGCAGTACTTTTGGTGAAAAATTAAAAAAAGGGAGTACTTTTGGTAGAAAACCAAAAATGGGAGTACTTTTGGTGAAAAATAAAAAATGGGAGTACTTTTGGTGAAAAATAAAAAAAGACAAGTACTTTTGGTGGAAAATCAATAAAGGCAAGTACTATTGGTGGAAATCCAAAAAAGGGAGTACTTTTGATGAAAAATCAAAAAGAAGGAGTACTTTTAGTGGAAAACCAAAAATGGGAGTACCTTTGGTGAAAAATAAAAAATGGGAGTACTTTTGGTGAAAAATAAAAAAAGACAAGTACTTTTGGTGGAAAATCAAAAAAAAGTACTTTTGGTGGAAAATCAAAAAAGGCAAGTACATTCAGTGGAAAATCAAAAAAGGCAAGTACTTTCGGTGGAAAATCAAAAAAGGCAAGTACTTTTGGTGGAAAATCAAACAAGACAAGTACTTTTGGTGAAAAATCAAAAAAGGCAAGTACTTTTGGTGAAAAATCAAAAAAGACAAGTACTTTTGGTAGAAAATCAAAAAAGACAAGTACTTTTGGTGAAAAATAAAAAAAGACAAGTACTTTTGGTGGAAAATCAAAAAAAGGAAGTACCTTTGGTGAAAAATAAAAAATTGGAGTACGTTTGGTGAAAAATAAAAAAAGACAAGTACTTTTGGTGGAAAATCAAAAAAGACAAGTACTTTTGGTGGAAAATCAAAAAAGACAAGTACTTTTGGTGGAAAATCAAAAAAGGCAAGTACTTTTGGTGAAAAATCAAAAAAGACAAGTACTTTTTGTTGAAAATCAAAAATGACAAGTACTTTTGGTGGAAAATCAAAAAAGACAAGTACTTTTGGTAGAAAATCAAAAAAGGCAAGTACTTTTGGTTTAAAATCAAACAAGGCAAGTACTTTTGGTGGAAAATCAAAACAAGGCAAGTACTTTTGGTAGAAAATCAAAAAAGACAAGTACTTTTGGTCGAAAATCAAACAAGGCAAGTACTTTTGGTCGAAAATCAAACAAGGCAAATATTTTTGGTGAAAAATCAAATATTACAACAAGAATAAAGAACTTGATAAAATATTAGAAGATACAGTCTGCTGTATTAGAAATGCTGACACAAAAGAAATTGGATAAAAAAAATCCGAGTTTTTCACCGCAGCGATACTGCGAATTCAATTACTGAATTTAAATATTGTCCAGAAGATTGTATCATATTTCCATCGTACTTTAGAAGATATGCGGATTTATGCAAATAGTAATGTGAAAAATCGACTGACGAAAAAAAAAGTCAGATTACTTTTGCAATTATTAGACCCAGACGAAAATAATAAAGATGGAAATTTCATTCTTCCTACAAAAACGAGTGAAATTTCTTTTGAAGAAACCGTAAAAATTTTGGCCATTATTTTTGGTTGAGAAATTCCTTATTTTATACTGGCTACAAATGTTTAAATACTGCAAAAGGTGACAATGAGAATGTTTGGGTTAGGGTTAGGGTTAGGGTTGTCAGCTATGATGGAAATGGAAATCAAAATTTTGAATGTGTTTTTGTTACATGAGCTGAACCCAAACATATTCAAACGTCTTCCTTTTCTTCAAGGACTAACTTTTAAGAAGGATTAATTCATTGAATATCGACTAACTTACAACAGATCGTGATTTAATGTTTAACGTAAATTTAAGACAAAAATTAAAGAAAAAGACAATTGTTCACACATACATGCTGTTCGCAGTAAAAATAGGATAGCAGAATACAGAAAAAACGTTTTTTAAACCAAATTCGTGTATGGGTTGCAGCGGACTTCATTTTAAAAGCAAATGTTCTTTCTATGGTATATGTTGTTTTCTTTGTGGAAATATAAGACATAAAATTGCAGAACCAAATGAAATTTAAAACAAAAAAGTCGAACACAACAAGCAACATAAATATAGTGCTACTTAGACGTGAAATTGAGGAGGGTCAGAAACATGAATTTGTTCATGTAAAAATATGACTACACTTCTGTTTAGATTGATTCCAAGTTTTTTAATAATTGAATAAAATAGTGATAGCAGCTGTAAGAGCCGAGAAGGAATTTGAAAATTTATTATGTAATACAGTACGAAAATTAACCATAACATTGGATGAAATTAAAATTGAAGCTGAATAAATATAATAAGTAATTAAGATTTTTTTTTATTATCTCCCCTTTGGAGAACTCTCCTGCTTTTACTAACCTTATAAAATACAGAACTAATAATGTTTTAGCATTATATGCTGAATAAAGAATTTCTAAGTCTACTGTTGTTCCTGTTTCTTATTCCAATAGGATAATTGTATTATGAAAATAAAGAAAAAACAAGTTAAATTGAACAGGAAGAGTAAAAAATTTGCTGGAAATAAAATGAAATAATTTCTTTTGTATTCCAAATGTTGAAAAGCCACTTTCCATAAGGTAGGTTGAAAGACTCATTCAAACGCAGTATTACAAAATAAACTGATTTCTTTTTATTGCCTGCTTACCGTCTATCTTCGTTCGTATGTAACAAAATACAAAAACTGCATTCACTTACTCATGTAAATGGAGTGGGGGGGGGCGGTTTACAGGAAATGACACGTGTCTTTGCTTTTCTTAAAAATCTATCTTTCCTTTCACCCACAAACTGTAATAGGTACCAAAATATAAAACTGCATTCATTTGCTCAGGGTGTAGTTTGTTGAATAAAATAATCTTCTAAAATCTCAATCCGAACAATCGTATTATGTAACAACCTGTATTATTAATAAAAAAAAAAGAGAGCGATCCTAATTGTTTCTCTTCTGTTTCCTCCATACATGTGCTGCTACATCATCTTCTGACAATTATATGCATTCGTTTTTGCTCGTGCACTCGACTTTATGTTCATACACTGTCTAAAAATCAATATCACAATTAATTTTGTCATTTGCACCAGTCAAAGTTTGGCACGAGTGTAACATTAATGGCCGTGGGTGTGTAAAAATTATGTTCAAACCGGAAATTTTCAACATAAGGCTAGAGTAAGGAAAAATTGGAAAATTCAATTAGAAGTTAAATATTAAAATTAGAGCTACGTGTTCAGGATGTTGTGTCATGGACAAGTAGTCTCCAGTGACACGTAATGGATTAGCTCATAAAAATCACCATTTTGCTTTGATGGTAATAGCCATAACAATAACAAATTCCTGATCACTATTTAGATGACTTCCAAAATTAGATGAGGAATTCCTTATTTGGAGGGAAGAGGAGGGATGGGGTTGACCTAAGTGATACCATCATGAACAATGTAATCGCCTGTCCAATCTATTGTGGCCATTTATACACTAATACCGCTGAGAAAGGCATGAACCCATGATTTGCACACAGCTATAGGTAAAATAGTAACTTGTATTCAACTAATTGTATACAATTGTATTTGTGTGATGATAGAGATAAACACTTACAAGATTCGATACACTTACAATGTCTTGCTTGTGAATCAATCATTTATAAGAGGGGAAAAAAGCACCTGTGCAGAGTTGTGGATTTTTGTAGGTGTTAGCAATTTGCATGCGTGAACACCGACCTGATTTAAAAGATGAGATACAACAACAGTAAGCAGAATGGGAAGATGGTTCACTCTGACCAAGAGTGGTAGAACGTTTGAGGGCCCCATCTATAGGTTAGTGTTAGGGTTATTCATACAAAATAACATCTCAATCGATAAAGTTAATAAAAAGAAAAAAGAAAGAACAAACAACAAAGAAAAATGTCTAAAACTGAAAAGTTTAAAAAAAGAAAAAACAGTAAAGAAAGAAGAAATGAAAAAAAAGGAAACGTCTCATTATGGAAATAGAGTGATGGATTTCTTTCCGAATTCATTTTAGACATTGAATTGTACATATTATTTGCTTTCTCCCTTCTCCTAAATACTTGAAATGTTTTTGTTTCGCAATTTTTTTACTCACTAACTTTTGTGTGACAGTGCAGATTTATATTTATTTATTTTTATAAAAATTAATACACATTGGTCTTTATCATAGAGCGGAGGATTATATTTCTTCTTATAGTAAAGATCTTTAAATTATAAATCAACTTATCCTATATAGTAAATGCTGGGATAAGCGGAGAATAACTGCTGTTATTTCAGAGTTTTCCTTCTCCCAGACTAGTTTCACTACCAAGGCTGGAGAGTCTAGTCTACCCAAATTTTACATCCATAGCTAGGGAGGAAGGGGGGGGGGCATACCGTTACCAATTGTATTAAACAAAGTGACTAAAAAAGGGATAAAAAAATTCTGGTTGGTTTATTGGCTCTGCTTTGGGCGGGACTGGTGGTGATTCTTCGGGGTCGTCTGTCTGGCTAGATCGTTGCTAATGATCAATAACTAACGTGAAGACGTTTGTACACAACATACATGTTGTTTATTTTATTATCTTAGGTACATTAATCAGGCAGAGAGAAACAGAGAGAGTTTATCACTAGATGTTTTTAAGTGTTACATTTTAACACATGTAATCTGCTTTGTTTCGAAACGAATTCTCAGTCGCCCGTATACTAATTGATACTATCATGTTGTTCTTTCTGTTTACGTTTTTCTATTCCTGTCGAGTTTAAACTTTTAAACTCAATGCCAGATGCAAATTCGGGGAGTAACTGAAATCTAACTTCAAATGTTTTTTGTCACATGATTAAACTAACCAATCAAATCTTTTATCCTATATGAGCCTACAGGTGATCCCAAATGTCATAACATATCATTGTCAATTACTTAATATAGTACTTAATATAGCAATACCCATGAAAAAATTTAAATTGCTTAAAATATCTGAATCATGGCATATATAGAAAGAGCTCGATGATCTAAGAAAGAATCTTTTTAAATTTTTAAAATCTGACTAAAAATAAGGAAGTTATGACTATTTTTGTGCCTCGCACAATTGGATATTTTCCCCTCTTTAAGACCATATGCGTTTCGTCACATTTTTTACACTAATTTTTCAGTAAAAATGTTATATCTTTGTTAAAACACAAGATTAAGCAATGAAATTTACCATATAAGTGTATTTTTGTACAATGAATCAGAATGTGCCACTGAAAATCTCCAGAAATTAATGGTTTCCAAGTAATCTGCACTAAGTGCACATAAATATGCTGCAATACCTTAAAAATACCATGAATCCATTAAAAGAAAGAAGTTAGAAAACTCAAAGTTGAATTGTAATACATTTTATGTACAAGAAACTAAAATCTAATACTAGAACTGTTTAAAAGTGAATATATTGCAAGATTTCTTTGGCATTATTGTAGATTAACACCTTGCCTCCCCAAAATATGAGATTCTACTTTTTTTATTTAGACAATTACATGTTAACACCCTGAACAACTTGGCAGAAAGAAAGAAACAAAAACAATTATTTTAGAATTTAGAGTGGAGATCAGTTTCACATAAATTGAATATAAATTAATCCCCCATTTCAAGGCCATTCTAGCGTTTTAGGACAGTTAATTATTTTTTCTATGGGAGATAAATCCTGTGCGTTTTTCTTGTTTTGTTTGTTTTTTTCTTTTTTTTTAGACGATTATGAGGGTCTTTGTGGGAGGAGGGAGGGGGGGGGGGCTTACCACTTGAACTTCAGGTTATGTGAACACCCTGAAAACTTAGCAGAAAGAAAAAAAACAATTAATTTAGAATTTAGAGTGAGAGATTAGTTTCACATATATTTAATGTAGAATAATTCACCATTTCCGGGCCATTCTAGCGTTTTAGGGCATTAACCAATTTTTTTCTATGGAAAATAAATCGTGTGCGTTTTTTTTTTATGGGTGTCTGTTTTTTAATTTATTTATTTATTTTTTTTAGACGATTATGTGTGGTTTTAATGGGCTTTTTGTAGGATTGGGGCTTGCCACTCGGACTTAGGGTTAGTGATAAGGTTAAGGAAGGGTTTTTGTTTTCGATGGAGGTTGCCATTCGGACTTAGTGTTAGGGTTAAGGGAGTCTTTTAGGGGGTGGCTTGCCACTCATATTTAAGGTTAATGGTACGATACATTTCAAGAAGGCATTTTTAGGAGGTGGGCTTGTTAGTCGTACCTAGAGTTAGTGGTAGAGTAATTATTTATTTTATGAATTTCACTAAAAGGCAAGAATGGCCGGGAAATCGGAGATCATTTTACATTAAATTTATATGCGAAACTGATCCCCCACTCTAAATTCTAAAATATTGTTATTTTTTTTTTTCGCCAAGACTAAGGGTGTTCACACGTAATCGTCTAAAAAAGTAGAATCTTATTTTTTTTTAAATTGGCGACTAGAAAGTCATTACTACTAGAAGTTCGAAAGTTGAGTGAAAACCAGTATTTCTTGAAGTATTTTTTATAAAAGAACCAAATAGGATTAACTTTTTTAAGCACAAAAAGTATTTTTGTCTTACTTTTAAAAGAAGTTTATAAACGAATTTTACAAAGCTTTACAAGACTTAGCTGCTGCTGATTTATTGTTATATCAGCAATACTAGCAGCCATTGTTGACTTTCGCTCAAAAAAAGGACAATATTTTTTCGGATAAGACAAAACAACGTACAATTATAATTTTAATGCATAAAAAAAGATGAAAGATTAATTTATTTACTAGTTGGGGTACGAAAAATGTAACAACATTTTCTATATTCATATTTTCAAATTTAAAAAAATCGTTCTAGAATGAAAATAAACAAAAATCGCCTCGTGTTTATAGCTGCTATTACTGCAGCTACTACAGTCAGTTTTTCAAACTATAAATAGAAAACGTTTTTGTTTTTTTCGGATAGGGTAATGAATTATTATTACTACCAAAAGAGAACACATATATACAATTATAATTTTAATGCATAAAAAAGTAAAAAGATTGATTTACTAACTAATTGGGCGACGGAAATGTATTTTTCGAAAATGTTCAACCGACGCTGTGTTGAAGTCTTATTTTTAAAATTTCAAAAAAATGAATGAGCCGAATTACTTCGTACACCGACAAACATTAAAAGTGATGCTTTCCTTGATTGGTTTCCAAATTTCAGGACGAAATTCCACACAGAGCAATGGTACGAGACTTTTAAACAAAGGGGGGGGGGGGGGGTAAAAAAAAGTGACGTAAATCGACGAAAATAGCGTTAACATTTGTTTGCCTTTATTTGCTCAAAACTCTTAAAAATATATAATGTATATTATTATTCATGAATGCACCTGAAAGGATATTCATTTCCTAACAAAATGATGGTATTTTGAGCACTTAAAGTGCTTTAGTTTTTAAGATATGACTATTTTAATAGAACTACTCTAAAATCTGTGATTATCCAAACTGTTTTCTCGTTGATGTGTATTGCTACTTAATAACTCAGTAAACTATATCTATAATTAACTCCATGACATATGTTTCTGGCTATCAGCCGTCATCAGCATGGCTAATCTGGTTAAGGATTGAACCCTCAATATTATTGTCTGTAGTCTGACGTTTTACCACCAGACCATAGCACCTTGACGAAATAGGTACGATTTTTTTTATCGCCATAATGTTAAGTTACATAGTTTTGTTATCATTTTTACTGGCGATAGAAACAGAGCAGGGTTTTTTTTTTTTTATTCTTTACCGCTTAGGAAGTGGAAAAATATGAGGGAGAGAGATAGAAGTTTGAATATTAAGATGTTACACACACTTTTTAACTTATTCTATTTTTTTTATGGCTCCGGGCAATGCTGAGTAGCCCTGTTTGTTAATAAAAAATATCAGAATTTAAAGTTCTCATATCTGCCTTCTTTCTCAGCCTATGAACTTTTCAGTACACCCTCATATACAGGGTGCATAAGGTATTTAATGACGCAGTAAATTATACTTATACTTAACTCCAAAAGCATTATAATAAAAATAGATCCAACTGGATTTGATACTAGTTTGCCAATTCCATAGACCGTCTCCCTTCCCACCACTTTTAAAGAGATTCTTCTCAATCTAATTATTATACAGGGTTCATAAGGTATTTGAAAACATGCATTATTTTTACAACAGCAGGAATATCATTTGACTTAATTTTGAAATATAGAAAATATTATCAGCAGCAGCCTATATAATTACACAACAAATGAAGAGGCACACAGTTATCATGTCTATAAAGGCTGAATATAGCAACTTAGTAATAGAACCATTTTTAAAAGTTGCTTGAAATGGAAATCTTTATAATTACACAACACATGAAGAATCTCACAGTTATCATGACTATAAAGGCTGAATATAGCAACTAAGTAATAGAACCATTTTTAAAAGTTGCTTGAAATGGAAATCTGTATAATTTCACACAAATGAAGAGACACACAATTATCATGTCTATAAAGGCTGAATATAGCAACTTAGTAATAGAACGATTTTTAAAAGTTGCTTGAAATGGAGATCTTTATAATTACACAACAAATGAAAAGGCTCACAGTTATCATGACTATAAAGGCTGAATATCGCAACTTAGTAATAGAAACATTTTTTAAAGTTGCTTGAAATGGAAATCTTTATAATTTCACAACAAATGAAGAGGCACACAGTTATCATGGCAATAAAGGCTGAATATAGCAACTTAGTAATAGAACCATTTTTTAAAGTTGCTTGAAATGGAAATCTTTATAATTACACAACAAATGAAGAGGCTCACAGTTATCATGACTATAAAGGCTGAATATAGCAACTTAGTAATAGAAACATTTTTAAAAGTTGCTTGAAATGGAAATCTTTATAATTACACAACAAATGAAGAGGCACACAGTTATCATGGCAATAAAGGCTGAATATAGCAACTTAGTAATAGAAACATTTTTAAAAGTTGCTTGAAATGGAAATCTTTATAATTACACAACAAATGAAGAAGCTCACAGTTATCATGACTATAAAGGCTGAATATAGCAACTTAGTAATAGAACCATTTTTAAAAGTTGCTTGAAATGGAAATCTTTATAATTACACAACAAATGAAGAGGCTCACAGTTATCATGACTATAAAGGCTGAATATAGCAACTTAGTAATAGAAACATTTTTAAAAGTTGCTTGAAATGGAAATCTTTATAATTACACAAAAAATGAAGAAGCTCACAGTTATCATGGCTATAAAGGCTGAATATAGCAACTTAGTAATAGAAACATTTTAAAAAGTTGCTTGAAATGGAAATCTTTATAATTACACAACAAATGAAGAGGCTCACATTTATCATGGCTATAATAGCTGAATATAGCAACTTAGGAATAGAAACATTTTAAAAGTTGCTTGAAATGGAAATCTTTATAATTACACAACAAATGAAGAGGCACACAGTTATCATGTCTATAAAGGCTGAATATAGCAACTTAGTAATAGAACCATTTTTAAAAGTTGCTTGAAATGGAAATCTTTATAATTACACAACACATGAAGAATCTCACAGTTATCATGACTATAAAGGCTGAATATAGCAACTTAGTAATAGAACCATTTTTAAAAGTTGCTTGAAATGGAAATCTGTATAATTTCACACAAATGAAGAGGCACACAATTATCATGTCTATAAAGGCTGAATATAGCAACTTAGTAATAGAAACATTTTTAAAAGTTGCTTGAAATGGAGATCTTTATAATTACACAACAAATGAAAAGGCTCACAGTTATCATGACTATAAAGGCTGAATATCGCAACTTAGTAATAGAAACATTTTTTAAAGTTGCTTGAAATGGAAATCTTTATAATTTCACAACAAATGAAGAGGCACACAGTTATCATGGCAATAAAGGCTGAATATAGCAACTTAGTAATAGAACCATTTTTTAAAGTTGCTTGAAATGGAAATCTTTATAATTACACAACAAATGAAGAGGCTCACAGTTATCATGACTATAAAGGCTGAATATAGCAACTTAGTAATAGAAACATTTTTAAAAGTTGCTTGAAATGGAAATCTTTATAATTACACAACAAATGAAGAGGCACACAGTTATCATGGCAATAAAGGCTGAATATAGCAACTTAGTAATAGAACCATTTTTAAAAGTTGCTTGAAATGGAAATCTTTATAATTACACAACAAATGAAGAAGCTCACAGTTATCATGACTATAAAGGCTGAATATAGCAACTTAGTAATAGAACCATTTTTAAAAGTTGCTTGAAATGGAAATCTTTATAATTACACAACAAATGAAGAGGCTCACAGTTATCATGACTATAAAGGCTGAATATAGCAACTTAGTAATAGAAACATTTTTAAAAGTTGCTTGAAATGGAAATCTTTATAATTACACAACAAATGAAGAGGCACACAGTTATCATGGCAATAAAGGATGAATATAGCAACTTAGTAATAGAACTATTTTTAAAAGTTGCTTGAAATGGAAATCTTTATAATTACACAATAAATGAAGAAGCTCACAGTTATCATGCCTTTAATGACTGAATCAAGCAACTCAGTAATAGAAACATTTTTAAAAGTTGCTTGAAATGGAAATCTTTATAATTACACAAAAAATGAAGAAGCTCACAGTTATCATGGCTATAAAGGCTGAATATAGCAACTTAGTAATAGAAACATTTTAAAAAGTTGCTTGAAATGGAAATCTTTATAATTACACAACAAATGAAGAGGCTCACATTTATCATGGCTATAATAGCTGAATATAGCAACTTAGGAATAGAAACATTTTAAAAGTTGCTTGAAATGAAAATCTTTATAATTACACAACAAATGAAGAGGCTCACAGTTATCATAACTATAAAGGCTGAATATAGCAACTTAGGAATAGAAACATTTTAAAAGTTACTTGAAATAGAAATCTTTATAATTACACAAAAAATAAAGAAGCTCACAGTTATCATGGCTATAAAGGCTGAATATAGCAACTTAGTAATAGAAACATTTTTAAAATTGCTTGAAATGGAAATCTGTATAATTTCACACAAATGAAGAGGCACACAATTATCATGTCTATAAAGGCTGAATATAGCAACTTAGTAATAGAACGATTTTTAAAAGTTGCTTGAAATGGAGATCTTTATAATTACACAACAAATGAAAAGGCTCACAGTTATCATGACTATAAAGGCTGAATATCGCAACTTAGTAATAGAAACATTTTTTAAAGTTGCTTGAAATGGAAATCTTTATAATTTCACAACAAATGAAGAGGCACACAGTTATCATGGCAATAAAGGCTGAATATAGCAACTTAGTAATAGAACCATTTTTTAAAGTTGCTTGAAATGGAAATCTTTATAATTACACAACAAATGAAGAGGCTCACAGTTATCATGACTATAAAGGCTGAATATAGCAACTTAGTAATAGAAACATTTTTAAAAGTTGCTTGAAATGGAAATCTTTATAATTACACAACAAATGAAGAGGCACACAGTTATCATGGCAATAAAGGCTGAATATAGCAACTTAGTAATAGAACCATTTTTAAAAGTTGCTTGAAATGGAAATCTTTATAATTACACAACAAATGAAGAAGCTAACAGTTATCATGACTATAAAGGCTGAATATAGCAACTTAGTAATAGAACCATTTTTTAAAGTTGCTTGAAATGGAAATCTTTATAATTACACAACAAATGAAGAGGCTCACAGTTATCATGCCTATAAAGGCTGAATATAGCAACTTAGTAATAGAAACATTTTTAAAAGTTGCTTGAAATGGAAATCTTTATAATTACACAACAAATGAAGAGGCACACAGTTATCATGGCAATAAAGGCTGAATATAGCAACTTAGTAATAGAAACATTTTTAAAAGTTGCTTGAAATGGAAATCTTTATAATTACACAACAAATGAAGAAGCTCACAGTTATCATGACTATAAAGGCTGAATATAGCAACTTAGTAATAGAACCATTTTTAAAAGTTGCTTGAAATGGAAATCTTTATAATTACACAACAAATGAAGAGGCTCACAGTTATCATGACTATAAAGGCTGAATATAGCAACTTAGTAATAGAAACATTTTTAAAAGTTGCTTGAAATGGAAATCTTTATAATTACACAAAAAATGAAGAAGCTCACAGTTATCATGGCTATAAAGGCTGAATATAGCAACTTAGTAATAGAAACATTTTAAAAAGTTGCTTGAAATGGAAATCTTTATAATTACACAACAAATGAAGAGGCTCACATTTATCATGGCTATAATAGCTGAATATAGCAACTTAGGAATAGAAACATTTTAAAAGTTGCTTGAAATGGAAATCTTTATAATTACACAACAAATGAAGAGGCACACAGTTATCATGTCTATAAAGGCTGAATATAGCAACTTAGTAATAGAACCATTTTTAAAAGTTGCTTGAAATGGAAATCTTTATAATTACACAACACATGAAGAATCTCACAGTTATCATGACTATAAAGGCTGAATATAGCAACTTAGTAATAGAACCATTTTTAAAAGTTGCTTGAAATGTAAATCTGTATAATTTCACACAAATGAAGAGGCACACAATTATCATGTCTATAAAGGCTGAATATAGCAACTTAGTAATAGAACGATTTTTAAAAGTTGCTTGAAATGGAGATCTTTATAATTACACAACAAATGAAAAGGCTCACAGTTATCATGACTATAAAGGCTGAATATCGCAACTTAGTAATAGAAACATTTTTTAAAGTTGCTTGAAATGGAAATCTTTATAATTTCACAACAAATGAAGAGGCACACAGTTATCATGGCAATAAAGGCTGAATATAGCAACTTAGTAATAGAACCATTTTTTAAAGTTGCTTGAAATGGAAATCTTTATAATTACACAACAAATGAAGAGGCTCACAGTTATCATGACTATAAAGGCTGAATATAGCAACTTAGTAATAGAAACATTTTTAAAAGTTGCTTGAAATGGAAATCTTTATAATTACACAACAAATGAAGAGGCACACAGTTATCATGGCAATAAAGGCTGAATATAGCAACTTAGTAATAGAACCATTTTTAAAAGTTGCTTGAAATGGAAATCTTTATAATTACACAACAAATGAAGAAGCTCACAGTTATCATGACTATAAAGGCTGAATATAGCAACTTAGTAATAGAACCATTTTTAAAAGTTGCTTGAAATGGAAATCTTTATAATTACACAACAAATGAAGAGGCTCACAGTTATCATGACTATAAAGGCTGAATATAGCAACTTAGTAATAGAAACATTTTTAAAAGTTGCTTGAAATGGAAATCTTTATAATTACACAACAAATGAAGAGGCACACAGTTATCATGGCAATAAAGGATGAATATAGCAACTTAGTAATAGAACTATTTTTAAAAGTTGCTTGAAATGGAAATCTTTATAATTACACAATAAATGAAGAAGCTCACAGTTATCATGCCTTTAATGACTGAATCAAGCAACTCAGTAATAGAAACATTTTTAAAAGTTGCTTGAAATGGAAATCTTTATAATTACACAAAAAATGAAGAAGCTCACAGTTATCATGGCTATAAAGGCTGAATATAGCAACTTAGTAATAGAAACATTTTAAAAAGTTGCTTGAAATGGAAATCTTTATAATTACACAACAAATGAAGAGGCTCACATTTATCATGGCTATAATAGCTGAATATAGCAACTTAGGAATAGAAACATTTTAAAAGTTGCTTGAAATGAAAATCTTTATAATTACACAACAAATGAAGAGGCTCACAGTTATCATAACTATAAAGGCTGAATATAGCAACTTAGGAATAGAAACATTTTAAAAGTTACTTGAAATAGAAATCTTTATAATTACACAAAAAATAAAGAAGCTCACAGTTATCATGGCTATAAAGGCTGAATATAGCAACTTAGTAATAGAAACATTTTTAAAATTGCTTGAAATGGAAATCTGTATAATTTCACACAAATGAAGAGGCACACAATTATCATGTCTATAAAGGCTGAATATAGCAACTTAGTAATAGAACGATTTTTAAAAGTTGCTTGAAATGGAGATCTTTATAATTACACAACAAATGAAAAGGCTCACAGTTATCATGACTATAAAGGCTGAATATCGCAACTTAGTAATAGAAACATTTTTTAAAGTTGCTTGAAATGGAAATCTTTATAATTTCACAACAAATGAAGAGGCACACAGTTATCATGGCAATAAAGGCTGAATATAGCAACTTAGTAATAGAACCATTTTTTAAAGTTGCTTGAAATGGAAATCTTTATAATTACACAACAAATGAAGAGGCTCACAGTTATCATGACTATAAAGGCTGAATATAGCAACTTAGTAATAGAAACATTTTTAAAAGTTGCTTGAAATGGAAATCTTTATAATTACACAACAAATGAAGAGGCACACAGTTATCATGGCAATAAAGGCTGAATATAGCAACTTAGTAATAGAACCATTTTTAAAAGTTGCTTGAAATGGAAATCTTTATAATTACACAACAAATGAAGAAGCTAACAGTTATCATGACTATAAAGGCTGAATATAGCAACTTAGTAATAGAACCATTTTTAAAAGTTGCTTGAAATGGAAATCTTTATAATTACACAACAAATGAAGAGGCTCACAGTTATCATGACTATAAAGGCTGAATATAGCAACTTAGTAATAGAACTATTTTTAAAAGTTGCTTGAAATGGAAATCTTTATAATTACACAATAAATGAAGAAGCTCACAGTTATCATGCCTTTAATGACTGAATCAAGCAACTCAGTAATAGAAACATTTTTAAAAGTTGCTTGAAATGGAAATCTTTATAATTACACAAAAAATGAAGAAGCTCACAGTTATCATGGCTATAAAGGCTGAATATAGCAACTTAGTAATAGAAACATTTTAAAAAGTTGCTTGAAATGGAAATCTTTATAATTACACAACAAATGAAGAGGCTCACATTTATCATGGCTATAATAGCTGAATATAGCAACTTAGGAATAGAAACATTTTAAAAGTTGCTTGAAATGAAAATCTTTATAATTACACAACAAATGAAGAGGCTCACAGTTATCATAACTATAAAGGCTGAATATAGCAACTTAGGAATAGAAACATTTTAAAAGTTACTTGAAATAGAAATCTTTATAATTACACAAAAAATAAAGAAGCTCACAGTTATCATGGCTATAAAGGCTGAATATAGCAACTTAGTAATAGAAACATTTTTAAAATTGCTTGAAATGGAAATCTTTATAATTAGACAACAAATGAAGAATTTCAGTTATCATGGCTATAAAGGCTTAATATAGCAACTTAGTAATAGAAACATTTTAAAAGTTGCTTGAAATGGAAATCTTTATGATTACACAACAAATGAAGAGGCTCACAATTATCATGACTATAAAGGCTGAATATAGCAACTCAGGAATAGAAACATTTTTAAAAGTTGCTTGAAATGGAAATCTTTATAAATTCACAAAAAATGAAGAAGCTCACACTTATCATGGCTATAAAGGGTGAATATAGCAACTTAGGAATAGAAACATTTTTAAAAGTAGCTTGATCTTTCGTTTACAAAGTTTGCGAGGAGTTTAAGACTTACGATAGAAAAGGTATGACCATTATCAAACTGTAAGCGACACTCTAGACACACTGATAGAGTTAGAATACCTGAATTTATTCGGCAATTAAAGCACACCGTTGGTGGTAATGCTAGAAGACCCCTGAGGTTTATTGCAAAAGAACTGTGTGTGAAAAGTAACGATTTGAAATGTTGTCTACAAAGACATCAGATACAAATCTTATGTGATGAGTCAAAGTTATTTTGAGTCAAAAAAGTTAAGGAAACACACACACAAGGTTCACAGAGGGCAGAAATCGATGACGGACAATTTTCATGATTATATGACCCAATAACTTTCGGCCACCTAGCGCTGCAGATCTCAATCTTTTGGACTACTATGTATAGAGCGTAGTTGAGAAAAAATGTTAATGAGCACTTTTATAACACTAAATAATCCTTAAGTAGTGTGAGTAATGTTCAATAAATATGAGTAATGTTCAAAAGATATGAAAAAGGACCACCAGATGCATGCAGGTAATAATAACTTACATAAAAGCCATTATATAAACGGAAAGAGACCTTAATGATTAAAATTACAAAACAATATATTTATTCTCATCCTCAAAACGTATTTTTTAGTAAAAAAAACATTATCATCTGTTTCTTATAGTCACTTTTGTGAATGTATAAATCTGTCTTCAAATCCGTTATGCACCTTGTGTATGCTTTTGCAGAAAATGACTTTTTCCATCAAAGTATTTTTTCTTTTTAAAGCATCATCTGAATTCAGAATAAGAATCTAGAAGAGATTGGATTTTTCAGTGCACGCAAAGTTATCAAAAGAATGGTACTTCCCCTTCCCCAACACTCCCGCCACAAAGAATTATTAAGGTAATTCCGACTTGATTTTACGGAAAACGAGGTAAAACAAAAACAAACAAAAAAGGTTGACAACGAAAGATTCCTTCAATCTGAGGAATCCCGTTTTGTTATATAAGACACTCTCAAATGAAAAGATTTGACAAATTAAATCCGCGAGAAAATTCCGAAATTAGGAATTGGGATTTTATTATATTTCCCATGAGAAGTTCTTAAAATGAGGGAACAAGAACAGATATTCTTAAAATGCATCCATTCCAATTTGTGCGTTTAGTAATAAACAGATTATTCAGACTACTATTCTCATTTTGATTGCTATTTAAAAATTTTTTATTAGAGTTCACCCCAAACAAGACAGGCCGCCACTGTAGACGTAAGGGCTACTGAGAATTAGGATGAAAGTTTTGAGGGTCTTCCTAAATTGGGAGTTGTGCAGTGAGATGTCTGTTCACATTAGTTTCAAATTTCTGCATGTCGGTACAGTCAGAGAAAGGAGTAGGGAGGGAGTTCCAGAGGCCGGCAGCACGAGGGAAGAAGCTATTGGAGTAGAGGGCTCTCCGGCATCTGAGTATCTCCACAGTGAATGGATGGGATTTTCCTGATTGTTGAGGGGGCACCAGAGCAGCAAGTTCATCAGAGCACAATCCATTGAAGTATTTGTAAAACAGGCACAAGTATGCAACATTGCAGCGATGGGACAGGGGCTGGAACTTGGTAGATAGTGAGGGATCTATTTAATAAGTGACTCTTTTTTTAACCTTTGTCTTTTCATCCGATGTAATCTCAAAATTTCTTCAAGGGCATCTTTTCAAAACAGAGGACCTATATAGAATTTATCGAATTGAATTCTTTATTTAATTAACTAGGGTAGACTGTGATTAGTAATTAATTAAAACTTCTACCCAGTCATGGCTGATGGAATGAGAACTTTCTGTCCCCATGGATTAAATAAAGGGTTCAGTTTGAAATTTTGTATAGGTTTCCGAGTTTGACGTAAAGATTCTTTATAGAAATGTGTACACGCATCTAAAAATATGTCTTGATTTTATTGAAGAGGAGAGGGTCAAGATCAATACCTTACAGAGATTGACAAATTGTTATTCTTATTAACCTGGAGGCATAAAGGTTGCAACTTTAAACCCAAACGAATGTGAATGCGGCCTCTGAGGAATATTCAGTGTATGGATTATCTTTTTTCGCAAGATTTCTGTCTAAGAAAGAGTTGCATTTTTTTAGAGTTATCAATCAATCTTTCTTCCTAACTTATTCTTTCGAGTTGATTTGATGAACCTGCCTTTGGCTTTGATGACAGCGTTGAGAAGGCCTCAGAACCGGCCTTCATTGCTGTCACCTGACTTGGGTCTCCAAAAGCTCTGGTGAGCCTGATCTTTTGTTTATCCTTACTGTGGCCACTGGATCTACTGATGTCTTGTTCTACTGTGCCCCACACAAAAAGGTGAAGGCAGTTGCAGTCAGGAGAGCTGGGAGGCCAGATGTCAGGTGAAGTGTGGTCGGCAAAATTCTCTGACAGGCAGGCCTGGGTCTTCCGGCTGTAATGGCAGGGCATTGTGTCTCTTGCTGCTACACGTATGGCCTACCTGCAACTACCTGGTCGATTTAAGGTTTCACTACCTCGGTCAAAACATGAATGTAGTCATTGGCGTTGAGCCTGAGGCCCTCAGAGAACAATTGGGGTGGCATGACATCACCTTCACTGCTGACGACAATGTACTGACAACATCATATCGTTGATCATGCATTTCTGACCTTTTCTACCATTCATAATAGCTGGTTATTTGTTATATATATATATATATATATATATATATATATATATATATACTGTATTGAGCTGGAGAAATATACTTACCTGATGAGGGTGGAAGTATCAGATGAAGATGCTCATTATCACTGCCGTTGTCTTTGAATAATCCGATGAAAAACATCTGAAGACTTACTGGGTCTGAAATGATAAGGCAATATTAAGATTAAATTTGGGAATTTTTTTAGATGCGGATTCATAATTTTTATTATTTGTATTATTGGATGTATGGTCTAATGCAGGGGCGGGCAACCTTTTCAGAGTGAGGGCCAGATGAGACTTTTGGAAGGAGATCAAAAAATGCATTGAACACTCTACAAATCTGATTTTTTTTTTCAAGAGACTTCTGTATGTGATGTTATAAAAGGCTCGACGAAGAGTCATTTTGGAATCATCAAAAATAATGACGGGGGAAGTAGCGAGTTGATCTAGCATTCGTTTTGACACACCTCACATAAGTTCTATTTTTCATACCCTTTCCTGGTCTCATGTTTCCTCTTTGCCTCTCTCTTTCTCTTTTTCTATTTTTATCTCAGGCCAAGGATTTGAAATTAATAGTTAAAGAAAAAAGAAATATACATGCATCATCGCTCGCTGATATTAATAAATTTTTATCCCACTGTAAATCTTAATTGAAACCTACTTTTACGTCTATGTCACAAAATGGTATGAGTTTTACTGGGAGGTCTGCGGGCCGGATTGCAATAATAAAGCATAGCAGGGTGGCGGGCCAGACACTAAGTCTTTGCGGGCTGGATGTGGCCTGAGGGCCTGAGGTTGCCCGCCCCTGGTCTAATGGTTAGAAGCAGTGGTTAGCAATCAGCTCTACGTCTGAGAAGGTGACACTAAGAACACTCTTTCTTACCTTGACAGAGTTTGAAATCTAGTGGGAGATGATCACTTCTGTTCTCTGCAGCCCTTTTCTCACAGAAAGAAATGTTGCTAGTCTTTCTCTACTCTATCATTATTTGCATGAAAGGTGCTCGACTGAGCTATAATCTCCGGTTCCTGCTTGTAAAACATTGATAGCAAGAACTCGTTTTATTATCACAACTGAAAAGAACTTTGCTTTCTTCTGCCACATGCCTAATATCAAATGTAATTTCCATGAACAGGTTCCATGAACAGTTTCTTTCAAAGAACTTTCCATATGTGGATCATGTTGCCACAAGACTGCTTCCCTGAAGGATACAACATGGTTATCTTCAAATCTAATGTCAATAAACACTTGTCATAAATGATCCTCATGAGTCATCAAATTTCATTCATTCGATTTATTGTTTTCAATCTTCTCATAATATTCTTCATTATTCAACTGACAATAAATCCATCTTTTTTTATGGAAATCGCTCCAGACAAGGCATGAAGCCATTTGATGTAAGGAGTTAAAAAGAACAAAAGATGATTATCACAAACACTAGAGATGTGTATGTGCCTTAGTCTTGAAAAGACCGAGGCTATAGGTAGGGGGAAAACAGTCAGCAGGAAGAGAGTTCCACAAGCCTGAAGTTCTTGGAAAGAAGCTACTGAAATAGGAAGCTGTATTACAATAAGGTATTGAAACAGCGAATTGATGGAGACCACTAGACCAACGAATCAAACGAACTGGAACAAAAGAAGCATGGAATAGATCACATAATTCTGAAGAACACATGCCATAATAGTATTTATAGAAAAGACTGAAACTAGCAACATCATGTCTATGAGAAAGAGGGTGCAGAGAAGAAGAAAGGGTGTGGCCAATCAAATTACAGATACGTTTCTGCACCTTATCAAGAACCCTCAAATGGGACAGAGAGTCACCAGTCCAAATATGACAACAGTACTCCATACATGGTCTGATCATAGATTTGTAGAGATAGAGAATAGCCTCAGGTATGAGAAAGTGTTTTGAGCACTAGAGAGAACCGACTTCATGAGAAAGAGAAATGGATCTAATGTATGAACTCCAAGAAAGATTTGATGAGAGAGAAAGACCAAGAAGTTTCAGAGTCGATTTCTTCTCAAGAGTAGAGCCATCCATGAGAATCTCAGGAAGAAACACTTAACACTTATCCCCGAATCGATTATAGCCTTGATAAATGGTGACTAATTAGTAATTTTAAAAAAATAAAAAATAAAAGTGAGAATCCTTACTGCAACAATAACTAAGCATAACAAATTAACACTTCTACCTGATCAAGGCTGACGGAATGTGAACAATCTACCTCCATGAATTTAATAATAATTCTCTACCAAAAGGTTCATGTAGATGACCTAAGACTCTTTTGGCCTTGTGCCATCTATGTTCTGCTTTAATGGATATATATATATATATATATATATATGCATATATACATATATATTATATATATATGCATATATATATACATAAATGCACATATATATATAAATGCATATATATATATATATATAAATGCATATATATATATATATATATATATATATATATATATATATATTTGTGTTATAATGGAATAATTACAGGAAGAAATTCGGGTATGAGAGCTCAATGTGGTAAACACAGCAAGAATCACATAAAATATAATAACACGAAATTACATAATTGTCGATGCAATAATTTATTTAAACCTTGTGGTTTCCTCAAGCATCAAACTAGACAATTACATTTTTGAGACTGACAGAAAACTGAATTCACCTTCAACAATTCAAATACAACCAGAGAGAGTGGTGGTCGCAACCAATCTGAACATCTCTTACAGAGCGAGGGGGAATTAAAATCTTATATTTAACTAAGGCGATCGAAAGGGATCGTATTGTTTTTTTTTAAAATAATAACGGCTGTGTTTAAAACACATATTCTTTTGACACTTACGACTTGGTGATATAAAACGTATAGACGCCTCTACACACACACACCCACATATATACACATCCTACGATCACGCACACACGCAAAAATATTTTTGGGGGGCATATAAATTTGGCTAGACTTGTGTTCTCAACCTGATAGGAAAAAGAAAGGAAGAAAGAAAAGAAGAGAAACAGGCAGACGTTTGCGTGTCATCGACCGACTGACAAACTGTGGAAGGTTTACATTTGACAGGTTTTCATTCTGTCTAGATCCGAGAGATAGCATATATTTGAAAAATAAAAATTATTTAAGATTATATTTGAATCTATTTATATATATACATATATATAAATATATATATATATATATATATATATATATATATATATATGTAAGAAAGGAAGGATGAGAGTAATCTGACGTAATGGGAAATGAAAAAGGAAAAACCAAGAGATATTTTTTATATATTCATCAACGTTTCGTCTTTATTGTAAGACTTCCTCAGGATGATAATTTGAAGAAAAATGTCATGCAAATACATTGAAATTTGGGATTGACATGATGGAGAGATGAAGGAAAGTAGTAGCCGTGGTTACTCTGAGCGCATTTTCATTCTTCGCCACCACTGACTTCTCACAGCCTGGATTCTCCTCCAGCGCTCATAGTAGCCACGACTACTACTTTCCTTCATCTCTCCATCATGTCAACCCTAAATTTCGATGTACCTGCATGACATTTTTTTTCAAATTATCATCCTGAGGACCAACTGATCCATGACCTTTCCACCGACTGGAGGGGAGATGGTCTAATTGTCCCGGAGCAGACAGGAAGACAGAAGAGCTGGTACACGATCAGGATAAAGACCAGAGTCGAATCCCTAAAAACATCTTGCGACCAATATCGTCTAGCTTGCCTTCAAGCTGCAAGTTCTCCACACAGCGGTGCGTGGCTAACAGCCTTCCCATCATCAGCTGTTGGTAACCTGGTTGATGACAATTGCCTGAGATTCGCTGTAGCTCTGCGCACAGATTCTAGAGTTTGCAGCAGTCACAGGTGCAGTTGTGGCCTGCCGGTCGACATATATGGACTCCACACTCTTTCGTGTAGAAGGAGCACCGGCAGATTTCGGAGACACAGCTCTCTCAATGATGTCAGCTATCGAGCACTAGACATCGTTGGCTTCTCGTTGATCCTTGAACCGGTTGGCCTTGACAGAGGGGGATGGCAAACGACCTGATGGCCTGACGGTGTTTCCCTTTACAAAGGGTAAGTCACTGATATGGGATGTGATCTGTGTCGACACTTTTGCGTCTTCTTCAGTGATAAAATCGGCAACAAACCCTGGACATGCGGCAGCATGAGCAGAGAGCCGCGAGTGGTCAAAATATGCCCATCTTTTCGACAGATTTGTATTTAAACCGATCGCTGTGGAGACGAGTGGAGTGATTGGCTCTTCCACACGCGACTTCTTCGGCAGCCTTGGTCTATTAATTACACCGGAAACAATCGTGAATTGACTTGGCTTTATGAGCGCCTCTCTATCGCCATTATTCGTGGAAACGCCTTTAGTCTGCTCTCGGCCTGTCAAGCCAGCTGAACATTCGAAAAAAACTATTGACTGTGATACGATTATATATAAGGAATTGGGATTTCTCGATATTGAACTAAACAATGTCCAAGTGACGAATAAGGGATTTATTAATTATTTATTGAATTATTAATCTTATAGTTTACTTTTTCACCGAATGGATCAGTGTAATATATTTGTTTCTTATTTTTTATTTGTGATTGAATAAAAAAATAAATTATTCTTAAAAAAAAAAAAGTAATTAATTCCTTTTTTTTTTTCCAAGAAGGATGAAAATGGCTAACTTGTTTATGAAGAAACCAAAATGTATTCTGGTGGATTTAATTTTGTAATTAAATTATTTTTTAACAGAATTTTAAAAATATCACACATCCATGAAAATGTCTTCTAATTTTATTAATATAAGGATAAACGGGATCTTGTGGAATAGAATTTGAAGCTTTGTCATCCTTTAAGGCTTAAAATAATAGCGACAAGAAGAGAATCTCATTAAAATTCCTGACATGTAAATGTGTACGTGTTAACGAGTAATAATTAACGATATTTCATCCACAGATTTCGTGTTGGACGATTAATTGTATTAGAACGGTTTAATGTTTCTTGGAAATCTATTTGAAAATCTTTTCATATGATCAATATTCCAAGTGATTTGCAATTACATGTAAACCACCTGCCCCCCCCCCTCCCTCTCCTTGTTTTTACATTTGTTGCTTCGTTAACATTCATTTATTTGGAATTCTCTTATTTTAATCAATAATCTTATTTCAATTTTTAAAACTCTTATACACACACACACATATATATATATATATATATATATATATATATTGCTGTAATATATTACGGACTATTTGCTTAAAACCCGACGTGCAACAAGGAATTGACTCATTTACAATCTCGAGTCATATTCACTCGCTATATCACCTGAAAATCTTGGAGACGATTCAGGTTCGTTTAAAGCGACCCTCCCTTTGTAAACAGAGGGAGTGTCTATTAGGATTAAGTGTGATCAGTCTCTAAGACATGTCCCTCATTGTACATATACCACAACGCTGTTTTTATTTTAAATATACAGTTTTTTTGTTGTTTTTTTTTCTCCCTTTTAAAAAGAATCACTTGATACAGCTCCTGTTGAGTTAGGGCAAAACCGGTCGGCTGGCTTTTTTCTTATTTTTTAACTTTTAATCATGAATTTGATCATTCATATCTTCCCTTCATGCTTGCAATAATAAAATTCTGTCCTCCCCCCAAAAATCATGAAATAAATCTCGACGCAGAATACTTGAAGCAGCACTCATCACAAACTCCAACACCATCAAACAACGAAATGGTTTCTATAATTTATCTCCACTGATTAGCAAACTCATTATGGTGGAACAAAAATGAACATCGGAACCCGGATAACCATCCCATACCACATTTTCTATTAATAAATAACTAAACAATCAGAATAAATAAAGACACTCACACATAACTAAACCAATTAGATTTCATTTCCATTTCTTCTCAAACTTTTTATACATATCGCACATGCATACAATATCTATGCTCATAATTATATTGATGGTATTTGGTTAATTAATAATACACTAATAATTAAATAAATGGGAATAAATGAACACATTCAGCATAATATAAGACACAATGAATATGATATCCTCACGTTTTTACTTATATTCACATATTACATATACACACACTTATATAATCATAGATACTTTTAATAATTACTGATCAATTAATAATACACAAGTAAAGAACTAAATAAATATAAATAAACACATTCATACATAAATAAATTAACGAGTTGCATTATTCCCAACCCATTTTATACACATTTCCACATATTAGAAGAAATTTAATAGACACAAAGTAATCAAATAAATAGGAATAAATTAATACACTCACACCTGAATAAATAAACTAATGAGTATGATGTCTCCCTTCTCTCCTTATCCGAAACTTTTTGATTTTTAATCAGAATTTGCATTTCAAAATAGTAAAAAATCTCCACGCTTTTACATTCATATAAAAATTATAATTCTTTTTCTTTCTTTTCTTTTCTATCTTCTTCCCCCTTACCAATTCAGAACATTATGTTAGACTCAGACTTCATCCCCCACTCCCACATCCACTGTCGGCCAAACTCGACTGTGACATATTTTGACCCAGACAAACTCCCTAGCTAAAAATAGATATGGGAAGCTAACAAGTCCAAGCCGTCATCTCATTCACCTCGCGTCCCTTGAATGAGATGGACTACTGCTGATAACAGCCAAATCAAAATCATGATTTTCATTTTTTGCTTGTTCACATCTACAGCCATGCCGAAATTTGGACAATTTCTGGCAAATCATAATCAATATCTGTATGATTTTTCTACATTGTTTCTTCATCCTGATGAAGTCTTTTAATAAAGACGAAACGTTGATGAATACATAAATAATATAGTTTTTGGTTTTCCCTTTTCATTACGTCGGATCATTTTATCCCCATTTTTATTCATATATATATATATATATATATATATATATATATATATATATATATATATATATGTATATATCTATGTATATATACATATAAATATATATATATATATATATATATATATATATGTTGACGATTTTGGGAAAGTGAAAATTCGATGTGTTGATGCATGGTTGTCGCTTTTTTGAATAGAATGGTTATCTTAAAAACTTGGTATCAATAAAGGTCCATTTCGTCTGCGAAACAATCGTACACTAAACAGTTGCTTATGTTGAATTCTTAGACCGTATATAAATGAATGTCATACATTTGTTTATCTCTAAACTCTCTCTCTCTCTCATATATATATATATATATATATATATATATATATATATATATATATATATATATATATATATATATATATATATATATATATATATAATTGTTCATGATGGTCGTGAGGGTTAAGACGTCGGAATTTGAGTTATGAACATGACTTGTTCCATGGTTTCGAATCCTACGACCTACTTGAATAATTATCTCTACACTGACGATTCCGTAAAGATGAAACATATACGTATGCAGATAAACAAATATATATATATATATAATATAGTCATTCACAGAAAGCTTTTTCGTTGTATTACATTATAATACTTTTATCCTCATCTTTATAGTCTCATGTTCACAAGGTTTCGGCTGTTGTACTCTCCAGTCTTTTTCAGGTTTGTAGTCATGGTTGTAAACATGACAATAGACAAGAAAAGGAAAGTAGTCGAAAACATGTCACTGATGTAAATATCTTTTTGACTGTTTTTTAACTTTCCTTTCTGAAATGATAATATTCGATAATGAAGTGAAAGTTACGGAAGGTTAAGATTTTTGTTTAAAACAGAATTCTCATTTTTTGTTTTTTTTTGTTTATTTAATTGATCATTATGGCAGCATTTTTTTTCTGGAGTGTTCCGAAGAGAGTATCCTAGCAACTCTTGGGATCGTTATTGATCCCTTGGGGCTGATGCCGTAGATCCTATGCATTCTTTAGAATCATAGATTCTCCATCGGAAAAGGAAATTGAACTAATAGACAGTTATTTCATAACAAATAACAAATATCTGCACTATTTGATTTCCAAACAGATATTTGTCATTTTGTATTCATTTCGGTAGATGTGTCCAAGTAATAATGTCAAAAGAAGAATTGTCCGATTCTCTTTATGGAATCTATACTTATACTAGTTAAAGTACCCGTCTACACCATGTTCACAAAGTCTTCTAAACATTTCTGGGATTAACATATCTTTCTATTCGGTACTGTCTTAGATTAGGACCCATGCTAAAATCGACTTGGCGTCGGTACTTTCCGGATGTTTACGTAAACCGCCGAAAGTATCGAAGCGGTTAGCCAATCAAATTGCGAGAAAATAAGCAGTCAACATTTCACCCGATTGAAATGAATAAGCAGATGACATGTCAACATTTAAACTGATTGAAACGCGATAAAAAATGTTCAGGCAAAAAAAAACTTTAATACCAAACCCTAAACTCCTAACAAAACCAAAAATAATTTACAGTAAAAAAAAAAACCTAACCTTAATGACTCCATTTTTACATGATTATAAACCAAAAATAATTTTCAGTAAAAAAATAAACACTTAAAAAATATAATTTATCACCTGTTTATTTTTATTTCTTCATTAAAAAAAATAAATATTTCTTCCATACAATTTGACAAAATGTTTTTATTTGATTTTTTTTTCTTTAATTTTTTGGTTAATGTTTTTTTTCCCTCACTTGTAAATCCAGCCTCGTTTTCGATTTTTGGGATACAGATTGGTCAACCAACCGACTTGGCGTCAGTACTTTCCAGCGGTTTACGTAAACATCCGGAAAGTACCAAGTCGATTTTAGCGTGGGTCCTAATCTAAGAAAGCACCTTTTATTCTATAATTATTAACCAATAGCATACACACAAACACACAAGTCACACCTCAAAATTATACCTCAAAATTCAAGCTAGTACATTTTTCAGCAAAAATCGGCTCAAGACAAAAAAGGAAGAAATTGTAAAAATACCAATTCATGTGGCGTGTTTTCGACTATGTCCACACATTAAAACACTTTTAGCACACCAAAAACAAACTCCTTTTCGGTTATAGGATCATAGGAACTTGAAATTCTGTAGGACGATTGTTAGATAGTGAAAAGGGGAGGCCAGAGATACCGAAAGCTCTCATTGTCGAGCAAAACCATGTGACACAGAAAATAGTTAAGTCAAGACAATCTCCATTGATGGAGATGATCGTTCGAAGAATTGTAAAGTTCTTGGAAGTCTATTCACAACAAAAACTCGTCTAGCAACAACCGCTGTCAATAATTTCCCTTTCTCTCTGTTTTTACCTAAAAATAAACAGAACTTCCATAAGAAACATTTGTGGAACACAATACCGTGGGGCTACTTCCCAGCTGACTACATCATGGTCGTTTTCAAGTCCAATGTAAACATTCTTGTTCAGCCATCTTCTTAAATAATCAAATTCTGACCGGTTACAACCATCGTTACGAATCCTCACAAGGTCTCACCGTCCA
>OY744529.1:33983884-34013884 GCA_963556195.1 Sepiola atlantica | reverse complement strand
CAACAATTTTTTTTTTATATAGATATTTAATAAAGACGCAGTGGTGTAATATATTGCATTGTTTTAGTGCGATTTTTGCTAGGTGCCTGCTTAGGGTATTATATCCGAGCCTGATGGTAATGTTTGATGATGATGAAAGGAGTGTAGTCGCGCTTTCAATGCATTTGCGGCGTGAGGGAGAGTGTTCGCTTTTGAGGAGAGTGCAGTCTGAAAAGTTTAGATTGTGGGTGAAAGTGTTCCTGTGTATCACTAGAGCGGTAGTGGAAATGCTGTGTTTGAGGTTCCGCTTGTGTTCGTATATGCGAGATTTTACGTTTCTGGACGTTTTCGCTAACACGAACGAAACCGGTCAAATCTCTTGTTTTCGTTTTTCTCCTGCACTTCAACCTGTTTTCTGTTTGTCATTTTTCACAAACACACACACACACACACACATATATATATATATATATATATATATATGATAAAGAATGGAAAAAGTGTTCCGACATAATGTAAATTGAAAAAGGAAAAACCTAAATAAATAATAATAACATAAATAATAAAATAAATAAATGGATACATCAACACATAAATAAATAAATAAATAATTATATCCATCTCTGTTTCTTAAACTCTTTACGTATGTCATCAACCTACATTTATGATTTATTTCAAATTATGGACAAAACCACACTTTTTAATACTCTTAAAACTTTTTATTTCAAGTCAATCACCCGAGCACATCACAACATAAATAATATTTATTCCCCTTTTTAATTTATTTTTCCACACATTGGGTGCGATTTTACATGACTGTTTAGTGCATATATATGTATATGCTTAATTGTGTATATGTTTGTATGCTTATATATATATATATATATATATATATATGTATGTGTATAAGTGTCAAATGTGGATACCTTCCCCACGTCTGATCTTGTTCTCGTCCTCTCCTCCTCCTTCGCCCCCTCCCTCCTTACACAACCTTGATGATTTTCAACCCTCCTGCTCTCTCATTTCATGGCTAAATTTAAAAAGATTCAATAAACATATCTTATGTCTCCTCCTCACGCTTCATAGTTTAAATTAATTCTAACCTCTACCAATGTCCGCCCCCCTCACTCCTTCCACAATTATTGTAATGTCTCTCCCCCTACCTTATGATCTTATAACCTCAACCGCCACCATTCCCCACACTCTCCATTGGCAACTCAATTGCCCACTGCCACCATCTATTTGCATCTCATAATTCATTTTTTTTCATAAGCGGCTCCAAATTTAAGCTCACACCCGCCAGCACCTCTTGTTTCAAACAGTTCGTATTTGTGTTTGTTTTTTCTTCAGACAATCATCCTGAGGAAGTCTTATAATAAAGATGAAACACCGATGAATACATAAATAATATTTTTGGTTTTTCCTTTTGCAATTTCCATATATATATATATAAAATAACAAATATTCACGAATAGATTTTGATACCAGAAAGTTAGCTAACAATCAGGTTTTCGTACATTAGCATGTGTTTTTTGCATGAAAACCAACAAATTAGCGTAGATTAACCCTTTTCTGCTTGCAAGTTGGTGGATTGTTTTTTAATATTTCAGTTTTGTATAAAGTTTGCGTAAATTTGGAATATGAATGCGTTTGTATGAGTCGCATTTAATATGAATCTTACAGATTTATTAGCGTTTTTAATTGCGTTTTTTGTCATATTGGCCTTAGTTGGACTTATATCATTATCATATTTGTAAGTTCGAATTCATGAAGAAAAGGTTAAGTCAATTCTTATGCTGAAAATCCACGAATTTGTGAAACTGCCCATGAATAGCGGGAATTCTATATATATATATATATATATATATATATATGCACGATCCGAACGCCGTTTCGTAGATCACTCTATACTACTTGGTATCTAGCCGCCGATTCGCTATTTACATTTAAAGTTCCTCTATATTTACTAACTGATTGGCTATGGCCGATGGATAAGATCCTCGATAACGAATCAGTGGCGATTTGTGATCGGGGTTCGCGCCCACAGACCGTTGAAAATTAGTTCCTACACTGAAGATTGTATTAGCATGAAACATCGATGTCTGTAGGTATTTAAAAATAATTAATATTTATTTATAAATATTATTGTTTATATATATATATATATTTATGTAAACATTGTTAAAAATAACAGAATTCATTTGTTTAATTATATCTTATTTCATTTTTTTCAATTTTTCTGATGGTCTTTTTTGTCTTAAAATCAAAAATTGAATAAATGTTCCATACGTTTCACAAACGTTTTTGATTCTTCGTCGAATATTCCTCAGTTGTTAAAAGCAAATGAACAAAAAAGCTGGAGAAAGAAGAGAATTTTAAAAAGACATCAGAGAAACGCGCAGAGAACATTTTGCATTGTTCCAGGAAGTAGTTGCCGATTTAAATTCAGCAACGCTGGATGGCATCACAGAACAAAATCGCATTACATTAAGCATTTTAAAATGTTACCACTGGTTTCATATGTGATGTTATTAATTTTAGGTTGTTGTGTTTTTATGTAGATAGCTTCCAGTATTTTTAATTTTTTTTAAATTGGTTTCAGAATGTATAATTTTGGTGTTATTAACTAGAATTTGTCTTAAATCAGAGGGAGGGCAGTTATGTTTTTGTAGATGTTGGTAAATTGAGCTAGATTTTACAAGATGCATGGTGAGGCAGCGGGATAGGCTAGTGCTTTTGACACCTGAGGATGATTCGACAAAGAATCGAAAAACGTTTGTGAAACCTATGGAACATTTATTAATTTTTTTGATTTTAATACAAAAAAGATGATCAGAAAAATTGAAAAAATAAAAAAAGGTATTATTTAACATACAAATTCTGTTATTTTTAACAATGTTTGCATGATTGAGAAAATGCTGCCTAAATAAACACAATTCATATATATATATATATATATATATATATATATATATATATATGTAATTAATATTTATTAACTAAACTGCTCCTTGTTTTGAACAACTGAAGATATCGATTTGCTTCCATTTGCAGGTCTTATCAATTTTCGTTGACTTACCATATATATATATATGTCTCAGAAGTTTTTCAGCCATTAAAACTATATGGTAAAAAACAAAAACACTTACTTATCTTATAAGTCAATTTACTTTTTACAGCCACTATATTAGTTTGCTTCCAAGAATTTACACTAGTCTTAACATTATTTAAGGGATCATCAGTTGTTTACCATGAAAAAGTGTTTATATATATAGTTTCACTCTTATGATATATCCAGATATAAAGGTAATTAAAATATATATCTGAAATCTCAATTTACATTAAATAAGCAGATGAAATAAAATAACTAATTATCAGTCATTAAAAGTGGAATCGACTTTACATTTGCCATTGAATTCAGCTAAACATTGTAAATCTCTTCCTCAATTCAGTTTCAAAATTACACATATCTTTCTGATAAAAACAGAATTTTTTCATAAAATTAACAGGTCACATTTTTCAAAGAAAAATTACATCAATAATTACAGTTTAATTTCATAAGTAATACAATACTCTAAGTAGATGAGAGCTCGGGAATGTTCTTACGGAGAAAAGCTAAAGAGGTTTATGTCATTCAAAGTCTTTGATCTTTGCATTCCTAATTGAACTTTATTTCATATTTTTCTATTTTAAAAAAAATTTTTTTTAAAATAGCAAAGTTTAATTATTTGGTATACATGTTTTTAAAATATAATCTAAACACTTAGTTTTTTATATTTATCTTACTCTCATATATAATTCATATACTTTTATGTAAGTTATGTATCACTCGGGTTAATATGCTTTTAGAAAGCCTCAACATACTATTACTATTAATGAACATACTACTACTACTACTACTATTAATAGGTTTTATCTTCCCAAATTACAGTTTCATATAATAGCATTACATATTTTACACAATTAAAAATCGTCGTTCTTCTTTTTGGCTTTCCTAATCTTCCATATTCAGTAAAGTGAGATCTTTCCCTATTCCATGTATGAGTATACCTTTCTATCCAAAAGCTACATATACATTTAGGCACTTGTGCAGTTTAGTAAACAGCGGCAGATAATCCACAGGAAGTAACGACCAACAGATTAAAACATTTTAATAAATTTATTTATTTAATAAAATATAGCTTCTGAAAGAAAAACATTGTAATAAAATAAAGTTTATTTTCAATAAAGTAACATTTTGGCCAAAACATTGTAATAAAATATAGTTTCTGAAATTGACTGATTTTTTTATTTTAATAATTTAAAATGTTATAAAACGAACATAATAATAATAAAACTGTATTTTAGTTTTATAAAATAGCTTAAATAAAAACATGGTTTAGTTAAAGGCAAATGATGACATCATAAAATGGTATGAAAATAGCTGGAGTAAAAAAAATGGTTGAAAATAGCTTGAATACAAACAGGTATGAAAATAGCTTCAAGAAAAAATGGTATGAAAATAACTTAGAATAAAAACATGGTTTAGTTAAAGGGAAATGATGACATCATAAAATGGCATGAAAGTAGCTTCAGTAAAAAATGGTAAAAACTAGCTTAGAAGAAATTGCATGAAATAGCTTGAGTACAAAATGTTATGAAAATAGCTTAGGTAAAAAATAGTAGATAATAGCTTGAGTAAAAAATGGTATCAAAATAGCTTTAATAAAAATAGTAGAATTAAGCTTAGTAGAAAATGGTAGAAAATAGCTTGAGTAAAAAGAATGGTAAAAAATAGCTTGAGTAAAAAAAAATGGAAGAAAATAGCTTAAGTAAAAAAAATGATAGAAAATAGCTTAAGTAAAAAAATGGAAGAAAATAGTTGAGTAAAAAAAATGGTAGAAAATAGTTGAGTAAAAAAATGGTAGAAAATAGCTTGAATACAAAATGGTATGAAAATAGCTCAAAATAAAAAAAAACGGTTTAGCTAAAGGCAAATGATGAGAACATAAAATCCTAATAGTAAAGATATAAAAAAGAAAAAAAGTTAATTTTACATCTTTCAATTTTCCATATAATTTTAAATTTCTGATATCATTTGAAATCTTTCTTATCATTTGATATTTTCCATATCATTTGAATGATATATTATGCACTTTTCTCATTAAGTTATGCAATTGAAAATTTGATTTGAGATTAAGTAGAATATTCTAGAAAATGCATAAATCTCTATGAATATTAGAAATGTGTGTGTGCATGCATGTTTGTCTGTGTGTCTGCTAAATACTTTTAGGCTATTAGATCTAGGGACATGAAATTTGGTAGGAATGGTTCCTTACCTTTGCAGATTGCCCCCAAATTATGTATATTTATCGTTTCTCTTATAAAGTTGTTTTTAAGGGATTATCTACTAAAAATTTGGTGCTTTGTTACATTAGGACCGACGCTAACTTTGACCCTGTTGTTAGGGTTAAAGTGGGGGGTTAGGGTTAGGATTTAGGGTTTAGAATTAGGGTCGGGTTAGGGTCAAAGTGAGGGTTAGGATTAGCATTAGGGTCGGGTTAGGGTCAAAGTGGTGATTAGTGTTAGGGTTTAGGGTTAAGGTTAGGGTTAGAGTTAGGGTTAGGGTTTAGTATTAAGGTCAAAGTAAGGGTTAGGGTTTAGGGTTTAGGATTAGGGTTAGGGTCAGGTTAGGATTAGCATTAGAGTTAGGGTTAGCGTTAGAGTTTAGGGTCGGGTTAGGGTCAAAGTGGGGGGTTAGCGTTAGGGGTTAGGGTCAAAGTTAGTGTGGGCCCTAATGTAACAAATACCAAAAATTTATTTACACTGAATTTTAATGAGATTTAAACCATACATTAAAAAATATATAAATGAATTGACCATAGTCGAGGATGATCCAAAGGCTCCCTTTCTGTTGGCTACTACACCAAGATGTAGGGGAGAGTGTCACTCCTTTCCCTGGATTATTCCATTTACCCCTAATCCTTATCTTATAATGCTGAGTGTTTATGAAAGTGACATCAAGCGTCAGTTTTTTAGTCTTTGGTATGACTTGACCGAAGATTGAACCCCAGTTTCTCACTCTAACCATTTAAAATATAAATTTGCTAAAGGAATCCAATATTGATATGTCGGTGATCAGCAATAACTCACCAACCAGAATAATTTTGACCCTGCCATTTATTAAAAGTATGTAATTACTTATATAACAGAACATAGATTTTTCTTACCTGATTCGATTGTGACCATTTCAACCATGTCGCCAGTTTCAATGCTCGAATTTTCTGAGCTATTAGTCATCTGGCTTATGCTATATCCTCCCCCTCCTCCTCCTCCTTCTGATATTATTTCATTAAAGGAACATATACCAACAACTTGGATACGCTGTAGGAAGAAAAGAAAAAAAGAGAAAAGAGGGGGAATTACAATGTACCCTGCAAAGTTGAATAATCTTATATAGAGTAGAAAGTAGACCGTGGGTTTATTTTCGACAGCCTCGTGACTCTCGCTTACCTTATTTTATCCTGTAGTCCTCACATTCCGTGTTCGATGTTTCTGACAAAGGGGGAAGAACTGCTGTTTTCTGGGTCAGAATCTATCCATCTAGCACTTATCGTTGGATGTTTTTGACCTTGAAGTAGTATTTTTTTTTTTATCTCTTTACATCAAGTGGCTTCATGTCTTGTCTGGAGCGATTTTCATTAAAAATAATAATAATAAAATAAAAATACCCAACGACAGGAGTTAGGTATGTTTTCGCCTCTCATTCTCTTCGTCAAGATTTACACTGCTGTTTTGGTTATTCACTCAGACAGGAGATGGACCACGTTTATCCATGATGAAAGCGATGACAATCACTTCATCATAAAAAATACTTTATCAACTTCACTTTGGATCCATTTTCCTTGACTATGAGTTGCTTCTGAATAATGTTAACATATGATCTATATTGTTGGCTAGAAATAAAATACCCGTGTTCGATACATCAATACGTTGTGTGCAGTACAATTTGCACACTATTTCATAGCTCTGTATTTCACCATAGGAAGAGCAGAATGCCTTTTTACGCAAGGTATCCACAATTACCTAGACTGATTTAAACAGTGGATTTTCCATGCAAAGCCAATTTGAAAATGGATAATGACATCTTGTGGTTGGACTGCCTGTATGATTGCATTCGCCACCTGGCCTGGTGGTGCGGCATGCACTCTTGGCAGATCAGTTAGCCAAGATAATTTTAATGACGTCAGTTTTTGAAGTTTTTCGTAGGGAGGTGTCGTCGGCCTCCCACATATACCAACTGGTATTACTGTTACATAGTCCGACAGTTCTCGTTTTTCATACTCGTCCCGGAACGGGCCGTGGCAGTTCTCGTTTAAACACTCGTCATTTTTTTAACACCAAAAATCATATAGTTGGCATACCTTTAAATTTCTCGCACCTTCAATCTTTCCTCGTCGCGTAGAGGGGTGCGTCGTCTAGTGGTTGAATTCTTTCTTCTTTCTTTCTGCCGTGAACCACGCCACTGCAACACAAAAGCTCCATGACCGACTTAGAAGACAAACAATCTTTTAAACTTAATTTCTGTTTTATTTCAGGCGTTAGTTATCTATCGGCTTGGAGATATTCACCAACGTTAGAGAGAGAGAGAGAGAGAGCAAATTACTGCTTTCGTAATTACTTATCAATTATTTCCTTAACCATTCGTGGAGGGGGGAAAAGAGATCTTTCGCCTGTATTTTCTTAGGGAATCAATTCCTCTAATAATGTTGCGGACTACATCTTAAATCACGTCTCATAGGCTCGCCTCCAAAACCCAGACTGGCAAAACTCTCAGCTTCTCACGAAGAACGAGTGACGTCACAGATCCCACGTGCGACACTCATGCGCAAACATTTCCTTCACTCATGTTTTCTGACCTCTTGACCCGGTGTTCATCAACGTTCACTATGACAGCACCTGTGAGCTCCAACCATGAGAACAGCCCTATTCTGCACCCGACTGCACGGGTCCACCCGCACTAAATCGCACAAGTCAAACCAACGATTTCCAACAGATACGCCCACTTCAAGATGCGTCCGTTCCCACAGGGCCATTATCCAACATTACAAAATGGTCAATTATCTGGTACTTAAATTTGGTGATCTAACGAGAACGTGTGTCCGATTGCATAGCCAATGATAGCAACTTTTCCTACTCTGTCTATACCAACTAACAAACCATTTACTAAAATGCAGAGTGATTCTGAAAAAAAAAACAAGATAGTAGTTATTTTGTAAAAAAAAGTATATCGTGATGGCAAAGCTATTGATGTTGTTCAGAAGTTTTGTTACCTTGGTGATACCATTGGAGCACAAGGTGGAGCAGGTGCTCACGTGGATGCAGTTAGTTCAGGGGACTGCTGCCATTACTAACAAGCAGAGTGTTCTCATTGTCGACCAAAGGATGTGTAAGCAGTTTGATGATGTATTGAAGTGAAACCGTGCCAGTGAAGATTGAGGACATGCGTTACATGGAGAGAAATGATATGACAATGATACGATGGATGTTAAATGTGAGTCTTAAAGACAGGTTTAGTCTTGATGACTTTAAAGAAAGATTAAATCTAGACTGTATAGGGAGATGTGTGCAGAACAGGAGACTATCAATGGTATGACCATGTTGAAAGAATGGATGAGAGTTTAATAGATGTAAAACTGTTGAGATAACAGGTACAGTTCACAGGGGAAGGTCAAAGAAAACATGGGAGGAAGTGATAAGAATGAATTTGAGAAAAAGAGGGATAAGTAAAGACCTGGTCAGAGATAGGTTAATTTAGAAGTCAATTTCTAAAAGCTGTTCAGTGCATGCTAGCATGTAAAACTGACGTTAAAACGAATATGACAATTATGATATCTCAATTACACTTTAGCCTGTGATTTGGGAGAGGGAAGGGATAAACTTGAAACTTGGTACTTCAGTAGAAATTGTGTCTCTGCTACTGTCTGCAAAGTTTCGCTGCACAATTCGAATAAATGTGGAAGTTATAAACAAAAGCGATATCCACTTTAAATCGCGCTAAATTTTGTTGATGTTTTGCATATTCAGTTTGTATCGACATATCTCCGGCAGTACAAGAGCTGAATGCTGAAACTTGGTACTTCAGTAGAAATGTGTCTTTGCGACTGTCTGCAAAGTTTCGGTGCACAATTCGTATAAATGTGGAAGTTATCAAGTGAGGCAACTGTATTAGTTATATTTCTATGAGTAAATTATTTATTGCTAAATCCAAGATGGCATCCTAAGGTGACATCCCATTCTACTAAATTACATAAAATTACAGTTGCTGCCAAAACGGTTGGATCATCCGAATCTTGATGCAATCCTCTACCTATATAAGAGTCAGATATGCCCTAAGATGGAGTATTGCTGCCACATCTTAAGAGGTGCCACTCAGAGTTCAAAATCGACTTTTTCTACAGCTCCTTTCTCACAGATGAGACTTTGCTAGTCTTTCTCTACTCTATCGTTATTTCCATGGAAAGTGCTCGACTGAGTTTCAATACCTGGCTCCTCCTTGTAAAAGTTTCACAGCAAAACCTCGTCTAACTACCACAACTGCAAATAACCGTAATTCATTTTTTCCTCACATCGAACAGAATTTACATGAACAGAGTTTCTTTCTAAGAACTTCACATCTGTGGAACATGTTGCCACAAGTTTGCTTTCCTGAAGGCTACAACAGAATCATCTTCAAATCCAATGTCGATAAACACTCGTCATAAGCCCTACTCATAAGTCATCAGATTATATTCATTGCATTCATTATTTTCAATCCTCTGAATAATATTCATCATCATTCAACTGTCAATCTATCCATCTCATTAACCCTTATCCTCAAGTGGATTTTAGCCTTGATAAATGGTGACTCATCAGTTTAAAAAAAGGCTTTCAGAGAGTATCCATTGTCTTTTGAGAAAGGAGAAAACCAATGGCAGCAGTATTATGAATGCTGTTCACATGTAACTTAATTGTCTTTTTTAAAAAAAACTGTCAATTTACTGTTTTGTTTATTTAATGGTTGGTGGATTCAATAGTGATGATGTCAGAGAATTGATAAATTCTTTTGTTTATGTATAGTATAACGTCTTTATGCCAGGCAATTTTTAATGGCCAGAGTGCTCACCTTGTCAGGCGTTGACTTTTCAAATCCCACTTTCCGACCTTGTGTTACATATTTCTATTGTGGGTAATAGTTGTATAACTCTTTCTTGGCCTTTTGACGAAGATCAAAGTGTAGTATCTGTTCCGACGGATACTACACCCCATAGACTGGTATTGTTTTGGCCTTCGGGGCTTTATTTACGCCTGTCTATGGGTCTGTCCTGTGCAGTTCTAGGAGGTCCACCCTCCCAGGCTTTGCCTCCTCTCTTTGGGGAGGAGTAAGTTTATTGCTTACTGCCTGAGGCGACCCTACCGGGGAATGCCGACGGGGCTGCCCAGGCAATTTTTAATGGCCAGAGTGCTCACTTTCCGACCTTGTGTCACATACTCCTATTGTGGGTAGGCGTTAAATAAACATCTTTAGACACAACCGTTCATCTCTATGAAGAGTTTTGTCCATCTATCAGTCAGTCAGGTTTCAATTTGAAATAGCATTTCAATTGGTTTGTCATGCTAAATTTTTAAATAGCATTTTCAACTGTCTGTTATATTTAAGTTTTTAATAGAATTTTTGTTGGTCTGCCATGCTTAAGTTTTAAATACTATTCTATTATGTTTCGGAATTTTTAGGATGAGGATTGATAATTTGTATTTTTTGTATTATTCAGACTACTGTTCTCAGTTTGGGTGTTATTCTCACAAGAAGGCCGGAGGTTACAACAGCCGAAAGGTTGTGAGAATAACATCCAGGATGAGATCAGTAGTCTGAATAAGCACAACCAATACAAATACCAATTTGTCAGTTTTTCATGCTTAAGTTTTAAATACCAATTTGTTGGTCTGTCAAGCTTAAGTTTTAAATAGCATTTTGTTGGTCTGTCAAGCTTAAGTTTTAAATAGCATTTTGTTTGTCTGTCAAGCTTAAGTTTTAAATAGCATTTTGTTGGTCTGTAATGCTTTAGTTTTAAATAGCATTTTGTTGGTCTGTCATGCTTAAGTTTTAAATAGCATTTTGTTGGTCTGTCATGCTTAAGTTTTAAATAGCATTTTGTTGGTCTGTAATGCTTTAGTTTTAAATAGCATTTTGTTGATCAGTCATGCTTTAGTTTTAAATAGCATTTTGTTAGTCAGTCATGCTTAAGTTTTAAATCGCATTTTGTTGGTCTGTAATGCTTAAGTTTTAAATAGCATTTTGTTGATCAGTCAAGCTTTAGTTTTAAATAGCATTTTGTTAGTCAGTCATGCTTAAGTTTTAAATAGCATTTTGTTGATCAGTCAAGCTTTAGTTCTAAAAAGCATTTTTTTGGTCTGTCATGCTTTAGTTTTAATAGCATTTTGTTGGTCTGTCATGCTTTAGTTTTAAATAACATTTTGTTGGTCTGTCATACTTAAGTTTTAAATAGCATTTTGTTGATCAGTCAAACTTTAGTTTTAAATAGCATTTTGTTAGTCAGTCATGCTTAAGTTTTAAATAGAATTTTGTTTGTCTGTAATGCTTTAGTTTTAAAAAGCATTTTTTTGGTCTGTCATGCTTAAGTTTTAAATAGCATTTTGTTGATCAGTCATGCTTAAGTTTTAAATAGCATTTTGTTGGTCTGTCCTGCTTAAGTTTTAAATAGAATTTTGTTGGTCAGTCATGCTTAAATTTTAAATAGCATTTTGTTGGTCTGTCATGGTTAAGTTTTAAAAAGCATTTTTTTGGTCTGTCATGCTTAAGTTTTAAATAGCATTTTGTTGGTCTGTCATGCTTAAGTTTTAAATAGCATTTTGTTAGTCTGTCCTGCTTAAGTTTTAAAAAGCTTTTTTTTGGTCTGTCATGCTTAAGTTTTAAATAGCATTTTGTTTATCTGTCTTGCTTAAGTTTTAAATAGCATTTTGTTGATCAGTCATGCTTAAGTTTTAAATAGCATTTTGTTGGTCTGTCCTGCTTAAGTTTTAAATAGAATTTTGTTGGTCAGTCATGCTTAAATTTTAAATAGCATTTTGTTGGTCTGTCATGGTTAAGTTTTAAAAAGCATTTTTTTGGTCTGTCATGCTTAAGTTTTAAATAGCATTTTGTTGGTCTGTCATGCTTAAGTTTTAAATAGCATTTTGTTAGTCTGTCTTGCTTAAGTTTTAAAAAGCTTTTTTTTTGGTCTGTCATGCTTAAGTTTTAAATAGCATTTTGTTTATCTGTCTTGCTTAAGTTTTAAATAGCATTTTGTTGATCAGTCATGCTTAAGTTTTAAATAGCATTTTGTTTATCTGTCTTGCTTAAGTTTTAAATAGCATTTTGTTGGTCAGTTATGCTTAAGTTTTAAATAGCATTTTGTTGGTCTGTCCTGCTTAAGTTTTAAATAGCATTTTGTTGGTCAGTTATGCTTAAGTTTTAAATAGCATTTTGTTGGTCTGTCATGCTTTAGTTTTAAATAGCATTTTGTTGGTCTGTCATGCTTAATTTTTAAATAGCATTTTGTTTATTAGTCATGCTTTAGTTTTAAATAGCATTTTGTTGATCAGTAATGCTTAAGTTTTAAAAAGCATTTTGTTGGTCTGTCAAGCTTTAGTTTTAAATAGCATTTTGTTGATTAGTCATGCTTAAGTTTTAAATAGCATTTTGTTGGTCTGTTCTGCTTAAGTTTTAAATAGCATTTTGTTGGTCTGTTCTGCTTAAGTTTTAAATAGCATTTTGTTGGTCAGTTATGCTTAAGTTTTAAATAGCATTTTGTTGGTCAGTCATGCTTATGTTTTAAATAGCATTTTGTTGGTTTGTCATGCTTAAGTTTTAAATAGCATTTTGTTGATCAGTAATGCTTAAGTTTTCAATAGCATTTTGTTGGTCTTTCATGCTTAAGTATTAAATAGCGTTTTTGTTGGCCTGTCCTGCTTAAGTTTTAAATAGCATTTTTATTGCTAATCACACAGATTGAATAAACGCATCTTAATAGCCATTCTTTTTAATAGTAATACTTTGATACTTTTGGAAACAATTTAAAAAAAGAAAAAGTGGAAAAAAAATTCCACATCATGATTTTTTTTTTGTTAAACAAAAATCATTGTCGTCGGCGATAGGGTTGTGATGGTTTAAATGTCTATGTTACATGCTGGCATGTGTTGGATGGTGTGTCAGTATAAATGTGTGGTTAATATTACTGATATTAGTCTGTACTTTTAAGGATTCCTATTAAATATAATAACATTTGAAAATCACCCAATAAGATGGCATGATCAACAGAAGATTTTCTCCAGAATTTGTGGTACAATGATGAAGCACACTTCCGTTTATCGTGCTAAGTTAACAGCAAGAACTCTTGTGTTCTGGGGATCTCAAGCGACAGATGAGGTCTTTTAGAGGCCACTTCACACTGTGAAGTGCACCGAGTGGGTCGCCATCTTGAAACATGGCATAATCGGACAGTTTTCGTTTGAGAATGATGTTGGGGAGACAGAGACAGTCATTGTGGTTCTTAAATGCTAGAAGGCACGTGGTGCCGATTGTGCCACGTGGCGAAAGGAACAATGGTTTCAACAAAATAGAGCAACTCCCCACACAGCTAGCATCACTATGAAGTAGCTGGATCGTTGCTTTGCAGGCGACTGATCAGCAGACACCATGTTACAGTGTAGCAGTCATAAGTAAAAACTTATTTAGTCACACACTGACGAATCAGCTTGCAGGATGCATTTATTTTATCTGTGCCCTGAAGAACTCCTTCAACCCCTTTGGGAATCACAATCGATCAGCACAGAGAATCCTGAAAGCAAATAAGAAAAACGTCCTCGTTCTCTCTGTCCTGTCCCTGTCCACTGGATGAGCAAGCAGCGACTATCTTCAACTGAAGATAACTGCTGACAGACTTTCAGCAGCACAAAGAACTTTCTACTTTTCCTTTCCTCACTCGGACACCGTCAAACTTTCTTCCACCTATATCAAACAATATACGTAATTGAATAAACCCTTTCGTTACTGTTATGAAAAAGGTTTTCTTTTTCCTTTTCGTACAACGGTTTTCGTTACTTACTAATAATATATAGGAGTTGGTCTTAACACTTTCTATTAACAACAGCTCTTATAACAGAATGATAACCACATTCAGAGGATTTAAACCCAGCAGTTTTGTATCTCTGTTGTTTTTTTTGAAAGACCATGTGTACTAGGAGCATCTCCAAACAATTGCAGAACTCAAGATAGCCATAACTCACGCAATCCGTTGCATAACTTTGGAAGAGTGTATCAAGGTAATCGACAACTTTGTTCGATGGCTCCAAGTATAAAAAATTGCAGAACTCAGGCAATCCGTTGCAGAACTATGGAAGAGTGTGTCAGGGTAACTGATAACTACGCTCTATGGCTCCAAATATAAAAAATTGCAGAACTCAGGCAATCCGTTGCAGAACTATGGAAGAGTGTGTCAGGGTAACTGATAACTACGCTCTATGGCTCCAAATATAAAAAATTGCAGAACTCAGGCAATCCGTTGCAGAACTATGGAAGAGTGTGTCAGGGTAACTGACAACTACGCTCTATGGCTCCAAGTATAAAAAATTGCAGAACTCAGGCAATCCGTTGCATAACTTTGGAAGAGTGTGTCAGGGTAACTGACAACTACGCTCTATGGCTCCAAGTATAAAAAATTGCAGAACTCAGGCAATCCGTTGCAGAACTATGGAAGAGTGTGTCAGGGTAACTGACAACTACGCTCTATGGCTCCAAGTATAAAAAATTGCAGAACTCAGGCAATCCGTTGCATAACTTTGGAAGAGTGTGTCAGGGTAACTGACAACTACGCTCTATGGCTCCAAGTATAAAAAATTGCAAAACTTAGACGATCTGTTGCAGAACTATGGAAGAGTGTGTCAGGGTAACTGATAACTACGCTCTATGGCTCCAAATATAAAAAATTGCAGAACTCAGGCAATCCGTTGCAGAACTATGGAAGAGTGTGTCAGGGTAACTGACAACTACGCTCTATGGCTCCAAGTATAAAAAATTGCAGAACTCAGGCAATCCGTTGCATAACTTTGGAAGAGTGTGTCAGGGTAACTGACAACTACGCTCTATGGCTCCAAGTATAAAAAATTGCAAAACTTAGACGATCTGTTGCAGAACTATGGAAGAGTGTGTCAGGGTAACTGATAACTACGCTCTATGGCTCCAAATATAAAAAATTGCAGAACTCAGGCAATCCGTTGCAGAACTATGGAAGAGTGTGTCAGGGTAACTGACAACTACGCTCTATGGCTCCAAGTATAAAAAATTGCAGAACTCAGGCAATCCGTTGCAGAACTATGGAAGAGTGTGTCAGGGTAACTGACAACTACGCTCTATGGCTCCAAGTATAAAAAATTGCAAAACTTAGACGATCTGTTGCAGAACTATGGAAGAGTGTGTCAGGGTTATCGACAACTTCGCTCGATGGCTCCAAATATATCATCAGCAGTGAGGTACACATTTAAAACATGTTTTTTTATAAATTAATTTTCATAACAAGAGATAGCGAATGAATATTCATTTTATTTGTCATCATTTCAACTTTTAAAGTTTTCTTGTCTTGTTCATAATCACTAGCTGGCAAAGTTTATTAATTGAAACCAAAACTTTAAATAATAGACATTTCATTCATAAGTTTCTTGTAAATACGGGACAAAAACTTTTGCATATATTTATATAAATAGATAAACGTTAACATTTATTGATTTAAATAGATAAATATTAATATTTTGATAATTTTTATACAGATTGTTATCGTTTAACTAAGAAAGTAATTTATAAAATGAAGGAATCGATTTGCTTAGGCGATAATGCTTAGGGGAGGGATTTTTTAAAACAATAAAAAAGAAAATTTGGCGTTGCGAGAGAGAGAGGAAGAGAGAATGAGAGAGAGTGCGGAAAGGATAAGAAGTAAGAGAGAGTGAGGGAAGAAATGAGAGAGAGAGAGTGGGGGGAAGAGTGGGGGAAGGAGAGTGAGTGAGAAAGAGAGAGTGGGAGAAGGAGAGGGAGAGAGAGAGTTAAGAAAGAAGGAGGGGGAGAGAGTGGGGAGAAGGAGAGAGAGTGGGGCAAGTGGGAGTGAGAAAGAGTAGGGGAAGGAGAGTGAGTGAGAGAGAGAGTGGGGGAAGGAGAGGGAGTGAGGGAGAGAGTGAGAGCTGTAACTACCCTCTCTCTCTATGAACTCTGATGTATCAGTATATATATTTTTTTTAGCTGCGTAAAGTATATTAGTTTCATTTAAATGACTTTGTTAAAACGGTCAGAATGACAACCTTTATTAAATCACTTTAATTAATTACTGTTAATATCTACGAAACTATTACAAATATATATAGTTAAAATAGGACAATACAATTACAAATTAATAAGACCAACCATTAATTTATTATGAACTTTTTAAAAAAATAGTTAAGCAAATTAACATTAAAAGAACTCTCTCTTAATCGTTCATCTGTACTATATATACACATTATTTCAAAATATTATGTTGTATTATTGATTTAAATAACAGTAATACAAGATTGTTAAATAAAAATACTTTCGCATTTATTCATTTAGATGAGCTTGTAGATGGGTCACTTTATGTTAGATAATGGTGGTGGTGGTGGTTGCAGATACAGATGACACCCTTAGAGAGGGTGGCAGTAGCAAAGGAAAGAAAGTGATGTCACTTCCGCCCGTGTTGATTTTGTGCTCCCTGTTCCTGACACTTGACAAAGACCGTTGTGTGAAAACTATCCTCCCGCTAACCCCAAAGGGGGGGGGGGACATGAACACCAGTAGCGACGATAGTATGAGTATATTTATCTAGTAATTCTCTTTTTATCTCTCTCCTGTGTAAGCAAAGAAACTACCTGTCTGTCTGTTTAATAAATATTCAAAACCCAAATACGGCCTTCGGTTTGATCTATTCATGATGATGACGATAATGATGACGATGATGATGACGACGACGACGAGCGGCTTGTGGCAGTAAATGGTGGACACCAGCCAGCCGGGACAAGCAGAGGTCTGATACTCAAAGGTAAGCAGAAATGCAACATCTCCGAAAAGGAGTATCAAACATCAACGATCGATATTTAACAGTTTATACAGATGTGACAAAGTATCCGGAGCCTATGGGGATCGGGTACCCTAGTTACGCGCTAGTATGCATCTTAGTGATGATGTTAGGCCCTGCGTAGAAACGAAGTGGAGATATAAGACTAGTATAGATATTCGACGTGAAATCGGCTATCCAAACAAACTGGTTTAGGGCGCCGTGCTGTCTGGAAAAGTCGTGTTGAGGTGTCAGTTTTGGTTCATCACCACACAAAGCCTACGCTTAATAGATGTTAACTCAGAGATAACGAAAACCCTATTTTATTTCAGAGACAGCGTTGGCAGGAGGCCCGCGTGAGCTGGACAACATAATCATCTAGGCTGTCGTCATTAATTAGGGCAGACGACCTCTGCCCCACAGCAAAAGAGAAAGAGTAATTGTTTTATCATCACGCTAAAAAAAACAGAGACACAGAGAATCTCATTTATTGGTGTCGTAGGGGAGGGCGCACCCGCCCCCAAACCCCGAGAGAGGAAGAAACACATAGAGAAATATGGTAGAGAAAGGGAAGGTGTGGCAATACACATCTCAATAAGGGAAATTACGTTTTGCGAGAACGAAGGAGACGACAGAACGAGCTGGACGGCGAGACAGGTCAGTCGCCAATCGGCATGCGCGCTGGTTCGACATTGAATAGAGAACCGGACAAACTCATTCCCGTTTTCCTTAGATAAGCTAGTTTAGTGACTTAAATAATAATTTGCGAATGAATTCACGCACAGAGAGAACCGGAGAATAACTTGGGAACAGCACGCTTTTTCCTTTTTGCTAAAGACATTTACCATACGATAGACATTAATTCAACGTAAAATCAATTCTTTTCTTTTTATTGTTATTAATAATTATTCTGTCATACAAAAAGACCTGACTGAATTGTTAAACATTATTCGCTTGTTCTGCTTTGAATAATCTTTTGCTCCCACAGAACCAGCCGATTGCTATCACCCAGTAATCGTTCACTGATATAAACAGTTTCAACGTGAGAGTTGGACGAGATCGACAAAGTCGTCATCACCATCGTCGTCATCCCGACCTAGAGGAATTTCGATCGACATATTTTTATTATTGCCACTACGACGATCGGCTGAAGAGTGTTCACGGTCTGGCAAGATCTGTGAGCAGAGAGACAGAGCCGTGTGGGATTACTTGTTATATCTGGCACCGCGACCAGTATATCAAACACCTGTGTGTGAGGTGCCAACGATCCCCACGGGGCTAGAGACGAGTGGGATACCCTGTTATACAGAGACATCCTGTACTTTTCAAACTATTAAGACACACCATTCATGAGTGACCTAACAGGTCATTCGTTGTATCAGTCTCAGTGCGCATGCAAAGCAATTTGCATATTTTATTTTTGTGTTGAACATACACACTCCCCTTAATGCTGAACTTCAGTTTTGATTTCTTCATTCACTGAAACTTTCTCACAGACAAATTACAAATTTAAAACATTTCAATAAAATTCTTTTTGAATTTTAAGTGCTGTGAGGTCAGCAAAAATTAATTTTCCCCCTTTCACTCTCTTCTTTCTCTTCTTTACTTTTACCTTATCCTTTCTATCTCTTTCTTATTCATTTGTTTATATCTGATATGAAAACATTTTTTTTCTACTGGCATTTACATATCTGATGACGGTCTGAATTATACCGAAACGTCATATGTAGTAAATAAAAAGAGTTTCTAGCCATTACTGTCGGACATTTTCCCCTTTTTATACATATTTTAGTTTATGTCCATATGAGAAAAGATAAAGGACATTTTTATGAAGGGCAAACAAATAGAAATCAGAAATCAGTTCAACACAAAGTACTGATGTGCGTTCAATTCGATTAATGTAGAGTCAAGGGAATTGTAAAAGAAAGACAGAGTTAATCACAAGGTTTCATTTTGACGGGATTATCACTTAATTAACGATTAGAGAAAGATATTAGAAAGGGTAGAAAAAACAAAGAAGTAATACCGTTATTATTTTGATTGTATCATGAGTGTTGAAGTATTCTATGTGGGGTGAAAATCATAGAAAATCAAGCAAAGAGACAACAAGTCTATAAAATCGATAAAGATGCATTCCAGCACGTCGTTTAGTCTATCTAAAGCAGAGGTGGGCAACCCCCGGCCCGCGGGCCACATCCGGCCCGCGAAGGCTTAGCGTCCGGCCCGCCACACTTCTAGGCTTTATTATTGCAATCCGGCCCGCAGACCTCCCAGTAAAACTCATATCATTTTGTTACATAGACGTAAAAGTAGGTTTCAATTAAGATTTACAGTGGGATAAAAATGTATGAATATCAGCGAGCGATGATGCATGTATATTTCACTTTTCTTTAACTATTAAGAGATAAAAATAGAAAAAGAAACAGAGAGGCAAAGAGGAAACAAGAGACGAAGAAAAGGGCATGAAACATAGAACTTATGTAAGGTGTGTCAAAACGAATGTTGGATCAACTTGCTACTCCCCCACCCCCGTCATTATATTTTATGATTCCAAAATGGCTCTTCATCGGCACCTTTTATAACATCACATACAGAAGTCTCTTCAGAAAAAATATCAAATTTGTAGAGTGTTCAATGCAATTTTTGGACAATTTATTCATGTAAACAAAATATAGTAATTTTGAGATTTCGTTTTTCACTCCGGCCTGCGATCTCCTTCCAAAAGTCTCATCTGGCCCTCACTCTGAAAAGGTTGCCCGCCCCTGATCTAAAGTGACAGTATATTTTAACCCCCCCCCCCCCGAAAATGGTCTTGACTTCAATTTCTTACAAGGGCTTGTAACAATTTTTAAATAAATATTAAATTATTTTTACCTACAGACATAGGCGTTTCAAGTTTTTACTATTATATATATATATATATATATATATATATATATGTATAATTTATTTAGATACTGTATATTACATATTTAAGTAATGTACCGTGGTTTCATCCAAAAGGGCAGATTTAGACATCTTTAGTAAATCTCTGTACCCAGTGGAATCATCGGCTAGCTGAAATGATTGTAGTCAGGTCCCGATAGGGAATGGCGTCAACAATGACAGAAAACGGTGTATCTCTGAGGGGGTCCCCGAAAAAATCCGGTGTGGGATAGTGATTAACTAAGACTTAAGGGAGATCGATGTTAGTTCGTGTATGAAAGGCCTTCATTTTATTCCCTAGCAAGTTTTATTTATTTATTTATCTGTTAGCAAGTTTTATTTATTTATTTATCTGTTCTTTTTTGGATTTGTAATGTTATTGTTTTACCTAGTCTGAAAAAATACGAAAGGGGCGGCTATGAAGTTTGCTGTTTGGGTTTGTGAAATTAGGGTGCTTTTTTGTTGTCGATTTTGGGAATAAATTTATGTATCGGATAAATTGTTCGATATAGTGCTGAAAAAGATGATGAAATAATATTTTTATGGACTTAACATGTTTGTTTATTTTTGTTTATTGAATTGGTGTTTTCGTATTTTCTTAATGGGAGGAAAGCCGTATATATGTATATATATATATATATAATGTATATATATATATATATATATATATATATATATATATATAATGTATATATATATATATATATAATGTATATATATATATATATAATGTATATATATATATATAATGTATATATATATATATATATATATATATATATAATGTATATATATATATATATATATATATATATATATATATATATATATATATAATGTATATATATATATAATGTATATATATATATATATATATATATATATATATATATATATATATATAATGTATATATATATATATATAATGTATATATATATATATAATGTATATATATATATATATATATATATATAATGTATATATATATATATATAATGTATATATATATATATATATATATATATATAATGTATATATATATATATAATGTATATATATATATATATATATATATATAATGTATATATATATATATATAATGTATATATATATATATATATATATATATATATATATATATATGTATATATATATATATATATATATATATATATATATAATGTATATATATATATATATATATATATATAATGTATATATATATATATAATGTATATATATATATATATATATATATATATATATAATGTATATATATATATATATATATATATATATAATGTATATATATATATATATATATATATAATGTATATATATATATATATATATATATATATATATATATATATGTGTATATACTCTCTTTTTGCTTTCTTCCTCGTCTTTTTCTATTTTGTATATTTCAACCCGAAAACAAACCAGACATCAAAATTCACACCAAAACAAAATATAACAATTTGTTTTGGAATTTTAGCGGCCAAATTCAAAAACACAAAATAGGGTTAACCGACTCTTTTAAAAGTTATGATTCATCTTTTATGATGTCATCCATTTTCAAGTAATCTATTTACTTTTTTTATCTTGCTATCTTCTTCTCTACGATGCAGAGCTGATGGCACCACAACATGACATCATTCACTTAAACAGAGTTGATAGTCACCAAGTAAATCTTTTATAACGTCACCAGAAGCCGTCGCAAAAGGATAATCCCATCTACAGTTTGTAAGTTTTATTCAATCACAAATAAAAAATAAGAAACAAATATATTACACTGATCCACTCGGTGAAAAAGTAAACTATAATATTAATAATTCAATAAATAATTAATAAATCCCTTATTCGTCACTTGGACATTGTTTAGTTCAATATCGAGAAATCCTGATTCCTTATATATAATTGTATCACAGTACATAGTTTTCTTCGAATGTCCGGCTTGCTTGGCAGGCCGAGAGCAGACTCAAGGCATTTCCACAAATAATGGCGATAGAGAGGCGCTCGTAAAGCCAAGACAATTCGCGATTGTCTCCAGTGTTGCACGTCATTAATAGACCAAGCCTGCCGAGGAAGTCGCGTGTGCCAGAGCCAATATATATATATCTATATATATATATATATATATATATATATATATATATATATAAATTATTTATTTGAAAACTATACGTTGCATATTTCAGAAACGTACCATGGTTTCATTCACAGGGATTGATCTTTTACTGTTTAGAAAAGGGCGTTACAATCTATTCAAATCCTCAGAAACTCACAAAATGAAAACAAATCGATGGTGAATGGATTTGTGTGGCCTTTTCTAAGCATTAAAAGGTCAATCCATGTCAATGAAAGCATAGTACATCTTAAAAATATGTAATGTATAGTTTTAAATAATTAATTTGTATTTTAGCTCACATATTCTTGCTATTAAGCACTTTAATGATTTCTTTTCAACATACCCCGACACTATATGAACCGCCTACACCTGGAGGGTCGAGTTATGTATATTTTGTCTGGATAATAATCATTCTTTTTTCTGCACTCTTTACCCTCTCTATATACCACTCGCACTACTGTCTTTTCATTAGTTATAACGTCATAAAGGATGTTCCCCCTCCCTCTCTCTCTCTCTCTGTTTTTATCAATGAAATAACCCTTTTGTAACACCATAAAGAATCTTTTTCAACCTCTCTGTTTTTATCAATGAAATCACCCTTTTGTAACACCATAAAGAATCTCTTCCAACCTCTCTGTTTTAATCAATAAAATCACCCTTTTTTAACACCATAAACTATCTCTTCCAACCTCTCTGTTTTTATCAATGAAATCACCCTTTTGTAACACCATAAAGAATCTCTTCAAACCTCTCTGTTTTAATCAATGAAATCACCCTTTTGTAACACCATAAGGAATCTCTTCCAACCTCTTTGTTTTAATCAATGAAATCACCCTTTTGTAACCTCAAAAAGAATCTCTATATACCTCTCTCACTACTTCGCTTTTTAATTGCCTTTTAATTAGGTTATGACGTCATAAAGGATTTCCCCCCCATGTCTCTTTCTCTTTCTCTCTCTCTCTCTTTTTTAATCAATAAAATCACCTTTTTGTAACATCATAAAGAATCTCTTCCACTCTCTCTGTTTTAATGGATGACATCAACCATGCAGTGTGCAGGATGCCCTTTATATGATGTCATCTAGTGTGCACAGGGTATTTTGCGACGTAATCTACTGTGCACAGATACCCACAAGAGAGATATAAAAAAAGCAAGACCCACAGAGTTTTATAAGTATATAGATATTGAAAATCTATAATGCATTTGTGATGTGATGTCTGTCTATCTCTCTGTCTCTAATACAATTGAAAGTCCCATACAAATATCAAACAACTTTTCTCACCTAAAAAGAGGAATCCAATGGCGGTATTTATTTCGTATTAACATGTTTTACAAAAATATTGTATGGTCTGTGTTTGTACTGGACAGAGTTGGCCTTAAGGCAATTCAAGAGAACTCATCAATTAGGCGATGTCATATATAGAAGGAACTCTGGTAGCAGAATCCCCTGAGTATCAAAGAAGTGATTGAGAAGGACAGTAATTAATTGTAACATGATTAACAGGTGCGACTCAATAAACCTAGAGTTTCTGAATGGTTTACACTCTTAATAATATCATTTGATAAAAAATACTAACCATTTCAATACTAATTGAACTTTTTTCTTCTTCAATGAAAGTTTTTTCTCCACTTAAAAAAAATCCCTTGCTAGGGGAGATAGATAGGTATCAATATGACTATTGATGTATGTTAGGGACAACCATTGTAATCTTTTTCTTTTTTTTTTAACATAGTTCACCCCAAACAAGGCAGGACGCCACTGTAGACGTAAGGGGCTACCGAGAAAAAATAAGAGGGGAGAAGGTAGGGGGCAGTCAACCTAGATTGGGATCTGTGCAGCGAGATGTCTGTTTACATTAGTTTTAAACTTCTGCATGTCTGTACTGTCGGGGAAACAGGGGGCAGGAAGGGAATCTGTTGTAATATGTCCATGTATGTATGAATAAATAAGTAATACGTGTCCTATTTGGATTGTTTCCTTAGGAAGCCTGCTTCCATCATCTTTAAGGATGATGACTAAAAGATGAAGAAACTACACCTGCCTTCTGTCCTCGTTCCAAAGAAGTTATCGTACATAGCTATGATGGAAGCAAGCAACACATCTGAAGAGACTCCACAATAGCAGTAGTAACAACTTATTGAGAAATAGGTCACTACCAAAGGCAAAACACAAAAGATGACTATAATTAGCTGCTCCATTGACAACTACCAATGGCAGTCAGATGATCTGCCAGATGCTCTTGCGGCCGTACTAGGTCAGCAACTACAAATGCATGACAAAGCAGTTTATACGAACTACACATCATTGGTGAAATCACATAAATTAAAAACAATTAATTATTATTTCTTAATAAATATTATTTTAACATCCCCATACATATACATTTGCATCTTTACCAAGAATTATCAGCGTGGCTATATATACAACTGTTCCGTCAGTCACATGATTCGAAACTCGGACCTCAGTCACTATTAACTGTCAAGATACATACACCCCAATCTCTTTCTCTCTCTTTCTCTCTCTCTCTCTCTCTCTCTATATATATATATATTTATTTATGAGTTAAGAAAAGGAAAAATTGGAAAACCTGAAAACTCGACGTTTCGCCCAACTATTGTGTGAGCTTTATCAAGAGACCACATAATAGTTGGGCGAAATGTTGAGTTCTCAAGTTTTCCGATTTTCCGTTTTTTAACTCATATATATATATATATATATATATATATATATATATATACATATATATATATATATATATATATATATACTAGCAAAAACTACCTGCCCCCCCCCCCCGGCGGCAATTACTGACGCTGTAGTCTTCTTTACAGAAACTAAATAAGTAATTTTCATTTGATATTTTGGTAATTTAGAGGAAATTTTAAAAAATTATGATTGTCGTAATGTTATTTGACATATTCTAATATGGGGGAAATATACTGTGCATGAACATCGTCAAATTTTGTTTTTTAGGAAAAACAACAAAAAGGTTAATATTGATATGATCTTTAAGATATTCAAAGTTGATAAATTTTATTTTGTTTCAGCATAAAAATTAAAATGAATTCCCCATTAAAACTGGTTATATAATGAAATGAATAAACATAAGGGTGGAACGTCGATTGGTCAAATACTCAACTTTTATATTACTGAGTAATTCGAAGTGGGTACTTTGTACTTTTCACCTTTATTATAAAAGAAAGAAAAAATATGTAAAGAATATTAAAGAAAAATACCTTTTTTTGTAATTTAGAAAGATTAGAAGAGGTTTATTTCTTTTCTATGACAATTTTTTAATTCATCATCATCATCATCATCATCATCATCACTACCAACATGTTAACTCCTTGGCCTTTTGTCTAGGAGCAAAATGTAGTATCTGGACTGAATCTGCAATTAGTTTTATGTTCTCTGTCAGTGAAGGAGAAATCCTTCTAAACCGAGGCAATTTAAATCTTTGTTCAAATTCAGAGTGCCCATTTTGGCGGGAGCTGGATTCTCCCCACGATAAATATTGACATTGTGCCTAACTCTGCTCTCGCGGGAGGAAGTAAATAAGAATATGAACAACAACATATTTATTAAAAAAATAATAAACGTATGTATTTAATTATTAACAGATTAGAAAATATTAATTCATTAGAAACTTTAAAATAAATAAATATGCAAATGAGAGGCTGAGAGAATGATATCATGATGAACGAACTACATACACTGACCCCCCCCCCCCCTCCAAAAAAAAAGAAGGGGTTAATGCCTGGGAGGAATGTATCATGACGAATGAAAATATACTACAGAGAATTAAATAAGCATAAACCGTTTTAATGTCGATATAGTTAGAATAAGTGGAAAAAACTTTTGCATTTATTTATTTAGATAACATTAAAAACCATGGCAAGTTTCATTGTCCATGTGAAACGCCTAAGTGAAAATTGGCTGGAAAAATATAGTTGCCATCTTTATAAACAAAGATGAATATACTGGCTAAGGAAGAACGATAACTTTCATAATTTTCTAGTTAAAAAAGACATGCTTATTATAAACTTTAGTTATCGGTCTTCCTTAGCTAGTATTATGGTGAACGAACATATACTACACTGACCCCCCCCCCTCGACAGAGGATAATATCATAATGAACGAACACTACTTCCCTCCACCCAAAAAGGAGGAAGTCATTCTTGCGTGCAAGGTCTTATGAGAACAGAACCGATACTACACTGCACAGCCCATTAAAAAAAATTCCAATTCAATTAATTTGTTTTGTTTTTATTTAATTTAAAAAAGCCTAGTCACAAAAAGAATATTTGTTATGGTTCCATGGCCTTTTGGCTAACATCAGAGTGTAGTATCTGTTCTCGACATCTCAGCGATATTTGACACTTTACTAAAGCCGGAAGTAAATTATCTCCCTTGAAAATGAAATTCTAAATAAGTTTTTAAACGCTATCATTTTTTTTTATAAAATCTATTTATCTTCTTTTATTTATAATAATAGTACTATAGATAAAATGATTGCATATGTTGAAGAAAATTTGACAATACAACGTAGAAAGGTATATTACAGAATATTAATTTATTAAAAACTTAAAAATAAATTAATATGCAAATGAGCAAAATCGAGATTTTGTTCGAGTTAGTAAAGATGCCTATATACTAGGTATTTCAATATATTCTTATATCAATCCTACTTTTGCATTTATTCATTAAGATGTATATATATATATATATATATATATATATATATATATACTATGAATATTTTAAAAATTAAATATTAAAGTGTATTTACCTACTAACAGCATTGTTTTGGACTTACGTCCTCATTAGTGCAAGAAGTGGCGGTTTCAGGCGGCCAGACGGGTTCGAACGCAGTTCGTAGATTCAGAAGAGAATCACGATCCTACGCCCGAATCCATTAGGCCAACGGAAATCGCCACAGACACTGTCTATATCAAATTCTACAAATATAACAAAAATGTTGTTAAATATGTGAATATATATATATATATATATATATATATTCACAAATATAAAAAAAATATTATTAAATATGTGAATATATATACATATATATATATATATATATATATATATTCACAAATATAAAAAAATATTATTAAATATGTGAATATATATACATATATATATATATATATATATATATATTCACAAATATAAAAAAATATTATTAAATATGTGAATATATATATATATATATATATATATATTCACAAATATAACAAAAATATTAAATATGTGAATATATATACATATATGAATATATATATACATATATATATATTCACAAATATAACAAAAATATTATTAAATATGTGAATATATATACATATATGAATATATATACATATATATATATATATATATATATATATATTCACAAATATAACAAAAATATTATTAAAAATGTTATTAAATATGTAAGTATATATATATATATATATATATATTCACAAAGACAACAAAAATATTATTAAAAATGTTATTAAATATGTGAGTATATATATATATATATATATATATATATATATATATATATATTCACATATTTAATAATATTTTTGTTATATTTGTGAAATTTAATAAAGACAGTTTTTTATGCCACTGAGCAGAAGAATATGCATAAACTTTGAAAATAAATTAATGGAAATTAAATTGAAACAAACAAAAGTAAAGAGAAAATAAATTGCGCAAATCTGACCACGCCATGTTGGCTGTTATCTTACATTCTTCCCCTAATAAATTGCCAATTACTTACTTCTTTCAGAAAAACAGTGACATGATTTTTAGATCTCATTAGCGTTCGGTTAACAAGAGACAGAAATTTTTTTAGCCATTTCTTTATTTTTACCATTTTCTTTCGGGGGCGAGAATTTACATATATTCTTTGTTTCTTCGATTAGTTCTCTTCAGAATTTCCTCAAAGCAAGCAATTATTTATAATTCTTTACAATTTTGAAAAATAAATAGTTGAGACAATGACTAATGAAAGCCGATCTGATACGCAATCAGTTCTTTAATATCCATATACTACTAAAACTCTGCACACTGAATTGACGAAATCGTTTTATGATGTCGTCCATTTAAAAAGGTAGGTAGAACAGTGCACAGTGGATGATGTCACTAAAAGATAATTTCCTTTTCAGGGAGATGGGGATAACCGTGCACAATGAATAAACGTTATAAAATGATGACGCCAAACTGAAGAGAAGGAGAGGGAGAGAGATCTTTTTTGCCATTTTATCTAGATGAACCATGACCAGGATATTGCTTGCTTGCTTACTTGTTTGTTTGTTTGTTTGTTTGTTTGTTTGTTTGTTTGTAGCTGTGCATATTGTATGATGTCGCAAAAGGACAGTGGATGACAGCACTAAAGTTCAATAACATAATTAATGGGCGATTGATGAGAGAAGTAGTAGTAGGAGGAGGAGGAGGAAGGGAAAAGAAATAGGGGATGAGAGAGATGGGAGAAAGAGGAGAGAGACAGGAAGGGGGAGAAGAGAGAGAAAGGGGAGAGAGATGAGAAAGAGGGAGAGGAGTTTTTTTACCCTGTGAATACAAACTTAACGTGGATTACCACATGAAACAGTAATATATATATATATACAAACTCACATGCAAAAATACACACATATACATATATATACATGTACACACACACATATATATATATATATATATATATATATATATATATATATATATATAACATAATACAATCCTTGTACATTCCAAAATATTTTATTCACAAACAATTGTTTCTGCCCATTTTTGTAACTATACACATTTATGGTATCCAAAATTTACCAAAAATTCACAAAGAGGCTTCATCGGTGCATAACACACCACCAAATCATAAATTAAAAAAATAGTGTAATCTAATTAAAACCGGATGTAGTGATTGAACAAATATTAAGTAATATAGTTTATTTGTTTTTAAATAAATATTAGTTTTTTTTTAATGATAATTATTTGATGACATAATAGGATAGATTGACAGTTTAAAATAAAAATTAGCGATTTAATCAAATTACTTCGGAAGTTACACCAAAAGTGATTCATAATAAGAAGGGATATGATATGATAGATCTGTACTCCTTAAGAAAAAATAAAAATAAAAGTAAGGAGTGAAAATAAAGAAAAGGAATTTGCATTTCAATGACCATCGGAACAATCAATCCATAACCATAACTTCCGTATCTTCATATAACATTGAACAAACACAACCATAACTTTCATCCGTTCTTTCACCTTCTTTATTTTCATATAATCGGCGATTATGTGTAATTCCTTTTTGTCTCACAAAGGTTATGGTCATTGGAATGCAACTATTATATATATATATATATATATATATATATATGTGTGACTCTGACTCTGTCGTTGAGTTCTATACGAATGTCTTGATATTTACACTTGCCACTTTCAGTGTAAATATAACTTAATTTCTCTGTGATCATGTGACAACTGCCCATGGCTAAGGGGATATGGCGCCCGCTTACAAATTCAAGGTGTCTCTGTGAACCGGGTTTGTGCCCCGTGACCGTCCGAGATTGTCATTTCCCTACACTGAGGAGTGTCGAAAGCACGAAACGACGTCGTCTGTAGGTAAAATATTACAATATAATTTAATATTATATATATATATATATATATATATATATATATTTGTTCATAGAGATCGAATAAACAATCCTATGAATCTTACTGTGTTTATATAATAGTGCTCAATAACAAGTAGAGCAGTATATTGATTTTGTATAAATGTTTATTTATACAAACATTTTTTGGCTACATATGGGCATACATGTTTCAG
>OY744529.1:33926384-33981384 GCA_963556195.1 Sepiola atlantica | reverse complement strand
ATGAATTTTTGGTCATAACTAGTTTATTATATTCAAAACATCACATCAAAACACTAGGGTCTTTGGCTTTTTTTTCTCCGTTCTACAGCATGTGTTCTAGATGGCCTCCATTTAGCTCCGTGCATTTCTTGAGGCGCAGAACAAAGTTGTCCATGACGTTGTTACAGACTGAATTGGGAATGGCTCTCATCTCCTCCCTGATGGGTTCCTTAAGTTCCGTGATGGGTCTGGGTTTCCCTGCGTACACTCTGTCCTTAAGATAGCCCAAAGGAAAAAATCTGGGGGGCTTAGGTTCGGGCTATGGGGTGGCCACTCAAAATTAGTCTTGAGACTGATCACTCGGCCTCCGAAGTTCTCTTTCAGCCAATCTCGGGACAGGTTTGAGGTGTGAGAACTTGCTCCGTCTTGCTGGAACCAGAACTTGCTCATGAGCGACGGGTAGAGGGTCTTGAAGGTTTAGAGGACCTCCACATACCGCTCCTTGGTGACTGTCACTGCTGCGCCAGATTTTTCGATGAAGATTGGTCCGATGATGCCTCTGACCAAGATTACAGCCCACACCGTGCACTGGAGGACCCCCAGAAGACATTTGTCTTGGAGTTCGCCTTTCCGTCAAGATGGAAGTGAGCTTCATCTGAGGTCCAAAGGAGGTTAAGGAAACCTGGTGTCTCCTCGATCTTATCGAGCATCTTGACTGCCATAGTACTCCTCTGCTTCTTGTCTTAGGCTGTAAGGGTCTGCAGCATCTGTATTCTGTATGGGTAATCCCTGATATCGTTCACCAGCACTCTCCTACGCACAGAGCGTTTTGGACTCTCCTGGAGAGACTCTCTCACACTTTCGACCAGCTCGGCTGTCTGCTTCTTGGGACGTCCCAAGTGGCTTGGATGGTTCTCACTGGCAGAGTTGAGGTTCTCCACGGTCCCATACTTCTCGAAGTGGTCCACCCAGTTCTGAATTCTGCTTTTGGATGGAATCTTTTCACATTCGAACTGATGCATGAAACTGTCCTGGGTTTTCTTAAACGAGCCTGTCTTGTAGTAAAATTTAACACAGTGTATTCTTTGTCCCAGCTCTCACTGAGGTCTTGGTATACTCACAGTCGTTGATTCTGCCATGTCTTGTAAAATAAGGGCAATCGGTGAATAAATAAAGGAGATATCACATAAAGTGTACACAGGGCCCGTTTCTTGGGGGGTCACCCTATATCTATATATATATATATATATATATATATCAGCCCCCCTTCCCACAAGGGCTGGGCACTTTCGAGTAGCTTTAATGACAAGCAGTACTAATAGCTATATGCGAGATCCGAACACCGGTTCGTAAGATCACTCTGAGCTGCCTGGTAAATAACGGCCATGTGTCGCTACCTACAGTTAAAGTTATTCTATATTCACTAATTAATTGACGATGGCCCTTTGGTTAAGATCACCGACTACGAATCAGTGGCGATTTGTGTTCAGGGTTCGCGCCCACCGACCGTTGTAAATTAGTTCCTAGACTGAAGATTGCGTTAGCATGAAACATCGATGTCTCTAGGTATTTAAATATTTAATATTTATTAAAAAAATATTATTGTTTATCAGCCCCCCTTCCCACAAGGGCTGGGCACTTTCGAGTAGCTTTAATGACAAGCAGTACTAATAGCTATATGCGAGATCCGAACACTGGTTCGTAAGATCACTCTGAGCTGCCTGGTAAATAACGGCCATGTGTCGCTACTTACAGTTAAAGTTATTCTATATTCACTAATTAATTGACGATGGCCCTTTGGTTAAGATCACCGACTACGAATCAGTGGCGATTTGTGTTCGGGGTTCGCGCCCACCGACCGTTGTAAATTAGTTCCTAGACTGAAGATTGCGTTAGCATGAAACATCGATGTCTCTAGGTATTTAAATATTTAATATTTATTAAAAAAATATTATTGTATATATATATATATATATATATATATATATATATATATATATATATATATATATATATCCATATTTTCTCCTCTGATGATTAAAGCATATATTTTTGAAAATCCACATGAAACTGTTTTGTCTACATTCGGAGATCTTCTTTTTGTGTCTTTGAATCATGACAGTTTTCCATTTTTTGACAGATTCTTTTGCATTATTATCTGTGCAAGATTTTCTAAGCTGCACTGATAAGTTATTAGAGGGCAGATAAGGCAGTGCTGCATCGTATGATCCTCTGCTCAACATTTGCAGATGGTTGCGTCAGTTTTGTAGCTTCATTCAGAGATACAGTTACAATGGATGAAAGTTGTTCATATGAGTGAATTGTTCAATTTGTGTACATAAGTTTAGACAGTTAAATTGTTTTCCTTAGTAGAATGGAGAAGTATGTACATGTTTGACTTTGTTTTATCAGTGTGCGCATGACATAGTGTGTAAATAAATTCATAGCAGTTTTTTTTCTTCTTCCCTCTTTTTCAGCGATTTGCTGGTGAAGGCCTTTAGTAGTAGTGCATAGTTGCGTCCTCTCTTTTGACTGGCTTGCTCTGTGACTGATGTTGCTCATGGCTGTTGGTTCTTTTTATCAGAAATGATTGGCCCCCAGAAGGACTAGTTTGCTGGCTGTTTTCATATTAGTCGAGGTTTGCCATGTCATCATTCTAGGGACTGCTTCACTGGTTAGCAGACCCTTTTTTTTGTCAAAATGCAGTATAGTTTGGGTTGACCCTAGGAAGCACACACTTCCAATCATTACCTCCTTCAGAGGGTAGGGTTGGTTTATTGCTAGTCGACTGTGGAATTGCAACGAGTCAATTCTCAACTATTTTTGTAACTGACCAGAGAGCCCTCTTGGGGGAGCTGGTCCCCCTCTTCTGGCCTTGTGCTACATTTTACTGCAGTGGGAACCAATTAAATGTATTAGTGCATACAGATAAATAGGATTTGAAATCGATATAGCCAATTACGTAGTCTACAATGGTATATATTAGGCTAATTATGAACCCCCTACTAACATCGCAATCATAATAATGGCTTCTAAATTGACACTGATAAAAAGATTCTTGCTATAAACTGTGTATTTATAAAAGCTTATGCAACATCAATGAGTGACTGCATCATGTCAAAGCATATGAAACTTCAAAAATGAAAATAACAGAGTGGGTGTTTTACACTTTTATTAATGACTGTAGCTATGCCCTCATAACCTTAAGTCTGATGAGAGAGATCGCAGGAAGCCATGTGTAGGCTGCCTGCAGTAAAGTACATCTTTCCAAAAATATCTGTTCAAGCTAAATATTGAAAGATGCCTCGATTGCAAATAACTACGTAAAACAACACTTGGTTAAATGTCAGAGTTTATCAGTTTTCAATGACTAAACAGAACCAAATGCTTTTGCTTACGTCAGAAGGAAAACAAATCAATATGGAATATACCAAATGTTTTCATAAATGGTCAGATTATATTTATATGCAGGAAATATGCGTCTACACAATAGGTGGCCAACCTTTTGTACCCCATGCAACAATTTTTTTCACTTTTTATTTACATTCGCCACATAAACTTGTAATATTTCTGGTGTGCTTAAAAGAATAATGACAACAACACTGATGTATAAAAATATCATGATATATCTTTATTGTCGGTGGCAGTGAATGAGTGGGGATTAGTGAGAAAGAAGGGCGCACATGGGTTGACATAGAGGTTTTCTCAAACGCATGCCAGTCGACTGTCAATCTCAACTTCGGGTTGATATTATATAACAATTTGTGACACCCATGCATCTACCTGCAAATGCCCATTCTGGGATTCCACCTTCACTGTCAATGTAGCTACATGCCTAGGGCGTCTATTTAGCGACTGGGTATTCACGTCTCCAGCTAAATTTTAGATAAGGGTAACTTTTACAGGCAGGCTTGAACAAAACAACAATTATCTTCCACAGTGGCATTTATTTTGCATAGTGTATTGCAAAGAATGATGGTTTTATTGATCTCAATATCGAAACCTGAACCCTAACCCTAAACTAACCCGATGCTTCCACAGTGGCGTTTTTCATCATTGTGTACGGCAAAGAATGATGGTTTAATTGATCTCAATATCGAAACCTGAACCCTAACCCTAAACTAACCCGATGCTTCCACAGTGGCGTTTATTCATCATTGTGTACGGCAAAGAATGATGGTTTTATTGATCTCAATATCGAAACCTGGACCCTAACTGTAAACTAACCTGATGCTTCCACAGTGGTGTTTATTCTGTATTGTGTATGGCAAAGAATGAGGGTTTTATTGATCTCAACATCAAAACCTGAACCCTAACCCTAAACTAATCCTATGCATGTCTCGATAGGACTTACAAAAATAGGTCAAGGGCTTTGGCACGCACTTCACACAACTGATGGGGAAATTTTTTACAAAACTCATTTTTCCATTAGTGACGGGGAGGGCTCTTCTACGAAAGATCTGCCGATTCTATAGCCAATGACGGTATCCAACAGGATAATTACGCACCCCTCACCAAACAAATAAGTTCTCACATATATAAGAATTTTCTTCTATGTTTTCTCTTTCCTTTGGATTAAATTATTCACTTCAGTTGGATAAGAAATTTCTCCAGCAAAGATAAAGCCTTATTAACGTGTTATGCATCAACTTAAAACTGAGAAATTTTATCTGAAACTTTCATGGCCGACAACAAACACTCTTCCTCGTTATTTCCATTGTTTTTCTTTTGTTAATTGTAATTTGTTTTTTGTTTTTGAAAAAAAAAACCTTTGCATAATAAAATACAGATAAGTACTTAGTGTTTTTTGCCAAACAATAGATAAATATAGCAATCACTAATTTTTATAAGTTCTTTCAAATGTTTTTCAACAATATATCTTACTGATTCATTTTTAGGGCTTTTGCTAAGAGAAAATAATTACATTATTTATAATCACTGTATATATATATATATATATAAATTTGAAAACCAGTAACAATGTGTTTTTTTTTTTTAAATAAATAAATTCATTTATTTTAATAACTGAGCTGAGCTTTCGGCATAGTATGCTCTTTTCAAGACTAAATATTTATACAGAAAATGAAACAATATTGCAAAACAGAACTACTTGTTATATTAAAATAAAACCAATCATTGAATTAAAAAACAATGACAAATAATAGTTAATGAAAAAAATAAACTTTTTCAAAACGGATAGGCAAATTAGTTAACCTCCTGACTGATATCCCATATACATAAACAGTATATAAAAAAGATAGCGCATCTATTGAATAACTTGACCAACTGACGATTTCTGTTCATACCAGTCTGGGATACGTCCTCGGCAATCAGTCTAACAGTGACTTTGTTGTTGTCAGGCTGAGGTGTGGTCCTCTTCATCCCCAGGAGAGCTACCTTCCCAGGTTTTACCTTCTCTTTGAGAAGGTGTTAGTTTATTGCTAATCGCCTGAGGTGCCCCTATGGGGGAATGCCGATTGAACTGCTCAGGTATATTTTGAGGAACATAGTGCGCTAATCCTAGTGCACTGGCTTACAACTTAACACCTGACCTTGTGTCTAACCTCCCGGAGAGGTAAATAAAATAAGTTGAATCAACTTAATTTTGTTCGTACCAATCAGGGATGCGTCCCTGACAATCAGTCCGATAATGACATTGTCGTTGTCGGGCTGAGGTATGGTCCTGTTTAGTCTCAAGATCCACTTTCAAGCTGTATCTTCTCTTTGAGAAGGGGTTAGTTTATCGCTAAACGTCTGAATTCCGTCAGGGCTGCTCAGACAATTTTTGTAAGCCAAATTGCACTAATCATAATGCACTGGCTTTTAAACTTAATCCCTGACCTTGTCTCTAACCTCCTGGAAAGGTATAAAATAAGTTGAATTCACTTGAAATAGGCCGTTTTGACTTTACTGCCAGTGCGAGAAATGGGTCCGACTTTCGCATCTGTTCATTTAAATCAAAGTCAGATTCGCATAAGAAAATCTCATTTTTGAGTTATATAAACAAATCGATTCCAATTAGCAATCTGAAAAGAAGCTCAATATTTCTTTACACGAAATAGAGCTTTAATAATATATATTCATAGATTTAAAATAATATTTAAACCCAGTTTCAAAAAGGAAAGTTCCAGTAACTATGAATTTCGGGAAAGAAAAAATTATTAAATGGGTCGGCAGAAAATCAAAAGCATCATCCTTTAAACGTTCAGCTAAATGAACAAAATCAGGTCAATTTGTAACCCTCATCAGAAAAAGACATTCTAAACAACGTGTCAAGCAATGGAATACATAATAAACAGCCAGGAGTAAGCAAAATAAACAATGTTATAAAATCAGCATATTCAAGAAAAATTCAGTATTATATGATTAAACCCATATTGTAAGAACTAAGTTTTTGTCCAGTAAAATAGCCCCACACTGGGATTTTCAAAGTTGGTGTATTAAATTGTAAGAACTAAGTTTTTGTCCAGTAAAATAGCCTCCACGCTGAGATTTTCAAAGTTGGTGTATTAAATTGTAAGAACTAAGTTTTTGTTCAGTAAAATAGCCTCCATGCTGGGATTTTCAAAGTTGGTGTATTAAATTGTAAGAACTAAGTTTTCGTCCAGTAAAATAGCCTCCATGCTGGGATTTTCAAAGTTGGTGTATTAAATTGTAAGAACTAAGTTTTCGTCCAGTAAAATAGCCTCCATGCTGGGATTTTCAAAGTTGGTGTATTAAATTGTAAGAACTAAGTTTTCGTCCAGTAAAATAGCCTCCATGCTGGGATTTTCAAAGTTGGTGTATTAAATTGTAAGAACTAAGTTTTTGTCCAGTAAAATAGCCTCCATGCTGGGATTTTCAAAGTTGTTGTATTAAATTGTAAGAACTAAGTTTTCGTCCAGTAAAATAGCCTCCATGCTGGGATTTTCAAAGTTGGTGTATTAAATTGTAAGAACTAAGTTTTTGTCCAGTAAAATAGCCTCCATGCTGGGATTTTCAAAGTTGTTGTATTAAATTGTAAAAACTAAGTTTTCGTCCAGTAAAAAAGCCTTCACGCAGGGATTTTCAAAGTTGGTGTATTAAATTGTAAGAATTAAGTTTTTTCCAGTAAAATAGCCTCCATGCTGGGATTTTCAAAGTTGAAGAGCATCAAAGGGAGATAATTAGGTCAACATATTAACAAATTAACTGCAATAGGAATATGATAGTGCAATACATAATAAACAGCCAGGAGTAAGCAAAATAAACAATGTTGTAAGATCAGCATATTCAAGAAAAATTCAGTATTATATGATTAAACCCATATTGTAAGAACTAAGTTTTTGTCCAGTAAAAAAGCCTCCACACTGGGATTTTCAAAGTTGGTGTATTAAATTGTAAGAACTAAGTTTTTGTCTAGTAAAATAGCCTCCATGCTGGGATTTTCAAAGTTGGTGTATTAAATTGTAAGAACTAAGTTTTTGTCCAGTAAAATAGCCTCCACGCAGGGATTTTCAAAGTTGTTGTATTAAATTGTAAGAACTAAGTTTTTGTCCAGTAAAATAGCCTCCACGCAGGGATTTTCAAAGTTGGTGTATTAAATTGTAAGAACTAAGTTTTTGTCCAGTAAAATAGCTTCCACCCTTGGATTTTCAAAGTTGGTGTATTAAATTGTAAGAATGAAGTTTTTTCCAGTAAAATAGCCTCTATGCTGGGATTTTCAAAGTTGAAGAGCTGCAAAGGGAGATAATTAGGCCGACATATTAACAAATTAATTGCAATAAGAATATGATAGTGCAATGGAGATAACCCTGTAATTTGCAAAATCCACCTAAAAGTCAAGGGATAATCAGAACATATTATCTAATAAATTATATTTTAAAAATTAAAATTAAAACATTTAAATTACTACTCTGTTAATAGATTCTCGGTGTAAAAGAAGCAACAAGTAAACGTATTAAAATATATTATAATTATACAGTTGTTAAACGCCTAAATAAAATTAATTATTCAATTAAAATACTTAATTGCATTACATAATTTAAAATTAAAAAATAATATTTCAACCATGGTAATAACAGATGCACAAGAGCTAAAAATTATAAGTAGGTTAAATCAGTGACTAGGGAGTTTCAAGTGTTAAATTAAACTGAAAAATCTTATCCCTATTCCAGTTGTTCCAGATACTCGACAAAATACTATTTGAAAGATAATGGGGTAAGTTTCAATTAGTTAGATTGTTCCATACTGGACATATTTATATTTCTTTTTATGTGGGTGATAAAAAATATTCTCAGACTTTCTATTTAAGATGTTGAAATCAAATTTAACAAGCCGCACATGCGTGGTCCCCTTCCGTATGTGACTCGATGTGGGGAGTGTAAAATGCAATAAATTTGGGCAATTTGGGGCATTTTTGATAATAGTTAAAGCCTCAGAAATACAGAAATGACAAGTTTTAAAGATTGGCTGATAAAGAATAGATTTTTTAAGGATTGACCATTCAATACAGAAAGCTTTTTGTTTCGTCTAAGGTCCCAAATATATTTATTTAAGTGGAGCTAATATGTTTTTCATTAGTAACACAATTTTGCTGTATTGAGATCCTATATTTAATTAATGTAGCAGTCTAACCAATATAGGTGATGGCATTCCATCAGGATTATTTTCATTGTGATCACTATTATTGTTGCTATTAATATTATTAATGCCGCAAGATATACTGTTGTTATTGGTGATATTACTGTTATTAATAACATTATTATTAGCATTACTAATGTTGTTGTTATTAATATTATTACTATTGTTATCATTAAAGTCAGGCCTAACTACACATTTGTAAATCACATTCTTATGCATACAGTCATTCTACCATATGCAGCAACTAAAAAAAGAAGAAGAATCGGATTAGAAGCCCAGCTATGATCTGTTGTACGAAAGAAGGTGCTATTATTTTGCTACCACTACTCAAAGTTTAAAAAGTGGAGCAAGACATCAAACGAAAATCCTGGTCGATCAAAGAATCTGTCTTCCGTGAAGATAAAAAAAATACACCGGTTGCCCACCTACAATCGCTTAATTCTCGGATGGTTATATATATATAACAGAAAATGGAAACACCATCATCAAAAATATAGGCATAAGGGAAACAAGAGTCTAGATGGGAGAGGGAAGAAAATTGGACACTGTTATGGGCCATGGAATATGCTCAAGACAAACATACCAAATAAAAACAGAGGACACAGTCCTGGACGGAAATATTTTTCCAATTCTGTCCAGGCAAAAGAAATGTTCCATCCCAGAAAATAACTTACTAAACGTATAACAGTATGAACATCTTTTTTTAAATGATCAGCATACAGGATAGAATCATCATCTTTTGAATCACTGCTAACTGAAGCAACGGCTGGAAACTGTCCAGACACTTGGCATGAGATGTTAGTACCGCATAATTTGAGTTTCCCCAAAAAGGCATAAATAGTTTTCTCGCCATTTACTAATTCAGTGGTTTTCTTGCGACATTTTAAGAGAATTAAATGTTTCAAACATCTGAGAGGTAAAATATGTCTGTTTTCCTCGTTAACCAATTGTTCTCTAAACTCTATTTCGCTTAGAAATGATACAATATTGTTCCAAAGAGCAACAAAACGACAAATACAATTGCCTTTAGAAAACCATCTCACAGTATGCAGTACAAGATAGTCAAATTTTTTTTCAATTTCTCCACAAAATTTTCAAAAGAGTCGATCTTCAAGAGCATTAATAAGCTTCAGCACGTTTATTATATAAGTTAAGGCTTCATGAAGACATCCACTTAATCTATTCACCACCAAATGTCCGCAATGCATAAAACCTTCACAGCGTGTACTTGTCTAGCTACCACCACTGCAAAAAACTTTCCTTTCTTTCTCTATGTACATAGAACAGGGGCGAGCAACCTTTTCAGAGTGAGGGCCAGATGAGACTTTTGGAAGAAGATCGCAGGCCGGAGTGAAAAGCGAAATCTCAGAATTACTATATTTTATTTACATGAATAAATTGTACAAAAATTGCAATGAACACTCTACAAATCTGATATTTTTTCTCAAGAGACTTCTGTATCTGATGTTATAAAAGGTGCCGACAGAAAGTCAATTTGGAATCATAAAAAATAATGATGGGGGAAGTGGCAAGTTGATCCAGCATTCGTTTTGACACACCTCACATAAGTTCTAAGTTTCATGCCCTTTCCTCATCTCTAGTTTCCTCTTTGCCTTTCTCTCTTTCTTTTCAAGGATTTGAAATTAATAGTTAATGAAAAATGAAATATAATGCATCATCGCACGCTGATATTTATACATTTTTATCCCACTGTAAATCTTAATTGAAAGTATTTTACGTCTATTTCACAAAATGATATGAGGTTTACTGGGAGGTCCGCGGGCCAGATTGCATAATAAAGCATAGCAGGGTGGCAGGCCGGACGCTAAGCCTTCGCAGGCCGGATATGGCCCGCGGGCCGGAGGTTGCCCGCCCCTGACCTAGAACAAAACAAAACTTTCATGAACGTGATTTCTTTCTAAGAACTTCCCATTTGTGGAACACAATACCATGAGAGTACTTCCTTGATGACTAACACATAGTCATCTTCATGTTCAATGTCAACAAATACATATTGAGCCGTCCTCTTAAGTAATAAAATCCTGCTTTTTTCACCCATTGTTTCAAATCCTCTTATACTATTGTTTAACATCCAATTGCCAATCATATTAACCCTTATCTTCATGTGGCCTTTGTGCTTTGATAAGCATGACTCATTAGTATATAAAAAAATGTTTTATTAATTTTTCAAATGAACAATAAATGGAACGGGCACCATCTGTAGCACAAGCAATTACATTTTCAAGTGAAATATTTTTTTCTGTAAAAAAAATGATTGGACTTTTAAAAATATTATTTCACCTTTGATATCTGCTAAAAGAGTTCTTGCAAAAAGCAATCCCTCATTAAGTTGCTTATCACACATAAATCTGACATAGAAGTGCTTCATTTCTCATCAAACTTGACTTATCGAGTTGTATGCCAAACTGTTTCACACATAATTGAAGACTGGAACAAATGTGTGAAGCCCCTGCTCAGAGAGACATTTTCTCATTTTTCTTTTTTACTCTGTCCTCGACGTGTTCACGTTTGATTGGGTGATATTCATGTGTAGCCTGAATCAGAAAGAAATAATCTGATTTGAGAAGACTATAACAAGTAAGACCTCCAAAAATTGACAATCTCAAGTCTAGCCTTCAATGTGCCTGGAAATGTTTCATTGAATGGGACTTATACCTCAATGTCGATAAATGCTGCAATATTGCAGTGGGTTTTCCTTCTGACTCTGCTCTTACTTTTGGTAGTGACACGGCTCTGCTCAAGGAGGCGAACGAAACAAAAGATCTTGGCCTTCTGATCAACTCATCCTTCAAATCATCTAAGCATTGCATTCAGGCTGCAAACAAAGCAAGGAGCACTTTATTTCTCATTCAACACCCTTTCAGCAAACTCACTCCTGAAATATTTCTTCTACTTTATGTCTCACTTGTCCAGACCTCTGCTCCATATCTAATGCACGATATCCAACATCTGAAGAAAGTTCAAAGACTGGCTACTCGAATAGTGCAGGGTCTATGGAATCTACCCTATGAGGGCCGACTCAAGAAACTTAACCATTTCTTCCTTCAGTGGCGACGATTATGTAGTGATCTCATTTTGGCCTACAGTCTCCTCAATGATCATTACGATAAACCTCAGGACCTATTGTTCACTCCTGCACCAGATAGAGGTCTACGCGGACATCACAAGACACTACTTCACTGCCGATTTCGATTAAACCAGAGGAGGGACGCTTTCTCAATCAGGATCCCTGGACCTTGGAATGTCCAAGAGAGGTAATAAATGCGCCAACAACGCATCAATTCAAGGTGAATTTGGACAGGTGCTGGGCTACTGTATCCGCTTCTCTGTAAATTTTTATCACCCTTTCCCTACATGGCAACTGAAGCATGCTTGTTTTATTTTTTGCAAAATTAATCAAATAGAATTGAAAAACAGCTTCTCACAGGTGATGTGAGCAGCCAAACCTTATCCTGAAAGAAATGAACATGGGCCAAATTGGAACATACGTACGTCATTTTTCCTGCTTTTGACAATAGAGTTCAGAGATTATGATGGTTTTTCATGAAAGCACACTAATACTGTTGGTAAAGGTATGAATCTGCACCCCCCCCCCACCAACTGAGTACAATAGCAACTTGTGTTCAAATAACCTAAAATGAATTGTATCATTTTCATGTGTGTATTTGTGTTAAGTATTGGTGGGTACCTTACCTAGTATAAATATTAGTTCAAATATATTTGTTAGGATGGATCTAGCCTCATGTGTAAAAGAGGATATATTCTAGACAGGAGAGGTCACAATATGGTTATTGGGTTGACTTGCCAGGAAATAAGCTGGGTTCGTGAAAATCAGAAGCAATAATGTCAGACAGGGGATTAAGTGAGTGGTGGTTGCAATCGTTAGTCTGGATGGAAACATTAATCAGACAAGGCATTTGTTTAAGATGGTCTGACAAAGTGTTAAAATAACTAAGTAATGAGCTGAAAATAACTATCTCTCTTTCTAGATCTTCTTTGACTTCATAGCTCACTAGACGATCAAGTTGTGGCCAATTTAATAAATGATTATTCTCTATTAAGATGTGTTGAATTACTTGAGTGATTAGTGTCATAAGTATGAGATGGCTTTTGGCAGCTACAAAATTGACCTCAGCCCTTGTAGGAGACAACACAGATGCAATGACGAAAAGAGAAGGTATGATATAATAATGTAAACTAGTTTATAACTACTCGTTCAGCGGTGTTGATACAGTACTTGGATATGTCAATTTCCATCTTTACCTTGCTTTTACAACTTTATAGCAAGTACAAAGAAAAATTGTGAAAAAAAATGCTACTTAGTATTTGCATGAGAGAGTAAGTAACTACAATGAATGAAACTATGCATTGTTTTTACAGCCACAAACATTAGAAATTTGTCTTTATGCAAAATAATTCGCTTTGAACTAATTCTATATACATTTTATATCTACTTTTTGAGAGAATTAAAAAAAAAAAGGTCATTTAGTCTAAAAAAATATTTAGGTAATGTTTTTTTATATTATGTTAATTTCTTTAAATTTATAAAACACGTGTCCAGTTAAAAAAAAATTATTTAGACTTATGTGAAATTTAAACCCAGGTATTTGCATTGTAAAAACTACTGCCATAGTAATGTGTACTCTGCCTATTCCTTTTTTTCAACTAATCACATGTTTCTATTTGCATACAAACAAAGAAACTTCAAAAACACCATAACCTTTTGATAGTATATAGATTGAGTAAATTGTAAATTGAGTGATTGATTGATGTAAATAATTTCATAGGGGTCAACACTGGGACCACCATTTTAATTTGTGACAAGTGGTCATGTTTTTGTTTTTTTTATGGAAATCGCTCCAGACAAGGCATGAAGCCACTTGATGTAAGGAGCTAACAAGAACAAATATGATTATCGCAAAGACAGGAGATGCCTATTGATCTTAGTCTTGAAAACACATAGGTTATAGGTAGGAGGAAAACAGTCAGCAGGAAAAGAGTTCCACAAGCATGCGGTTCTTGGAAAGAAGCTACTTGAATAGGAAGCTGTATTACAATGAGGTATCAAAATAGCGAATTGATGGAGACCACTAGACCAACGAGTCAAACGAGCTGGAACAAAAGAAGCAGGGAATAGATCACATAATTCTGAATGCGTTTGCACCTATAAAGGTGTGAAGGTAGAATAGTAAAAGTGATATCTATAGCCAGCTTGTCTTTACAGGTGACTAACACCTGATATTTTCACACCTATATATATATTATTGTGGATATATGCCAAACCTCTAAAAGCCATTATTCCTTATTCACCTGACAGTCTACAATCAAAGAATAACAGTACAGGTATAAATAATCCAAGAATTAATTCTTTACCTTTAGATGTTCGACATTGACAGTTTGTATCGCTTTCTCGACCATTTTCGTGACGTCTGCGAGGTTCTTGTTTTTCTTGTTTGTGATGAGGAATATTTGAAGAAGACACTGAGGAGCAGAACTCTGCAAAGAGAAATTGAGGTATTAACTTACAATACAAAAACTTAGTCAAAAAAAGGAAGGAATTATGTTGTTCGCACTGTCTGAAGGTTGTTATTCAGTTATTCCGTTACGGTTTTGATTTTCTCAAAATTGCTTCATTAGTTTCTCGCAAAGTTATCTGACCATTAAGTCAAAACACTAATTGAGCTGGATTTTTTTTTTTAAATCTGGTTTGTGCCCAAATGATGGAGGGGGGCTAAAAATCCCCCATAATTTCCAAAAATGGTATTTTTTTTTTCAAATACCTATAATTTTTTTAATTCATTAAGTTACTGTCTCTCTTTTGAATTTGATGGAAATTAGCAAGTTTTCATGAACAAGCTGTGAAGATATTAATTGCAACATAAAAATAAACACTGTTTCAAACACTGCTGCTGCTAAATAAAAATGCATTTATATCATCCAATCAAAACTCTTGCTGCTATGGTGATTAACCAAACAGATGACCTTTTACAATCCACTTCTTAAACTGCTATTGTTGTTTACTACTAATCTCCTCTCTCTATTCCCACCACTTTTCATCTCATTTGCTCCTCCTCCCACCATGTAATACATTCAATAAACAAGCAAACAAGATTATCAGAGTTTTAGTATTATACTAGTACATTTGTCTAATAGATGACCCATGAGCCAAAGGATCTCCCCCCCCCACCACACATTTCTTTCTCATTTGATGGATGATGTCATCATTTTGTGACATTGTTGCCTCTGAAGACTAATTAAGATCTAGTCAAAAATATGAAGAAACCTTAAGTGAAGATAGTGGTGACCCTATACATGATAACATAAGTGAGTACGAAAATATGATGGAAGATGATCAGGTTCTTCTGAAGAGTCGAATTATGAAGCATCGGATTCCGAATATAGATGTGCCAGATCAAGGTCTCTCATAATGTGGAATACACATAACACCATACAGAAAGGCAGAGAATAGAGAAGAAGCCATAGATCTACACAGAGTGTAAACCCATAAAATTCCAGGAGATGTAATGTGTTTGGCTTGGCTAATACAGTAATTAGCATAGCCGGGCTTTATCACTTACAAGTAACCGGTATACAATAATTCAGCATCTATAATTACTGTCTCTGCTGAAACAGTTACTTTAAACATCATAAAAATCATGTTCTTCAAAGGAACAAAGAAAATACTATTGCAAACTCAAGCATAACAAAAAAAAAATGCTCTTTCAGAATTAAACATGACAGACCAAAGAAAATGCTATTTCACACTTACAGATGACAGACCAAAGAAAAAATGTACACTTGTTTTTTTATTAAATTTGTTTAAATATTTCTAGATTTATTTAATATATTCTAACTTTTTAGAAAATTGCATCTTAAGTGGTGATTAACATAGAATTTATAGCAGTCACATATTTTGATGTACTATTTTTTTTTTTGCTGTAAATAGACAGGTTTAACACCGACTGGCCAATTAGAAATCTTGGCGTAGGAATACAGGAGTTTGTTGGACTATTTCTTACAGTACTCATGCAACTTGTTAACCCTGTATAAGCAGTTGGAATGAAGAGATCATACGAGCAAAACATATATCGTTGAGTGTCCCAACTGGCCAGTAGCATGATGAACCTACCAAGGCACATGGTGCCCTTTTGCTAAGATGGACTCTCAGTTGTTTTTAATTCCTTTTCAGCACAGCCCAAAATAAAAGGTATTTCTATTAACCTTCAATGCTGTCTGTTGTTGTCTATCTTATTCATCTATGAAGTCGGAATGACTTTCTATCAAAGTCAACTTTAATTATAATGAAGAACGGTTACCATTCAAACATCTCCCAATTATATATTGAATGACTCTTATTTATTTATTTCATGTATAACCAAGTCTGTTTCCTGAAAGTTTAACAATCTGTCATGTGGAACTCGCTTTCAAAGTTGTTGAAAATGTGGACACAAGAATTCACATCTAATTTATTGGGTTACCTAAACTAAGAATATCAAAATATGAAAACTAATAAAATATCTGGATGTGATGAATAACAAAAATAGAGAAGAACATTTTGGTTGTAATAATTATCAAATTTTATTTTTATATTAAACGGATATTTTTCAATCACAATTCCTAACCGATTCCCAGCATAGAATGCTCTAACAAATCCTTTAATATCTATAGATGTTTTAGAATTTGAACGAGTTGACACTTTTATTACTTCTACCTCCCATGACAAAAATAAAACTATGGTAAAGTGTCACGTGATATTAACTATTGGTTCATTCCAATGCAGGTTCTCATTGACCTTGTGTGATATATTGTGTCTGCACTTTGAAGAATTCTATTATTTGGTATTGAAAGCATTTGTTTATTTTGCAGCTGAAAAATAATTACGATTATAATCAATTTTATTTTCATTCAGGTCATCTTTCCATGTTTTTCTCTCACTTAATGTGACAAAAATAATAACGGTTGAAACAAACAAAATCGACAGTGACAATTTTTTCCAGACAGAATTAACACTTTACATTAATGAAAGAATAATTATTTTAAACATTTCAATATTTGATTTGGAAATAAAAGTATTTCAATGACTTTTGAAAAGTCACAAATGAAAATTGCAAAGTAGAAAAACATATGCTATAAAGATTGGCTCAGAAAGTGAAATACGGAAATAAATATATTAGTTAAAAACATTAAATATGTACTAAGAATATTAGCTAAATCATGGAATATGTACTAAATCTATTGATTAAATATGGAATATGTATAAAATATATTAGAAAAAACATGAAATATTAATTAAATATGATAGCAAAAACATGAAATATTATTTCAAATTATGGAATATCCATGGAATATTTACTAAGAATATTAGTTAAAAATATACTGAAGATATTGCCTTATGGTAATAAAGAATACATACTAAACATATTGGAAATATATATATATAAAGAATAATATTAAAGATATTGGCCAAAAAATCTACTAAAATATTGGGTAAAACATAGAATATGTACAATTTATATCGATACCCTGCCTCCCAAATGGACAAAGAATATTGACTAAAACATTTGAAATATTTCTAAATTTAAAATAATTGTTAAAACTGTGAATATATACTAAAAATGTTGGTTTAAAATGAAATAAACATATTGGCTTAGATGTGTATTAAAATATTATCTAAAGCATCAAATTTGTATTTAAAAGTATTAACTAAATATGGAATATGTACTAGAAATATTGGTTAAAAATGTAGCAAAAATATTGGTTAAAAATGTAGCAAAAATATTGGTTAAAAATGTAGCAAAAATATTGGTTAAAAATGTAACAAAAATATTGGTTGAAAATGTAGCAAAAATATTAGTTGAAAATGTAGCAAAAATATTGGTTGAAAATGTAGCAAAAATATTGGTTGAAAATGTTGCAAAAATATTGGTTGAAAATTTAGCAAAAATATTGGTTGAAAATGTAGCAAAAATATTGGTTGAAAATGTAGCAAAAATATTGGTTAAAAATGTAGCAAAAATATTGGTTGAAAATGTAGCAAAAATATTGATTGAAAATGTAGCAAAAATATTGGTTAAAAATGTAGCAAAAATATTAGTTAAAAATGTGGCAAAAATATTGGTTAAAAATGTAGCAAAAATATTGGTTGAAAATGTGCTAAAATATTAGCTGAATCGCAGAATATAATACTAAAGATATTGCAAAAACATGAAATATGTGCAAAAAAAGTTTAACAATAAAAGTTTTTATTTTTACAAACTTTTCATATTTGCAACAACAATAGGCATTCTTAAGATGAGCCTTTTTAAATCTGAAGAAAATGTTTTTTGGGGGCATGGGAGGGGCATTCCTAACTGCCAATGAATAAATGCAAAAGTTTTTTCCACCTGTCCTAACTATATTAATATAAACGGCTTATGCTATTTTAATAACGTAATATTTTGAATTACTGTATATATAGTAATCTGCAAACCCCCATAAACAGTGATAGGTGTTCCTAATTTGTATACTTATTTTATAAACACTTTTCAATAAATTAATATTCTTTAATATACATTTCAAATTTGTATTGTGATATTTTCTTTTATATACGCAATAGTTTTGTTGATAGTAATATTATAATTATTAATAATATTAATTAAAGCAATTTAATGAAAAATAGGATAGCGTTTTAAAAACTTTCTTAGAATTTCAGTTTTATTTTGTTATTCAAGGGAGATAATTTACATGAAAAGTTCTGGCATTAATAAAAACGTCTGATGTCAACAGGATACTGAGACAGATGCTACACTTTGATCTTAGCCAAAAGGCTGCATATGATAAAAAATAATTCTTTTATGACTAGGCATTTTTGTATTGTATTATCTTTAAATGGGGGTGGGTAGTGTAATATTGGTTCTGTTGTCATAAGATCATTCCCCCAGGAATTACCTCCTTTTTTAAGGGGGTAGGGGAATCCTCCCAGGTATTACATCCTCCTTTAAGGAGGGGGTAATATAGTATCTGTTCTGTTATCATGAGACCATCTTCCCAGAGACTACCTTCTCTTTTTTTTGGGGGGGGGGGGGGGGGAGTGAAATATTTGTCTTGTTGTCATGATACCATATTAGCAGGCATTACCTCCAACTTTGGGAAGGGGGAAAGTGTAGTATATGGCCGTTCGTTCATTATGATACTATCCTCCCATACATTACCACCTCCTTTTTCCCTCTCAGGCATTACCTCCTCCTTTGGGGTCAGTGTAGTATATTTTAATTTGTTATGATACATTTCCCTCGGGCATTACCTCCTCTTTTGAGGGGACAGTATACTATATGTCCATTCCTCATGATACCATCCTCCCAGGATTACCTTCTTCCTTTTTTGGGGGAGGAGGGGGTAATGGAGTATCTGTGCTGTACCATGGGATGAGGGGGTAGTGTTCGTTCATCATGATACCAACCTCTCAGTCATTGGCTCCTCATGTGACCAGCAGGAGCAAATATTTGCTAGTTTATAAATAAAATTTAAATTTTCAAAAAAATTTTGGGACGTTTTTAATAGGAACCCCCTAGAGTAAATGTGGTATTGTGGTGACTGAGATGATTCTAGCCAAGAGTAGGTTAGTAAATTTTGTTACATTAGATCGAGGATGACCAACGGGGCACATTGTTTTCCCACACTTTTGATGGCCTTGTCCTTAATTTATTACATTGCAAGTTTTTAACTGATAGCAAATAAATAATTCAAAGTGTAGAATCTATTCTGTCTTCGGTCAGTGAGTGAGATCCTTCTAGATTGAGGCAATTTTAAATTTTGTCTCAATAGATTTTTCCCACATTAAAAATCGATCCTGTGTTTAACTATGCCTTCGTGGGGAGGCAAATAAATAGGAACAAAGAAAATACTATTGCAAACTCAAGCATAACAAACAAATTTTTAAAAAATGCTGTTTCAGACTAAAACATGACAGACCAAAGAAAATGCTATTTAACACTTACAGATGACAGACCAAAGAAAATGCTATTTAACACTTACAGATGACAGACCAAAGAAAATGCTATTTAACACTTACAGATGACAGACCAAAGAAAATGCTATTTAACACTTACAGATGACAGACCAAAGAAAATGCTATTTAACACTTACAGATGACAGACCAAAGAAAATGCTATTTAACACTTACAGATGACAGACCAAAGAAAATGCTATTTCACACTTACAGATGACAGACCAAAGAAAATGCTATTTCACACTTACAGATGACAGACCAAAGAAAATGCTATTTAACACTTACAGATGACAGACCAAAGAAAATGCTATTCACACTTACAGATGACAGACCAAAGAAAATGCTATTTAACACTTACAGATGACAGACCAAAGAAAATGCTATTTCACACTTACAGATGACAGACCAAAGAAAATGCTATTTAACACTTACAGATGACAGACCAAAGAAAATGCTATTTCACACTTACAGATGACAGACCAAAGAAAATGCTATTTAACACTTACAGATGACAGACCAAAGAAAATGCTATTCACACTTACAGATGAAAGACCAAAGAAAATGCTATTTAACACTTACAGATGACAGACCAAAGAAAATTCTATTTAACACTTACAGATGACAGACCAAAGAAAATGCTATTTAACACTTACAGATGACAGACCAAAGAAAATGCTATTTCACACTTACAGATGACAGACCAAAGAAAATGCTATTTAACACTTACAGATGACAGACCAAAGTAAATGCTATTTAACACTTACAGATGACAGACCAAAGAAAATGCTATTTAACACTTACAGATGACAGACCAAAGAAAATGCTATTTCACACTTACAGATGACAGACCAAAGAAAATGCTATTTCACACTTACAGATGAAAGACCAAAGAAAATGCTATTTCACACTTACAGATGACAGACCAAAGAAAATGCTATTTCACACTTACAGATGACAGACCAAAGAAAATTCTATTTAACACTTACAGATGACAGACCAAAGAAAATGCTATTTAACACTTACAGATGACAGACCAAAGAAAATGCTATTTCACACTTACAGATGACAGACCAAAGAAAATGCTATTTAACACTTACAGATGACAAACCAAAGAAAATGCTATTTCACACTTACAGATGACAGACCAAAGAAAATGCTATTTAACACTTACAGATGACAAACCAAAGAAAATGCTATTTCACACTTACAGATGACAGACCAAAGAAAATGCTATTTCACACTTACAGATGACAGACCAAAGAAAATGCTATTTAACACTTACAGATGACAGACCAAAGAAAATGCTATTTCACACTTACAGATGAAAGACCAAAGAAAATGCTATTTCACACTTACAGATGACAGACCAAAGAAAATGCTATTTAACACTTACAGATGACAGACCAAAGAAAATTCTATTTAACACTTACAGATGACAGACCAAAGAAAATGCTATTTAACACTTACAGATGACAGACCAAAGAAAATGCTATTTCACACTTACAGATGACAGACCAAAGAAAATGCTATTTAACACTTACAGATGACAGACCAAAGAAAATGCTATTTCACACTTACAGATGACAGACCAAAGAAAATGCTATTTCACACTTACAGATGACAAACCAAAGAAAATGCTATTTCACACTTACAGATGACAGACCAAAGAAAATGCTATTTCACACTTACAGATGACAGACCAAAGAAAATGCTATTTAACACTTACAGATGACAGACCAAAGAAAATGCTATTTAACACTTACAGATGACAGACCAAAGAAAATGCTATTTCACACTTACAGATGACAGACCAAAGAAAATGCTATTTAACACTTACAGATGACAGACCAAAGAAAATGCTATTCACACTTACAGATAACAGACCAAAGAAAATGCTATTTAACACTTACAGATGACAGACCAAAGAAAATGCTATTTAACACTTACAGATGACAGACCAAAGAAAATGCTATTTAACACTTACAGATGACAGACCAAAGAAAATGCTATTTCACACTTACAGATGACAGACCAAAGAAAATGCTATTTAACACTTACAGATGACAGACCAAAGTAAATGCTATTTAACACTTACAGATGACAGACCAAAGAAAATGCTATTTAACACTTACAGATGACAGACCAAAGAAAATGCTATTTCACACTTACAGATGACAGACCAAAGAAAATGCTATTTCACACTTACAGATGAAAGACCAAAGAAAATGCTATTTCACACTTACAGATGACAGACAAAAGAAAATGCTATTTCACACTTACAGATGACAGACCAAAGAAAATGCTATTTAACACTTACAGATGACAGACCAAAGAAAATGCTATTTAACACTTACAGATGACAGACCAAAGAAAATGCTATTTAACACTTACAGATGACAGACCAAAGAAAATGCTATTTAACACTTACAGATGACAGACCAAAGAAAATGCTATTTCACACTTACAGATGACAGACCAAAGAAAATGCTATTTAACACTTACATATGACAGACTAAACAAGAGACACGACCTTCTGTAACAATGCATCGGTGCACGTCTAGACTTTTTTGCTTTAGTTGCATTTATGGCTTCCATATGTTAAAGCAAACATTAACTTCACAAGAATATTAAAAAGTCGATGCGGTCGCTGCAAATAAATACTGCAAGTTAAGTGAGCTTTCAGCCATCTGCGTTACTCATCAAACACACCAGAAAAAAAAAGTGACTGAAAAAAATAAGTGTGGGACAACAATTCTGTATCGTCTCCACGTATCACTTAGTATAGGTGGAAGATTGACCAATAAACGACAAGGCAGCATCTTCTGAGTATCCAAAACAGATGTTGCCAAACTTTTTTCTATCTTCTTCTTCGTCTCTCATACCACGCCCTTAACGCACACCCTCGCATACACATGGTGACTAAATAAAGAAAATGCCACCCATAAAATCTTTAATAAGATTCATAATCTTTTATGTAATCCAACCATATTAGGTACAAATAAATGGGAACTTTGTGTCGGCAGCATTCGGGTGTGTTATGTAAACACCCGAAAGATGCCGAGGCGATTAACCAATCAGCTGGCAGACGATAAATTTTCTAACCAATATTGAAATTGATTAAAGCCAGAACATTGGAAGAATTTTTTGATGGAGGTCTGCGAAGACCATTAGTTACAAAATCCTCGTCAGATCGGAGGCCCAGGGTATACGGTTGAGATAGTCGAGTCTCTGTTTAACCTTAACCAGACCCTAACCTGACTGATTAAAAAAGACAATGTCAAAAAGGCCCCCTAAAATCACACAAAAAAAAATTCTTTTTCAGTTTTAAGAAACACGAAAAAACTACTTTTTAGCCAGTTGACTGAATAGAAAAAGAAATGAAAAAACAAATGTATTTATTAACCACCTGAGACTGAACAGAATCTCAGCCCGAAAGAGCAGCGCCAGAAGATGCCACAACAGTCCACCCTCAACTGATACGCATTACTCTGTCCGAGAACAAGAGTTGAGGAGTTATTGCACATCATATTAAAGTGTGTTTATCATTGAATGGCAATAACATAAAGACTGTTGGACTTTCATGACTGAACCTTGGTCAACAAGTCAGGCATAGACTGATATTTATTTGCACCCAATATGATTAGATCGTAGAAAGGATTGTGAATTTGATCAACGATTCTATGGGTGGCATTTTCTTTAGGGTCACTCTGTATTAGGCATATTACAAATAGATACAAAATGCATTTTTATTATTGCTGATTCATGCAATACAGCACTATCCTGAGCAAATACCATCAACCGCCTGACGAGGCGGAGAGAGTGGTAGAGATAACATACCAGGGTAGAGAGCGGTAGGAATGTTTCAGCAATGCTTTGGAGGCCTTCTTAATTTTAGTTTTTATTCCCTTGGTATTTACCTCCTTCCCACCATAGGAAGATGTGACACAAGGCCGGAAGGTGGGGAGTATAAGCCAGCAGACAAGAGGTAGTGCATTCTGGCCCCTTTAAAAATTGCCTGGGCAACCCCGTCAGTATTTCCCGGTGAGAGCGTCTCAGGCAAGGCAAGGTAGAGAAGGCAAGGCCTGGGAAGGTAGATCTTGAACAGAACGAATATCACAACCTGATAGAAAAAAAACCACCACCACCATCACAATGACCCAGTCTCTGTCGGACTGATTGTCGCGGAGGGATCCTCAACTGGTATGCTAGACGTAAGAAAGAAGGCAGTTTTCTTCTTCTAGTGTTTATTCTCTTACTGTTATGGAAAATAAATGATAGAGTCACTTTAACTGTAACATATTAAATTTTATTTTTTTTAAATACACTTTTGTGCATGTCTGTTAAGTTGGCTAAGACTTAAATTCCATCAAACTTCTTTTGAAAAAGATGCTGAATTTGAAATATTGTATTCCCTATAAAACATATAACTTACTGAATAAATACTGAAATTGCATTAACATTGGATGTCCTGTGCTGTCTACCAAGCTTCAATCCATGTCCCATCGCTGCAATGTTGCAGCCATGAGCTTGTTTTACAAGTATTTTCAAGAATATGCTCTGACGAACTTACTGCACTTGCACCTACTAACGTAAATACCCCCGACTAACTCGACAAGCAGCAAAATCTCACCCCTTCACTATAGAGGTTCCAAGATGCAGAAAAATAAATTCTATTCAAATAGCTTCTGTCTTCGGACAGCTTGCCTTTGGAATTCTCTTTCTGCTCCCAGTTTCCTCAACTGTACCAACACGGAGAAATTTAAATGTAATGTAAGCAAATATCTTTCTGCACACCTCCCCACTTAGGATGGCCAATAAAAATCTTACCCCTAATCACAATAGCCCCTTATCTCTCACTGGTAAGGATAGACTCCTAAACTGGGGCCCGGAAGGAGGGGTGGGGGGCATGATTTCTTTGTATCAGAAGTACATACATGTACATTACTGCTTAGTAATGTACATGTAGAATTGTAAAATCCAACATTCTATTTTCTTCTAAGTAAGAGGTATAATAACGACCCAAAAATAAAACAGTACAGTCCAAATATGCACAAAAAAGTCCATGAGCTACTACATTATTTGTTAGAAGTACCTAAATAGACAAGAATTATATCTACCAAAAAAATGATGCACCAACAATGATAGGAAAAAGTGAACAGACTTCTTTCACGTTGTTTGATATTTGTTATTTATTAATACTTAGGGTTATATTGAGCTTCATATGTAAGTTATGTCGCGTTGTTTAACTTCATGCATTTCAACCTTATTTTAAAGAGGATTTATGGGACAAAGTGTTTCATCCTCAAGTTAAATCAAATCCATTTGGGGTATTTTTAATGCATTTAGGAAGGTTAGATGAGTGAAACATTAAGTCTTGCCAAAGTCCGTAAGTTCACAAATTCTAATTATATAATTTATAGTGGGGTCTTTAATACTCAATTTTTGACCACTTTAATGGCATCTTTTTGCATTGGAAATATTTTCACTGCATTTCCCATAAACTTTTGATTAAAATTCATGTATTGCAAAAAATTCATGCCTAATTTGCCAATTCCTAAAAATTACACTTTTCGCCTAAAGATAGAAAAAACATAATCAAAGGATCCTATATATATATATATATATATATATATATACAATAATATTTTTTAATAAATAAATATTAAATATTTAAATACCTAGAGACATCGATGTTTCATGCTAACGCAATCTTCAGTCTAGGAACTAATTCCCGACGGTCGGTGGGCGCGAAGCCCGAACACAAATCGCCACTGATTCGTAGTCGGTGATCTTAACCAAAGGGCCATCGTCAATTAGTTAGTAAATATAGAGTAACTTTAATTGTAAATAGCGACACGTGGCCGTCATCTACCAGGCAGCTAGAGTGATCTTACGAAACGGTGTTCGGATCGCGCATATAGCTATTAGTATTGCTTGTTATTAAAGCCACTCGAAAGTGCCCAGCCCTTGTGGGGAGGGGGGCTGATAAACAATAATATTTTTTAATAAATAAATATTAAATATTTAAATACCTAGAGACTTCTGTAGATGCAAATCCGTTGAAACTCAAGTGTTTATAAAAAGTGCTCAATAACAAGTTGAGCTGTTCTTAAGTATAAATTTTTATTTATACAAACATTATTGGTTATATATGTGCATACATGTTTCGGTTGTACTCTTCACAGATAGTCAACCTCTTCAGACCAAAGAAGACAGAGAAGTGAGATGGATTTGGAAAACATTCCCTTTAAATAAATCTTTTTTGGGGATGAGATATTTTTTATAAATTAGTATCGGATTACATTCTTTACTTGTTAACTCTTTCAATTAGTTTCTATCTTTTTTTCAGTGTTGCCAACTGAGATTTTCAAAACCCGCTAGATTGAGAAAGCAAAATCGCCAGAAAATCGCTAGATTTTTAACTTTTCGTCATTATTGGCCACTGAGATTTTCAAAACCCGCTAGATCGAAAACAATAAAATCGCTAAAAAAAAAAAAACCTAGATTTTAACTTCGTACCCTATATATATATATATATATATATATATATATATATATATATATATATATATTCATAAATAGATATTAATTATTTATTACCTATATATATATATATATATATATATATATATAATTTCGCAGTCATTTTGATAGGTATATATATATATATATATATATATATATATATACCTATCAAAATGACTGCGAAATTTTATCGACTATTTTTGTCTGTTTTTCAAAGCTATGACAGCGAAAATATATCCACTGTACAAATATTAATTTGTCTATTACTTAAAAAAATTATTTTGCAAATATTAATTTGTTGTCTGACTTTTGCGGATTATTTTGCAAATAAAAGTTAATTTGTTTTTATAAATATTAATTTGTTGCCACCTGGACCTAGGGTTAGTGGGAGGTTTAATGGAGTGTATATTTTGTTTTGTAAGAAACAAATCATGAAATCAAACAGTGTTTATTAAAAATTGAAATATATTACAAATTTAACATCACAATAATGACGTATCTAAATATAGAATATTGCCGAAGAAATTGTCCACAAAAATGAAATTAATATTTGCAAAATAATCCGCAAAATTCGGAAAATTAATTAATATTTTCAAAATAAAAGCTATAAAAATATTCACAAAAATGAGAAAACAAATTAATATTTGCAAAATGATTTTTTTTTAATCCACAAAAATCAGAAAATAAATTATTATTTAGAAAATAAAAGTTAAAAAAAGAAATCCGCAAAAATCGGGCAATAAGTGAATTAATTTGTCACCGCTGAAAAAAAGACAAAAGTCGGCCATTTTAATATTTTGTTAATGATTGGAATAAATATCGAAGTAATTCATACTTACCTAATTTTCTAATTTTCCTACCTTGCAAAAATTACATAATTCCCCCCCCCTAAAAAAAAATATGCACCCTTCCTACTTCTAACCCTAAGTCCGGGTGGCAATACGAAAAATAAATAAATTTAACAAAACTCGAAAAAAGTGCGTGCGAGGTGGGTGTAACGGGGCTGTTAATAGTCAATTTATTGACTATTAAAGTTAGTTTTTTTGTTGTGTTATTTATTTATATTGAATAAACCGTTGTATTGTATCACTTATCTTTCGCGGAAAGAAAACAACAACAATTATTTCAGAATGCATCAGTTTTGCATATACTTGTAACATAAAATTATCCCCATTTCCGGGCCATTCTAACTTAGTAGGTAAAAGAATTTAGTTAACATTGGTTTTCAGAGTGTAAGTCGAATATTTTTATTGGTAAATTATGGGGATGCAAAGTAAACATTTCAAAGTTCACTGCCTCCTATCTACCTTATCAAACCTTTTGTAATGTCAAAAATCGAAAATTAAACAAAATGCTGGAAGAACATTACATTTTCACACGATTGGTGACATTTATTGGATGTGTTTCTACCAGTATTTTGTTTAATTTTCGATTTTTAGCGATTATCCGAGTGATCATCGTCGACATCTTATCAACGCCATTTTCTGTTTGAGTATGAACTGAACAGTCGACACCATGTGTGTTTTTAACAAAAATATGCTTTAAAATAAGTTAAAACACAAATAAACTTATCCCGGTAGGTAGAATAGTAACTTATCTTGCCTTTGGTAACATTTATTTGTTGCACATTTATTTGTTGTTTTTTTACCCATTTTTCGTTCTGTTCGCTCTCGTTATAAATGCCCTAGAATTGTTTTTTTTTTATTAATTTATTTTTACGTTCGTGGGCTTTTGTCCGTGGTTGAATTATTTTGGTGGCCTTTTGTCCAGTGAGCTTTTGTCCGGTCGCGATCACCATTTTATTTTTAGAACATTTTTATTGACATGTAAAACTACTGCAGATTTGCATATATCATGTATGGAAGGTAGCTTGAGAAATAATTTCATGATGACTAAAGAGAAAATGAATACGGAAAATAGTTTTACTGAAATTGCGTGTGTGTATGTGGCAAACGAAATCGCCAGATTTTAAAGAAATAAATCGCTAGCCGCTAGATCCAAATTTTACTAGCCAGATTCAAATCAAAATCGCCAGATCTAGCGGGGAAACCCGCTAAATTGGCAACACTGCTTTTTTTATCACTTGCCTTCTTATTCTTTTTAAGTTCTATATAGGAAGCACATCAAGAAGTTTTAAGGATAGGTATTACATGCATAAATTATCTTTTAGAAATAAAAAATATAGTAACACTTTGCTGTCCCGATACTTCTGAAGTTGATAGATGAGAAAAAAAAACAATAATTAGATGGAGCATAATACTGTGAAGAGTACAACCGAAACATGTATGCACATATGTAACCAATAATGTTTGTATAAATAAAAATTTATAATATATATATATATATATATATATATATATAAGAACAAAATGTTTGATTGATGGGGGGTGATTAGACTTTGGGTTTATGTATATTGGATCACCCCCCATCAATCATAAAACATATCCCGAATTCTATCGAACGTATGCTTATCAACAATTTTAGCAACGAAAGTGTTTTTAAAAAAGCAATCAACATTTACAATACAGCTCTAAAAAATAGTGGTTACCATAATACCGAAATTAAATATAAAAAACAGGACACTAATAATTACAACAAAATTAAAAATAAAAGAAAAAGAAATATAATCTACTATACCCCACCCTATAACCAGATTCTAAAAACTAAACTGGGCAAAAAATTCCTAAATCTGATTGAAAAACACTTCCCCGTAACCAATCTTCTGCATAAAATATTCAATAAAAATAACCTAAAACTCTCCTACAGCTGCTTCGAAAACCTAGAAATGATAATTAAGGCACACAATAACAAAATACTAAAAGAGAACAACAGAGAGGAAAAAAATAACAAATTACATAAAAAAGTGGAAAATATAACAAAAATGACACTAAGGAGAACAAAAATATAAACAATACAAATAGAAATAAACAAAACACTAATAGCAACCACCCGAATAGAAATGAAAAAGTTAACAATGAAGAGAAAAGATGTAACTGCATAAATCGTACACTTTGTCCACTAAAAAATAAATGCCTAACCAAAAGTATTGTATACCAAGCAACAATATTTGCTAAGGAAAGACCAAAATAACAAGAAATACTACGTGGGTATGACCTCCCTAGATTTTAAAACCAGATATTATGACCACAAAAGCACATTTAAAAACAGAGAACGTCGAATGAAAACATCACTAGCAAACCACTATTGGGAGCTCAAAGAAAATGGACGCTCACCAATAATTGAATGGAAAATAATACGACAGGCCAGTACATGTAGAAATTTAGACAACCCATGTAGATTATGCCTGAATGAAAAATTTGAAATCCTAAACTTTAAAGATCCTCCAAATCTATTAAACTGTAGAAGTGAGATAGCAAACAGCTGCTTACACAGTAATAAATTTACCTTAGGCTAACGATAAATAAATAAATAAACAAATAAGTAAAAAAAAAACTAAACAAAAACATAACAATTTAAAAATTAAAACATAAAATAGAAATACAAGGAACCACGTGTTAAAATAAATTCACATATTATATTGACACAATAAAGGAAACAGGATATAGGCCAATCTATAGAAAACAGAACAATAGAACAGGATATAGGAAGTAACACCAACAAGACCTTTGTTCGCGGGAAGCCCAACGATTGGCTGAGAGACCAACAAAGAATCTGATTGGTTAACTAGCTAGCTGTGTATATAAAAGCACCCAGCAAAAATAACTCCATGCACTTTAGCCTGAAGATTTCCCCCGGGGATGAAACGCGGAAGCCTCTGTATAGCTTAATTGCCATGAATATATTTTCATAGCTTACACTCTCTCTCATGATCCGGACAATATTTTCCGCAAGATTATTATCTAAGATAAAGTAACACACTAGTTTCATTTTTTAAAATTTATTCATCAAACTTCAGCCATTTTATCTCCATAACCTGTTCCGTTGATTTCACTCAATGAACCCACATTTGGCTTTGATGACAGCTTCGATGTGGCCTCAGAACCGGCCATAGGCCTTTATCACTGTCTCTTGACTTAGGCCCCCAAATGCTCTGGTGATCTTGGCCTTTAGTTCGTCCATCATGTTGCAGCTGAATCTGTTAATATCTTGTTCCACTCCGCCACGCACAAAAAAGTCGAGGAGTTAGCGATCAGGCAAGCTGGGAGGCCAAATATCAAGTGATGTTGAATCGACAAAGTATTCTGATAGCCAGACCTGCAACACGTACGGCCTATCTGCAGCTACCTGGTTTCATTACGTTGCTCAGAATGTGGATGTACCCATCGGTGTTCAGCCTAAAGCGTTCAGGGAGGAAGTGGCGTGGAATAACATCAGCATGGTTGTCACTGGAAACTGTGTCAGCATGATTACGAACATGTCTTTGGGTGACGCAGCCAACCACCTGCTATTCTGATATTTGATCTTCTGGTTTTGACAGAAGATTTTCTCGTCGAAGAAGAGTCATATCTGGCTCCAGTGGGTGTTTTAACTTGTTGATCAACTTCTTTGCGTTGTGCTTCAGTCGCTTTTCTTGCATCAGCTTTGACAGAAATTGTCCTTTCATCATCTTGTATGAAACGTAGCGGATGTCCTCATGCACAACCACCTGATGAGCTTGTACTCTCCCTTTGCAATGGCACGCATTGATTTGCTGGGTTCATTGTCAATGATCTCCTCAACTTCGGTGACAAACTTCGATGTTTTGATGGAATTAGATTGTCCATCTTGCATCATTTTTTCTCTGATATCGACTTACAGTTGAATCCTGAATCTTTTAAGTCCTTTCTTCTGGCTTTTTCTACCATCCTCTTATTGATGCTGAAGAAGGAGCACGGTGGCTGAGTGGTTAACGATGCGGACTGAGGACCTGGGTGTGTCGGGTTCGAATCCAGTTCGTTCCACAAAAACACTTTCATCAAAACCTACACCTGACCTTGTGTCTAACCTCCTGGAGAGGAGGTAAATAAAAATACTTAAGTTTGAAGAGTCAGCCATAGAATACACTCCACTCGAGGTAATGTGGTAAAAGAGCAATCACTCATGGATTCTTCATAATTTTTTTAAAGTCTGAAATCTCCTTATGTATCATTCCAGTTTAGATTCCACGGAGAACTCAGTGTCTTTTCCAAAAATATGGAGGTTCCAAATTGTCCATGATCAGTTATTCTGTTAAAAAAAATGAGTGGAAATATGTTTTGATGAAGACAAAAGTAAAAGAAAATATGCATAAAATTTATATTAATTTTATGCATATGAAAGAGGGGATTTGGAAGTCTATCGGAGAAGAGTTTTCACTCGGACTCCAAAGGGGTCGTTAAAAGTAAATGTCACCGAATTAAATAAAATTAATTTCATTTGTTGCCTCGCTCAACGTTTTCTCCCCTTTCCCCTCTTTTCTCCCCTTTCTCTTCTTTTCTTTCTTTCTCTCCATTCTGCTCTTCACAACCTCAAGTTTAGATATGAATTGCCGACAACAAATTCGATTTCTGTTCCTTCTTTTATTGAGTTAAATCAGACACATCTAAACCAACTCGATCAGCATAATTACACATGGATGTGCTGTCCCGGATGTTCAAATAAAAATAACTAAAATTAAGTCGGTATTCGTAATCAACCGGGCAGTGTTCGAATCTTCAGTAAACCTACAATTCAAACCTTTCTTTAACTTTTAAATTGCATGCCAGGCAAAGACGAGCTCTTTTATGGCGGAGATGAGGTAAGTCAGAGCCACTTCCACCACTCGATCCTGGTTCAAGATCATCACGTTCGTCACAATAACATGATAAATAAGACTTATTATCAACATTTACATGTTTATTATTACTGTAATCATCATCATTAAGTTTTATTTTTTAAATTAAAATTTGTTTAAATCTTCAGTGCTTTATTGCAAAATAAAAAAACACACACACACACACAAAAAGCATATTGAAATAAATTATGTACACATGCAAGAATACAAACGCATACACCGACCATTTTTGATTCTCAAATTCTAGCTGTTGTTTGGGTTGCTAAGAAGCTTGGCTATAGCTTTATGAATTGAAATGTGTTAAGCACAAGCGAAGAAATTGAAGGAAAAAAGAAAAGGAAAAAATAGAATGACGCAAAAGGAAAGCATGAAAAAAACGAGAACGAGAAAATAAATGAAAATGAAAGGAAAAAAGAAAACGAATAAAGAATGAGAGAAAGAAAAAATATGAAAAATCTAGTAGAAAAAAAGAAATAAAAAGAATGAAAAAGAAAGGAAGAAGTAAACAAAAAATGTAAAAGAAGGAAAGAAAAGAAAAAGAAACGAAACGAAAAGTGAAAAAGGAAGAAAACAAAACAAAAGAAGAATAAAAATGAATGAAAAAGAAAAAAACAAAAAAGAAATGAAGAAAAGAAAAAGAATGAAAAAGGAAAGGAAGAAAAGAAGAAGAAAAAGAATTAAAAAAAAGGAAAAAAAATAAAAATTAAATGAAAAATAATGAAAAAGATAGGAAGGAAAGAAAAAGAAAAAGGAATTAACAAAAATGGAAAAAGATGAAAAAGAAAGGAACAAATAAAAAAGAAATAAAAAAGAAAACAAAAAAGAATGAAAAAGAACGAAAGGAAAACAAAGAGAAAGTGATATGAAAAAAAATAATTAACAAGATTGAAAACAGCCATGCATATACTCAGAAATAAGAGAACTGAAGAATTGCGTGTTATGTCATTCTGCAGCTGCAAACACCTGTTCCATGTAGATATTTGTTTTCAATATAAATCTTCTTTGCAGATTTTAGAACAATATATCCGCACTTGGTGAAATTAAGCCTTGAACCAAAATGCATATTTTAAATATACTTGAACAATGTGTACGAAATATGATCGCTAATGTAATCAAAAGGGCATGTGCCTGCTACTTAGTGACAAAAACATGCATGCATTTATTATTATATATAAATATATCATCATATACAAAGATTGATAGATAGATATATAGTTTATTAAGGAGCTAATATTGTAACACGATGATGTATTTTTTCTTGTACATAACTTTTTGGCTGCTTCTGATGGCTAAGATTTCTTCTGGTTGAGCTTATCTGACAATTCATTGATTAAAACAGGAAGATAGTGGCATAAAGATTTATCTTTTATTGTATCTAACATACACGTCCTCACTCTTTCAGAAAGATTACGTATATATGTAGAGAGAGAGAGAGATGGACAGACAGACATCCAGACATCCAGAGAATGAGACAAAAACTGATTGCTATCAAGTGCATGTTAAACGGTCTCCTGTCGCTTAACCTATTGTATTTACATCTCTTGCCCGTCTTTTACAATCTTCCCACTTGGTTTATCCTCTTACATAATAATGCTATGCTTATACAGTTATTTATTGTATATTTGTTTGTTTTTTTTTGGGGGGGGGGTTTCTCACAAAAACAAAAAGCAACAAAAAAAACATATCCGATTTGAACGAAATCTTATATTAAATGATAATAATAATATTAAAGAAAACCCTCTTTAAAAACACTAAAAATATGCAGATAGATAGAAAAGTAACTTTTATTGCCTTTGGTAACAGTTATCTGTTGAATGTTTTTTTCGGTTTTTTTTTTTCGTTTGTTAACTAAAATAAATACTTATGCAGATAAAAATAAATAAAAAATCGAAATGTAAACATTTTATCAAATTTAAATGTTTAATTTAAAAAAAAATATCAACAGCAAATAAGTGTTTTCATCAAAATATTAAATAGAATATTCATCAAAAATTCATTTTGAAACTGATAAATGTAAGAACAAATTAAATCATGTATCAGAGTTAGACAAAGAAAATATTGACAAAAAATGAGATTGTTGAATTTCTGTTGTTATTCTGATTATTTTGGCCAGTTGTTGATATGATTTAATACAGTCTTAATAAATAATAATAAATGGTGTTGATTTAAAAGGAGTTATTAGTTAATCTTTTGTATTTACAGAAATACATACTCGTTAGCCATATCAGATTCTACCCATGTTGTTTACCCTCAATTGCATCTAACTTCACATGTCATTCACCCTTTGAATAAGCCCAAGCTGTGCATAAGATGAAGCTGTACTGTAAAAATATAACGAAAATGAGTGGAGAGCAAGAAGACATCCTATACATTGATGGATGTTCGGTTTCAGAAATAGATTGAAATAATTTTAAATTAGGTTCAGAAACAGATTAAAATGATTTAACATTTTTGTTTAACTTATGAGAAGACTAGATGAGGTATTACCCAAAACGTTATTAAAACAATAAATATTAGTATTAATAATTAATCAACAAACAACAATACTTCAGATAATCAACAATGCTAATTTTCTTCTATTCTGAGCATATATATATATATATATATATATATATATATATATATATATATATATATATATATATATATATATATATGCTCAAAATAGTGTCAGTCAGTGTTGTATGATGGGTAGAGGCGCCGACTGTCAGTTCGACGGTTGAGTTTCAATCTCAATCCTAGTTGGTCTAGCCACACTTAAGAGCTGTGATATAGCGAAACCGTCTGTATGTGGATGACTATATATATATATATATATATATATATATATAATTAGGTGCTACCAGATCAGGATGTCTGAAGATATCGGCTTCCTGGCCGGACTCAGCATTAAATAACCTGAAAAGGTTTAATATGCCATAAAACAACCAAACCTAACACCATGAATAAATAGTTGAAGATATAAAGAACTTAAAGCGTAAAAACTTTTACTAAAATGACCGAATTCAGCATTAAATAACCCAGAAAAGGGTTGATATGCTGTAAAACAAAACAACTAACCAAAGTATAATTATCCATGAACATGCGTTTCACTATGGCTCATATATGTCAGCTGTTTATAGCATTACTTATTATTGCCATTTCACCAACGCTTCCATGTGTGACTTTTCAATTTATATATATATATATATATATATAAATATATACTAGCGGGACCCGTGGAAATTCCACAGTTGTATTCTTCATCTGTATATTTCTACCGTGCTTAAAAGAATGACGCCAAACAATTATGTATAAAAATATAGTTTCAGAACATTTCTGGTTAAGGGAGATCTGTCTTCAAAACCCTTGTAGGAGTTTGTGACATATTTCCATTCTTATCGACGTCCAGTGCGAAATGCAGACCCCACAATATTATTGTACCATCTTTTGATAGAACAGATACTACACTTTGATCCTAGCATGAAGCCCATGAAATTGTATTTTAGTTCGAGTGCATGTTCAACACAACAGCAACATCAGATCAAATTTAAAAACTTTTATTTTTCAATTGCATTTTTGGCAATCGGGCAATCCCATCTTTTAAAAAAAGATGGAGGGTGATAACATACGTACCTGAAAGTGAAAAGGGATTAGCGTATTCTTGTATATACATACGTACCTGAAAGTGAAAATGGATTAGCGTATTCTTGTATATACATACGTACCTGAAAGTTTCCTTGCCAGTGATGCTGGTATTGCATACAGACTTCAATTAGTGCCTGTGAAACACCCTCTTCCTTGGCACTGGAAAATACCTCTGTCATATTCTCGGCCATTTCACGGATTTCTTTTAGGCACGACAGGATGCGGGTGAAATTCCCACGAACGCCAACCATCGGCAGAAGAACCTAATTGAAATTTTTTTTAATATGCATGAGAAGATAATTAAGCAAAAAGAAAGACTCACAAACCATTCGGAACAACACATTAAATCATAAATGTTATACAAAACAGAGAAAAAAATAACTTAGCGAACATTTACGACACATACTTCCCACACAAACTTTTTTATTATTTAATTTAATTAAAAAAAAATTTTTTTGATTACTATTGATTAAGCTCAAAATTTCCAAATTATAATTTATTTTTAGTCGACTCATTCAATTTTTAGGTGTTTGCATGTGTGGGGTGTTTGCTATGTAAGCTGTTTATTACTAAAATTGTGTGGCCACTTTGTTATACTAAAGACACCACTTATCAAGGATAAAAGCAACTCGAGAATAACGGTTAATGAGATACATGATGAAGAATATTATGAGAAAATTGAAAATGATGGATGGATTGAACAAAATTTGATTACTTATAAGAACGGTTTATGACAAGTATTTGTTCACATTGGATTTGAAGACGACCATAGTGTAGCTCACAGGGAAACGTGTATGTATGTGTGTTTCTTACCTCTATGTGACTATTTTTGTTATCTATTATTAATCGATTATTTATTAGAATCAAAAATGCAATAGCATAAAGTATTAAAACAAACTTTTTAAAAATCCTATTTTAAAATAAATTATTTATTAGAATCAAAAAATAAAAATCCGATTTTAAAATAAATAAATTATTTTTTTAAATCAAAACAATAAAGAAATATAAATCCGATTTTAAAATAAATAAATTATTTATAGAAATCAAAAATGCAATAGTGTAAAGTACTGAAGCAAACCTTTGAAAAATCCTATTTAAAAAATACTTTAATTACAAAAATAAACTCACCAAAATGAATTTCGGTTTCTTTGTAAACAAGTCAATCATTTTAATCGTTTGTTAATAATTGACAAAAAATTTTAATTAGTTTGTGACTCTTAAAAATTTGAAAAGAATTCGGAAGCATTTAAAATTTTTAGCAAATCCTCATATATTAAACTAGCTGGCTTTGTCAGCTCACTATCACTTCACAAAGTTCGTGTGAAATACTTGAAACGAAAATTTTAAATAATGAACATTTCATTCATAAGTTTCTTGTAAACACGATACAAAAACATTCGCGTTTATTCATATAAATAGATAAGCGTTAACATTGAGAGGAAGGAAGTGGAAAGTCTGAGATGTTATAGATGGCGATTAGATGGTAACTGCAAATCTCCTTAGCTTGCACAATAATTACCCCAAGATTAGAAGTGAAAAGGGGCAATGGTCAGACATTGTTCTATGGCTTAGAACAAGCACAAGACTCATCTTGGTCGAATTGACAATATCTTCTGGGAGCCGGGTAGAAAAAAAAACCACTAATACAAGACATAAAAATAGGAATAGCTAAAAAGAGAACTGACCAGTGATGGTTATAGTGTAATCCTTCGAGCTGTTGAAATTGCAGCAAGGGGTTTCCTTGCAGGTTCTCTGTATTAGCTCTTAGGCCAGCTTGGAAATAAAGGCAGAAAAAGAGTCTCAGCCAGCAAATGCCTCAGAGATGACCGAACAATGTGGCTCTGGGCAAAAAATAATATCACATGGTGATATAATAGCAAGTGTTCACTGTATAGTTATCTTTGTGAGAGGAGAAAAAAATTCTACTAAAGCATGTTATCATGCAATGAAGACATGAGATGCTCAGCCGTTTAACGACACATGAGATGCTCAGTTGTTTAACGACACATGAGATGCTCAGCCATTTAACGACATACAAGATGCTCAGTCGTTTAACGACACATGAGATGCTCAGCCGTTTAACGACACACGAGATGCTCAGCCGTTTAACGACACACGAGATGCTCAGCCGTTTAACGACACATGAGATGCTCAGCCGTTTAACGACACATGAGATGCTCAGCCGTTTAACGACACATGAGATGCTCAGCCGTTTAACGACACATGAGATGCTCAGCCATTTAACGACATAGAAGATGCTCAGTCGTTTAACGACACATGAGATGCTCAGCCGTTTAACGACACACGAGATGCTCAGCCGTTTAACGACACACGAGATGCTCAGCCGTTTAACAACACACGAGATGCTCAGCCGTTTAACAACACATGAGATGCTCAGCCGTTTAACGACACATGAGATGCTCAGTCGTTTAACGACACATGAGATGCTCAGTCGTTTAATGACACATGAGATGCTCAGTCGTTTAACGACACATGAGATGCTCAGCCGTTTAACGACACATGAGATGCTCAGTCGTTTAACGACACATGAGATGCTCAGCCATTTAACGAAACATGAGATGTTCAGCCGTTTAACGACACATGAGATGCTCAGTCGTTTAACGACACATGAGATGCTCAGTCATTTAACGAAACATGAGATGCTCAGTCGTTTAACGACACATGAGATGCTCAGTCGTTTAACGACACATGAGATGCTCAGCCGTTTAACGACACATGAGATGCTCAGCCGTTTAACGACACATGAGATGCTCAGCTGTTTAACGACACATGAGATACTCAGCCATTAAACATTCGGTTGTTTTGATTTTATTGAACAGTTCATTAGATTGAAATGCAATTTAGACAATGGGGCCTCACATCAGTGAGAGGGGTCGATACACAAAAAAGCTGTTGAGAGGAAGGCCCCGAAACAGTGCGTATTCTCTTCTGATGACCCGACATTATGTGGAAGCTGAAATGAAGTATTCCACAAGTAAAAACAGCTGAAGAAACATGATTATATACAAGCCCACAAGGTAAGCTGTTTCTTCCGAGAGCATCATGTCCACTAATTCTTTATAGTTGTCGGCTTTGTGGTTTCCCAGACAATTTTGAACAACATTCACAAATGATTTCCAAGCAGAAGATTCGATATCAGTCAGTGAATTCACGGATATTAGATTTTTGGTCAATGTCCCTATCTGAGGCCCATCAAATATCCCAGCTTTAAGCTTTTCACTGCTTAAGGCCAGAAAGGTTTTGCATAAATGGCGAAAACAATTTCTGTCTTTATTGAGTGCCTTGATGAGTTGTTTGATCAGTTCCAATTTGATATGAAGAGACAATAATATGATTTTATTTCTTTAAACAAGTGGTTCATAAATGATGTTACGATTACCAATCTCCAAAGTTTCTCTCACAGGCCAATCTTTCCACACACAATGTCGCACTTTATCCCTGCTGTTCCACAGGCACAAAAAGCAAGAATACTTTGTATAACCCGACTGTTGCCTCAATACGAAGTTCACCATTTTCAAATCTATACAAATTACACATTGCTGTTCTGAGTAACGCAATTTATCTAAAACTTGTTTCCCATTTTGGTATTGTTCCTTTATTTTTTGTAAAATGTCCAATAGGAATACACGCATATTTGTTATTATTATGTAAAAGTAAACATTTTAAACTTGTTTTAGAGCTGTTCAAAAGAGCTGTCATTCTTCATGCTTGTGTTCAGTAACACCCACTTGTATAAGAAGATTTTCAATATAATTACAGTAAATTAAGTTGTCTTCTTCAATAAAAAGGGGTAATAAACTTTGCTCCTGTAGTAACAAAGATAATTGATGCCTGTCTCCCCCTTGGAGTAATAATGGAATGTTCTACATTCGTGTATATTAAGAGTGAATGTTAAAACACTATTTGTCTAGCTAAGCAACAAATGGTTAAATAAAGCTTATCCTTAAGTTATATTCGGCGTCCAGTTTTTATTACAATTTATTTAACCATTCGTTATGGAACGTTACTTGAAACCCGATCGTCTAGACCTTGATACGGCCGACTCGGAATCTACTGACAAATGGCGGCATTGGAGAAAAATGTTCGAAGGATTCCTTACAGCTCTACAGTTATCTTCAAACGCGGCTTTAACAGGTACTGAGAAATATACCCTTCTTTTACATCATGTCTCTACTGCTATTTATAGAAATTTATCTGAATGTGAAAATTATGAAACTGCGGTGGACATTTTAGAAGCCATGTTTGTCAAGAAAAAAAATACTATTTTTGCTAGACATTTACTTGCTACCCGGCGTCAACAACCAGAAGAAAGCCTTGAACAATACCTTCAGATTCTAAAGACGTTAAGTCGCGAGTGTGAATTTACAGCCTTAACTGCGAACCAAGTGAGAGATGTTTTTATCAGGGACGCATTTATTAATGGAATACAGTCCAACCAAATAAGACAAAGACTACTAGAGAATAAAAACCTAGACTTACCAACAGCTTATGAACAAGCTCTAACGTTGGACATGGCACAGAAGCAGTCTGTCTTCTATTTACAACCCGATATTTTGGGAGCTGCTATCGTAGCCCCTCCTCTGCATGTTCAAAATTCTTCCATTGTCCAAGATGCTGCCACCCCCCTTTCTAACGATCACGAACAACTTATCACTGCCGCCTCAGCTGGATCCACATGCTACTTTTGTGGCCTTCGTATACATGCTCGTTCGTCCTGCCCGGCTCGAGATGTTAGATGCCACAAGTGTGATAAGCAGGGACATTTTTCGAAAGTTTGCCGGTCAGCTTCTCAAAAAAAAACGTTCGGCTACTCTTGCTACTGTAGCACCAATTACAATATCAGCTGCATTCCCCGGCTGCCTCTCAAAAACAATCGTGAGGGTAAAAATCAATGGATTGACTATTCATGCGCTTTTTGATACAGGCAGTTCCGAAAGTTTTATTAATGCCAGTATTGTAAAAGCAAATAAATGGGAAATATTTCCTTGTTCCAACCAAATATCAATGGCAAATTCATCTTTATCGTCCCATGTAATTGGATATTGCATGGTTAACCTGAAACTAAAAGGAAACTCCTACCAAGGGATTAAATTATCAGTAATGAAAAACCTCTGCTGCGAAGTGATTTTGGGTCACAATTTTCTAAAACAACATTCATGCGTTGAAATTCCTTTTGGTGGCCCCAAGCCAGTCCTAAGCGTATGTGGACTAGCAGCTGTCAAAGTGCGGCACCCGTCACTTTTTACAAACTTAACTCCTGACTGCAAACCAATAGCAATAAAATCAAGACGCTATTCAGAAACGGACAAACAGTTCATAGCAGCAGAAGTAACAAAACTACTTAAGGAAGGAATTATAGAGCCAAGTGAATCTCCATGGCGAGCACAGGTCCTCGTAACAGCCACTGAAAATCACAAGAAAAGGATGGTCATTGACTATTCCCAGACCATCAACAGATACACATTACTCGATGCCTATCCACTGCCTCGTATTGACGAAATGATTTCTAATATTGCAAAATATCACACTTTCAGTACTTTAGATCTCAGAAGTGCCTACCATCAGGTACCTATCAAGCCAGAGGATAAGCCCTACACGGCATTCGAGGCCTGCGGTCGCCTATATCAGTTCTGCCGAATTCCTTTTGGGATAACAAATGGTGTGGCTAGCTTCCAGAGGGTAATAGATGAAATAATCTCCAATGAAAAATTGAAGGGTACTGTTGCATATATAGACAATGTCACAGTATGCGGACATAACCAAGCTGAACATGACCACAACCTTAAACGATTCATGGCTGCCGTCAAGAAATATAATCTGACTTTGAACAGTGAAAAATGTTCCTACAACTTGAAAAGCATCAAATTATTGGGATACATTGTCAAAAATGGCACCATGACGCCGGATCCCGAGCGACTGAAACCGCTAATGGAATTACCAATCCCTGGAAACATGCCCTCTTTACGACGAGCCCTCGGTATGTTTGCTCACTACTCCCAATGGGTTGCGTCTTTTTCAGAAAAAATACACCCATTGACACAAGTATCTACTTTTCCGTTGTCCTGTTCCGCCATCAGAGCATTTCAAAACATGAAAAGGAACATTGCTCAGTCTGCCATTTCTGCTGTGGATCCTTTTATCCCTCTATTAGTTGAGACGGATGCCTCCGACTGTGCGATAGCTGCCTCACTGAGACAATCCGGTCGTCCTGTAGCTTTTTTTTCAAGAACACTTTCGAAATCCGAGCGACGACACTCTGCAATAGAAAAAGAAGCGTACGCCATAGTTGAGGCATTACGAAAATGGAGGCATTACTTAATCGGCCGACATTTTGAATTAATCACTGACCAAAAGTCGGTCTCGTTTATGTTTAACCCAAAAACAACGAGTAAAATAAAAAACGAGAAAATAGCGAGATGGAGAATGGAGCTTTCTTGCTACTCCTTTGACGTCACTTACCGCCCTGGTAAGGAGAATGCCGCGGTCGACGCGCTTTCAAGGGTGTGTGGCCTGGTAACTGGCTCAGATGATCTTCAGTATATACACAGGGAATTGTGTCACCTAGGTATCACAAGAATGATTCACGTAGTCAGGAGCAGAAACTTGCCATATTCTGTTGAAGACGTAAAAAGAATTACGAACTCTTGTCGGATATGCGCAGAAAATAAGCCCAGGTTCTACAAACCTCCTCCAGCAACACTCATTAAGGCCACACAGCCTTTTGAAAGACTTAACCTGGATTTTAAGGGCCCTTTACCCTCTAAAACTAAAAATAAATACATGCTCACAATAATAGACGAGTACTCAAGATTTCCGTTCGCCATCCCCTGCCCAGACGTAACGGCTGCAACAGTAATTCAAGGCCTCTGCTCCATTTTTGCCGTTTTTGGAGTGCCTGCATATATACATTCAGATCGTGGGTCTGCTTTTATGTCGGACGAACTCAAGCAGTTTCTGCATGAACGAAGAGTAGCTGTAAGTAGAACAACTCCTCACAATCCTCAAGGAAACGGACAGTGCGAAAGATACAATGGTATAATATGGAAGACAGTACAGTTGGCGGCAGCAAATCGCAATAGTCCGATCTCCGATTGGGAAAGTCTCATCCCCATGGCCTTATACGCTATTAGGACTCTATTATGTACAGCGACAAACGCTACCCCACATGAGAGATTCTTCTCGTTCCCACGACGAAGCTCAGCAGGCACATCACTTCCCTCGTGGCTTGCACAACCTGGCACAGTTTTATTAAAACGTCATGTTCGTCATAGTAAACATGACCCATTGGTAAGCGAGGTACAATTAATCGAAGCGAACCCTCAGTATGCACTGGTCAGAAATTCAGAAGGAAGGCAATCTACTGTCTCCTTAAGGGATCTAGCCCCAGCAGGAAATGTATATGAACGTAGAACTGCTTCAGATGGATATAGAGCTCCGGTTCGTGGAACAAGTCCGACCCTCTTAGGTGATCGTGTGCCAGATACGTCAAGTTCAGAGTCCCAACAAAACGAATCTGAATATACTAACAGAGTCGTCTCTGACTCTAGTTCGGACGACAGATGGGTACCACGAAAGCGGTTTCACCCAATATCTGAGACAGATACTCAATCTTCAGACACCAAGCGACCGAAGCGCCGTAGAAAACGAGAGCGATTTGGAGCAAGATATTTTAGCCCTAAACCAGCCACACAAGACAGTCCCGAAACGTCGTCAGGTCCCGAGGAGCCTAGATTAGAAATGGATGTCGGGCACGAACAACCAAGACGCCCTCAAAGAACCCGCAGGAGGCCAGGTCGATGGGATGATTTTGTTCCCTACGAATAAGAAGATAGATGGGGGAGAATGTAGTAACAAAGATAATTGATGCCTGTCTCCCCCTTGGAGTAATAATGGAATGTTCTACATTCGTGTATATTAAGAGTGAATGTTAAAACACTATTTGTCTAGCTAAGCAACAAATGGTTAAATAAAGCTTATCCTTAAGTTATATTCGGCGTCCAGTTTTTATTACAGCTCCCGGTTCCGATAAAAAGTTATTTTTGCATATTCTTGCAATAAGTTTTACTAAAGTAAATTCACCACAAATGTAACATAACACATAAGGGTTATTAAATCATTTCCGGTTGTAGGTTTTCATATTCATTGTACAACTTGTTTCATGAATAATAATTTCTCTGGTCATCTTCAAGTAAGAATACAAGAGTTAAAATAAATTTATAGAATGAATAACTTTATCAATTGAGATCTCAAAGGAAACTGGATATCTTTTCTTTACATAAAAGCAGAGGAATCAGATGAAAAATGTTCCTCAAGTGCTAAAAGAGCTGTTCATGCTAATCCAATCTCATAATAAAAATATCTACAAGAATCATGCAAACTATACAATTTAACTTAATATAATTCATATAAAAACTATCAATTATATTGGAAACAGTGAAAACTTGCTTAAAAGCACATTATGCGTCCTCTGTAATGAATCGAGTATCGTACAATAAGCCAATACATGAAAAAATTATTAATTTCAAAAGCAAGAAACCGTTACTTGATTGGGCAAAACTGACTTTGTATTTGAATTCAGTGCTTGAAGTTACCCAGAATCACCTATTTTTTTCCAGACAGCAGAGAAATTCTTTTTTTTTTATTTTGTTGACCAGTGTTATAGACTGTTTTAAAAATAGTCATGCAAATTAGACATTCAGAGAATTGTCTTTGAATGGTTCATCTCTACAGTAATTCAAAATACTATGTTGTATTATTTAAATAACGGTGACTCATTTTAATGGAAGAGGAGTGATGAATGAAAAAAAACTTTAACATTTATTCATTTAGAAGATTGAAAGTTTTGGCATTTAATAATTAAAAAACAAAAATAGTTATAATTTTATAACAATTTGGTTCAATTAATAATTTAATGACTAAATAATACCATGATAATTAAATATATCTTTCCAAACCCAATTCTTTTTTTTATTATAAAATAAAAATTTGGTAAAAAAATATCGACATAAGCAAAAAACAAATAAAGACAAAAAACAAAATGAAAGAAAAGACTCCTAGATAATACGAGGCCGGATTGTTACATCTAATTTGAACATAAAATGACCTACCCTCTCAAAGATTTCTTCACCCTCTCTAGAAAATTTAGTTATTGTATTGATTTGAATAATAAAAAAATCTTTGGAATACTAAATTGATTGACCACCAAATTCTGAGATATTAGAAAAAGATTTTGCAAAAATGAATTATTCAACTTTTAGAGCAGGGTTAAGATTTCTATAAAAGTTTAATGTAAAATGATGCTCCCTGCTCCAAATTCAGAAAGGCCGTTTAACAATTTTTTAACATAGTTCACCCCAAACAAGGCAGGCCGCCACTGTAGACGTAAAGGACTACTGAGAAAAAAGAAATGGGAGATGGTTGGGGGGGAGGTCAACCTAAATTGGGATCTGCGCAGCGAGATGTCTGTTTACATTAGTTTTAAATTTCTGCATGTTAGTACTGTCGGGGAAACAGGGGGCAGGGAGGGAGTTCCAGAGGCCAGCAGCATGAGGAAAGAAGCTATTTGAGTAGAAAGCTCTCCGGCATCTGGGGACCTCCACAGTGAATGGATGGGATTTAGTTGATTGTCGAGTTAGTCTTGTGAATTTACGTTGAAGGGGCACCAGAGTAGCCAATTCATCGGAGCATAATCCATTGAAGTATTTGTAAACAAGATTATTAAGAGTAAAGACTAGTCGAAAAATAAATCTGTTGATGAGGTCCTAATTTAAGGGCTTTAGAGAATCACCCCTAATTTGCCATTACCTTCGGGTCCAATTTGACTCGGAGTGGTAGACCTGTCAAAGTTCCATTTGTATTTTTAATGAGTCATCACTTATCAAAGCCAAAAGCCATTTGAAGATAAGGATTCATGAAATGGATTGATTGTCAGTAGGATGATGATGAAAGATATTATGAAAGGATTGAAAATTATAAATGGAATGAAAAAAATTTGATTACTTATGAGGACAGTTTATGGCAAGTATTTGTTGACGACCATGTCGTAACCCACAGGGAAGCTATACCATGATAACATGTTCCACAGATAGGAACTTCTTTGGAGAGAAAATCTGTTCATGGAAATTCCGTTTGATGTTAGGCACATGGAGGAAGAAAGGACATTTCTTTGGAAATGTAGTAGAAAACGAGTTCTCGCTGTGAATGTCTTACAAGGAGGAACCAGAGATTGGAGCTCAGTCGAGCACCTTCCATGGAAATAAATATATGGTTAAATAGAATCTATCGTTTGCAGATTATTTATTTACAAAATATCTGCCTACAAAAAAAAATGAATCTGTCAATATTCGATGATATTAAGAGCTCAAAGCATCAAATATGTTTACCAAAATGACTGAACTTTGCCTTTAATGATCCACAAAGGGTTGATATGCCATAAAAATTAGATTATATATTTATCTACAGATCACTCAGATATGTTTGTCGTCAATATTTGGCTCTAAATCATTTGTCAGCAATATTTGGCTCTAAATCATGAAATCAGATCTTTGCTGGCTGTCGGTCAATTCATTTACGAGTTGGCGTTTACATTCAAACGAGCCGCCGCCGCCTCATACCTGCTGCTGTGATGACAAGTCTTTCTATTCGGGGGATCAAAGTTTCAAAACTAACAGCGTCCAAATGGAATGCAATCAGTTCAACAAACATCTCATCTTTCTCTCTAAAATGAAAACATTACTACAGTCTGCACAACAATGACGTGATGGCTGACAAGCTCAGCTTGCTAACTAATTCCCAGAGTTTGATCTTCCAGTGGGTGTACGTGCGATCAACGACTTATTCTGATACACACATTTTAAAGAATCAATTAAAACAAACGCATGAATCTTACGCAAGGATGGTGATCGCTGTTACCAGAGCTAAGTGACCAAACCGTGTAAATTTCATCAATTTAGGAGAATAGAAAGTGGACTTTAATTTTACTTTCGGCAGCCTCGTAACTCTTGTTTCTCTTATGTTGTCCTTTAGTCCTCACATTCTATAAGCAATGTTTCTGACAAAGGGGGAAGAATTGCTGTTTTCTGGGTCGGAATCTATCCATATAACACTTATCATTGGCTAGTTTTTGACCTTAAAGTGGTATTTTTTCTAGCTCCTTACATCAAGTGGCTTCATGTCTTGTCTGGAGCGATTTCCATAAAAAATTCAAATGTATTAGATAATCCCATAAGTTCTGTTCAGATTTTGATTTTCTGAAATTTAATAGCAAGTGAAAAAGTCTAACGGAACTAAATTATATTTATATCTATTATTATATTAAAACTGAATTAATCAACTTTTGTTTCCCCAAGGATTTTTTCACATACATTTTAACCAGAAAAAATATGTGCTAAAATATTCCTTGGTTTTGGGATTGAGTTATGTTTTTAAAATGCCCGTTTTCATTGTCTTAATTAGCCATAATTTGCAATGTACTCACAAAGTCATTCATCTCTTACTAAGTTTCTGCCTATTACTCTCACCCTCTCTCATTCTATCTTGTTTAATCCTCACTCTTATTTTATACAGTGTCTCTCTCTCTCTCTCTCTCTCTCTCTCTCTCTCTCTCCTTCTCTCTATCTTGCTGTTTATTAATAGTCAAAGGTAATAAAACTAACTATAGAAAGATTGGAATAGTCCCTTATAAACAAAACGGAATTTTTTTTATGGCAGTCGTTCCAGACAAGGCATGAAGCCACTTGATGTAAGGAGCTAAAAAAAAATACTTCTACGGTTGATGAAAAAATGGTTGGATAATTCTACTATCCCAGATGCTATCATCTACTTATATAAGAGTCAGATATATCCAAAGAGGGGGAGGTACTGCTGCTACATCTGGGGAGGTACTGCTGCTTCATCTGGGGAGGTGCTGCACAGTGCACTCTTTCCTGTTTTGACAGAGTACAACATCGACTTCCTACAGAGGAAACGTTGTTAATCATTCTCTACTCTATCGTTATTTCCATAGAAGGTGCTCGACTGAGCTCCAATCTTTGGTTCTTCCTTGTAAGACATTCACAGCAAGAACACATCTCTCTGCCACAATGAAAAATAAACTTTAATTTTTCTCTACATCTGCCTAACGTCAAGCAAACACAGTTCAAACCATTGATCAATGTTAGTACTCCCATTTTTTTCCTCATCTTTCGGCTAGCAATCATTTCAGTCTCATTAACCCTTATCTTCGAGTGGCTCTTGGCCTTCATAAGTGTTGACCCAAATAGTAATAGAAATAAATAAATAAAATATTTTAGAGACTTAAATTTTTTTTTACTTTTTAATTGTTTTTTTTTAATGATTTGAAAATTTTTACAGAGCATTTTTTGTCAAAACATGTTGATGGACACTAATTAGCTACATTGTCAATTTAATGAATGAAATTAATTTTTTTGATGTAGATAAATACTATTATTATTAGGTATCAGGCTTGATTTAATATTTTTATTATATTTTTTAAAATTATTTTTATTTAAAAAAAAAATTTATTGAAAATTCTTTTAATTTTTTTAATTTTGTCATTTATAATTGAAAATTTTTAAAAATTTGTAACAGTTTTAAAAGTATTTAAAAATTTCTGATTTTTTTAAATAAAATGCTTTTTTTTTTAATTTTTATAAATAATTTTCAAAAATTTTTAAATAAAAAAACAATCAATTGTGAAAGATGATCAATTGTGAAAAACGATCAAGATGATCAATTGTGAAAGATGATCAATTGTGAAAGATGATCAATTGTGAAAGACGATCAATTGTGAAAGATGATCAATTGTGAAAGATGATCAATTGTGAAAGATGATCAATTATGAAAGAAGATCAATTGTTAAAGACGATCAATTGTGAAAGATGATCAATTGTGAAAGATGATCAAGATGATCAATTGTGAAAGATGATCAATTGTGAAAGACGATCAATTGTGAAAGACGATCAATTGTGAAAGATGATCAATTGTGAAAGACGATCAAGATGATCAATTGTGAAAGATGATCAAGATGATCAATTGTGAAAGATGATCAAGATGATCAATTGTGTGAAAGATGTTCAATTGTGAAAGATGATCAATTGTGTGAAAGATGTTCAATTGTGAAAGACGATCAAGATGATCAATTGTGAAAGATGATCAATTGTGAAAGACGATCAATTGTGAAAGACGATCAATTGTGAAAGATGATGAATTGTGAAAGACGATCAAGATGATCAATTGTGAAAGATGATCAAGATGATCAATTGTGAAAGATGATCAATTGTGAAAGACGATCAATTGTGAAAGACGATCAATTGTGAAAGACGATCAATTGTGAAAGATGATAAATTGTGAAAGACGATCAAGATGATCAATTGTGAAAGATGATCAATTGTGAAAGATGATCAATTGTGAAAGACGATCAATTGTGAAAGATGATCAATTATGAAAGAAGATCAATTGTTAAAGACGATCAATTGTGAAAGATGATCAATTGTGAAAGATGATCAAGATGATCAATTGTGAAAGATGATCAATTGTGTGAAAGATGTTCAATTGTGAAAGACGATCAAGATGATCAATTGTGAAAGATGATCAATTGTGAAAGACGATCAATTGTGAAAGACGATCAATTGTGAAAGATGATAAATTGTGAAAGACGATCAAGATAATCAATTGTGAAAGATGATCAAGATGATCAATTGTGAAAGATGATCAATTGTGAAAGACGATCAATTGTGAAAGACGATCAATTGTGAAAGATGATAAATTGTGAAAGACGATCAAGATGATCAATTGTGAAAGATGATCAATTGTGAAAGACGATCAAGACAATCAATTGTGAAAGATGATCAATTGTGAAAGACGATCAAGACAATCAATTGTGAAAGACGATCAATTGTGAAAGATGATAAATTGTGAAAGACGATCAAGATGATCAATTGTGAAAGATGATCAATTGTGAAAGACGATCAAGACAATCAATTGTGAAAGATGTTCAATTGTGAAAGACGATCAAGATGATCAATTGTGAAAGATGAGCAATTGTGAAAGATGAGCAATTGTGAAAGACGATCAAGATGATCAATTGTGAAGATAATCAATTGTGAAAGATGATCAATTGTGAAAGACGATCAATTGTGAAAGACGATCAATTGTGAAAGACGATCAATTGTGAAAGATGATCAATTGTGAAAAATGATCAATTGTGAAAGATGATCAATTGTGAAAGATGATCAAGATGATCAATTGCGAAAGATGATCATATGTGAAAGATGATCAAGATGATCAATTGTGGAAGATGATCAATTGTGAAAGATGATCAATTGTGAAAGACGATCAATTGTGAAAGACGATCAATTGTGAAAGATGATCAATTGTGAAAGAGGATCAAGATGATCAATTGTGAAAAATGATCATATGTGAAAGATGATCAAGATGATCAATTGTGGAAGATGATCAATTGTGAAAGATGATCAATTGTGAAAGATGATCAATTGTGAAAGATGATCAATTGTGAAACATGATCAATTGTGCAAGAAGATCAATTGTGCAAGACGATCAATTGTGAAAGATGATCAATTGTGAAAGATGATCAAGATGATCAATTGTGGAAGATGATCAATTGTGAAAGATGATCAATTGTGCAAGACGATCAATTGTGAAAGATGATCAATTGTGAAAGACGATCAATTGTGAAAGAGGATCAAGATGATCAATTGCGAAAGATGATCATATGTGAAAGATAATCAAGATGATCAATTGTGAAAGATGATCAATTGTGAAAGATGATCAATTGTGAAAGACGATCAATTGTGATAGACGATCGATTGTGAAAGATGATCAATTGTGAAAGACGATCAAGAGGATCAATTGTGAAAGATGATTAATTGTGAAAGATTATCAATTGTGAAAGACGATAAAGATGATCAATTGTGAAAGATGATCAAATGTGAAAGATGATCAAGATGATACATTGTGAAAGATGATCAATTGTGAAAGATGATCAATTGTGAAAGACGACTAAGATGATCTATTGTGAAAGACGATCAATTGTGAAAGACGATCAAGATGATCAATTGTCAAAATGATCAATTGTGAAAGATGATCACTTGTGAAAGATCATCAATTGTGAAAGATGATCAATTGTGAAAGATGATCAAGATGATCAATTGTGAAAGATGATCAATTGTGTGAAAGATGTTCAATTGTGAAAGACGATCAAGATGATCAATTGTGAAAGATGATCAATTGTGAAAGACGATCAATTGTGAAAGACGATCAATTGTGAAAGATGATAAATTGTGAAAGACGATCAAGATAATCAATTGTGAAAGATGATCAAGATGATCAATTGTGAAAGATGATCAATTGTGAAAGACGATCAATTGTGAAAGACGATCAATTGTGAAAGATGATAAATTGTGAAAGACGATCAAGATAATCAATTGTGAAAGATGATCAATTGTGAAAGACGATCAAGACAATCAATTGTGAAAGATGATCAATTGTGTGAAAGATGTTCAATTGTGAAAGACGATCAAGATGATCAATTGTGAAAGATGAGCAATTGTGAAAGATGAGCAATTGTGAAAGACGATCAAGATGATCAATTGTGAAGATAATCAATTGTGAAAGATGATCAATTGTGAAAGACGATCAATTGTGAAAGACGATCAATTGTGAAAGACGATCAATTTTGAAAGATGATCAATTGTGAAAAATGATCAATTGTGAAAGATGATCAATTGTGAAAGATGATCAAGATGATCAATTGCGAAAGATGATCATATGTGAAAGATGATCAAGATGATCAATTGTGGAAGATGATCAATTGTGAAAGATGATCAATTGTGAAAGATGATCAATTGTGAAAGATGATCAATTGTGAAACATGATCAATTGTGCAAGAAGATCAATTGTGCAAGACGATCAATTGTGAAAGATGATCAATTGTGAAAGATGATCAAGATGATCAATTGTGGAAGATGATCAATTGTGAAAGATGATCAATTGTGCAAGACGATCAATTGTGAAAGATGATCAATTGTGAAAGATGATCAATTGTGAAAGAGGATCAAGATGATCAATTGCGAAAGATGATCATATGTGAAAGATAATCAAGATGATCAATTGTGAAAGATGATCAATTGTGAAAGATGATCAATTGTGAAAGACGATCAATTGTGATAGACGATCAATTGTGAAAGATGATCAATTGTGAAAGATGATCAATTGTGAAAGACGATCAAGATGATCAATTGTGAAAGATGATTAATTGTGAAAGATTATCAATTGTGAAAGACGATAAAGATGATCAATTGTGAAAGATGATCAAATGTGAAAGATGATCAAGATGATCAATTGTGAAAGATGATCAATTGTGAAAGATGATCAATTGTGAAAGACGATCAATTGTGATAGACGATCAATTGTGAAAGATGATCAATTGTGAAAGATGATCAATTGTGAAAGACGATCAAGATGATCAATTGTGAAAGATGATTAATTGTGAAAGATTATCAATTGTGAAAGACGATAAAGATGATCAATTGTGAAAGATGATCAAATGTGAAAGATGATCAAGATGATCAATTGTGAAAGATGATCAATTGTGAAAGATGATCAATTGTGAAAGACGATCAAGATGATTAATTGTGAAAGATTATCAATTGTGAAAGACGATAAAGATGATCAATTGTGAAAGATGATCAATTGTGAAAGACGACTAAGATGATCTATTGTGAAAGACGATCAATTGTGAAAGACGATCAAGATGATCAATTGTCAAAATGATCAATTGTGAAAGATGATCACTTGTGAAAGATCATCAATTGTGAAAGATGATCAATTGTGAAAGACGATCAAGGTGATTAATTGTGAAAGACGATCAATTGTGAAAGATGATTAATTATGAAAGATGATCAATTGTGAAAGACGATCAAGATGATCAATTGTGAAAGTTGATCAATTGTGAAAGATGATCAAGATGATCAATTATGAAAGATACTCAATTGTGAAGGACGATCAATTGTGAAAGACGATCAATTGTGAAAGATAATCAATTGTGAAAGATGATTATTTGTGAAAGACGATCAAGATGATCAATTGTGAAAGACGATCAAGATGATCAATTTTCAAAGACGATCAAGATGATCAATTGTGAATACGATCAATTGTGAAAGATGATCAATTGTGAAAGATTATCAATTGTGAAAGATGATCAATTGTGAAAGACGATCAAGAGGATCAATTGTGAAAGATGATCAATTGTGAAAGACTATCAATTGTGAAAGTTGATCAATTGTGAAAGATGATCAATTGTGAAAGATGATCAATTGTGAAAGATGATCAATTGTGAAAGACGATCAAGATGATCAATTGTGAAAGATGATCAATTGTGGAAGACGATCAAGATGATCAATTGTGAAAGATGATCAATTGTGGAAGACGATCAAGATGATCAATTGTGAAAGATTATCAATTGTGAAAGATTATCAATTGTGAAAGACGATCAAGATTATCAATTGTGAAAGATGATCAATTGTGAAAGACGATCAAGAGGATCAATTGTGAAAGACAATCAATTGTGAAATATGATCAATTGTGAAAGACGATCAATTGTGAAAGTTGATCAATTGTGAAAGATGATCAATTGTGAAAGATGATCAATTGTGAAACACGATCAAGATGATCAATTGTTAAAGATGATCAATTGTGGAAGACGATCAAGATGATCAATTGTGAAAGATGATCAATTGTGAAAGATGATCAATTGTGAAAGACGATCAAGATGATCAATTGTGAAGATGATCAAATGTGAAAGACAATCAAATGTGAAAGACAATCAATTGTGAAAGACGATCAACTGTGAAAGACGATCAACTGTGAAAGATGATCAATTGTGAAAGATGATCAAGATGATACATTGTGAAAGATGATCGATTGTGAATAGAAAAATAATACATTTAAAAATAAAGTGGAAAATTATAAATCATAAAAACGCTATATTGTCAAAGATGGTCGATTGTTTATAAAAAAGGAATACATTTACTTAAATGGGCAATTATGAATCATGAAATACAATATCGTCAAACATGGTCAATTGTTAAAAGAAACATACATTTTTCAAAATTGACAATTACAAATCAGACTATATTGTCAAACATGATCAATTGCGAGGAAATTTTGTAATTTTAAATCGGCAATTATAAACAATATAAGACAATATTATTAAAAATGGTAAATATATATATATATATATATATATATATATGTTTTTGGTACAGAAAATCAGTACAACATCAGTACTGTCGGTTTCAAGCTCAGAAGGACTTAATTATCCGGCTCTCTTCAGCTTATGTTGTCACCTTTTACAGAAATATGAATTCACGTATCACTCTCGTTTGGATATGTTATTTGCTTTGGAGTGGTATTTATATTTGTTTAAAATTTGTGTTAGGAAGAAAAATGTGAGACTACAAAGTTTTATAAAGTTCGAAAAAGTAAGGGGAGGGTCAAATGAAACCGTTAAGATTTAAACTTTAAATTTTTTAAAAATATCTCCATTCAAGTCCCGTGATTTAATCTTTATTAGGAGCGTATATTAGGCCGTTTAATGTTTTGAAGGGTTAACTTGGTGTCGTCTAGAAAATGCTAAGGAGATAATGTGGGTTTAAGGATTAAACTTTCGAAAGAATAAAAAAATATTTAAAAAGTACATCAAATTTAAATTCAAAACCTGGATTAAAAGACTTTAAATCAATCCAAAAGGAATTTAGATAAAGATTTAAACTAATTTGAGTCTCGCAAGCTGGCAATCGATCCAAGGGAAGTAACTCTATAAGGTTCTTAATGATTCAGTATTCGGAATTAAAATTTTTTTAACTAAGGTGTAATTAATATGTAGACTTATGGAAATCATAATATTGGTTACTGATTCAGTCTGATCTAGAGATAAGAACAAGGATTAGGTCAACAAGATTAAGACTGTTTAGGAGATTTTTAAACCCTGCTGATTTATTATCGTGAAATAAGCGTGTATATATATATATATATATATATATATATATATATATATATATATATATATATATAAAGTAAGGAAATTGACAACATCTTTGAAGCACGGATTAGAATGTATAAAAGTGAAATATTTTAAAAATCAATAATCGTGCAATTTAAATGAAAAATTCATTTATTTAATTTTTTTTTTTTGCAAGCTTTCGTTGTAGAACAACTTTGTTAGGTGAGACTGTCTTATAGTTTTTTTATGCACTTGTATTACACGTCCTCGTACAATTAAATTTTTGAAAGTAAAAAGACAAAATCCCAAATTAGTCTCTTTCTGCTCACTATTTCTGCTCCCTCTTTCTCTTTCTTTCTTGAGAGCAAGCCACAGGTTGATTCGTATTACTACCTGTGGTGATATTTCATTCTGGTTATAATGGACTATCCGAATCTTGAGTTTTCTAGTTGCAGTAGTCAACACC
>OY744529.1:33903884-33916384 GCA_963556195.1 Sepiola atlantica | reverse complement strand
TATACATATACATATACATATATAATATATATATATATATAATATATATATATATATATAATATATTCTAGTTCTAGCTACATTTATGAATCATACAGACGACCATACACGTGTGCATGTATATATATATATATATATATATATATATGTGTGGATGTCTATTCAATTTCGAATATGACCACTTTTGGAGTATTGATGTGATATTAGTGTAAAAGTTCTCAATTAGAGGCGTGGATGTGGCTCTTCAAACCTTCCAGTCTTTTACAGCCCCTACCACAGATGGAAAAGATGTTCTGATGATCTGAGGGATGCCATAAATGAAGCCACCCCTTGTCTATGCACTCGTTGGTTATTAAACAAACCTGCACGTGACATAGTTACCAAGTTACACGCTTGGCATCTTAGCTGTTCCATGTTTCCTCCATGTGCTGCTCTGTTCTGCTGCCGGTGTTTCATCCTATTCTTTTCAAAAAGCTTGCTGCCTTCAAAAAGCGCTTTCCTCCATCTTGACCTATCAACAGCCCCCCCCCCCTCCATCTTGAACATCAATTCCAAAGAACTTCAAATCGTCTTAGAGACAATCTTTGAATAGCTTATGGGGTTTATGCCTTGGGCCAGTATTCCCAGTTAATTCCCCATAGATCACCTGCTTGGGCAGTCTGTCATCAGTAAGACGAATATGATGACCAGCCGAACGAAGTCTGTGTTCCCTTATACGCGACTCGATGCTTGAAACACTTTGGTATCAGGGGTAAAGCTATTCCAACAGATGTTAAGCAAGTGTCTAAGGCAATTCTGCTGGAAATGCTCCAGCAGTTGAACATGAGCTTTGTAAGCGGTCCATGTCTCACAAGGATATAACAAAGTTGATACCACACAGGCCCCATACACATAGATCTTAGTTTCCAGCCTAACATCACATGGTGCTCACACTTGCTTCTCCAAACGACCAAATGACACACCAGCCCGTTCAATACGTCCGTCTATCTCAGAATCCAACTACCCATTCTTTAACATAACACTACTCAGATACATAAAACGATCTACCACAGACAGATTGTGGCCTTCAACAAATATATCCGGTTCCTGATACGTGTTGCTAGGGGCTGGTGCAAACATAGCCTTTGTCTTGCCCAGGCTTATTGTAAGACCCATGCTACTACATGGTGATGCAAAGCGATCCATGATATCCTGCATATCATTCTGCGAGTGAGTCACGAGATCCACATCATCTCCATAGAGCAAATCTCGAACAACAGTGGAGAATGTCCTTGACAAAGTCTTAAAACTCTGTAAGCTATACAGTGCGATTATACAGTTATATATGTGCGAAATCGAAAATACACACCTTTGTCACAGTTAGTGAAAGACAACGACAGAGTTACAGCAAAATAGATGGAAAACAAAGTAGGTGCAGGTATATCACCCCGTTTAACACCGTTGTCAACTGCAACGGGTTCAAAGAGACAACCACGGCAGTTGACACATGTTGTCATGTAGTTACGAGGACATACCAACTTACCGAATACCTTCCACAGCGCATCCCGATTAAGTGAATCTAATGCTTTCTTCAGATCAACAAAGACCTGATATAGGTCTAAACGATGTTCAATACACTTTTCCTGCATTTGACGCACTGTATAGATCATATCAGTGGTACCCCTATTTCTTCTCAAGCCACACTGACTTTAAGGAAGCATAAAAAGCCATTCAACAAGATTCTGGTAAATACCTTTCCTATCACATTCAAAAGAGAGATGCCTCGAAATTGCTGCACTCATCTTTCCTCCCTTTACCCTTGTACAAGGAGACCATAATGGAGTCTCGTCAATCTTGGTAAACATGCCCATATATATATTTCCCCACGACCCAAACAGACAAACACAGTACTTATATTGGCCATACGACTACAACCCTCTCCTAAAGCCTTACGCATCACTTAAATGATACTAGTGCCATCCAGCGACACATTACCACACATAAAAAAAGCATAAAATCAACCGAACTACGACAAATATTAACAACTAATACTAAGATCATACATAAAAACAACTGCACCAACAGACTAAAAATATTCGACGCCCTACACATTACAACCCACAATTACTAAAATAGCATTGACCACTGGTACTAACACCTTATCAGTCTTTAACAACAACAACAACAACTACTATTATTATTTATTATTATTATTATTATTATTATTATTATTATCATTATTACTATTATTATTACTATTATTATTATTACTATTATTATAATAATTATTATTATAATTATAATAATTATTATTATAATAATAATTATAATAATAATAATTATAATAATAATAATAATAATAATAATAATAATAATAAAATTTAAAAAATCATAGATAAACGATTAATAAATAAATAAATAGATAAAGATATATATATATATATATATATATATATATACATGTAAATATATATATGTATACATGTAAATTAATAAATATATAATCAATAATAAAACTTAATAAAACTATAAATAACGGCTCTTAGTAACGATAAGACACAGCCTCCTTAAGACGGTCTAGAGACCGAAAGTGCTAGAGGAATGGCCCACGACACAACACTGGGTGCAATACTCTACCGGTTAACACCTAAGAACCGGAGAATTGCTCGCCGCGTCGAGAGATTGACACGAAAGATTGTAAAAAGAGATAGCTCTGTGGTCTTCAATGAAGCTTGCATAAACAATGACTTGCTGCCGAACTATATACACATATATACACACACATATATATATATATATATATATACATATAAATGCTTTTATTTATACAAACATTATTGGTTACATATGTGCATACATGATTCAGCTACCATTTTTTTTCGAAATTCAGCTTCCTCGGGTCACGTAGAAATTGAAAATGCTACTGTAAGAGAGAAGACAGTTTAGCAATTCTCTGATAATTGCTAAGCTGTCTTCCTTAAATAATAAAGACCTTATACTATAATAAAGCTCTACTTGTTATGTAGCACTATTGTATAAACACCAGAGTTTCATTGGATTAACATCTAGGAAACATCAATCACTATATATATATATATATATATATATACATATATATATATATATATATATAAATTTGTATTTATACAAACATTATTCATTACATATGTGCATACATGTTTCGGTTGTACTCTTCACAGAGACTCAACCTCTTCAGACCAAAGACTTCAGAGTAGTGGGATGGATTTGGAGACCTTTTTACTTTAAATAAATCTTTGTTTGGGATTGGTTATTTTTTATGAATTAGTATCGGATTACCTATTTTACTTGTTGACTCTTTCAGTTAGTTCCTATCTTTTTTATTCTTTTTATGACCTGCCTATCCCCTTTTCCTTGTGTTATTACCTACTTAGCTTGGATTTCATTCAACTCTGCTTAACCCTTCAAAGTTTTACAAACCTATTTAAGCATAAATATGTGATCTTTATATAAAATACACACAATGTAACCAATAATGCTTGTATAAATAAAAATGTATACTTATGAACAGCTCTACTTGTTATTGAGCACTTTTTATAAACACTTGAGTTTCAACTGATTTACATCTACAGAAACTAACACAATACATGTACTATATATATATATATATATATATATATATATACTTAGGCAGCATGACTAGGACTAGTATCTCTCGTTGCCTTACATGTCACCTCTCCTCCCCCCCCCCATAGATCTATTTACCAACACTTAGAAGAACACGACACCCGAAAAAAAGATTTCAGGGACATATTAGTCAAAAACACTGCCATCCTCGCTGTCTCACATTGTGTTATATCCTAAATTACATAGAACATAGTAAATTAAGAATACGCCGAGTGGTTTGCGTTTAACAGGGATCCGGTAGGAAGTAGAGACGTTGACTCTTCACTGCCGTCCAGATAACACTGCCCGTCTTATATACGTACTTTCGTATATAGTCAATACCTGATTATTTCCCTTTATGTTAGATTTGCACTTATGCAAATCATGACCTTTACAACACCTTCCCCATAAGCTGAAATCTTCCCGATTTTAGCTTTAGTACCGTTTCCTTTTAGGATCAGGGCTTAAACGCCTGATGCTTTTCCTTTTTCTGGTGCTCTTCCTTCTGGTCTGCGTTACCTGCGGTAAGGAATTCTGTCCACCCCGTATGGTATGTTCAGGGGATACATTCATGGTTTCAGGTATACATACTGGCTTTGGTATATCAAATGTATCACATAATGTTTCCATTGGGATTTCTTCTGTATTTTGCGAAATTCTGAGACGGATTTGATTTATGTGTCTTTTACAGACAAAACTTGGGCCTTGAATGGTATAAACCATGTTCACAATTCTTTTCATAATGAAACCGTCCACCCAATGATTTTTTCCAATCTGAAAATTTTAAAAATACACTTTGTCCCCTGAGGAATAGCACTTTACTTTCAAGTTTTCTCCTTTAGAACTTTTCTTCTTCTCAGGTATAAGTCTATCGAAGATAGATCTAATTTTTCTAGCAAACATCAGTTCTGCAGGGGATGAATTAACATTATTATTTGGGTTCGGGGTAACCCTGTAGATTGCTAGAAATGTTTGTATAGTTTGCTCATCTGTGTCCATATTCAGGTTTTTCTTTATTGCCCGTTTAAATGTGTCCACAAATTTTTCTGCCAACCCATTCGACTTAGGATGGTAAACAGGTGTCGTGATATGTTGAATATTCAGCGATTTGCAGAATTCTTTAAATTCGTGACCTGTAAATGCTGTACCATTGTCACTTACTATGGTTTTTGGTACACCAAAACGGCTAAAGATTTCGTTAAGTGCATTTACAGTGTTCCTTGCAGTTGGATGTCTGGTTTTAAATATCTCTGGCCATTTAAAGAAAGAAACTACTACAATTAAGTAGTAAAAACCATTTAGAGGTCCGGCATAATCAATATGTAAACGTGACCAGGGTAGGTCCGTTTTCGGCCATGAGGTCGTTTTTACTGGCGGATCTCTAGCTGCTAACTGACATCCTTTGCATGCTTTGACACAGTTTTCTACTTCTTTGTCCATACCAGGTCAATATACGTATCCTCTAATTAAGGATTTCATTCTTGAAATGCCAGGATGACCTGTATGGAATTCCATTAATATTTTCCTTCGTAATGCCTGTGGAATTACGATTCTATCAGCATACATAAGTACACCTTCACAAATTGAAAAAAATGTAGTTTGTCCTACTTTGTTACTTTTTTCCCTCAGTCCTAATTGAGTTTTAATTTTCTTTATGAAAATGTCTTTTTCAGCTTTTCTTTTAATCTCTTCAAGGGTTATTGGAAGTTCATGTATCATATTACACATTGAACTTGTACATTCACTTTCATCTTTAAGAGCAGCAATTACTGTCTCTTCGAAACTTTCGTTTCTGTTTGGAATCAACCTTGATAGTGCATCCGCGTGTCCTAACTTTTTCGGTGACACATGCTCCATCTTAAACTGATAGTTTAAGAGAGTTACAGCCCATCGCTGTAGTCGATTTGCGGTATGCTTAGGAATGCCTTTCTTTGATCCAAATATTGTAATCACAGGTTTATGGTCTGTTTGCAATGTGAAGGTCCGTCCATGGAGAAATCGATTATACTTTTTGACTCCAAATATCATCGACAGAGCCTCCTTTTCAATCTGGCTATAGTTTTTCTCAGCTGCAACCAAAGTTCTTGATGCATGAGCGATTGCTTTTGTTGTTCCATCCTCATACTTATGGAGTAATGCAGCGCCAACGCCGTAATCACTGGCGTCCATTATTAGTACTAACTCCTTGTCTGGATCAAAATGCGCTAATGCCAAGTCTGATAATAGACATTTCTTAATTTTTTGGAAAGCAGATTCACATTCCTTATTCCAACTCCATTTACTACCCTTTTTTAGTAACTCGTTAAGAGGAGCTCTCAAATTATGCACATTAGGTATGTATATCGCGTAATATTGAACCAATCCCAAAAATGATTGTAGCTTCGGTACTGAGTCTGGGGCAGGCATCTTTTCAATTGCTTCGGTCCGTTGTGGATCTGGTCTTCGTCCCTCTTTGTCGATTATTTGACCAAGGTATCTGATCCTTTCCATAAAGAAATCACATTTCTCCGGGCTCAATCTGAACCCAAATTCCTCTATTCTCTTAAATACTTCTCTGACGTGCTTCTTGTGTTTATGCAAATTTCTGCTCTTTATCAGGATATCGTCAAGGTATGCCATTGAAAATTCCAATCCTGCGAGCATCGTATCCATAACCTGTTGAAACAGAGCAGGGGCGACCTTTAATCCGAACGGAAGTCTTTTTAGTTTAAAAATACCCTTATGCGTGTTAATGCACAGGTACTTTGAACATTCGTCATTGACTTTGATTTGCAAGTATGCATCCGAGAGGTCTATTTTGGAAAAAAATTTTCCTCCGTTTAGTTTTGAGAATAGATCTTCTGCCGACGGAAGGGGGTAATTGTGGTCCTGCAAACAGTCATTAAGGCCCGTCGAAAAGTCAGCGCAGACTCTTATTTTGTTATTCTTTTTCTTCACATATACCGTCGGACTTGCCCAATCTGTGTGGTCAATCTTTTCAATGACGTCTAATTGTTGAAGTCTCTCCAACTCCTTCTCTATTGCGTCCATCGATGAAAAAGGTACATTTCTTTTAGGTTTGAACACTGGGGTGGCATTTTTCTTCACCTCAAATTTTGCTTCTGTTTTCACACAGTATCCAAGTTTTTCGGCAAAAAACTTTTGGGAATTCTGCATTTAAATCGTCCATGAAGCCTTCTATTTGGTTTGATTTCTCTGTGATCAACCTATTACAAAAAGAATTAACCGGTCGTTCCCATAAGTTGAACAGGACAATCCAATCCACTCCAAATAGACTTGTGTTCCTTCCTGGTACTACGTACACTTTGGACTTGTGTGTTTGACCACCAAATGACACATTGCACCTCAGTTCTCCTTTGAATTCTAACCTTTTGCCGCACACACTCTTCACCATCTTGCTGGTTTCTCTTAGTTCAGGTCGACCGATCCTTCTCCAGATATCTTCATCTATGATGCTAATGTCCACACCACTATCCAGGAGTAATGTTACAGGATGTCCATTTATCTTTACATCGACATATTTACGCCTTTCACAGCCTTTCTATTTCCTTGTGCGAAGCGTATTAACTTTGTCAGTCCTTCGTTTTTTCTTCTGGTTATAATATGTTCCCTTGTGGCCTTTGAATCCACATTCGTAACATATCCTATTCCTGAACCAGCAGATCTTTTTGGTGTGTCTTGTACTTCCGCAGCATTCACAACTTTGATCCTTGTACAGTCTTTTGTTCCTGAGTCTTGTATGTTCTAGAGGTCCTTTGCCTTTTTACATGTTGTATCTTGTAAACGCTTTTTTCTTCAATGCGGGTGTTGTCTCTTTTGATATTAATGAGACGTTGACACTCCTCGGTTACTTTTTGTAAAGTTACATTTGGGTCCGACTCTATAATTGTCAGGATCCGGGATCTGACATCTTTGTCCCTTGGAGCTGTGAGTCCTTGTACAAAGATTAAACATTTAAATAAATCTGCCGAAATTTCATTTAATTTAAATGATTCACATAAGCAATTTACAGTACATGCATATTCTAAATAGTCTTCGGATTCCGACTTCTGTAAATTTAAACATTTATATCTAGAATGAAAAAGGCTGTCTCTTTTATCAAATATTCTAGATAAAGTATTAATTGTCTCTTCAAAATTCACTTCCTCCGGTTTTTTGGGTAAAATTAAATTAGCATACTTGGTGTTTTCGTCCGTCCCCAGTTTTTGTAGTAACAGTGTAACTTTTTCTTCATCGGTCCAGTCCGAACATCTTTTTGCAAAAACTGTTTCGTACCTTCTATAGTATGCTGGAAATGTAACGCCAGTATCGGGAGAGTAGTGAAATTCTGACAAAGAATTTGAAATACCCTCTGCAGAAAAATTAGTTTTCTTCCTATCTGTCGACATTTGAATTAATTTTTCAAAATTCTTTTGTTGCGTTAACATTTGGCGTTGAAGTATTTTTGTTTGCTCTTGTTGTGCCTCTAAAGTTCTGTGTGTCAATTCTTGCTGCTGCAGTAGCTGTTGTTGTTGCTGCTGTATACTTAGAGTTAACGCCTTCGTCAACTCAGCCAATTGCTCCATTTTAGCTTAATTACAGTACAAAATATCTTTCCAAAGTTTACACAATTTAGCAACAGTCTTTTACCAGATAAACTTTTTCACAAAATAATTTCAGACAATAAAACGTTTCTAAAATTCGCACAACAAATAGTTTCAATTACTTTAGACAAAGCAATGAACAATTATTTTTCACAAAAATACGGCTGCACTTGGGAGAAAAAAAAAATATAACAATAATTTCTGAATTGTTTAAAGAGAAAAAAAAATTGTAAGCGTTCTTTTTTCTTTCGAAATTCGTAATCTCACGGTGCAGGTTTCGAATTCAGCTTGTGCTTCCCAAATATTCTTTCGTCAACATACAGATAAAATTCACTTTACCTTAAAATTGTTTCGAGTACAATTTTCTTTACTTTCCCGTTAGTTCTTACCGAAGAAATCCGTACTTTTTACTACTTTAGGTAGTAAAATTCTCTTTTATTTGACGCACTTGTCGACGTTTTTGTCTTGCCGTTCTTGCAAATTTTCTTTAAAAAAAAAATCCTTGAATAGTACGGTAATTTATCTCTGTTAAGAGAAAAAAAATATCCTCGTTCGCCACTGTTATATCCTAAATTACATAGGACATACTAAATTAAGAATACGCCGAGTGGTTTGCATTTAACAGGGATCCGGTAGGAAGTAGAGACGTTGACTCTTCACTGCCATCCAGATATCACTGCCCGTCTTATATACGTACTTTCGTATATAGTCAATACCTGATTACTTCCCTTTATGTTAGTTTCGTATTTATGCCAAATCATGGCCTTTACAACACATTGCAAACTGCGCCTCCCCATGATTGAGGCCTTACTCATTCGAGCAAACAAACCCACCATCAATCAAGCTCGATATGAGGGGGGAGGAGAACAAAAAAGAATTTGTTTAAAGAAGGTATATATTTTTTTTTAAATTAAAGAAAATATAAAAAAAAGTTTTAATCGAGTTTCTGAATGAATTCACCAGTTTTAGTTTGCATAACTCCTCACCTGCTTGAATAAGACTTATGGGAGTCGAAAACGTTAGTTTTGGCGAGTTTCACACTCGAACAGAACATTAGATCATTAGTCCGTCAACATGAAAAGATGGATCAAAAAAGAAACAAACAGGAATTATCCCTGTTGTTAATCAAACATTATATATATATATGTACATACATATATATATATATATATATATATATATATATATATATATATATATATATATGTATATATATATATATATATATGTATATATATATATATATATATATATATATATATATATATATATATAGGACAGTTTTTATTATATTCCAATAACCATGGTTTGTTTTATAACTTTTATTTTTATTTTTTCACATTTCCAAAAATTCAAAATTTCTGTGAGATATATTTAACGGTCCGTTTCATTTGTCTTGTGCCAAACAACATTTGTATGTCAATATCGTCTCTGCAACACTACAAAATCATCAGAAAAAAGTTCACAAATAATAAAAGAGTTCTTGGATTAGAGTGTCTTAAAAACACCCACACTATACATCAGTTTCATTTTAAGGTGAAAACAAACAAAAAAAACAGACAAAAAATTGAGAGCCAAAACACTCACACGTGTGAGATCCAACTAATCCGCCATTTTGAATTTTTTTTCGTTCAAAGCTAGTATCTCCTAAAAAATTAGTGCGAACAATTTAAAAACTTTAATTCGGTAATATTTTCTAAAATATTTAATATGTACTATAATTTATTGATAAAGTTCCAGTTTATTTGAAGATAATTTATTTTTTACTAAAGTTACATCAATGTTTATTTAGGTCGTTAGGCTTGCGAAACTCATTTAAGCAGAGCATCATAGAGCTAGTCTCATTGTGTCAACCGTCCATTCCATCAACTATTAAAAAAATTCTTCTACATAGGTGCTTTTTATGAAATGTATATAGTATTTATTAATAATATATATATATATATATATAGTCGTATAGCCAAACCGAGATCTTATTTGGGCTTCGAATACGATGTTATTTTGAATATTTGGTCAGGGTTTACTTGTAGGGTGAAGTATTCTCATGTCAGGTATTCCCGACAAACCCCTTTACAGAGAGATCGAAGACACTCGAGGATGGTGTCTAGTAAATAATTGAATACCCCCCATATATATGTGTGTGTGTATTCAAAAGCTTTGGCTGGAATTATTTTTTTTATTTTTCCCTTTTTTGAGGGAATACTTTTCATATGGCTGATCATAGATAAAATGTGGCGCTCAAATAATATTCTAATAATGGATTTTGATAGCTTTCTCTAATGGATGAGAATCAATGAATTCAGCAGACCATTTCCGCAGACTGTCAATAACCATGTTCACATGTTTCCTGGTTGGTTGAAACCATTTTGAATGATATTTGGTGAGATAAGAGTAATTCTTTTTGGCTATTTCAACAGCGAGATGAGAAAATGTGCAAACATTATTTTCACTTGTTATTTTAGACTAAACTGAAATAGCTGTGACATCACATCAGACACTTGTGTATATATATATATATATATATATATATATTTAGGCAAACATTATTAAATAACACGGAGTGGTTTTGTTTGATGCGACTTTTTTTTATTTTTTCAATTTTCCGAATTGTCCATCTAATGTTTCGGTCAAATTGATGTAAATATGATCCATGGGTTTCTTGTTCCATTCTTTTTTCTTTTTTGCAAGTACTTTCGATTTGAATCGTCAAATCATCTTTAGGCAGTATTAGTTTTAGTGTCTTTACAAATTATGACTTTACTGTTGTGCTCATTTTTGAATTATAACGGCAAGTAGTTATAACTTGAAAAAGCGTCTGTAAAGTTGAAATGTACATGAGAGCGTGATGGCGTTCTACACATATGAGAGATTTAAAAGTTTGACTGTTTAAACCGTTAAGAAATTGATGACGTTAAATGAAGTGCATACAATTCAAACGTATAACTACCTAATGGCTAAGAATTTGGTAATGTTAATTATTATGCTAGACACTTTAAAATGTTGCGACTAGTTTCATAATTGACATTCTAAATTGTGGGATGTTTAGTTTTTATGTAGAGGGCTTCGAGTATTTTTAATTTTTTGATATTGGTATCATGGTGTATTATTTTGGTATTGTTAACAAGGATGTTTCTATATTGGGAGGGTGTGCAATTATGTTTTTTTAGGTGTTGGCATATAGAGCTAGTGTCGGAGAGATGTAGGGTGAGTCTTCGGGATAGTGTTGTGGAAGTGAAACCTATGTAAAAATTAGTTTTTTTATTGTTGTCGGAGATACATTCTCCCGTAAGGCATTGGAACTGATATATTACATTGGTTCTTCTTCATCACGCTCTCATGTACATTTCAACTTTACAGACGCGTTTTCAAATATAAACTACTTGCTGTTATAATTCAAAAATGAGCACAACAGTAAAGACACTAAAACTAATACCGCCTAAAGATGATTTGACGATTCAAATCGAAAGTACTTGCAAATAAGAAAAAAGAATGGAACAAGAAAGCCATGGATCATATTTATATCAATTTGCCCTAAGCATTAGATAGACAATTCGGAAAATTGAAAAAATAAAAAAAAGTCGCATCAAACAAAACCACTGCGTGTTATTTAATAATGTTTGCCTAAATGAAAATCTGCTGGCTAAATACACACAATATATATATATGCATATAAATATATATATATATGCATATACATACATAAATATATATATATATGCATATACATACATAAATATATATATATGCATATACATACATAAATATATATATATGCATATACATACATAAATATATATATATATATATATGCTTATAAATACATATATAAATATATATATATATGCATATACATACATAAATATATATATATATGCATATACATATATAAATATATATATATATGCATATACATACATAAATATATATATATATGCATATACATACATAAATATATATATATATGCATATACATACATAAATATATATATATATGCATATACATACATAAATATATATATATGCATATACATACATAAATATATGTATATATATATATATATATGCATATACATACATAAATATATATATATATATGCATATACATACATAAATATATATATATATGTATAGTAAGCAATGAAAATATATATGGCAATCAAGCTACACAGAGGCTCCCGTGTTTCATCCCCGGGGGGAATCGTCAGGCTAAATGCCATTTAGCCTGACGATTCCCCCCGGGGATGAAACACGGGAGCCTCTGTGTAGCTTGATTGCCATATATATTTTCATTGC
>OY744529.1:33846384-33898884 GCA_963556195.1 Sepiola atlantica | reverse complement strand
CATGACAATGCATGGTGGCCACATCGGTTAGCGCTCTGACTACTTAGCCAAGGGTGACTTTGATATTGGAGTTCGAATTCTGTGACTGGCAGGGATTGTCTCCTCCCATACTGATGATTGCAGGGTAGTATGAAACACATGTGTATATGGGTCAATGTGAAAATCATATTTATCTATAAATAATTGTGTATATAAATAAATATATATATATGTAGGTATAGATAGATGAATGATATATATATATATATATATATATATATATATGCACATATATATATATATATAAAATCCAGACACGGTAAACATCCACACGATAGTAATCCAAAGAGTTTATAAAAAGTGCTCAATATCAAATAGAGCTATGATTATTTTTATTTACACAGACATGTACAAAATCTGCGACACTGGCATGTCGATGTTATCGATCAACAACTGTTATAAACTGAGATCTCATCAGGCAGAGTTAAAATCCGATCTTAACCTGAGATCATATTTGGATCTTTCCAAATATGATCTAATGGTTATATAAATAAATTTTACGCTTTTATTTTTAAATTTTCTTAATAATCAAGCATTCTGTTGAGGTTCTCTCCCACTAACCTTATATATATATATATATATATATATATATATATATATATATATATACACATAGATTTAGATTTTTCACTTATAAAATAGATTATTCAGTGAAGACCGGGGTTGTTATAATAAAAACAAGCTCGATGATACTCGATTACAGAGTACAGAGCATAACTCGTCGTGTGTTTGTTTCGATGGGTAAGAAATCAGCCCTTGAAATAAGGCTCTTCTGACCGCTGGCATCCCGGACGAACATTTATGTTGATTTTTCTTTGTGAGAAGTTGGATTTAGAATTCCCATACTATCATTGGGTTGGAATGGTAACTTGTGAACAGTATCTTGAATGATTTAGTTCTTTGGGGGTTTTTTTTTGGGGGGGGGATTTATTCATCATTGTGCCGGCCGACGTGAAAGTGTATTATCGCATATTGTTCAGGTTTTTTGGGTTTTTTTTATGTATTTGAGATCGATTATTTGCTTGTTGGCTTGGTGGAAGAAATAATGCACGAGCTACTTTTCTAAGACTTTTTCTAGGACATTCTTTTATTTATCGTTGTTCTTCCTTGTTTTTTTAATTTTAACTTTTAGTTTTAGTTTTTTTCCTCTTCTCTTCTTAAGTGACCTCAACTATTGCAACGCGACATTGTGTATTGTCGGCAGTTGAAACCCGTATTCCAGAGATTTAATTTCCCTGATGATCTGCCAAGCAAGTACCTGCTTGGTAGTGAAACACGTGTAGGAAAAAACATTTAATTTGAATAAATAATATTTGTAAGAAAAAATATCTTTAATGGTGATCATTGGTGTCCTGAAAGGAATGCTTTGGTAAGCCTTCATAAAATCACATATATATATATATATACATATATATATATATATCTTTGCAAATCAAACATATAATTTAAAGAAAGACGAACAAAACAAAAAGGAAAAAAATCGCAATGAAAAATGAAGATGTAAAAGATATCTCATGTTTATAAAACTTGTGGATTTGCTTTTATAAAGAAAAACATTTTTTGATAAAACACAGAGAACTGTTCAAAAATATAATTAATTTACATGCTTTTACCCATATCTTTTTTTAATCTTATTTTTTTTTAATTGTATGTCTCCACACTTGCTTTAAAAAGTGCTTTTTTTACATTTTAATCATTTGTTTAGATTATTTTGTAATTAAAATGACAACTTCCGGTTAAGTTTACGCCCACGTACCAAAAAACGTACATTACTTTGGAACAATTTCTTTAAAAAAAATAAACTCTGCATTGAATGCATTAAAATATTATTTTACAAACGTAAGTTGTTGGTGGTGGTTGTCCTGATGATGATAATGATGATGATGATACCCATGACATTTGCCATGAAAAAGAAAAAAGAAAAGCCCTCACCTCCTCTCATCTTTCTAAAATACAAAATAGATTCATATTTTTTTAAAATCTTCATTAACATTTGTATTTATTTTTATGTCTTTAATAATAAAGGTGAAAAGCACAAAGATAACCATTTCAAATAGCTCAGTAATATATGATTGTTTATTTGACCAATCGACGTTCTGCTTTTTCGTTTATCCATTTCATTATATAAGCAATTTTTAATGGGGAATTCATTTTCATTTTTATACTTTTTTCCTAATTAATAAAAAGAAAAATGGAAATTATCTCTTTTTCTGTAAAAAAAGGTCATAGTTTGATCAATTGCTGCCCGGATGTCGGTTAGTTTTTGCTAGTATATATATAATTAAAGTTAGTTAGATTTTCCAAGTTGGAGCTAAATAGCAATGCACATGACATATTGATATTTGATCCTATTTCTTTCTTTTTATCCTTAAACCATGTTCTTCACATGAATATAATTTTTTTCGCTTTAGTTTCTTTCTGAAAATACTTATGCTGGCTGTATACTGTGAGAATGGAGACATTTTTACTTACTCGCTTAAACAAAAATGTGAGCTTACACCCTTAATAAAAAATAAAGTTTCGAAATTTCTATTTCTATTTCGGCTATTAAAGTATTTATTTCTTAAAATTAATTGTTTATCATAAAAATAGGTAAAAATAATTTACATGTGTGTTACACAAGGTGTAGATTATTAACAATGCAAACTGCCTTTCATCATTCATGAGGAACGGATCTCCATCGTTATCTTATGCTCGAGCAAATATGAAAGGATTATTATATTTCTTTTTTAAATTCACAACCTTTCACATCGTCTAGTAACTTTTTAAATTTTTAAGCATATTTAAATACTTTTGAAAATTTGCTCAAATAAAAAAAAAGGATTACTGCGTCTGCTCATCCGGGGCACAAAACGATGCAAGTCAGTTTTATAAATGACTAGCAGGGCTACCCGGTGTTGCCCGGGGCAAAAGTGTAACATATTTGTATTAAAACTTCTGTCTCTTTCTCTCTTTCTCCCACCCCTATATTCCTCCTCCCCACCTGCTCTTTCTTCTCCGTCCAGCCGATTCCTCTCTCTGGACATGAACACACACTTTTATAGATTACTTCAGGAATGAGTTCGTGTAAAAGAACTAACTCATTAGAAAAAAATCAGAGTTACTTCCCTTTAGGTACTGGGAAAAAGATGAAAAAACCTAACTCCTTAACAAAATTGTGGCCAGTTTACCCTCAGCAAATAAGTATCTTTTTCTGAATTTGAAATATTATTCATTCCGGGCAATGCTGAGCAAGAATATACCAACTTTGTATTAGTTTTTGACTTTCAGCTGAATACACATACACACAATTTATATAATATACTAGCAGGACTACCCGGCGTTGCCCGGGCAAAAGTGTAACATATTTCTATAAAAACTTCTATCTCTTCTCTATCTTTCTGTCTTTCCCCATCCTCGTTTTCCCCCACCCTATCCCCACCCCTCTTTCTTCTCTGCCAAGCCCATTTCTCTCTCTGGACATACACACACACTCCCATATATAGATTTCTCGAGGACCGAGTCAGTATAAGGGAATTAATTCCGTGAAAAAATCAAAGTTACTTCTCTTTAGTTAGTGGCTGGAAAATAGACACTTTCTCCCAACGAAATCTGCGCCAGTTTAAGGTCAAAGAATGAATAATTCTCTCTAAGTTTTAGATATTATTTACAGGGGTAACACGGATCAAGAAAATACCAACTTTGTAGTTTTTTGTTTTGTCGTTTTTTTAGTTTTAGTCGGACATACATACATACATACATACATACATACAACTACTCTCCATATATTATAGATAATGTGTTAATTACCAATTCTGAAATCACCATAATTAATTACATTTACATAGATAAACTATCGCAATGTTCGTACAATAAAAAAAATCTTTTTAATGTATACTGAATAAAGTACAAGAACTAAGAAATATGATTAACAAAAAATAAAATATTGCACATTTTCAGTGACCCTGACATCATCATCAGCTAACTCAGCGAGCAAATAAATATTAGATTTTTGAATGTGAGATGATAAATATATTTGTCTGATTGTGGAAATAATTATATATATCATCTCACATTCAAAAATCTAATATTTATTTGCATGCTTCGTTAGCTTATTGGATGACATCGTACTAGCGAGTATAAAATCCTACTTGTGAGACATCGGCCTGAGTTCTTAGTAGTTGGATGACTACACCCCTTGTTGAGAAGAGTAGGTACATTCCATGGTCGGCCTTCGTCGCAGCTTGCTTAATCCGTGTTAGTTAATAGACTTTCTTGTATGTGTTGAGGTGGCTCAGTGGCAGAGTATTCGCCTCACATGCAAAGTTACTCGGGTTTTGAATCCTAAGTTTGAATATGTTCTATTGATGAGCCCAAAGGAGGGCGAAACTCGAGTCTAGGACTTCTAGTTTGTGGCTTTCATGGTTATGTGGGCTGCAGCGTTGTCTAATTGTGGAAATAATTATATATATATATATATATATATATATATATATATATATATATATTTATTATTATTTTTATTATATTATTATTATTTATTTATGTATATATTAGTGAAATTTAAGCTGAATTATTTCTACACTTGATTATTGGAGAAATGGTAGTTTGATCCGTACCATTGGAGAGCCATGAATATTATAACTGTCCTGTTTTTAAATCTCCAAAACAGTTACATCGTAAACAGCTGATGATCCCCGTTTTTAATATTTCACGCTTAAGTTAAGGTCCCCTGTTTTTGTTTCACTGTTAGATACTTGAATTCCCCCCTTTTTTTTCTTTTTTTTTGTGAATTTTTCAACGAATGTTAAGTCTGCAATATCTTGGATTTAGTCGGTTTCTCTGGGAATTTAAACTGCATTTTCCTTTTTTTTATTATTTTGTTTAAAATGACTCAAAGCTTCTTTAGACTATATATATATATATATATATATATATATATATATATATATCAATGATCAATAGATTTTACTTTCACTGGTAATTTAAAATTAAAAATCAGTAAATATTTATTATTTTATATTGTACCAGCAATGGAAAATTAAGTTTTAAACAAGAAAAAAAAAATACATTTAAAAGAATCGTTTTAACATCGAAAAAAAAAAAAAGGCACAAATTTTTCCGATTCCGATATCCAAAAAGTTCCAATTTTTCCAATTTCGAATAATCGTCCCAACACTAGTTGGCATACTATAAAACTCAACAACCAAGCAACCTTTTGTTTCCTTTCCATTTTCTATCATACAGTTTAACGGTTCGATCTATAAACTGGTAAGAAATACTTAAAAACTATTTACATAAAAGAATAAAATTTAATTGAAGATATCTTGTGTTGCAAAAAGAAAGGGGAAAAGTTTTTTTTCCCTTTGAATTAAAAAGTGAGTTTTAAATTGATCAAATAAAAATAAAAAATAAAGAAAAAAGATAAAATTAGACAAATATTTATTTCTGTTAAATTCATTTTTTTTTTTAAGATAATGGTATCTGAAAATAATTCTGCCAATTTCGTTTTGATACAAAATGGTGACTCATCGAAAGTTTCTTTTATCTTTTTGTTTCCACTTGAAGTCAATTTTCAAAAATCAATTTGCTAAAACTTTATACTAAGAACAATTGAACAAAAAGCATTCATCTATCTATACCTACACACACACACACACACACATATATATATATATATGTATATATATATATATATATATAATAGAATTAACGATAAGTAAAGTATCGTAAAGTGATCTATCGCGATAAAGTAAAGCTCAATACGTTGAGTAGTATTAACAATTCTTCAAAACACGACAACGCCAACTCTAAAAAAAAAATCATGCTCTCGTCAATCAGATAATCCAGCACAAAACGCCAATTCAACTCTTTCTCCTTTTCTTGCTTAACACTCGATGTATCATAATTCTATCGTCATACCCGAGAATGCAAAACAATGGTCATTTGCATAAGTGGACTCTTGTCCTTGCACAGAAATAACAAAATTTTATCTTGTAATCAATCGGAATGCTCTGGGTTCAATCCCCGATGAACGACACACGGCGCCACCCTCACTCTTTTATCTGGTGAACCCGCATGATGACTACTACAATATATATTAATTACTGTTGGCCTAGGGGTTGAATATCAGGCCACAAAGTCAAAGGTGACTTTGTAACTGGGTTTGAATCCTTCACTTGACAGTGAGTAGCATCTCCTACACTGCTGATTGCATCAGTGTCTTTCCAAGATAAATGCAATTTGGGAGAGGCCTGGGACAAAAAATTAAAAGTGGGAACTAGGCATCTTGGAGGATTTCTATTACCAGGAGAGAGTGTAACTCATTCACTCCACTAGCTAAGAGGCTAAACTTACCCATAGGACTGAAAGAACTAGGAACCATATGCGCCATGCTCCGGCAGGGAACATGTACTCATACTTAGCTCCTTTTCGTACTTGTATCAACCTTTTTTTAAAAATCTGAAGAACGTAATCTTTTTCTATCACATCTGATCTTGACCTTCAGCTGGTGCTTGAAGAAAGCGATCAGATCCTGATCAGCAAAATATTCAACCCCTTGGTCATTTCTCAGGCGCAACGTCCACACCAACATTCGTGCTACGGCCAGAATTTTGATCTTAGTTAAAAGGCCAAGGCATGATAAAAATAATAGTTTCATGTTTAGGTATTTTTAAATGAATAAAATAAATTATTTAATCTATTATTTTATTATCTTTTAATGGGGATGAATAGTGTAATATCGTTTCTGTTAGAAAACCCTCCTCCCAGGAATTACCTCCTCCTTTATTAAGTGGATGGGGTTAATGTAATATTTATTCTGTTGTCATGAGACCATATATTCTCCTTTTGGAGGGGAGGGCAGTTTAGTATATGTTCGTTCCTCATGAAATCATCCTTCCATGATTATCTTCTCTGGGATGGGGGGGGGGGGGTTAATGTATTATGTTCTGTTGCCATGACATCATCCTCCCAGGCATTAATTCCTCCTTTCCTCCATCATGATACCATACTCTCAATCATTACCTCCTCCTTTGGTGGGCAGTGTAGTATATGTTCGTTCACCATGATATAATCCTCCCAGGTTAGCAAATATATATTTGCTAATATTATACTAAGGCTCGGTTAATCAAAGTTTGTAGAAAAAAGAAGGAAACATGAAGATAGAAAATTGCATAAAATTACATAAAATTGATACAAATTTTATTACATCGAAAGTTCAGATGCAAGGAGTTACCCTAATCCTTAAACCATGGTTTTCAAAGATAAAACTCTTCTCGTCAGAGGATAAAATTCGGTAATGTGGTATTTATAATAAATAAATACATAATAATAAAATTTGTATCGATTTTATGTAATTTTATGCAATTTTTTATCTTCATCTTTCATTCTTTATATATATATATATATATATTTATAAATTTGAAAAAAATAGACAAAATGCCTTTGTAAACCATGTTTACGATGTAAGTATTTTTTATTAAAAATCATTTCATTTTTTTATCTTGACTTTTTCTTATTAATTTAGGACAATGTATTACAGAAGATCAGAATAATATCGGTACCGTCGGTTTCAACTCCAAACAAATAAGAGCTATAGTTCGTCTCCTATGCCGGACTCTCTTCAACCTCTGTTTATGTCTGTTCTCCTGGGTACACAGACATAACAGAGGCTGAAGAGAGTTCGGCATAGGAGACCAACCATAGGTCCTCTTTGTTTAGATTTGAAACCGACGGTACCGAATTTGTTCTGATCTTCTGTAATACATATATAGATATATATTACGCTCTTATTTTAAAAATTTTTCTTGGACCAATTAGGTTTTAAGGACACCAGAAAAAAGCTGATACGGTTTCTTCCGGGTGACCTTCACACACTGTAAACAAATGGGGTTTTGTCACAAGGTCTATCCTTTATATAAGGAAAGATTTATTTTAAGAAAAATGAGATCGAGCCCCTATTTATTTGCTTCCCCACGAGGGCAGAATAAAATAAAATTTTATAGGGTGCGTCTTTTTTTTTTTTTTCCAAAACGTTTTAATAAACAAACGAATCATTGTCTCTATTTGTCAAAACAAGAGATTCTATTTTTCGGGTTGTGTACGCTTTCAGCTTCCCAAATTCTCGTTTTCAAATTACTTTATTCTCTACGATTATTTGATTTATATTTAAATTATTATAATTCTAATAAATATTGTAATGAATAATTACGAGTAACTTTCCTTACTCTGACTTATCTCCCCTTTGGAGAACTCACCTCACTATTTTATCATTTTTGATTTTGCTTGTTGTCCTGGTGTTAAACATAAATGCGACGGATTTTTGATCAGTAATCAGTCTAAAATGTCGTCCGATCAAATGGTGTCTCCACTTTCTGAGTGCTCCCACTATAGCATAAGCCTCTTTTTCGATTGCTGAGTGTCGCGGTTCTGAACGCGACAAGGTCCTTGAAAAAAAAAGCGACCGGAAGCCCGGATTGTCTTAGAGAGGCAGCAATTGCATAATCAGATGCATCTGTCTCTACCACCAGAGGAATAGTGGGGTCTATAGCCGTAATTGCTGCATTGGCTATATCCTTTTTAATATTCTTAAAGGCCTCCATTGCTGTGTGCTAGAAAGGGAAAGTGTCCGTTTGTACCAATGGGTGAATTTTGCTTGAAAAAGAAGCAATCCACTGTGAGTAATGTGCAAACATACCAAGGGCTCGTTTTAGGGAACGCATATTATTAGGTATTGGCAGTTTTAGCAGCGGCTTCAATCGTTCTGGGTCTGGTGACATAGATCCTTTGCTTACGGTATATCCTAGTAAATTAATGGTGTCTACGCTAAAAGTACATTTATCGTTATTTAGTGAGGTTGTATTTTTTTATCGTCGCCATAAATCGTTTCAGATAACGATTATGGTCTGCATATTTGTGTCCACATATTGTTACATTATCAATGTAGGCAAAAGTGCCCTCCAATTTTTCATCGCTAATTATTTTATCCATAATTCGCTGAAAACTGGCAACACCATTCGTTACTCCAAATGGTATTCTTTTAAACTGGTAAAGGCGGCCATTTGCCTCAAAAGCCGTGTAGGGTCGATCGACTAGTTTGATAGCCACTTGGTGATAGGCACTTCTAAGGTCTAGTGTGCTATACAGTTTATATTTAGCAATTTGCTTATAATTTCATCTATCCGTGGTAGTGGGTACGCATCCAGTAGAGTAAACCTATTTATTGTTTGAGAGTAATCAATTACTAGTCTTTTTTTTTTTTTTGTTTTCAAAAGATGTTATTACTACTTGTGCCCTCCATGGAGACTCACTCATTTCAATGATTCCTTCACAAAGCATTCTTGTAATCTCGGTTTTTATGAACTGTTTATCCTCAAGTGAGTAGCGTCTAGATTTCATCGCTACAGGTTTGCAGTCTTGAGATAAATTATTAAAGAGAGATGGGTACTGAACATTGACTGCTGTTAAACCACAAATGCTATGGGCTGGTTTGGGTCCTCCGAAGGGAATCTCAATACGAGAATGATGCTGAAGAAAATCGTGCCCCAGTATCACATCACTGCAAAGGTTTTTAAATATCAAAAGTTTGATGTTTTTGTATGAAATATTTTTTTAAAGTAAATTAACCAGACAATATCCAATTCCCTGTGATGATAAAGAAGCATTCGCCATAGACACACGAGTAGATCAAGAAAATATTTTCCAGTTATTAGTTGTTACAATATTAAAATTAATATAATTACTAGAACTGCCGGTGTCAATTAATGCATCAGTAGAAACGCCATTAATTTTAACCCGCATTATACTTTTCGAGAGGGAGTCTGGAGACGCAGCTGTTATAGTAGCTACCATGAGAGAGGCGATAGAATTTTTAGAAACATTATTTTTGGTAGACCTACACACCCTAGAAAAATATCCCAATTTCCCACACTTGTGACACCTAGCATCTCTGGCCGGACAAGAAAAACGAGGGTGTGTACTTAACCCACAAAAGTGGCATTTACGACCTGTGGAAGCAGCGGTGATAGGCAACTCTGAAAGGTTTGCAGTGCCCCGAATTTCCTGGTTAGGGAAAGAAGTCATAGAGGAGGGGTCCGGAGAAGAATGCACACAAGAGGGGGCCGAATAACAAGAGTGTGTGTTGTTCACAGCAGCACCGACCGTATCCGACTGCAGGTAGAATACCAACTGTTTTTGGGCAATTTCTAACGTATAAGCCTGTTCGTAAGCTGTTCTGAGGTCCAGACATTTGTTTTCGAGCAGTCTTTGTCTTACCTGCACATTTTGGAGTCCGTTAATAAAAGCATCCATAATGTGCTCGTCTCGAATGTCTTCGGCAGACATTACCCGGAAATTACAGTCCTTGCTAAGAGTTCGTAATTCCTTTAAAAACTGCACCAAAGATTCGTCATTTTGTTTTCGCCGTATAGCAAGTAAATATCGCGAAAATATTTCATTTTTGGGCTTTCGGTAAGTGGTGTGTAATGTTTCTATAGCCTCTTCATAAGTGCTGCAGTCCATAATAATTTCGTGTATCGTGTGAGATACATAGTTAGTTAGTAGTCCGAATTTGTTTATCGGTCGTAGTGGATTTTCTGCATGCAACGTTTGCAAAAAGTTTTCAAATGTCGCTCTCCAATGAGTCCAACGTTGTTCAGAGTTAGACGTGTCAGGTTCCACATCAAACCGTTGTGGGCGCATTAATTGTTCCATGTTGATTGTGTGCTGAATAAATTGTAATGACTAACGAGAACAGACGTAACTTGGGAAAGCTTTATTCAGCACACAATGTCGGTACAGTATTAGTGCTACTATTTATAGTGGTTAGTAGAAGCAGGAGAGTTCTCCAAAGGGGAGATAAGTCAGAGTAAGGAAAGTTACTCGTAATTATTCATTACAATATTTATTAGAATTATAATAATTTAAATATAAATCAAATAATCGTAGAGAATAAAGTAATTTGAAAACGAGAATTTGGGAAGCTGAAAGCGTACACAACCCGAAAAATAGAATCTCTTGTTTTGACAAATAGGGACAATGATTCGTTTGTTTATTAAAACGTTTTGGAAAAAAAAAAAAAAGACGCACCCTATAAAATTTTATTTTATTCTGCCCTCGTGGGGAAGCAAATCAGTAGGGGCTCGATCTCTTTTTTCTTAAAATAAATCTTTCCCTATATTAAAGATAGACCTTGTGACAAAACCCCATTTGTTTACAGTGTGTGAAGGTCACCCGGAAGAAACCGTATCAGCTTTTTTATGGTGTCCTTAAAACCTAATTGGTTCAAGAAAAATTTTTAAAATAAGAGCGTAATATATATCTATATATGTATTACAGAAGATCAGAACAAATTTGGTACCGTCGGTTTCAAATCTAAACAAAGAGGACCTATGGTTGGTCTCCTATGCTGAACTCTCTTCAGCCTCTGTTATGTCTGTGTACCCGGGAGAACAGACATAAACAGAGGTTGAAGAGAGTCCGGCATAGGAGACAAACTATAGCTCCCATTTGTTTTGATCTGAAACCGACGGTACCGATATTATTCTGATCTTCTGTAATACATTGTCCTAAATTAATAAGAAAAAAGTCAAGATAAAAAAATGAAATGATTTTTAATAAAAAATACTTACATCGTAAACATGGTTTACAAAGGCATTTTGTCTATTTTTTTTCAAATTTATAAATATATATATATATATATAAAGAAGGAAAGATGAAGATAAAAAATTGCATAAAATTACATAAAATTGATACAAATTTTATTATTATGTATTTATTTATTATAAATACCACATTACCGAATTTTATCCTCTGACGAGAAGAGTTTTATCTTTGAAAAACCATGGTTTAAGGATTAGTGGTACTCCTTGCATCTGAACTTTCGATGTAATAAAATTTGTATCAATTTTATGTAATTTTATGCAATTTTCTATCTTCATGTTTCCTTCTTTTTTCTACAAACTTTGATTAACCGAGCCTTAGTATAATATTAGCAAATATATATTTGCTAACCTGGGAGGATTATATCATGGTGAACGAACATATACTACACTGCCCACCAAAGGAGGAGGTAATGATTGAGAGTATGGTATCATGATGGAGGAAAGGAGGAATTAATGCCTGGGAGGATGATGTCATGGCAACAGAACATAATACATTAACCCCACCCCCACCCCAGAGAAGATAATCATGGAAGGATGATTTCATGAGGAACGAACATATACTAAACTGCCCTCCCCTCCAAAAGGAGAATATATGGTCTCATGACAACAGAACAAATATTACATTAACCCCATCCACTTAATAAAGGAGGAGGTAATTCCTGGGGGGAGGGTTTTCTAACAACAGAAACGATATTACACTATTCACCCCTATTAAAAGATAATAAAATAATAGATTAAATAATTTATTTTATTCATTTAAAAATACCTAAACATGAAACTATTATTTTTATGATGCCTTGGCCTTTTAACTAAGATCAAAATTCTGGCCGTAGCACGAATGTTGGTGTGGACGTTGCGCCTGAGAAATGACCAAGGGGTTGAATATTTTGCTGATCAGGATCTGATCGCTTTCTTCAAGCACCAGCTGAAGGTCAAGATCAGATGTGATAGAAAAAGATTACGTTCTTCAGATTTTTAAAAAAAGGTTGATACAAGTACGAAAAGGAGCTAAGTATGAGTACATGTTCCCTGCCGGAGCATGGCGCATATGGTTCCTAGTTCTTTCAGTCCTATGGGTAAGTTTAGCCTCTTAGCTAGTGGAGTGAATGAGTTACACCCTCTCCTGGTAATAGAAATCCTCCAAGATGCCTAGTTCCCACTTTTAATTTTTTGTCCCAGGCCTCTCCCAAATTGCATTTATCTTGGAAGGACACTTATGCAATCAGCAGTGTAGGAGATGCTACTCACTGTCAAGTGAAGGATTCAAACCCAGTTACAAAGTCACCTTTGACTTTGTGGCCTGATATTCAACCCCTAGGCCAACAGTAATTAATATATATTGTAGTAACCATCATGCGGGTTCACCAGATAAAAAAGTGAGGGTGGCGCCGTGTGTCGTTCATCAGGGATTGAACCCAGAACGTTCCGATTGATTACAAGATAAAATTTTGTTATTTCTGTGCAAGGACAAGAGTCCACTTATGCAAATGACCATTGTTTTGCATTCTCGGGTATGACGATAGAATTATGATACATCGAGTGTTAAGCAAGAAAAGGAGAAAGAATTGGATTGGCGTTTTGTGTTGGATTATATGATTGACGAGAGTAGGATTTTTTTTTAGAGTTGGCGTTGTCGTGTTTTGGAGAATTGTTAATACAATTCGGGAGTCGGACTTTTGATTCTTTTTTGTGCACACGTTTCTTTTTTTTAACTTTTACTTCTACATATATTTTCTTATCTTTTTGTTTGTGCTGGGGATGGGGCATTCTACTGGATGCCAGACATTAACCCACTATTTTAGACACTCCATCCTAGAGATCTTTCAAAGATTCTAAGTGTCCCTTTAAGTGCAATTGTTTGTATCTCTCTTGCACTTGGTTCACCGGGTATATTCGCCAGGTAGTTTTTGAAATTCTTTTTCAAGAGTCCTATAATGACTGGAATGATGGAGATCTTTCTGAGGTTTCAGTTTCTTTTCATGTCGTACATAAGACCTTGGTATTTCGTAATCTTTTCCCTTTCAGCTCTGTTTAAGCCAGCATCATTAGTGACACTGACTTCAACTATGGTTGCTACTTTCTCCCTTTTGTCCCATATCACTTTGTCAGGTTTATCAGCTCCGTTTCCTAGATATGTAGCTGTAGGGATTGCATAGTCATAGTGGATGGTGTATGACTTATTTCAAACACTTCTTTCTGGTATATGTTCCCAGGACTTGCTGATACACTGGATATTCAACTTTCGTGTGTGCATACAGACTGTCAATGAAGTATGTAATGATTTAATTTTTTTTTTTAAATCAACCAATGAAAATAAAACATGCAGATGTTTTGTAAAATATGAAGATGACTATTTCTAGTTTATTTTCATTATTTCTCTTACGTGTTGATATCAACTTCGATTTCAAATACGCTCGGTGTTAGTATCGTGCTATTATGTCTGTGGCAGAAGTCCAATTAAAGCAATTTGTGATTATTAAGAACAGGACTGTCATGTCAGTAATGTAGGCACTTGACAAGCTCTTAGAAAATCAATGAACAAGTTTTACATTAACTATAGTTTACACGATATACCAAAATCTTGAACCAGTTCATTCAACAAAGAGGAACGAATGATCACCATTGAAACTGTAACGGAAACATCTTGCAATCAACATGAATTTGTGTTGCTTCAAAATCAATTGTCCATAATTTAATGTGTCATGAAACGAAGCTATATTCGTATAAAAGTCCAATTAAAAAGTGGCGTGCAGAGTCGATTAAACTTTACCAAATGGCTACCATATAATGACGAATATGTGCCGAAAACTCACTGAACAGATGGGGCATAAGTTCATTTAAATTGCGACATAACCACACATCATTATCGCAGCGTATGGAGGTTTCAGACGCCTGTAAGTTAATTGACAAGTGTATTGATTCTGTCAATGATTTGGTCTCATCATCTCTTTTCAACTCACGCTCAAGAAAAGTGTCAATGTTGATAATTATCATGATGTTCGACCACAGATGACACATTGCATCATGAGATTTCTAAAACCTTATTATGCAAGATGGGGCCCAAAGCATATCTTTAAAATTCGACGTGAGACTACCTCCCATGGGCACTCTCAGAAATTCTGATGATTTGATATGGATGTCCAATTGTAAGCAACCCCCCCCCCCCGCCCCTACTCCTCGTTCCCCAGATATTAATTCTTTTGGATTATATGTTCTATGAAAAATATTGAAAGCAAAGAGTTTTCATAATAATTCACCAAAAACAATGGGTAAACTACTTGGCCTTTTGGCTAAGATTAAAGTGTAGTATCTGTTCCGATGGATACTACACCCCATAAACTGGTATTATCTTGGCCTTCGGGGCTTGATTTACGCCGGTCTATGGGTCGGTCCTGTGCAGTTCTAGGAGCTCCACCCTCCCAGGCTTTGCCTCCCCTCTTTGGGGAGGAGTAAGTTTATCACTTACTGCCTGAGGCGTCCCTACCGGGGAATGCCGACGGGGCTGCCCAGGCAATTTTTAAATGGCCAGAGTGCTCACTTTCTCGGGCGCTGGCTTTTCAAACCCCACTTTCCCGACCCGATCTTGGGTCACATCTTACTTGTGGGAGTAAGATAAAACTGGCCTTGTGCCTAACCTCCTTGAGAGGAGGTAAATAAAAATTACAGCAAAAGATATTTGCTGCATATTCAAATTTTTCTGCCAAGGAAATGTCAATTGCTATTATAAGTTTAATAGTGAACATTTGACGCGATCATTTTCAGAAATTCTTTTTAACTTACTTATCGGACACCATATATATATATATTTACACGTTAGATTAATTCTAGGGAAATCATATTTAATAATATTTAAGATTAAAGAGTATATTAATGCTGATACACGAGTGTTTTTTTTTGTTATTTTTTGTGAACTAGTAGAGCAGCCTTCTGAGATCAAAGTGTAGTATCTGTTCCGATGGATACATTGTCCTGTGCAGTTCTAGGAGATTCACCCTCCCAGGCTTTGCCTTCTCACCCTTTGAGAAAGGGTTAGTTTATTGCTAATCGCCTAAGGCACCCCTACCGAGGAATGCTGACGGGGCTGCCCAGGCAATTTTTGTCGGTCAGAGTGCTCTTCATTCTCTAGGGCGTTGGCTTTTCAAATCCCACTTTCAGACCTTGTGTCACATCTTACCAATGTGGGAGGAAGATAAATACATTAGTAGATAAATGAATGGCTTTATATTGTTTTTCTAAAGTCAGCATAGTCCAAATGGCGGCAATTTGTTACCTACAAAATGGAGGAAGCTTGTTTTTTGCTTAGATTGTGTATAAACAGCTTGGCTTTCTTTTTCTTTGTGTCTAGGTAGATTTCATCATTATGTTGGATATATTTGATTATTGCTGCATTACTCGATGGTTTGCCTTTTTTGGGGGGGTTTCTGTCCTCGTTCTTTCGTGTGGCTGTTTCCTTTTGTGTTGGTACTCCTGGTATCTCGCATTATGCTTGACTGTAGTTTTACTCTGAGGTGAAATAATAACTGCCAAACATTTGGTTATATGTAAGTGGTATTTTGATCAGTATTGCGGGAAAGCCACGAACCTTATAACTGTTCTGGTTCTAAATCTCCAAAACAATTGTACGCTAAACAGCTGATGATCCCTTTTTCTATTTCACGTTTAAGGGTTAAGGGTTAGGTCTCTTGCTTATGATTCACAGCTGATATAGATGGGTTTCCTTTAGTATTTTGAGAATTTTTCCACCATGAATTCAACTTATACTAAGCGGATTTAGTTAGTATCCCTAAGATTTAAACCCCTAATGTTAGGATAGTATCACTGTGACTAGGAATACGGAAAAGGGAAATAATTCTGTATTGTTAGTTGTCGGTGCTGTTTCTGTGGATGGCCTATATAAATTGTGGTTTTTGGCTTGGATTATATTATGATTATTCCTATTTACTTGCCTCCCCACGAGGGCAGAGTTAGACACAAGGTCTGTTTTTAAAGTGGGAAAAATCCAGCTCCCCAAAAAGGGGCAGTTTGGATTAGAACAAAAATTAAAATTGCCTCAGTTTAGAAAGACTTCTTCCCTAACAGAAAACAGAACAGATGAAGTGTAGTATTGGAACAGATACTACACTTTGCTTACAGCCAAAGGACCAAGGAATGTTAAATACATATATATTGTTTTTGTTTTTTCATGTATAAATGACCAAAGGCTTTCTTTGAATATATATATATATATATATATATATATATATATATATAGAGAGAGAGAGAGAGAGAGAGAGAGAGTGAGAGAGAGAGTGAGAGAGAGAGAGAGAGAGAGAGAGAGAGGGAGACAGAGATATGTACTCCCTAATTATAGATAGACGAAATAATGGTTTCCATGTAACATAAAGCAATACACGTCTATGAAATGAATAGAGTTCTCTTAAGGTTTCCAGTAAACAAAGAATAAAAATACATAAAGTGTTTAAATTTCTGGTACTCTAATAGAGAACGCACCGCGTTTCTGTAACTTTGCGTCGTTAACATTCAAGCAGATCTCGGAAGCATCCGAGAATTGACGAAAATATTAACCAATCAGGTTTCAGCAGGCATTAGACAATCAGGTTCCAAGCAAGCAGACGATAACTTTTGGAAGAAGTTAATTTCTACAATCTGCAGCACGTACAAAAAAAAAAAATGAATTTTTACAATCTGTGCCATCACGTTGAATCTCCCGAAGGGCCCATTGAGTTAAGTAAGTAATGGTCAATTCTAGCAAAGTGTTTAAAAGAAAAAAGAAACATTAAAAAAAAATATGAACAAAAAACAAACAGGAAATTGGTTAAAAACAGTGGTTTCATTGCTTGTTTTATAAAAAAAAATCATCTTTTGAAACTTTTTGGTGCACAAAGAAAAACATTTTATTTAAAAAACATTTGATTAATAATGATTCCTTTGACAAAAAAATAAACATCTAATTAATAATAGTTGTTTAGCTATGGTTTGTTCGTTCTTTATTTTTATATATGTATTTTACTTTGATTTTCTTTGTTCGAATTTATCGTCTGTCAGTCTTCGATTTATTATTTGGCAGTTTTCACCTCATCAACTTTCGGGCGCTTCTTAGACCTGCCCGAACGGTGACGACACCAAGTCACAGAAATGCAGTACGTTCTCTATAATAGTACCAAATTTCTGCTACTACTAGCATTCGGCTGGTATGAAGAGGCCTGAGTACGATAACCTGAGCTGAGGTTTTGAATCTCAGCGTTGATACGCTGTGTTTAGCCACACTTATGAGTTGTAGATGACGAAACAGCAGTCTGTGAATGACTATATTTTATATATATTTATATCTACATTATTATATTTTAGAAAACCTTATCAATGTGTATTTAAAAAATATTACTTCAACAGGCACATATAGCATTTTGAATTATTGTTTTGGAATAAGTATGTTAAAATAATTTTTAAAAAGACCTACAACAGCAGAAGCTATTTCTGAAGGAATGAAAGCCAGTATAATGGTGGGAAAAGTGATGTGAGTTGTGGATGAAAAAATGGGAAATGATAGGTCTATTATGACATCTCAAGATAGTTTCATAAATATTTGGAAATTCCAAAATGTTTTTATGAATATAATACTAACAGTGTGCAGATTTGTATGCTTGTTTGAAAGCAGTAGCAGCTGTAACTGCACTGTAACTATTATGAAAATCATAAGATACTGAAATAAGTATCAGTCCCTGGATGTATGTCTCACAAGGACTGGTATAACGCTTCCATCAAGAACTTATAAAATGTATTTAAAAATAGATTTAAACATAGAGTATTGTTGCCACATCTGGGCTGGGGCCTCATCCACTGGTCTCTCCCTCTTAGATAAGGTCCAAAAAAGAGTCGCCAACTTGATAGGTCCCTCACTATCCACCAAGCTCCAGCCCCTATCCCACCGCCGCAATGTTGCTTCCTTGTGCCTGTTTTACAAGTACTTCAATGGATTGTGCTCTGATGAGCTTGCTGCTCTGGTACCCCCACAACGTAAATTCACTAGACCAACCCGACAATCTGCCAAATCCTATCCATTCACTGTGGAGGCCCCCAAATGCCGAAGAGCTTTCTACTCCAAAAGCTTCTGTCCTCGTGCTGCCGGACTCTGCGGGAACGCCTCCCTGCTCCCTGTTTTCCTGACGGTACTGACATGCAGAAATTTAAAACTAATGTAAACAGACATCTCGCTGCACAGCTTCCAATTTAAGTTGACCCCCCCCCCCCCAACTTTCACCCTTTTTCTCAGTAGCCCCTTACGTCTACAATGGCGGCCTGCCTTGTTTGTTAAAAAAAATGAAAAAAAAGGCCTATCCTTTCATGCATCGTTGGACAGATTTGGAATACAAAATCACTTCTGGTCAATGCAGTTTCGGGCAATATAAAATGTTCAGAGTTAAAGAATTTCTTCTGCATTGAACTTTCATATCCATGAACAACATATATGTGTTGAGCAGATAGAGCTTTAGAGAGAGAGATAGAAGGATGAAAAGGAATTAGAAAAGCGACGGAGGCAGATCCTTTTTTCAATTCAGTTGCTCAATGCAAAAAAGCAATTTATATAATTAATTTTTTCCTTAAGCCAGGCTTTTCAAAGATCAAAATCTTATCATCAGAGGAAATTGCTGGGATAGCTAAGTTGGCAAAAGCCAAGATTTAAGATCTGAAAAAGTAAAACAAAGATTGTGGGGAAAAAAAACAAGGCAAAAAGCTGCCCGAATGCAAGCAAGTGTCCGATTGTAAAAAAATCCGGTGTCAAAAAGCCCAGCGGAGAAAGTGGTTTGTAGGTAGGTCGTTAGAAGGCACGAGAAATAAAATGAGAGATTTCAAAGTTAAACTCCAGAAACCACCATCTTCAGGTGTGGCCAAAATAGATAGAATCCAGAGGGTAAAAAGTCCAATAGAGGGTTCGTTCGTGGATGCAACAAGGCTCAGTAATTCGTGAGTAATTCTATTTATCTGCTCTATCCGGTATACTTTTCACAATAGGTTTTACCTTTTCTAAAAGTTTGCTTTTAGTTCTCTACTTATATATATATATATATATATATATATATATCACATGATTGAGGTGATGTAAATTTTATGAGTTCTTGTCTAAAGGGCTTACCAAAAAACAAATGGTGTGGAATGTAACAGAATAGTAAATTTAGCACCCAAACATGTTCAAAGCTGAGCGGTACCGTGAGATTCTTGGATGCATAGTGATAAATCTTTGTCAAAAATTTCAAGGACATCAAAACGGTTCTGAAGAAGCTTAACTTTATCTAAGACTCTGTGGTTCATGCAGACAGAATTTGTTTCCCGTTATTCTATATTGGTCTTTTTGTAACATTATCAGAATTTTCAAAACATATGGGATATAAGTTAGCAGATAAGTAAAAGTACTGATTTCCTTTTTAAATGATTATGAAAACAAAAATCTTTCAAGAAACAACATATATGTATATGTATACATGCACACACACAGACACACATATATACATGATAAAAATGGAACTAATATTCCAACATAATGGAAAATGAAAAAATAAAACCAAAAATATTATTTATGTATTCATCAACGTTTCATCTTTATTTAAAGACTTCCTCAGGATGATTGGTCTGAAGAAATAACACACAAGTACAAAATATTTAAAACAGGGGTAGTAGAAGGAGAAAAGCTCAAAAAGGTTGCTTATGAAAAGATAAATTATGAACTACAAATAGATGGTAGCAGTGAGAGAAATTGAGTTAAATGTGCAAAGTGTGGGGGATGGTAGCGGTCGGAGTTATATATATATATATATATTGTAATATAGCAGGAAAAATCCCAACAGAGTGCTCGATTAATTGAGAATTAAAATTAAAATTAGTACAACATTCGTACCGTCGGTTTCAAGCACAGAAGGACTTAGCCATCCGGCTCTCTTCAGCTTATGTTGTCATCTGTTTCAGAAATGTGAAGTCACGTGTCACTCCTGTTTGGACGTGTTATTTGCTTAGAGTGTTATGTATGTTTGTTTAAATTTAGTGTAAAGAAGGTTTAATAAGGTTTGAAAAAAGGAGGGGGGGGGTGAAAAGTAACAGTTGAGATTTAAACCGGAGAAGATTTAAAGAGATATAAAAAATAAAAAATAAAAAATATTTCTATATAAATCCTGTGAGTCAATGTTTATGAGTAGCATATATTTGGCCATTACTGTTTTGAAGGTAAATAATGTGTCTTCTAAAGAAAATAGGGAGAGAAAATGGGTTTAAGGATTATACTTATGAAGAGATGAAGAGGTTAAAAAACACATGCTAAATTCAAGTTTAAATCCTGGATTAAAGGACTTTAAATCAATCCCAAGTTTAATATTTATCATAATATTATATATATATATATATATATATTAGAGATGGGCGGTTTTACCGAAAAACCGCGGTTTTTCGGTTTTGTCTCCATACCGAATACCGAATCGTTTTTTTTTTTTTAAACCGTAACCCACCATATACAAGGAAACACGGTTGAAAAGATTTTCCGATTTGAATAAAATTGAATATTACCAAAAAATGTTATATTAGTAAGAGGACAGATTGAACAAATATATTACTGCAATTACTGCTATAGACACGAGGCGATTTTTGTTTATTTTCATTCTAGAACGAATTTTAAACATTTTAAAATATGAATATAGAAAATGTTGTTACATTTTTCGTACCCAACTAGTAAATAAATTAATCTTTCATCTTTTTTTATGCATTAAAATTATAATTGTACGTTGTTTTGTCTTTCGGTAATAGTAATTTTAAATTATCTTATCCTAAAAAATATTGTCCTTTTTTTGAGCGAAAGTCAACAATGGCTGCTAGTATTGCTGATATAACAATCAATCAGCAGCAGCGTCTTGTAAAGCGTTGTAAAATTCGTTTATAAACTTCTTTAAAAGTAAGATAAAAATACTTTTTGTGCTTAAAAAAGTTAATCCTATTTGGTTCTTTTATAAAAAAATACTTAAAAAAATACTGGTTTTCACTCAACTTTCGAACTTCTAGTAGTAATGAATTTCTAGTCGCCAATTTTAAAAAAAAAAATAAGATTCTACTTTTTAGGCGATTACGTCTTAAAGTCTTGGCGAAAAAAAGAAAAAACAAAACAACAAAAAAATAGTTTAGAATTTAGAGTGGGGGATCAGTTTCGCATATAAATTTAATGTAAAATGATCTCCGATTTCCCGGCCATTCTTGCCTTTTAGTGAAATTTATAAAATAAATAATTACTCTACCATTAACTCTAGGTACGACTAACAAGCCCACCTCCTAAAAATTCCATCTTGAACGTATCGTACCATTAACCTTAAATATGAGTGGCAAGCCACTCCTAAAAAACTCCCTTAACCCTAACACTAAGTCCGAATGGCAACCTCCATCCAAAACAAAACCCCTTCCTTAACCTTATCACTAACCCTAAGTCCGAGTAGGAAGCCCTAATCCTACAAAAAAGCCCATTAAAACCACACATAATCGTCTAAAAAAAAGAAAAAAAAAGCAGACTCCCATAAAAAAAAACGCACAGGATTTATTTGCCATAGAAAAAAATTGATTAATGCCCTAAAACGCTAGAATGGCCCGGAAATGGTGAATTATTCTGCATTAAATATATGTGAAAATAATCCCCCACTCGAAATTCTAAATGAATTGTTTTTTTTTCTTTCTGCTAAGTTTTCAGGGTGTTCACACTTAATTGCCCCTAGCCCTACCACTAACCTGAAGTTCAAGTGGTAAGCCCCCCTCCTCCCACAAAAACCCTTATAATCGTCTAAAAAAAAAGAAGAAAAAAAAACAAGAAAAACGCACAGGATTTATCTCCCATAGAAAAAATAATTAACTGTCCTAAAACGCTAGAATGGCCTTGAAATGGGAGATTATTTTATGTGAAACTGATCCCCACTTTAAATTCTAAAATAATTGTTTTTGTTTCTTTCTTTCTGCCAAGTTTTTCAGGGTGCTAACATGTAATTGCCTAAATAAAAAAAGTAGAATCTCATATTTTGGGGAGGTAAGGGGTGAGTTAGCATAAGGTGTAAATCTACAATAATGCTAAAAAAATCTTGCAATATATTCATTTTTAAACAGTCCTAGTATTAGATTTTAGTTTCTTGTACATAAAATGTATTACAATTCAACTTTGAGTTTTCTAACTTCTTTCTTTTAATGGATTCATGGTATTTTTAAGGTATTGCAGCATATTTATGTGCACTTAGTGCAGATTACTTGGAAACCATTAATTTCTGGAGATTTTCAGTGGCATATTCTGATTCCTTGTACAAAAATACACTTATATGGTAAATTTCATTGCTTAATCTTGTGTTTTAACAAAGATATAACATTTTTACTGAAAAATTAGTGTAAAAAATGTGACGAAACGCATATGGTATTAAAGAGGGGAAAATATCCAATTGTGCGAGGCACAAAAATAGTCATAACTTCCTTATTTTTAGTCAGATTTAAAAAATTTAAAAAGATTCTTTCTTAGATCATCAAGCTCTTTTTATATATGCCATTATTGAGATATTTTAAGCAATTAAAATTGTTTCATGTGTATTGCTACTTGTAGGAAGAAATCTTTGTTTACAGTTTGTTTATCATTAACATTTTGAATTTTCAAATGAAAAAAAGAGAAATACGACAGACAACATGACATAGTATTTTTAGCATAAACTATTTTCAAATGAAAAAGAAAAAATCAAACGCGTTCCGTATGATGTCGAAAATCTATTTGATTCAACTCAAAATTGTAAAATAATTATTTGTTTGTTTCAGAGTTATCTAAAAAAATAAGTTATTAAAATGAAATTTAAAAAAATACTTGTAAAAGTAAATAAACGAAAAGTAGTGAGTAAGTATAAACATTTAAAAAGAAAAAAAAGTAGTTGCCAATGCTAGTGTCACTTTATTCAGATTTTTAAATTATTTTAAACATTAGGCATTTCATTGTTTACTTTTTAAAAGCCACTTCATACATAAATTGTAATTTCTAGAGAACTATCTCTCAACTATACCGTTTTCTCTCCCAAAAATGGGTTATTCAAAAAGTAGACTATGCAACGATTTAGATTTTACTAAATTGTTAATATGGTATTTATTTAGAGTTGACAATTTATTCGAAAGTTTAATTATTAAACTTTAATCCAAGTCATGAATTCTATGACTAAAATTACCTTAAAGCTTAAAAAATGACTTTAGGTGAATTAATAATCTCTACTTTTTTTTAACCATCCTTCCTTTTCCCTTGGCACGGTTTTCGGGTGTACTACTAGTCTTTTATGCATGTCTATAAAGTTTTATTACCTTGTCTTAAAAACAAATATTAACCCCAACACGCACCAGTTGACAGAACTTCGAGCACACAAAATGACAGACATCCCAACAGTCAATACCGGCAATTCGAGAAGTATATGGTGTGTTTATTTTACGCGACAAGACACAACGTCTTGCAAACATTTTCACCTATTAAAAAATTAAAATTTTTATCTGTCAAATAATTTTGACAATATTTCATTTTCATCATCATTTTTGCTTAATTTTATTTGTAAAATTATTTTGTTTGTTTAAATAAATTTTCGTTTTTTAATTTCTTGCATTTCTGAGTTATATTTTAGCTTCTGATGGGTTAAAGAATTAGATAGAATGTATATTCAAACTCAGTTTTATTCTTCAGAAATCTTTCATGAATCTTTGGTCACTGTTTTAACGAGTTAACTGTTAAAAAGGTATCAAAACTTTGATTACAACAGTCAACACCTTAAAACTTATATGATTCATATCATGGAGAATGATTCAGTCACAAAATTATCGAAACAGTGGCATAATTCAACTAAACGTTGAATAATAACTAATCATCACACAAGAGAATGAATAGCTTCCATAGTAAAAAAAAATTTTTCAAAAAAAAACGAAAAACCGAACCGTAAACCGAGGTTTTAAGGGGAAAAAACCGAAACCGATACCGAAACCAAAATTTCAAAACCGCCCAACTCTAATATATATATATATATATATATATATATATATATATATATATATATATATATTATGAGTTTAAATATCCTTTGGGAGACTGTGTCTTTGACAACCAAGAAAAAAACATATACATAGGTTTGACTACCACGACTTTGTCGAGAAGATTGACGATGCATTTGTCTGATACTAACGCCATAGCCCAACACTTAACTAACGACCATTCCTGCCCCCGATCGGAATTCAGAAAACTCTTAGTAGAAAATACCAAAATCCTAGAATATAGTACTAACAAACAAAAACTCCATATATTAGAAGCCCTATATATAAATACCAAAAAAAACCTTAATTAATAGAATTAACTTTAATATCAGTAATAATATACTAAAATGTCTATAATTCTAACTATGGGTCTGAAAGTACTTGGGACACAAAGCTAAACTATGGCAAATTCTTCAGCTAATCTCCCCCCCCCTTCCCAGAAACTAAGATCTTGATTCAGACTATTAAAAAGAATCTACCAAAGGATATCTAGACATGAGTTGTCTCTTATATTCAACAATACCTGCCTGCAAGAGAAGATGCTGCCTAGATATACATTATATATATATATATATATATATAATATTATGATAAATATTATTACATTCTTATCAACAGACACATGTGTTTCATCTTTTTTTTTTTAAAGATATTTCACCCCAAACAAGGCAGGTCGCCACTGTAGACGTAAGGGGCTACTGAGAATCATTGGTGTGGAGGGTGATTTCTCTGATGGTCACACGATTTAAAACCCTCAGACCCAAGTCAATATTTAAACTTTTGTCTGAACGCTTTGAACAATGCAGCCACCAAACCAACCACGTTAAAAGAAGAGAATTAAAATCTATTTATGTCTAAGTAAGGAGACACATATAGAAGGCTGTCAGCAACAGTGTTCAACCACACATTGGCCAGAACTTAGCATCACACATTTAAATTTGACAGCCTAATATTATAATTCTTTTAAAACGCCCGTCTTAGTAGTAAAGGGGCTACAAAATATTACGATAAATATTATTAAATTCTTATCCACAGTTATGAGGTAAAATGTTATGTGATAAGAATTCATTAAGTTAGCAATAAGGAATAAAGCAGGTAAAAAATGATGCCCCTCCCTAAAATTTCAACACCAACTTGTGATATTTCTTGGGGAGGGGGGGGGGATCCTGATAAAATCTGGATGTAAAAAAAAAAATGTAACACCTTCTCTTTATAAATGTACAGTTCTTTCTTGTGGCATTAATATTTTTTCTAGGCTACTTCAAGTTAGGTGACGAATGATTAATGGTTTATGTGAAAAAAATGTTGGTATTTTTCACATACTATTGTGTGTCTCTATAGATACAAATACAGTCCCATCTTTTTTTTTAAAAAAGGGGCATTTGTCAATATGGTTGTAAATTGTCTTTCACAAAAAAATTTAAGTTGAAAACTTTAGTGAATAAAATACTTAAGAAATTCAAATTAAAGAAAAAACGAGGCTAACATCAACAAAATAAACATGTTCTATGATATGAGAATGATACGATGGACGTGTAATGTTAGTCTTAAAGACAGGCTTAGTTCTGATGACCTGGACAGTATAGGGAGATGCTTGCAGAAAGGAAACTTCGATGGTATTGCCATGTTAAAAGAATGGCTGAAAGTTCTTTGATTAGTAGATGTAGAACTGGCAGGTCCAGATCACAGGAGATGCCCAAGGAAAACTGAGAAGTGGTAAAAAAATGACATGAGAAAAAGAGAAAGAAATAAAGACCTGGCCAGAAGGTTGGCTCCCTCTACCTAATAGGTCCCTCACTGTCAGCTAAGCTCCAGCCCCTGTCCCATCGTCGCAATGTAGCATCCTTGTGTTTGTTTTACAAATACTTCAATGGATTATGCTCCGATGAGTGTGGTGCTCTGGTGCCCCCTCGACGTAAATTCACTAGACTAACTCGACATTCTACTAAATCTCATTCATTCACTGTGGAGGTCCCCAGATGCCGGAGAGCATTCTACTCAAATAGCTTCTTTCCTCGTGCTGCTGGCCTCTGGAACTCCCTCCCTGCCCCCTGTTTCCCCGACAGTACTGACATGCAGAAATTTAAAACTAATGTAAACAGACATCTCGCTGCTCAGATCCCAATTTAAGCTGAACCACCAATCCTTCCCCCCTTTTCCTTTTTCTCAGTAGCCCCTTACGTTTACAGTGGCGTCCTGCCTTGTTTGGGGTGAACCATGTAAAAAAAAAAAAAAAAAAAAAAGTTACCTTGAAAGTCAATTTCTTAAACTGATGATGATGATGATATTGTTATTGTCATCATCATCATCATCATCATCATCATCATCATCATCATCATCATCACAATAATATAAAATATATAAGTAAAATATATAATATTACTAACTTCAACATTTAGTTAAGTTATCTTTTTAATTAGACTGGGTACATTTTATATTAAAAAAATAAACTATTTTTGCTTTGAATCAGTACCTCTTATGCTAGTTCACCCCAAAAAGAAAAATCCAATTATACTTTTAGGGGGGCAAGTACATGTAAACACCCTGAAGAACTTAGCGGTAAATTTTTTAAAAAATTACTTATTTTTTACTTTACTAAAAATAATAACTTGTCCTATACATTTGCAAATGAAGTAACTTTTTCCAAGTTTATAACTTTAAGAATATCATTTTTCATGCTCGCATTTTTTCAATACAATATATATATATATATATATATATATATGTGTGTGTGTGCATATATACCATACTACTACTCTCTACTCACATATTGAGCACTGTTGAAGTAAATACTGAAATTATATATGTAATATATTATATTAGTTTATATTATATATATATATATATATATATATATATATATATATATGTGCATATATATCATACTATTACTATACTACTACTACTACTACTCTCTACTCACATATTGAGCACTGTTTAAGTAAATACTGAAGTTATATATGTAATATATTATATTAGTTTATATTATATATATATATATATATATATATATATATATATATATGTGCATATATATCATACTATTACTATACTACTACTACTACTACTCTCTACTCACATATTGAGCACTGTTTAAGTAAATACTGAAGTTATATATGTAATATATTATATTAGTTTATATTATATGTGTATAAACATTAAATTGTAATATATATATATATATATATATATATATATATATATATATATATATATAGGCAGCATCTTTTCTTGAAGGCAAGTATTGGTAAATATAACAGACAACTTATGTCTGGATATCCTTTCGTAGATCCTTACCATTGTCCGAATCAGAATTTTAGTTTCGGGGGGAATTGGCCAATGAATCTGCAATAGTTTTCATCTGTGGCCCAAGTACTTTCAGACCCATCCGGGTCCATCTTCAGGGGAATGAAGTGAATTAGGTAAAGACCATGTGTTCGTATTATTGATGGTTTTGCCAATATATATGTGTATATGTGTGTGTGTATATATATATATATATATATGTATATCTATGAGAAGATTTTAAAAATAAATGTAGCTTATCTATATAAATATGTGGTAGGGTTTTCTACATACGTTTATCACCAGTGTAGAATGTAAAGAAAGGTAAAAATGCTGAAAACGCTGTATTATTTATCCAACTATGAAGCAGTCGACGTATAGACGCACAGGAAAGATGTTGGACTATGATACTTGTTATACGGTTTCGAATCTCTCAGATGAGTCATAATGACAACGAAACAGCTGTCTGAGTATGACCAAGATCTTTATATATATATATATATATATATATATTTATATATATATATACACATTAATACATGCATGGCATTTATATTCCTGCAACCTAATTAATTGACCAAAATACAGATTGCCGAAAAGATACAATAAAAAGTCAATAATAGAAAAACAAATGATCTTTTTTGGGTTGCTATTCTGACATTTATTTATTGACACATAAACATAACTATACACAGATACATACAGACATATATAAATATATAGAGAGAGATACATATACACATATATACACACATATATATAGAGAGAGACAGATGTATGCATATATATATATGAAGATGGATATGCATATATATATATATATGAAGATGGATATGCATATATACACATATATATGAAGATTGCATGACTAATAAAAGTTTTCAAATCTGTGCAATAAGATGTTTTAAGTGAGGAAAGGCTTTCAACCATCTGGACTGGTACACCAAACACTAGCTTCTCTTTCTTTAGAAATTCTAATATAATAGGTTCTGCAGTGTCTGTCAAGCTCAAATCTCTGTCACATCCTTGTGCTTTTTTTTACATGTATTTCCACAGAATGTGCTCCAATGAACTCACTGTACTTGTACGCATAACGTAAATACTCCCTATCCACCAGACTAGTAGAAAAATTCTACCTCTTCACTGTAAAGTTCCCTAGATGCTGGAAGATTTATTACTTTACTATTAAGTAAATATTTTTGGGGGATGGGATATCTTTATAATTTTCACCGGTCAAGCTCAGCATCGGATTACATTCTTTACTTGTTAACTCTTTCAATTCGTTTCTATTTTTTTAAATTATTATTATTACCAATCATCATTCATTCTTTAACTACCGTTCCTTCCGTTTCTTTCTTTTTTTTTTATTACCCACTTAGCTTGGATCCATTTCTTCTTCATTTAACACTTCAAAGTTTTAATCTACATACATACATTTTAATATTATATATATATATATATATTACGCATCAAGACAATGCTAGATTTAAAGCTCCCAAATTTCATACTAAAATTATCCACATGAACCTGTAGCATAACAATTAAAGATGTTGATTAACAATTAGTTCTATGTGACAGTCTTCTGGGGGTTAAAGGTTCAATCCTTACTGCACGCGATGATAAATAATAACATAAAATAATTAACACTGGTCATGGTTGACAGAATAAGAATAATCTACCCCCGTGAATTAAATAAAGAGTTCAGTTTGAAATACCATATAGGTTCTCGATTTCAACATAAAGATTCCCAAGGTGGAAAAGATGTACCCGAAGAAGGTTGGAGGTCATCTCAGCCGAAACGTTGTGAAAATGACAAACAAAATTCGAACAGTAATCCAAATAATACATAGAGAAGACTGTTTTCCTATTTTTCTTTTTTGACAAAAAATATCTATATATTAATACGATAGCGTGTGTGTTCATGTGTCACGCTTACATCAAAAGCTCTGCACATGCTTGCCGCACCTAGATTTAGAAAAGCATTCAAGTCACCTAATTTTCGTAATATTTCAAGTATTTCCCTTTGGCGCAACGGTTAGCGACATAGGATTTTTACGTCGGTTTTTTACGTCGGCCCGACTGGTTTATAGTTCGATCCCAACCAACCTCTAAGATTTTTTTTTCTACATCGAAGGGGGGGGGGGGGAAGGAGGTAGGGAGGGGACGACCGGGAAGACACATATTAATACGATAGCGTGTGTGTTATTTTGTGTGTCATGCTTACATCAAAAGCAACGACCTTCCGAAACTTTGTATGCTACTCATGAATGACCATTAATAAAGCTCAAGGACAGACTTTCGATAAGGTAAGGATCTACCTACCACAACCTTGCTTTACTCATGGACAACTTTATGTAGCCTTCTCAAGAGCAAGGTCTATGAACAGTGTAAGAGTGAAAATTTGTCGTCAGAATAATTCTACTCATGGCCAGAGAAGAGGAACTACCTTCACGAGAAATATTGTATATAAAGAAGTTTAGTAAATTGTTTCATCTATTGTACATTTTTTTAAAATAAATATACAAGTCAAATCTTATCATATTTTATTCAAACATGTATCGGTTAGGAAGAAGATAATTAGTATTGAAAACATCATTTCGTGTAATTTACACGGGTCCCGCTAGTGAAAGAATTATTTTCCAAAGAATTGAACGATTCCTGAAAATCCGTTTCTATTGAAACGATTCGATCTTGTCATCTCAAAGGTTAAACTTTGGTGTACGTTTACGTTATTAAAGTGATGCCCATGGTTATTGACTTCCTAATTACCAGCTCATTATTTTTAGCAACTTATTCCGGATTGTTATCTTATTTTCTCTCCAGTGAATTATGTGAATTAGTTTTAATCATTTGATGTGGACAGACGGACAGATGAACAGAACCGCCTCTCTCTCAACCAGTTAGGTGGTGGGCGGGTATGGTTGAGCGGTAGAGATGACTACAGAGGACATCTGTTTCTTTCATCATCTGTTGAATGTCAAATCTTATTCTGAATTGGTCTTGTGAAGTTCAAAGGGTTTTTGCTTAATATCAATTAATATGGCAAGCTGTTTTCTTTTTTGTGTGCTATGACATAAAATTGTAGGAGCTGATATTATTATAATTGTCTTGCACAAACACGCAAATATATATATATATATATATATATATATATATTAGTACTTCATGTATCCACATAAAATATTATAAGGAGATATAATTTTTTATGTATCAGTTTTCAGTATTTACTTCAACAGTGCTCGATACGTAAGTAGAGCTGGGTAGTAAGCAATGAAAATATATATGGCAATCAAGCTACACAGAGGCTCCCGTTTACATAGAAATAAATTTACCTTAGGATGATATATAATAAATAAAATTTAAAAAAATATAAATAAATAAATAAATAAATAAATAGAAAACTGAACAAATTAAAATTTAAAACCTAAAATAGAAATACAAGAAACCACGTGTTAAAATAAATTCGCCTACTGTATTGACAAAACAAAGGAAACAGGATATAGGAAAAGCCATTGTTAACAAACAATAGAGTAGACATAGGAGCGTCACCAACAAAGCCTTTGTTCGCGGGAAGCCTTTGTTCGCGGGAAGCCCAACGATTGGCTGAGGGAACAACAAAGAATCTGATTGGTTAACTAGCAAGCCATGTATATAAAAACACCTGACAAAAATAACTCCATGCATGTAGCCTGACGATTCCCCCCGGGGATGAAACACGGGAGCCTCTGTGTAGCTTGATTGCCATATATATTTTCATTGCTTACTAATATATATATATATATATATATATATATATATATATATATATATATAGAGAGAGAGAGAGAGAGAGATAGAGAGAGTCTGTAATTAGGCTGAGGAGTAATTAGCCTGAGGAGTCATTATATTTATTGATGTTCCTTATTATCATGAAAAACAAAGATTCATATTGAAAAATTGAAAATAAAAATTTCCCCAACTGGACTTTTGGCTAAGATGAGAGAGTAGTATCTGTTCTGATGAACGCTACACTCTGTAGACCAGTACCGTCTTGGTCTTTGCGCCTTGATTCCGCCAGGTATTGTCCTGTGCAGTTCTAGGATGTAACACCTTCCCAGGCTTTGCCTTCTCACCCTTTGAGAAGGCGTTAGTTTATTGCTAATCGCCACGGGGCTGCCCAGGTATTTTTTGTAGAACTGAGTGCTTTTCCTCTAGGGCGCTGGCTTTTCAATCACACTTTCCCCGACCTTGTGTCAAATCTTAGCACTGTGGGAGTAAGATAAATACAAAAAAAAAGAAGATTTATATTGAAAAATAAAACAGAGAAAGATTATTCAACTTAAACGGCCACATTGTTAATGAAAAAAAGTCACTTTTTCTTTTACTCAGTTTTTCTTTTAATCAAGAAAAAAAAAACACTATCAGACATCTATCCAACCAGTGTCATGCAAGGCCTGGTTCTAAGAGTACAAGTAATGAAATTTTGCTTATTTTATTCATCATCTTCAATCTTCTTATAATACTCTTCATCATTCAAATGATAATCTAACCATCTCACTGAGCATTACCCTCAAGTCACTCTTAGCCTGGTGACTTTAAAATGGTGACTCATTGGTACATTTTTAAAAAAAAAAGTTACTTGCTTCATTGTTGAGAGCTTGAACAATGAGAGAGGTATTCCCAAATGGTAACCCGTATAAATACATGATAACAACATAGAAGCAGTCCAGGACGAGTCGAAGAAGACAGCTGACAGTATACTTTCTAATACTCCCCACTCAAAACATTTCAAATTTCAATAAAAACAATAACCTGTCTCAGCAGATATATATATATATATATATATATATATAATAATACATATTTTTTATTGTTTATTATCTATGTACGTATACGTTTCGTCCTTTTTAATCGGGACTCATCAGCATAGAGATATGACTATTCACTACCGGTCATTACAAGTATTTTTCAACTCAAATCCGAAGCCTTAACCACTCGACCAATTTTAAATAGCGAATAAACGGTGATAATTTTTACACTTTATTGGTGGGCTTAACGTCCAGAGCGTTGTACTTCTTTTTAAGGGAAGGAACGATGCATTATGAAGCTAGTCACGTCAAGCTGTGTTAATACTACACTTACAGTGCTCTACTTTTTCGAGGAGCAACAAATAATAATAAATATTTGTTATTGTTTATTATCTATGTACGTATACGTTTCGTCCTTTTTAATCGGGACTCATCAGCATAGAGATATGACTATTCACTACCGGTCATGCGATTCGAAACCCCGGATCACAAGCATTTTTCAACTAAACTATGAAAATATATTTATGGCAATTAAGCTACACAGGCTCCCGCGTTTCATCCCCGGGGGAAATATTCAGGCTAAAATGCATGGAGTTATTTTTGCCGGGTGTTTTCATATACACGGCTAGCTAGTAAATCAATCAGATTCTTTGTTGTCTTCTCACGAACAAAGGTCTATTTAGTGTTATGGGGATGAAATGCGGGAGCCTCTGTGTAGCTTAATTGCCATAAATATATTTTCATAGCTTACTACCTAGCTCTACTTACGTATCGAGCACTGTTGAAGTAAATACTGAAAATTAATACATAAAAAATTATATCTCCTCATAAAATTTTATGTGGATACATGAAATAGTAATATATATATATATATATATATATATATAGATTTAGATTTTTCACTTATAAAATAGATCATTCAGTGAAGACCGGGGTTGTTCCAATAAAAACAAGCTCGATGATACTCGATTACAGAGTACAGAGCATTTATATGTGATTTTATGAAGGCTTACCAAAGCATTCTTTTCAGGACACCAATGATCACCATTAAAGATATTTTTTCTTACAAATTTCAATATATATATATGTATATATATATATATATACATATATATATATTATGGAAATCGCTCCAGACAAGGCATGAATCCACTTGATGTAAGGAGCTAACAAGAGCGAAAGATGATTATTCCAAAGACAGGAGATGCCTATTGGCCTTAGTCTTGAGAAGACCAAGGCTATAGGTAGGAGGAAAACAGTCAGCAGGAAGGGAGTTCAACAAGCTTGCAGTTCTTGGAAATAAGCTTCTGGAATAGGAAGCTGTATTACAGTGAGGTATCAAAACAGCAAATTGATGAGACCAATGAGTCTGTAGCAGTTACCTCCTCCTTTCAAAACATAACTACACCGGTTTGCCAGTAGGTGTCGCTTTTTCACCGACAGGTGGCACTGTAAAGCGACACCAGAGTTATCTGCCCTTCTGACTATAAAAACCGTTGCAAACGGAAAATCCATCTCTTCTTCACCGACCAGCCTCGGCAGAACAACGCTGGCACCAGCGCTCCGTCTCTCTCTCTCTCTTCTCTGGTCGACAGAACAACGCTAATACACTAGCGTTTCGCCTCACGCTTTTCTCTTCAACTAGTCTCGGCAAAACAACAACCAACACATTTTTTTTCCGTCAACACGTGGTCAAACAACGGTAAGAGTTCTCAACTCATTTTCTTTGTGTACGGCTTTCAAAGACTTTCCTCTCGCCGGATTCATTTCCTCTTATACCTTTTTCAAGAACTGTTTTTCCATCGACACACATGCATACATCACACACTTCACCATTCCATGTACACACACGTTCAATAAACGTTATTTGAACTACTTCATTTTTGTTTATTAATTATTACTCTGTCTTTGCATGCAACATTGCTTGATTATACGAACATGCTTATAATCGGGGGAACACGACCCTCGATCCTAACAAGTCAAACGAGCTGAAGCAAAAGATCACATAATTCTGAAGAACACATGCCATAATAGTATTTATAGAAAAGACTGAGACTAGCAATATCACGTCTGTGAGAGAGAATAAGGGATGTGGCCAATCAAATTACAGATACGTTTCTGCACCTTATCAAGACCCCTCAAATGAGACAGAGATTCACCAGCCCAAATATGACAACAGTACTCCATACATGGTCTGATAATAAATTTGTAGAGATAGAGAATAGCCTCAGGTGTTAGAAAGTGTTTGGAGTGATAGAGAGAACTGACTTTGTGATTAAATATTATCCATTTGGCTATGTGTAAATATAAGTCGGGCATTTTCAAAAAGAATTTTGCAGTCATTTATACAATTCTTTATTTTTCTAGGATTGGTTGGTGCCAGGTAAAATATTTTTCAAAATAAAAATGCAACGAAATCGAAGAGGACATGCATTTCATTACAAAAGAACAACAATGGAAGTTTCAGTGATTGAAATGTTTTTTAAACAAAATCTTATTTGTAACAGGGAAATTGCCCTGAATCGATGTGTTATCGCATGATTTAAGAAATAACACTTTCACCTCCACCCTTGAGGCTCGCATTGACAAATATTCGGGGACTTAGAACTAACATCAACGACGTAGAAACCTTTCTCCTGACAAACTCCCCGGATATCCTAGCTCTAAGTGAAACTAACCTTCAATCCTCAATCTCCTCTCACCACTTTGACATGATTGACTACCTCCCACTCTACCGTAAAGATTCTGACAAACATATGCACGGGCTAGGAGTTTATGTTCAGAACACTCTCCTCCTGACTAGAGAACATAGGTTAGAATCAGATGACCAAGCCTACATGTGCATGAGATTGACTTTACATCACAGCATCAGTTACTTATATTTCTTATACCGTTCCCCGTCGACCCAGGACTAACCTAATAGGTCCCTCACTGTCAACCAAGCTCCAGTCCCTGTCCCATCGCCGCAATATAGCATCCTTGTGCTTGTTTTACAAATAGTTCAATGGATTATGCTCCGATGAATTGGTTATTCTGGTACCCCCTCGACGTAAATTCACTAGACCAATTCGACAATCAACTAAATCCCATTCATTTACTGTGGAGGTCACCAGATGTCGGAGAGCCTTCTACTCAAATAGCTTCTTTCCTCGTGTTGCTGGCCTCTGCAACTCCCTCCCTGCCCCCTGTTTCCCCGACAGTACTAACATGCAGAAATTTAAAACTAATATAAACAGACATCTCGCTGCGCAGATCCCAATTTAGGTTGACCCCCCAACCTTCTCCCCTTTTCCTTTTTCTCAGTAGCCCCTAATGTCTACAGTGGCAGCCTGCCTTGTTTGGGGTGAACTGTGTTAAAAAAAAAAAATAAAAAATAAAGTTTAGAAATAGGATAGAAATTTATAAAAAGAATAAACAATGGATTTAACTCAAAAATGTAAACATGAGACATTATTAGAATTAAAGAAAAGAAGGAATTTCGAAACCTCGTTTTTTGCCCCCTCCCCCTCTCCTCTCCCTCTCCTCTTGGGTCTCCAGTTCAGGTTGCTGACACTGATTAATGGAGACCGGAGAGAAAATGACAAAGGTTACCACGTTTCTGTGAACAACTACGATTATTCGCAGGGTGCACAACAAACACTGGTCCTATCACCAGACAATCGCTGTCACCAATTCAACATCGGCATTATCCATGGCTACCCACATCAATCAGGGATAGCCAGACCTAGTCACCCACAAATAGGTTTGCCAATGCACGCACGATGAAGTAATGGTTACCTATTTTAAAAATTAATTTTTAAAAAAAATATTTCTAAAAAAATCTCATTGAATTAACTGTACAAAGTATTAAAAACATGTTCATCTAATCTTGAAAAATATTAACATGTAAAATGAAATTATTGAATAAAAAGTATCCAGCAAGCACATTCGGTATTGCCCGGGAATGAATGAGGACCTCTGTGTACTCATGTTCTCATTCCTACAGGGTGCAAGGGCTATTTTAGGAGAATAGAAAGTGGACCTTGGATTTACTTTCGGCAGTCTCGTAACTCTCGCTTCCTATATTTGGTCCTTTAGTCCTCACATTCCATGAGCGATGTTTCTGACAAAGGGGGAATAATTGCTGTTTTGGGGGTTGGAATCTATCCATCTAACACTTATTATTGGCTCGTTTTTGACCTTGAAGTCGTATATTTTTTTTAGCTCCTTACATCAAGTGGCTTCATGCCTTGTCTGGAGCGATTTCCATTTTTAAAAAAATAGATAGGAGGTGGAGTAACTGAATTTAATAGGAGTTTTGGCCATGGTGGAGGTATGCACTCTACTTGGTGCTGCCATTCTAGTTGCAGTTGATTTTTCATTATTTTTTTATTGTTCTCCCCCTCTTTTTTGTGTTGTTGTGTTTCTTCAGCTTACAACTCAATTCCGTTAAACCCCTGATTCTTGTTAGATCATTAAAGTTAAGCAACATTGAACTGTTTAAATTAAAATGGGTGATATTATTTGTTTTCTTCTTATTAACCTCTTCCTCCTCTTCCTATTCCTCTTGTGCTTCTCTTTATTGTTGTCTATTTCTTTCTGTCCTTCTTCACCTTAAACCCCCTTCCTCTCTGCCCCTTTCCTCGTTATTTCTTTCTTATTACTCTTTTCTTTATCCCTTTTATCCTCCCCCTCTCTCCTCCTCCTTATTGTCTTTTTCTTTCTATCCTACTCCTTCTTCACGTTTTCCTTCTCCTTATTGTTGTCTATTTCTTTCCATCCTTCTTCCCCTTTAACTCCCTCCTCTTTCCCCTTTTCTTCCTTATTTCTCTTTCTTAGTGTTCTTTTCTTTATTCATTTCTATCGTCCTTCTTCCTCTTATCCTTCCTCTCTCTCCTCCTCTTGCTTATTGTCATTTTTTTCTACCCTCCCTTACCTTCGCCCTCTCCTCCCCCTTTCCTCGTTATTATTGTTCTTCTATTCCTTCCCCCTTGTTGTATTTTTTCTATCTTCCTCCCTATCACTTTTTCCTTATTGTCTTTTGTTTTTATCCTGTCTCTCCTCCGCCCCCTCCTCACTCTTCTCCTTTTAATTGTATTTCTCTTTCTGTCTTCTCTCTCCTATTTCTTTTTCTCCATTCCCCTCTCCTCTTCTTCTTATTGTTGTCTTTTTCTTTCTATCCACCTTCCCCTTCTCTTCCCTTTCTTTATCTTCTCTTTCTCTGCTTCCTCTCCTCCTCCCTCTTCCCCTCCTCCCTGTTATTGTAGTCTTTTTCTCCCCCCCCCCCACTTTCCTCCGTCTTCTCATTACTACTGGCACCACTGAGTGCATTAATGATAATCAAAGATAAGCATAGTTCACCTAAAATCAATTCCAAAATCCAATTTATATTCTTCATTCTTCCCCTTTCGAATCATCCATGATTTCATTTCAAATGAATCCGGGTATCCATAAACAGGGTGTGCCGTGTATGCGCTTCATAGAATATTTCCTCCAATAGTTCCTTTGTGTATTCACTCGAAGCATTTCACTTATTCATACTTTCTTCCGGTTTATATTTAATTGAAATGGAAGACATCATTAGTTGGAATATGTTTTCAAATCAAAACACGAACCCCCTTACCTTGAACATGAACCAATATTTTTACGTCTTTATAAATTTTCTTTTCATTCTGATTCATCTTTTTGATAAGCCAAAAATTTGCATGCAAGATTACGGCAAATATGGTTATATATTGCACGCAGATTTTCGGCTTTTGCATTTGGAATTATTTGCTAAAGATTTTCTCATAATAATTAGCCATACAAAAATGTTTTGTTGCATAAAACCGACAAGGAACGTTTTATTATGGAATTCACTGTTTGGACGGACTTCCTCATCTTGGCTATTATGTTCACAACGTGTGTCCCAGAGCCAAAAAATGGAATCCACGCATGGTACCCCCCGTGACAATAAAGGGATTAGGTTCGAGAGTCCAGAGAAACGGTTCCCGAGTTCGATACAGGACACCTGATGAAGGCCGGAGGGTAGAACGGCCGAAACGTTGTGAGCATTGCAGCCAAGATGAGAAGTCAGTCCGAACACTGAAATTCATAATGAAAACGCTTCATCTCAGAAATACGGACAATTACTAAGGAACGTTTTAGTCTTTCTTTCAATAGCTTTTCATGTTCTCTCACGAATACCGATTCTTAGCAATGGAATAGTTTTTGTTTTAATTACTAACATTACTAACATCATAGAGAGAGTTGAAGGGGCTAACCTTCCCATAGTCCCAAGTCCTCTTCCTTCCACCAAGGACACCATGAAGAAATCTGGAAGAAATCTAATTAAAGCTAACTCTCCCACAGTCAAAAATCCTCTTCTTGGCATCAATGTCAACATGAAGAAATCTAATTCGAGTCAATTTTAAAAATTTTATTTTGATAAACGATTTCCAATTAAGGTTTCAATTTTATTTATTTCTATTTGTTCCAGCACTTTCAGTAAACTCATTAACCATTTTCCAGGAATCATATCTAATAATAATAATGTCAATATCAGGATCAATCATACTAATTAGATAGGTTTAAATATGTCTATTGATGTATGTGAGGAGCAACCATTGTAATCTGTTGTAATATGTCCATGTATGAATGAATGAGTAATACGTGTCCTATTTGTATTATTTCCTTTCTTCATCTTTATGGATGATGAATAAAGAATAAAGAAACGACACCTGCCTTATGTCCTCATTCCGGAGAAGTTATTGTACATAGCAACTACTTAATATATTACACATCTTATATATAAAGTAGTCGATTTTTCCTCTATTTCTTTGACTTAAATAGCTTTGTTAACAAAAGGAAACATACTTAAAATTAAAACTGTTCAGTCAGTTTTGGCAAATATTGGTCCGTGTTCTTAAAAGCAAAAGTTTTATTTCCAACCATTTTATCAAATTTCATGTTTTTTCCCTTCCATTTACATATTTTTTTTCTATTTTTTTCCTTCTTCTGTGATTATTTATTTTAATAAATCATTTTATTTTAATAAATCATTTTATTTTTCATTGATGCCGAATGCGGTGTGATTGTTTTATTCCTAAATTATATTTTTACGTATACATTTTTTAAAACTTTATTTTAGAATAATTACAATAGTAACATCCATTTTATTATATATCGTGGTTGAAACTTGAAACTAGAGTTCTCTCCCCCTTATTTAACTCTCCTCAAATTAAAGATAAAAAAAAAAATTTTTCGGACCTACAATCCACAAAAACCAACATTTTTTATTTTTTATTTTTTATTTTTTTAACAAAGATTCAAATAAGTGTTTAAATTAAAAAGTTACTTTTTTACGTTTTTTTTTTTATTAAACATAACATAACAAATAATGGTTGTCCCTCACATACATCAATAGACATATTTAAACCTATCTAATTAGTATGATTGATTCTGATATTGACATTATTATTAGATATAATTCCTGGAAAATGGTTAATAAGTTTACTGAAAGTGTTGGAACAAATAGAAATAAATAAAATTGAAACCTTAATTGGAAATCGTTTATCAAAATAAAATTTTAACAGTACGAAATTTCTTGTTTTTTTTAACTGATAATTTTTGTTGATTTCGTTTAGGTTTAGGGCAGGGTTAAGAATTAGGGTCAGGGTTTATCGTTCCTTCAGGAGTTTCAACAGCTAATGTTACCATGTAAAATCATGTTGAAATCGCGTTTCTATCAGTTTGCAAGTTCAGCGTTTCATTCAGTTTGAAAGTTTAGCTGTCATCTGCTTATTTGTCTTGCTTTGGGGCTTTCTGGCGTTTAACGTAAACCGCCAGAAAGCACCGATGCCGAGGGACGTTTAGCGCGGGTCGTACTATAAAAAAGTACCGAAGATATTAAGAACTTCAAGCATACGCATATTTACTAAATTGAATGATTCTAAACATATTCTGTCAGATTTTGCTGGATGACGATCTGGTCAGACCACTTCTGACCCTACCACTCACGAAACGGCTGAGTGCAAGTGATTGATGTGAACTCAGTATAGTCACAAGAGTGAAGGCAGCTTGGACGAAATTTTGTGAGTTATTGCCTTTGATAACATCGCGAGCTGTCGCTTTCTACATCTGGGGTTGTATAGCAGCTGTATTAGGAGCGTCATGATATATGGCAGTGAATGCTGGGCTCTCATCACCCAGCCCTCTCTTGCCCAACTGCAGCGCAATGACAGATCCATGATCAGATGGATCTGCAATGTGAAATCCGACCAAACCCAACACATCAGGTTAGAGGATTTGCTGAAAGCAGTACACTTGCCCAGCATGGAGGTTATCCTAAGGATGAATCGATTAAGCTGGTACGGTCACGTGGAACGTTCATCCTTTTGGATAAACTGTTGCAGAAGCATGAATGTCTTAAATCGCAGGAAGGTTGACCGGCCAAGGAAGACTTGGAAGCAAGTGATTAGACAAGGCTGCACAGAGTGAAATTTGAAAACAGCTGACCTGCTGAATCATGAGAACTGGAAAGTGAGCTTGTGTAATATCAGAAAACGTTTGACCCTTAAAAAAGGGAAAAGTGACATTAAATAATTAGAAGAAGAAGGATTCAATATAAAAGGGTTGATATGCATCAAACAAAACAAATGAAAATCAAACAAATTTCCTATCTACCCTTGTACATAGAGACAGATGAATCTAAGGCAAAATATTGTCAATTATACCTAAGTAACTTCACCTAGTACAATCTCAAGAGGTAATCTTCCCAGGCCTTACCTCCTCTTTTAAAAGGTGGAGTGTGATGGGTGTGTTATCTGTCGGCTGAGATGGCATTTCAATATCCTTGTTATTTTTGGACCCAGTCCAGAGTTTGGGAAGCTGGATTCTCTATATTAAACCGACCTTGTGTTTTATTTGGCCTTGTGAGGAAACTCCTTCTCCTCCTCTTCTTCTTCATCCAGTTTTGGTATTTAGGATGCTGCGAGTGTAAACACCAGGGAACGTCTCATGCCTGCTGTCAATGCAGTCTGGTCCAAAATGTTGACATCAGTCAGGTTGCATGTAGTCATATCGCTTCTTACACACTCAAACCACATCTCTAGTGTACTGTGTATGCAAACATGTTATGGAGTTGATGCAAGAGGTAGCACGCTGTAGATGGCCGAACCACCTGAGATGTCGAGTGTGTATGGCATACGTGATCTCACCAATACCTAATATAAAGCACTATAAAGGGATCTTTTCTTCTAAATTGCGGCTGCACATCCATCTGATCATGGCACGATTATTATGTAGTCATTTCAGACAGGGAAATAAAATACCTTACTAAACACATCTTGTACAGGATAATCATTCTACGCTTGACTTCGAAAACATTTTACTGCAAGGTAATATCCACAATTCTGCCTTTTACATAAGTCAACTTATTTCCTTCTCTTTGAACAAACAAACATGGGGGAATGCTGACAGAACTATCCTGGTAATTCTTGTACCTAATTCAGAGTGTCCATTTTGGGGGAGATGGATTCTCTGTATGAAACCGACCCTGTGTCAAATTCTGATAATTAATAAATACCCTCATAACATTTCTAACAGGAACTTGTGCAGCAGATCTAAAGAATCTCATTTGTTTTTGTCCGTTTTGAAAGCATAATGGAAACTACGTGGACATATTTCGCCATGGATTTTTACTTTGAAAGACTGACTCAAAAAGGTTCAGAGGTCACTTGAGAATCACCATCGTCAAAACATTGAACCACCATTACCACAGAACTGCTTCCCTTCAGATTACAACATAGTTGTCTTCAAATCTAATGTCAACAAATACTTGCCATAAACCATCCTATAAGTAATCAAACTTAGTTCATTCTATTGGCCAAATTTACTACTCTCATAGTGTTCTTCATCTTTTGACTAACAATCATCCCATCCTATTAACTTGTATCCTTGAGTGACACTTGGCCTTGATAAGTTATGACCCAATAGTAAATAAAAAAAGACATTTAAAGAACAACGCAGAGTGATCCCGCCTTCTCTTTGGAGAAGTTAACAACCAAGGAAGATCTGCAGCAAATCCGCAAACTCGCAGAAGACAGAGAGGGCTGGCAAAATATACAATGTGACTGGAGATGAGAGAACATGTTAATTTATAACCTCAAATCGCCAATGTTTTGATGAAGATTATGTGTCTAATTTTGCCATTGTTAGGAGACCCTTAAATGAAAATATATAACTAAACGCTACCTGAATATATCATTTCGGTACTGATGCCCCTTGTCAGACACTCAGCATTATTTATAAGATAAGGATCAAGAATAAGTGGAGTAATTCAGGGAAAGGAGGTGTGCGCTCTCCTAGTAGTCAATGAAAAAGAAGTCTTCAGATTGCATTTTCCTATGGTCAATACATCTATTTTTTTTTTTAAGGGAATTGACAACATCTTTGAGGCACGCATAAAATGTATTTAAGTGAAATATTTTGAAAATCAACACAACGTGCAATTTAAATGAAAAATTCATTTATTTAATTTTTTTTTTTGCAAGCTTTCGTTGTAGAACAACTTTGTCAGGCGAGACTGTCTTATAGTTTTTCTTCTTTTCTTCTTCCTCATTTTGATGGTATTAACCCCGAGGGGTCGAATCACGATTGAAGCAAAAAGGCACGTCAAGTTCTAAAGGACGTTAAAATAAGTATAGTCCGGTCGATGTTATACGCAGATTGGCACTTTTTAAGTAAGGGAATTGACAACATCTTTGAGGCACGCATAAAATGTATTCAAGTGAAATATTTTGAAAATCAACACAACGTGCAATTTAAATGAAAAATTCATTTATTTAATTCTTTTTTTTTGAAAGCTTTTCTTCTTCCTCATTTTGATGGTATTAACCCCGAGGGGTCGAATATTTTATTTTTATTTTATTCAAGCCCTTAATTTTCTATTGAAACTTCTCATTAGCTTTGAATGAAAATCACCTGATTTGAAAACATCTTTTAAATTTTTTTTTTATTTAAACCTAAATTTTTGGAAATAAAAAATGTCTTTGTAGTTTTGTATACATGGTTATGTCATGACCTGCTGTGCATCGTTTATCTAATCTCCCTTCGGGTTATGGAGAAAAATAATGATTGCTTTCTTTGTGTGACACAAAAAAATATAAAAATGCAGCAAAACTATGTTCTCTTTTCAAACTTGTCGGAAAACTCAAAAATAGTCAGCCGTTAGAGTAAATTAACAAGTTTATTTACATTAAGAAAGAAAGATAATACCAAAACATATGTGCAATATGTATAACAGAATTAAAATTCTTTGTATGGTTTAGGAATAATAGTTGAGAGAAACAAAATTACAGGAACATCATTTTCATGAAATCTAATCACAACCTTTGTTGTTTCCAAACAGCAGCCAAGAGATATATTAAATTCAAAGAATTAAGAACTTGCACTATTTTCTAGTTATCTGTAAACAATATTTTTTTTCAATTCAATATGTAAAAGTACTTTACAACTATTTTCGACTGATTTTCCATTATACTGAGGTAAAATAAAGAATAAATTAAAATTTTTGAATCGAAAATTGCAACATATTTGGGGTATCTTTTAGAATAATCCGTACGCTGAAAACGCACAAAAAAACAAATATACAACAAATAAAAGTAACTGTCGTCGATAAAAGTTAATTTAAAACTGACCTGTGATATTTGTTTGTATTTTTAAACCGTTCCAACTGCTATTTATTAGAAATCAATAGTTTTGTCACACGAACTTGCAAAAAAAAAATAGCGCTTGCTCGTAAGGAAGTGAGCACAAGACGCCATTTTGTCTAAAAGAAAAAAGAGTAAAAAATGAACAAGAAATTTTTTTTACATCTAATAAAAACCCATTTATAGTACGTAAAAATACAAACAAATATCATAGGTAAGTAGACAAATATCTCTTCTCGACGTAGGTTAAACTCACTTGTTGCATATTTATTTTTATAACCCCATTCTCGTTAGTTTTCTGGACCCCGTCCGCGACTGTACTGATCATTCTAAAAGATACCCCATATTTGGACCTTACAGAAATTGCGAATTTAAACGATTTTTAAAAATCTCATGATATTTTATATTTTCTTTAAATTCAATATGTAAAAAGTACTTCACAACTATTTTCGACTGATTTTCCATCATATTGACGTCAAATAAAGAACAAATTCAAAATTTTAAAAAATAAAAAATCGTGACATATCCGAACCTTACAGAAATTGCGAATTTTAGCAAATTTTGAATTGTTTAAATATTTCATTTTTTTTCCAAATATAAGATCTAAATGTGCTGGACATCGATTTTCGACTTATTTTCAAGTATAAGGACGCATACCAGAGAAAAAATTGACAATTACAAAAAAGTCGAAAATCGCAACATATCCAGACCTTACAGAAATTACGAATTTTTTAAATATTTCATGCTTTCTTCTAAATACAAGATCTAAAATGTGCTTGACAACGATTTTCAACAATCAGGACAGAAATCTAATTAAACTCAACTCCTCGAATTTCATCATTAATATCCTCCGTCTTCTCCCTTTTCGATAAATGATTTCCCTTAATTGAACGTTATTTGACCTACTTACCAGTAGGGAATTGTAGATTTTAGAAGGAGTCGGACTCATAAAATGCTAAGAGTCAGATGCTTTAATGTCCAAAGAATCAACAGTTGATGGGATCTTTTCTTCCAGTTTGCTTCTGCACATCTGATTATGGCATGATCATTCTGCCACTATTTCAGACAGGAAAATAAAATATCTAACTAAACCTTTTTCCAGGGATGTGAGTGGCCAATGGCAAAAAATCTGAAATCGATATGAATTTCATAACCTGGGAGGTGGGGACACGCCCTGCGCCCTAAATTTCCCAACATGTAGCGAAGGGTGTTAATCTACGATACCTTTTTTATTCTCATACTGAAAGTATTGACTGGTTCTTGGATTAAAGAAAAGTCTTCAACCTCGTTCTACTTGCATCGTGAATCGTTTGAAGTAGGACATGGGGAAAAGTCAAAACAAGACAAATCAAACTGAGACGTAGAGAGGAAGAGGAAGAAAGAAAAAAAAAGGAAAAGAGAAATGAAAGGTAAAGAGAGAGAGAGAGAGAGAGAGAGAGAGAGAGAGAGAGAGCAAAAGAAAAAAAACAGGCAAAGAGAAATGAAAGATAAAGAGAGAGAAAGAGAGAGAGAGAGAAAACAGGAAACGAGAAATGAAATGAAAAAGATAGAGAGGAAGAAAGAAAAAACAGGAAAAGAGAAATGAAAGAGAGAGAGAGAAAGAGAGAGAAAAACAGGAAAAGAGAAATGAAAGATAAAGAGAGAGAGAAAGAGAGGAAGAGAAGAAAAAACAGGAAAATAGAAATGAAAGATAAAGAGAGAGAGAAAGATAGAGAGAGAGAGAGAGAGAGAAAGAGAAGAAGAGAAGAAAAAACAGGAAAAGAGAAATGAAAGATAAAGAGAGAGAGAGGAAGAAAGAAAGAGAAATAAAATCGAGCAAAATGACAATAAAAAACAAATAAAGATATAAAGTTCCAGCAATTCGGCAGAAATCTTTGCTTAAAAAAAATTTGCTTTTTCTGATTTACAAAAAAAGGTGGAGATCTCACACCCCTGCGTTTTGCATATAGCAATGATTCTACACTTGACTTGAAAAACGTATTGCAGCTAAGTAATATGCAATATTTTGCCTTCTTCAGAAGTCAACTCTTTTCCTCCTCTATTATCATGCGAGACTGGAACTTTGAAAATCTTAATGGAGGTACTTGAATAGATGCCATCGACCATAGAACCAGTGAGTTTTGACTCAGAATGACAACTAAAAGCAAGTTCATTTTAGCAACACGCATTGTGGATTGTACAGCAGGAATACCAAAAAGTGTTGGTAAGCAATGGGAAATATAGACAAGAACTAAATCCTTTGAAATCTATCAATGACACCCGCAGTAACTTACACATATTATGTACAGGTTTTAAGATGGCCACTGAAGTTCATAGAGTACAAACACCTAAGTTCTCTTTTACTTTAATATATAATGTATTCTGTATTTTATAACAAAATAGTTTTTAGACCAATATATATATATATATATACATATATTGATATTGTTTAAGTAAATATTAATTATTATTACCTACATACATCGATGTTTCATGCTTACGTAATCTTCAGTGTAGAGATGTTAATACATGCCGGTCAGAGGGTTTGAACCCGGTTTCCAAGTCGCCACTCTATATATATATATATATATATATATATATATATATATATATATATATATATAGAGAGAGAGAGAGAGAGAGAGAGAGAGAGAGAGAGAGTAAGCTATGAAAATATATTTATGGCAATTAAGCTACACAGAGGCTCCTGCGTTTCATCTCCAGGGCTGAAATGCATGGAGTTATTTTTGCCGGGTGTTTTTATATACACGGCTAGCTAGTTAACCAATCAGAGTCTTTGTTGTTCTCTCAGCCAATCGTTGGGCTTCCCGCGAACAAAGGTCTTATTGGTGTTACTTCCTATATCCTGTTCTATGTTCTGTTTTCTATAGATTGGCCTATATCCTGTTTCCTTTGTTGTGTCAATATAATGGGTGAATTTATTTTAACACGTGGTTCCTTATATTTCTATTTTAGGTTTTAATTTTTAAATTGTTAAATTTTTGTTTAGTTTTGTTTTTGTTTTTTGTTGTTTTGTTTTTTTACTTGTTTATTTATTTATTTATCGTTAGCATGAGGTAAATTTATTTCTGTGTAAGCAGCTGTTTTCTATCTCACTTCTACAGTTTAATAGATTTCAAGGATCTTTAAGGGTTACGATTTCAAATTTTTCATTCAGGCATAATCTACATGGGTCGTCTAAATTTCTACATGTACTGGCCTGTCGTATTATTTTCCATTCAATTATTGGTGAGCGTCCATTTTCTTTGAGCTCCTAATAGTGGTTTGCTAGTGCTGTTTTAATTCGACGTTCTAATACGACACTTTCTGAATTATATATACGTTTGTATAAAAATCCGTTTTAATTATGCCCCCCCCCCTTCAGAACTACTCATTTACTGATCTAAAACACAAAGAAAAATAAACATGTTTTTATCGAGTACACCTTGTGTTGGACAATTGAACATGAAATAGATTTGTCATCCGCACATCTTTATCTCTCTTCCTTCATATATATATATGGGAAATGAAAAAGGAAAAACCAAGAGATATTTTTAATATATACATCAACATTTCGTCTTTATTGTAAGACTTCCTCAGGATGATAATTTTAAGAAAAATGTCATGCAAGTACATCAAAATATTGGGTTGACATGATGGGTTGATAAGGAAAAGTAGTAGTCTTGGCTACTAAGAGTGCTGGACGAGGGTCCAGGCTGCGAGATGTCAGTCAGTGGCAAAGAGTGAAATGAATCTGGAAAGCTTTTAATGGATACCATTAAGGCAGCAGTGAAAAAGGGGAGGGTGAGAGTGTTAGTGAATTTGCCTTAGGGTGGGAGAGAGGAGAGGGGAGGGGCTAAGGTTTTTGTCATAGTGAGGTGTGGCATGGATTTTGAGGGACTGGGGAAAGAGGAGGGAAGGAGGGAGCTCTGTGTGTTTAGTAATTTTTAGAAAAAGATTTGAAGAAATGAAGATAACTTGAAAATAGGTGGGGGGGGTAAGAGTATGAAAGAAGTTGTGGAAAGGGTGAGATAGGTTAGAATGGAGAGGGGAGATTTTGTTGTGGTCAGGTGTGAAATTTTTGAAGGGTAGGAGTATTGACAGCTGACTATGTCAGGAATGTATATGTATGTAAGGAATATATATACACACACATATATATATATATATATATATATATACACACACATATATATATATATATACACACATATATATATATATACACACACATATATATATATATATACACACACACATATATATATATATACACACACACATATATATATATATACACACACACATATATATATATATATATATATATATATTACTATTTCATGTATCCACATAAAATGTTATGAAAAGATATAATTTTTTATGTATCAATTTTCAGTATTTATTACAACAGTGCTCGATACGTAAGTGGAGCTAGGTAGTAAGTTATGAAAACGTTATGCCACAAATATATTTTCATAACCTACTATATTTGTATATATATATATATATATATATTCGTATATATATATATATATTTGTATATATATATATTTGTAAAGATAAATGAAGGAAGAGAGATAAAGATGTAAGAATGACAAATCTATTTCATCTTTGATTGTTCAATGTAAGGTGTACTCGATAAAAACATGTTTATTTTTCTTTCCTTAAGCCAGGCTTTTCAAAGGTTAAAATCTTATCATCAGAGGAATTACATAGATGGATAAGTTGGCAGGGAAATTCAATTTGAAAATTTTAAGAAACAATATAAAGTAATGGAAAGTAAGAGTGTGTGTGTAAAAAGGTTATCAAAATATACAAATATGTATATATATATACAAATATTTCAATTGTGAAATGGAACGAGGTAATATTTATTTATTATAAATACCAAATTACCAAATTTTATCCTCTGACGAGAAGAGTTTTATCTTTGAAAAAACATTATTTAAGGATTAATGTAACTCCTTGCATCTGAACTTTCGATGTAATAAAATTTGTATTAATTTTATGTAACTTTATGTAATTTTATGCAATTCTTTATCTTTCTTTCTTTAAAATTGATTGCTCCACTCAACGTATTGAGCTTTACTGTATCGCGATAGATCACTTTACGATACTTCAATTATCGTTAATTCTATTATCATTAGTATATATATATATATACAAATATATATATACAAATATATGTATATATATATATGCATATACTAATATGTATATATATATACATATACAAATATGTATATATATATAAATATACATATATAAATATGTATATATATATATATCAACGCTCTTGACTGCGAATCAGTGGCGATTTGTGATCAGAGTTCGGAATTTTTTTGTGATAATATTTGTTAATTGTAATATTATACTAAAATTAATACTAGTAAAATTACTATATAAAAGAAGTTTAATGGTGTTACTATCTTTAGTATTAATAAAAACAACTATAATAACAATAATAATAATAATAATAAATCCAATAGTACCTACGATAGTTGCAGTGACAATAGTATCAATAATAATAATATCAATAATAATAATAATAATAATTATTATTATTATTATAATCCTGTTACTCGTGAAGTCATTGGGCGAAATAAGTCTACAAGTGATGGTAAGCTTTTATAGTTCTACTACCAATAATAAAGACTGAGCACCAGTCAATAATTAAGTGTTCAAGATAGTAATCGAAGGATTAAGTAATTGATATTAGGTTAATCTAAGTGATATCACAGTTATGGGTTTAGGTGGGAGATGATTATGGTTGAATTGGTAGTATGACAGAGGTTTTTGAGGCTGAGAATTATAGGTAATACTTAGAGATTTGATGTTATTGATGGTTTAGTGGGGTGGTTATATATTGATTCATCGAGACTTGTTGGGGGTGGGGTTGGGTGGTAAATTTGGGTGGGTGGGTAAGGGGTTGTAATAAAAAAATTTAAAAAAAGAAAAATAATAATAAAAAAAAAATTTTTCTTATTATTTTTAAAATATTTTTTTCTTATTATTTTTCTTCTTTTTTTTTATATTCTTATAGCTCTTCAAATCTCCTTGGGTTTTAAATCTCAACCGTTTCCTCACACTAAATTTAAATTCAAACAAACATACACAACACGCTGAGCAAATAACGCGTCCCAACGAGAGTGTCACGTGACTTCACATTTCCGAAACAGATGAAAACAGAAGCTGAAGAGAGCCGGATGGCTAAGTCTTTCCATGCTTGAAACCGACAGTACGAATGTTGTACTAATTTTTCTGTACCAAAATAAATAAATAAATAAATATTATGCTCTGAATTTTTAACTTTAATTCTTAATTAATCGAACACTCTGCTGGGATTTTTCCTACTATATTACAAAGAAGGTATATATATATACTAGACCACCCGTGACCCGTTGGGTCAGTTTGTTATATTAGCTATGGAATTCATGTATGTGCGTGACACTTGTGGATGTTATGATTTTTAGATCTCGTTTTGATTTGACGACGCTTGTCATGCCAGCTGGAGTGTTGTTGTCATGGCGACTGCCACCTCGATGTGTCTTGTTTGGGCGATTCCCGACTGCTCAAAAGTGGAATCCCAGGCACTGGGAGGCGTTCTGTGATCGCCACAGTGGCACAAAAGTCGGTAAACATAATCATGTTTACTACCACGAAATTACGGGCTGACTGATCATGTATCGGGATTATTGTGGCGAAAATAGAAATTCAAACACAGTTTGTTGACGCCGGCCGTCAGATTTTCATCTCCGTGTTATCGGTCGTATGTCTACACCTACGTCCGCAGGCTTTTCCATAAAACCAGCTGGCCCAAGCAGACGACAGGAAAGAAATCTGGAATCAGCCAAGAACACAAGAATAGCGACGTTCGGTCCTCCTCAAACAACGACAAAAAAAACCAGCAACTTCAAGTACAAAAATTAAACAATTCAACAACGTATCACGACAATTTCGTCGGCCAAACGCCATTGAATCAGCGACGCTGAACAACAACAACACAACTATTGGCGCTACTGCTACACCGCGTCATCCGACTCCGACATCGTATAACGCAACTATTACTGCTTCTACCACTGCTCGCCTACAGGACATTGTCAACAATTTACTACTACCCACCAAGGCTTCTCGACTGTTGCGACATCCACTCCAATTCCGAAATCCCTTATCGAAAATGTCTTCCCGTTGAATTGTTCTGGAAAATAAACCATAATATTTTCCCAATTTTAATCCTGTGTTGTTCGTTCATTTTTGCTTGTCACCATACGCTTACAGTAATATAACATGGAGAAAACAAAAAAACTATTTGATGAAATTAAATGTAATTGTTGAAAAAAGAATAGATAGATTTCTATGCGTCGTTCTGTTTATTATAATTGTTTTTTTTTTAAATTATAGTTACTGAATTATAAGTGGTTGGCCATACTTATAGGTAAATATGCACTGAACAGGTACCATAATACTTATTATAGTTAAATTCAAATTTTTATATATAATCTTTTAAATGAAATTGTTAGTTTCAACTAACAATTTCATTTAAAAGATTATAAAAATAAAGGCGATTTGAGAAAGGAAGGGGGTACAACCGGCTGTCTCGCGTACGTAACGAAAACAGAGGGAGTAGGAGTGGTGAAATCTGTGAGAGGAAAAGTGGGAGGTGGTTTCGTTCATATTAATAATGATTGTTGTTGTTTTGTTTGTTTGTTTTTGTTTTTTAAAAGGGAGGAGCTTTTTTGAAACTGCGACAAACTTTACAAAGTCCTGCCGTTGAATGTTTTTAGCCGTGGAGAAAACAAAAAAACTATTTGATGAAATTAAATGTAATTGTTTTATATTTAAAGCGATATAAACATTTCCAGAATGAAAAATTTCATGCGTTCGTTAATAATAAGAGTTCAACGGAATTGGATTAACAGATTGAAAGACGATGCTATTTACGCATGCGCAACCGGATGTTGAAAACCGGAAAGCTGAAAGCTGATTGCAAACATACAAGACCCATAGACTTTTAGTAGTATATAGATTATATATATATATATATATATATAT
>OY744529.1:33666384-33841384 GCA_963556195.1 Sepiola atlantica | reverse complement strand
TCTATGTACAGGATAATCTCCTAAATTAATGAACGGATCATTATAAATTTTGGAATATATATTCTAGGGAACACAGTGAGTAACATGGGCATATTATTTTTTTTGTAAACTTTAACATTTTGGGGGTGCATGTATATAAAGTTAGGTATGTGTATATGTTTATATTCATATATATTTTGTTGTACAGGATAAACTCCTAAACTAATAGATCAATAATTGTGAATTTTGAAGCCTAGCTGTTAGGTGTAAGGGTGGGCAATTGAGAGATATTTAGTGCAATTTAGTTTCATGCAAAGAGGTCAAAAAGAGGGTGGAAATTCAGATACCTCCAATTTGTTTGAAATTTTAACACTAGGTATTACACATCAATTAATAAATATTCCCCAAATGTCGGTTTCCTTGGTGTATTTTAAAGGGTTTTTAGGGGGAATAATATGGGCACAACCTTCTATTTGAAAATTCATATTTTTCTAGATTTGCATTAAATTTGATCCATATTCATTAGACACCAATTAAGCAAGATTCCCTGAATTTTAATTTTTTATTAAGACCCTTTAAGGTTAAGCATTAAATTTTTAACATTTTCCAGAATCAAAATGATGTAAAGGATTTTGATCAAAATTGGAATACGGATTCTAGACATAAGGTTTACTATCATTATATATTGAATTTAATCTTCGTAAGTGGACACAAAAGTGGTTCAAAACTGTTCTGTTCGAAGAATTATTTTTTACCCGTCCTGGGACCGGTATTCTTCTAGTATACACACATATATATATAATTAAAATGGTGCTTATCTTAACACTTTACTGCAGTTTCACGGTAAATCCGATCGTCAGAAGTGTACTTCTATCACACACATCGTTTGAGCTTGGATTCAAATGTATACAAATGTGTGGGATCAGATTTACTGTAATGAACAGGAGATTTAGTGAACAGCAAAAAACAAATTTTGGATTTTGTCTTTTCATATTTTAGATTTAACTGGCTTTGCAAACTCACTTTTTCCTGATTCAAACAATCTAACTTGAGCTCAATGGGTGACCCAAGGAGTCACATTTTTTTCTAGTACCATACTAAAGCTGAGTGAATCAACATATACTTTAATGTCACAAACTATATACGAAAATATTACATAGTTCTGGGATTGAAAGAGGGTAAGAGAAATAAATAGATAGCTAAATGAGAGATAGGCGACTTGTTCAGTTAATTACAAATTACGGCTGATGAGAAGAATTAGAATTGGATTTTAAAAAAATATATAACTCAGTTGGGACTGATCTGTACATGTGAATAACTAATTTGCATGTGTGGAGACCAACTGACTCAAATGAAAGAGAGCAGGAAGTCGATTTTCAGAGAGCAGGGCAGAGAGAGAGTAGTGGTGCTAGAAAATCTGTTTGAAAGTTGGATTGTCTTTGTGACTTTTTTCTTTCTTCTTACAGTTAGACTACAATATTATTTTAAAGCTCATTCTTTTGGAGATTTTGTGGAATTATGCATCATGCAAATACAATAACAAATGCTTTAATGAAGCCCTAATCTAACAATCCATCACACGCTAAATGCAAAAGACATAAAAATGATAACATAAACGCATAACAATACGCACAGATTAATCATCGAATCATGCATAGCAGGTGAATATAACATAAATGCACAGAAAGCAGGTTCATAGAACATCTCACCTTTCATCAAAAAATCTATCTTAATATAAAACAAAATGGCCTGATAACATATCGCAAACATCAAAAGATACCAAACATCTTTTCCCTTTCTAACAAGATTAATTTATATCATAAAATATCATTTTATTTACATGACACATAATTTCCCAAAATCACAACATTTAAGAATGATATTCAAATATCTCTACACCCCCCTCACTTTAATTAAACATTAATTTAATTTCCTTTATATATATATATACATATATTATTTTTAAATTCCCAAAACAGTTTTTCATGGTAAACAACTGATGATCCCTTAAATAATGTTAGGACTAGCGTAAATTCTTGGAAGCAAACTAATATAGTGACTGTAAAAAATAAATTGACTTACAAGAAAAGTAATTTTCTATCGAATGACTCGGGACTAAAATTTGTTTTTTTTTTATTTTCTTTTCCATATAGTTTTAATGGTTGAAAAACTTCCGAGGCTATATATATAATTTTAGTTGAGATCAATATAATTTGAACATTGCTCCAACAATTCAAAGCCAACGAGCGTGTTCAGTGTACGATCATTTCCAAGACTTTTTGGAAATATTTTATTGTTCATTATTTGTTGTTATTTTTGATGATAGCAAAACGTCTCTTTGTCAGCGCCTTTTATAACATCACGTACAAAAGCTTCATGAAAAGTAGCATTAGATTTCAGTATAAAAATTTAGCCCGACTGACAGGACTTTCGAAGCAGAAGTAGGGCAACGAATTGATTAATTAATAAAAACATTCAAAACATACAGAGCATTCATCATACAGATCTACGTGATCTGTTGAACACTGTTAAGATGGCTGACTATGTTATCCGCCTGATTTGACATAAATAGGGTTTATTTCTCTACTTGTTGCATAACGGGTTGAATTGGCCTCATCGGTTAGAGCGCTCGGATTTGAGTGAAGGTGACTCATGTTCCGGGGGTTTGAATCACGTGACCAGTTTGAACAGTTATCTACACACTGAAGATTCCGTTAGGATGAAATGTATATATATGTGGATAATAATCAAATAATTATTATTAAATAATTTATATATATATATATATATAAATATATATATATATAAAGTATTTTATTTAAAAACTATGCTTTACAGGGTCTGTTGGATGTAGAAGTGGTTCCATAGATCTGGTTATGCAGGATCTGGGGTAGAAAACGGCTGGTATGGACAGATCTATCAAAGCTCTCCACGATCTGGTTCATCAATGAAGTACTCCAAAACTGAAGTCAGTCTCTTATACTTCCGGGTATCAAGGGAGATCACTCAAAACTGTTAAAGGGGGAATAACTCACAATCAACAAGATCGACTCTGCAGCACTGTTCAGTAGGCAAAGACCCAAAGAAAAGAGGGGAAAAGGCACAAAACATCGGTTCAAGTTAAGTAGTGCTCACTTTTTTTAATTTCCCTATAGCTATTTGGACACGGTTTGAACTATTTTCCAAAATTAAATTAAATTAAATTAAACCCATGGCCTGGGTTTATATTTTGGAAGAGACCAATTGTCAAAAAACACTGTTTTTTTAAGAAGCACGCGCTTGAGCTGGTCTGCAAATATAAAAAATCATGAAAGAAAGAAAGACAACACGTATACAAATCTTTTCTAAACAAACAAAAAACACTAAAAAAGATGCTTTTTAAATAAAATAAATTTAAGAAAAACATTAAATAAATCCCCCCAAACAATAAAACAGACAGCTTTTTTTACGAACACAGAATATCTGTTATGGGGGAACGATTATATTATATGTATAGTGATTTTTTTTACTTCAATTCACACCAAAAAAGCACACTGCCACTGAGTTGTAAGGGCTACTCTGAATTAAAGGTCAGATTTAGAGACATATTAAGTGGTTGAGTTGTGCAGCAAGATGTTTGTTCACATTGCATTTAAATTTCTGCATGTTGGTACAGTCGGGGAAATAGGGAACAGGGAGGAGATTCAAAAGGCAAGCAGTTCGAGGAAAGAAGCTATTAGAGTAAAAAACCTTCTGGCATCTGGGGACCTTCACAGTGAAGGGATGTGATTTTGCTGTTTGTCGAGTTGATTGGGAGGATTTACGTTGAGGGGGTTCAAGTGCAACAAGTTCGTCAAAGCATATTCCGTTGAAGCCAGAGGCTGGAGCTTGGTAAATAGTGTGGGCCCTATTAGGTTAGAGACTCTTTTTTTGGACCTTGTCCGAGAGGAAAAGACTAGTGGTTGGTGCACCAGCCCAGATGTGGCAACAATACTCCATGTATGGGCAAATGGTGGCTTTCAACAAAAGTATGATATATTCTATCTTTCTCTATCTCTATCTGTAGGTGTTTATCTATATATATATATATATACATATATATATATATATATATATATATATATATATACGTACATAGATAATAAACAACAAATATTTTATATTTGTTGCTCCTCGTAAAATAAGTAGAGCACTCTAAAATGGTAGTACAAACACAGCATGACGTCACTTGCTTTATATGCATCATTACTTCTTTAATAGAAGTAGAATGCCTGAATATCGTGCCGCTTTTAAATGTGTTAAATTAACAACGTTGGATTTGAGTTGAAAAATACTTGTAATCCAGGGTTTCGAATCGTACGACCAGTAGTGAATAGTCATATCTCTATGCTGATGAGTCCTGATTGAAAAGGGACGAAACGTATACGTACATAGATAATAAACAATAACAAATATTTTATATATATATATACAGATAAACACATACAGACATGCTTCAGAATTTTTGAGATGAGGGTTGATAATTCGTAGAATTTGGTATATTCGGACTACTATTCTCATCGTGAGTGTTTTTATCACAACGTTTCGACCGATGTAACCTCCGACCTTCTTCAGGTGTACTTTGTCGAACTCGGGAATCTGGACATCAGTAAGTCGTAATATGTGGAGAAATTGAAAAGTCGGGTATGGCTGACCACATATGGAAGGAAAAGGGAAACCATCTACCCTTATGGGATGAAGTAAAAATTATAGATAGAGAAGAACGGTGGAGAGTAAGACGACTCAAAGAATCAGCGCACATGTTGGGCGACAATTACTTACTAAGTTAGACCTAGTATAGAATTCAATACAATATGGGAACCTATAATTATAAATAATAGATAAGTAGTTATCTATAGTGATAAGTAATTAGATCAAAAACAAGAATAGGTTTAAGGCTCCCAAAATTCATACTAGAATTGTTCGCAAGGACCCATAGCGCAGTGGATATAGTACTAAGTAAAATTCAGTTCTAAGTGACAGTCATCTGAAGGTTGATGGTTCAATCCGATACAAAGAATTGCAAATTACTAAAGACTTCTTCCCAGATGGAACAAGAGCATGCTACCCCCGTGGATTAAATAAAGGGTTCCGTTCGATATTCTGTCCAGATTCCCGAGTTTGACAAAGTACACCTGAAGAAGGTCGGCGGTTACATCGGCCGAAACTTTGTGATAAAAACACCCAAGATGAGAACAGTAGTCCAAATATACCAAATTCTACGGATACAGACACATCTATTATTATACTAAATGTGAATTTATCAATGTTTGTTTTCCTACTATACTTTCGTAACACAAAATAGAATAAAATATATTTAGTTCTGGGATTGAGTTAGGCTTGAAAAGAAATCTGTTTTACTTGCCATAATTTATAATTACATGAACAAGTCACACATCTCTCTCTCTCTCTCTCTCTCTCTCTCTTAGTTATCTACGTATTTCTCTCATTTCTCTCACTATATTGATTTAACCACTCTCTAATATTTCTTCATATCTCTGTGAGCATTCAGAGAAAGAGTGACTCTTTTTTCTTAGTGTGGCCACCTAATTTATATACATGTGTCTGTAAAGACCACAAACACGTATGTAAATTAGATGGCAAAATAATAAGTCTCTTTACTTCCATATAACAATAAAGAATAATAATACTTCTATATAATAATAATAATAATAATAATAATAATATAGAAGTAAAGAGATTTATTATTTTTATTTATGCTAGAAGAATGTCTTAACAGATATGTCACAGTTTATGAATTTTTGAATGATATCAAAGTAGGATAAATATTTGTAGTGGTTGTGACCCAGCGGGTCACGGGTAAGAAACAATTACATATATATATATATATACACACACATACATACATACAAACACATATTCACAAGATCCATCTGAAAAAGGTCGGGTCACATGTAAGAAACAATTACATATATACACACACACACACACACACACATACATACATACAAACACATATTCACAAAATCCATCTGAAAAAGGTCGGGTTACATCAACTGAATCGTGAAAATAACAACCAAGATGAGAATAGTAGTCAGAATAATACAAATAATACAAATTAACAATCCTCATCTAAAAAAAAACGAAACATAAACCCTTTATTTAACCGGTCGTTGTAGTAGCTGTGTAGCATCTGTCTCTCTCTCTTTCTTTCTTTCAGCAGTTGTAATAGTTGTATTATTAATGAAAACAATAACACACATTTTAGTTTTTCAAATTTCTTTGTAGTTTTATTTTACAGCATATTTTATAATATATAGTCCCCCATAAAGAGACGGAGATCCTTGAAAAACACATCTGCTCAGACAAACAGAGAGAGAGATCTGACTACTTTACTCTTTTTGCCACATACTTTCTTTCTTACATCACTTCCTTGACACGTTAATTGCTACAAAGTAAAGAAACTCTTAATAATATAGAAAAGATGAGTAATCATTTTCTGTCTATGTAAAGAAGTAAGTAGTGAAAACGAAACTAAAAACGATTCAAAGAACAAAACTATTTGATGTGAGAATCAGAAAATTAACTGTTAATTTGAAGAGGTTTCTCTCTAGAAATCTTACGAACAAGAAATATGCACATAAGGCAAACAAGTATAAAAAATAAAAGGAAAACCAATGACTCTGCATTCACCTGTGAACCGCATTTAATTTGAACGGCGATAAAGGAAGAAAAATAGTTTAAATGATTCGAGTCATATAAAAAAGTATGCATCAAAATAAATTAAAAAACAGATTTTGTTTTTTTTATTCGAACACTCTCGCTTGAATCGTTATCAAATGTACCGATTTGCATTTAAAAGTTGTGTGATTGCTTTTCGAATAACATTCTGATCAAATGATGAGAAAACAATGGATGTTGTGGTTTTTAATTACTTACAAGACACATGTGGAAAGAAGACAATAGTTTTAATGGAGTCTTTTACAAATAAATGGCGTATCAGGGATGGAACAAAAATGATTTGAAATACAGCTTCCTTAACACTGTGAACATGAGCATAGGCAGAAATAAAACTATTTGGAATTATTATAAAAATGAATAAATAAATTATTTAATTAGGCTGTTATGGAATTAAATTAATCAAATTTGCAATATTTTCTGCATAGAATTAAAAACTATAATTCAATTAACACCTGAGAGGTGTGGCTTGTTGATTTATTAATGGAAAAAGGTCATCGGGTTGTTTTGTTTTTAGGAAATTGATCACATCAAATCACTGTTACTCATGATAAACAATAAATGATGCTAATGGACAATAAATATGTAAAATAATAATAATAATAATAATAATAATAATAATAATAATAATAAAAATACAACCGCACGAATGAGGCGCAAGCATAGGCTGACGCCACAAAAATTATGGACAGAGGGTCGAGGAGGGAAAGCGCAAACCAGACCTCCACTGGAAGAGCGTGGACAGCTCTGGGACCTTGGGAAGGCTTGTTGCCACTCGGGCCCCAGAGGGGACCAATGACCCTTATCAGCGGGAAATCGTTGGTAGGTGGCTGTTGCGATTACCGCAAGGTCATCAGCGGTGATGAACGAAAAGAGGTGGAGCATACTGGAGGCCTGAGGAGACTTGTTGTCACTCGGACTCCAGGGAATACCACAGGTTGTCGGCAGTGGGCGACCACTGACGATGACCAGTGTGATAACTCCTAGTGAGTAAATAATAATAATAATAGTCGTCGTCGTCGTTGTTATAATACAATTTTATACACTTAAAATTATATTCTTAAAATCATACACCCATCGTGTGTATATATATACCCATAAATGACATTTTCTCAGAACTCTTAGTGGATCAGCTGTATTCATCGAAACTCTGGTTCCTTATTTACCAGTGGACCATAATTCCACAAATAATACATGTGCTTTCTGACTTTTCAATTCATTCCTTTTTATATATGTGTTGGTTTAATATATATGTAGATTTTTTAATAAATCTGAAAGAGTAAATTTTAATTTCAGGTTAGTCATTCTCCGCTCATCTTCTTGTTCTTTTATATTCTTTATGTTTGCGGATCAGCCTTGATCATACCCTAGACGAAATAGTCAAGAGGGTTGCAGTCGGGTGAGAAGGGCGGCCAAAAGTCCGGCAACCAGTGATGAGGAACATTGATTGAGCTCCCACGCCTGGGTCGTCTTGGCCTTGTGTGCAAGAGCAGAGTCCTGCTGGAAGATATAGAGGCATCCTGTGGCAATATCGTCCATACAGGGTGTCACCATGCTCCTCAGCACCACCTCATAGATCTTGGCTGTGATTCTCAGGCCTTTTTGAAAGAAGAACGGAGGCATGATGCCCCGCCTCACTGTAGATGACGCCAAGAACTATGATTGGATAAAGAAAACTTCGTATGATTCATGACGAGAACCTCCTCAGTGTTTTTGCAGATCCACCTGTCGTTCTGCCTGTTGCTAGTCTGTCCTGGTCAAAATTCTTTTTATCAGAGAAGAACCTCAGCATCCCAGTGGAACCATGCTTGAGCTCTTTCAGCAAAGTCATCGCCTTGACCTTCCTCAACTCCTTTAAGGCATTCATGATGAGCATACTGTTAGAATTGCCGTAAGAGTAGTAACCAATGTTCTTCTTTATCATGCGACAGATCGTCAATTGTGACAGCCCATGTGAGTGGTGATAATGGCCTAGCTCTGGCTTCGGATTTTGCTTCAACACCCTATAATGTCAACATGTGCAAATAGACTATTAATAACCATATACTGTCACCGTGTACAGACAGACAATCACAAACCATATAATGTCAACGTATACAGACAGATATCAAAGACCATATACTGTCAAAGTGTACAGACAGACTATCACAAACCATATAATGTCAACGTGTACAGACATATCAAAGACCATATACTGGCAAGTGTACAGACAGACAATCACAAACCATATAATGTCAACGTGTACAGACATATCAAAGACCATATACTGTCAAAGTGTACAGACAGACTATCACAAACCATATACTATCAACGTGTACAAACAACCACAACAAATATACTGCATACGTGTACAGACAGACCATCACAGACTATACACTGCCAACGTGTAAAGACAGACCATCATAGACCATATACTGCCAACATGTACAGACAGACCATCTATGATCATATACTGCCAACGTGTACAAACAGACCATCTCAGACCATATACTGTCAACATGTACAGACAGACCATATACTGCCAACGGGTACAGACCGACCATCACAGACCATATACTGTCAACATGTACAGACAGACCATCACAGACCATTTATTTATCTACCTCCCACAGCGGTAAGATGTGACACAAGGTCGGAAAGTGGGATTTGATAAGTCAGCACCCTAGAGGAAGAGTACTTATGACCTTTAAAAATTGCCTGGGCAGCCCTGTCGGCATTCCCCGGTGGAGACGCCTCAGGCGATTAGCAATAAACTAACCCTTTTTCAAAGGGTGAGAAGGTAAAATCTGGGAGGGTGGATTTCCTAGAACTGCACAGGATCAAACCCACAGATCAGCGGAATCAAGGCCGGAAGACCAAAACGATACCGGTCTATAGGGTGTAGTATTCATCAGAACAGATACTACACTGTGATCCCAGCCAAAAGTCCGAGAAAGACCATATACTGTCAACATGTACAAACAGACCATCACAGACCATATACTCGCAAATATAGTTTAGTAAGAGTTGTATTGTAAAAGAAGATGAAACAAAAGATAAAGAAGAACCCAAAGATGTAGATAATCCCACGATCCCAGATGCGGAATCTCCCTAAAAGATGCAGATAAATAGAAACAAAGCGAAACATAAGGAAGGAAAAATAAAAACTCAATGGTGGATTGAAATAAATCCTTCCATCACAGCTGTTGCAAAGAGAGATGATGAAGGCATTAATTTAAAACACGTCGTGGTCATCACTGACTTTGAGAAACACCTAGATAATTTTTGTCTAACAAACAGAAACAAAAAAAGCCATGCTGAATGAATGCAACATGATGACAGCAATTTATTCCGATCAGCCAAGCAAGGGACAATGCATTTGCAATTGCTTTTTTTTTTGTTGTTGTTTCTTTCGGCAAATTACATTGTTGAAATATGTCAATACTTTATTCTCGGCGGGATTTCATCTATCGACAGACACAAGTGACAGTTACGTAGTCTAGGAGCTGAATTGGGCCCCGTGTGCACTTTCACATCCACATATTTTAACTTCAGATATTGTAAATACACTCTCTATTCATAAAAAGTAGGTGACATATGTAGGTTGATGGGTAATTTCCTGCCATTTTTAATTCAAGATGGCCACTATTTGATTAGGCAGAGAGGGAGGGGTAAGGGCTTACTCTGAAGTCAATAACTTCTTTTTGAATCGATAAATTTCAATAAACTTCATATCATCTTGTAAAGGTTATGGTGGTTGGATCAGGAAAAATAAATTATCAATAAAAAATAATTATGTCAGTTTGATTATGACATGTCGACAACAGGAAAACAAAATACAAATAAAAATTAAAAATAGGAAATAAATTTTTTTAAATATCAAACTTAGTCCCTATATACTTGCCTCCCTACAAGGGCAGACTTCTACACAAGGTCAGTTTTTAATGTGGGGAAAATCCAGCTGGAGCATTCTGGATTGTGACAAAAATAAAAATTGCCTCAGTATAGAAGGACAGAAAACATGAAGTGTAGTATCAGAACAGATACTACACTTTGCTCCTAGCCAAAAGTTTCACCAACCATATGTTTTAATTATTTCTATCTTTTTCTTAAAAAAAAAAATGCTTTCCATTCTTTATTATACAAAATTATGTTTCAGCCATTTCAGAGACACATGGCTACAATGATGAGGACATTGGTTAAAGTTGACAGATTCAGATTATCTTGAGGTTCTGAGTTCAATCCTGAACAAAAGCAGCAAAACGATTTAACTAATTAACTGAAAGAATGTCAAAAGCCCTGGAAAATGGAAAGTGAACTGTGTACCACCACGACTCTAATAAAGGGTGCAAAATTCAATGATGGGTTCTGAGTTCAAGACGAAGCACCTGAAAAAGGCAAGACGTCAAAACAGCCGAAACATTGTGATAATCAGGGATGTGAGTGACCAATAGCAAAAAAATGCTGAAAATGAGATCGTTAGAGAGTGGGAGGCATAGAGAGTGGGAGGACCCCCTGAAAGGAGGTGGGAGTAGCAGCGGAAATCGGAAGTAACGTCACGTCCGTGAGAGGTTGTGTCTGTCTCTTGTTTCTGACTACAAAGAAAACTCAATATTACAATCGAAAGTGTTAAGTTATCTCCATTTGTATTAAGATATAAGAGTTCTGTTCCTTTGTGATAAGTTTTTTGAGTGATCTCCCTTGCTTGTTGTTGTTGGCTATTGACTGGGAAAAACAAAGATGGCGGTTCAGACAAACGCACGTGTGTCCATGACTGGATTTATGTGATAAGTAAACTAACAGAATGGACTTCCTTTATGCCCATCTAAAAATCTAAAACTTTAAATATACGGATAAAATCACGTTGTAACACCAGTTCCTGTAAGATAACCGAAGTTAAGCAAGACTGAGTCTGGCCAGTACTAAATGGGTGACCATTTGGGAAGACCAGGTGCTGCATGTAATAAAATCTCTTCAAATTCAAATTAATCTACAAATCAATCGTACACAAAAACATGTACAATTCTGGCGTAAAATGAACCAACGATTTGTTGAAATACCATAAAACCCAACAACGCCAACAACAATCTCGTTTGTAAACATAAAAATTAGTTAATTAAAAGAATAACAACTAAAATACAAGATGACAAATAACAAATAAATATATTATAAAACTCAATGTTTGTGTGTTATAAAAATCGATATGTTAAAAGTTAGAACATTCAAATAAGTTTCAATAAAGGTTACATTTTTCAAGGAATCTAAAGACATCATTGAAATTTTCCTTCGATTCCATCTGAGGTCACTAGGGGAAATTATCGGTTAGGTCCATGAAATAACTAAAATATATTTGAATGTAAAGAGACGAAATTCATTTTCTTTTTAAATAGATAATCTTCATTTCATAAAACAATGATAAAATTAAACAAAGAATATATCAGTGAAGAATGTATTTAAAAAAAGGTTTAATAATTTAAATAATATTTTTATTAGTATTTTTAAGATTTAAAAACATTAAATGAAACGAATGTTTTGATTTGTTTCAATTCATTAAAGCCATTTACCGGTTTACAGCTATCTGTAAGAAACACAACATCAACAAGTATATTTTTAAGAACACCATCTTGCTAACAGTTTTTTTGGATCATATATATATATGACCCCAGAAATAAGAAAGATGAAAGGGAACGAAATTTGGTCTACATTGGTTGACCTGACCGGTTGACCTTCACGCTAGTGGCATTTTGTAAACAAACTCATAATAAAATTGTGTTCTTTGGGTTTTCATCAAAAGCTCACTTTTTAATATAGGTAAATATTTATTTTAAGAAATATTTATTAAATAGGGAAAGATTTATTTTAAGAAATATTTATTAAATAGGGAAAGATTTATTTTAAGAAATATTTATTTTTAATGTAGGATGCGTTTTTTATTTACAAAACTTTTCAATAATCAAACGAAACATTGCAGAATTCTCGTTATAAAATGTTTTTGTGTCACTATTTACTTGCCTCCCGACGAGGGCAGATGCATAATAAAATAAAATATTATAGAGGGCATCATTTTTTTTACAATACGTTTTAATAAACACAGAAGATTCTATTTTTCATGTTGTGTATTTTAAGAAAAGGGGGAGTGATATATTAAATATTTATTTTTTCATGTAGGTGCGTTTTTTTTATTTACAAAACTTTTTAATAAATAAATAAAATAATACAATTTTTAAAAATCGCCAGACTTGAGTAATCTTCCGTTTTGCCTCCCCATGAGGAGAGAGTTAGACTCTTCTGTGTTTATTAAAATGTATTGTAAAAAAAAGACGCATCCTATAAGATTTTATTTTATTATGCATACTGCCCTCGTGGGGAGGCAAGTAAATAGTGACATGAAATCATTTTAGAACGAGAATTCTGCAATATTTTGCAAATAAAAAAAACGCATCCTACATGAAAAATAAATATTTAATAAATATTTCTTCAAATAAATCTTTCCCTATAGTAAAAAGCGAGCTTTTGACAAAAGCCAAAGAACACAGCTTTATTATCCGTTTTTTGCGTGAAAGTCAACCGGTGTAGACAGAATTTCGTCCCTTTTCATCTTTCCAATTTCCGGGGTCCTTATCGCCAAAATGATCCGTTTTTTTATTACTTGACCTCATATAGCAAATGTTATTTTTAACTTTCCTTTCAAAGCTAAAAAGAAACTTTCTGTTGTAGACCCGTGCTAGGGGTCACAAAGAAATAAACCACAAATAGTGACAGGGTTAAAATATAACAATGTATTTATCATAAAGCAATACAGAACGCCACTAATGTGGTAGGAGATGAATGGGTTCATAACATGCGGTAAAACATGGTATGAAAGTCTCTCCTGAGTCTCTGCAACCAGTGGTATTTATTATGCCTGGTTGATACCATCAGTTCTCCAATAGGGGTGATTTGTACTCCACAACACTTTCCAACCAACAATATATCTCCACACGGACAATGCTGGATGAATACCGCTAGTCTATTATATAATTGAGCTAAAGTATGTGTGTCCTCTAATGTGTATCCGTGTTAGGTTCAAACGATAAAACTATGGGTTTGAAAGTGAATATCTTAACCTCGTATGTCATGGGAACCTCAGTTGAAATTCAGTTGTTTTTAAATAATATAAACTAATCTCTGGAAACAGAAGCAGACGATAAGAAATAGTAAGTAATATGTTAAATCAACATTCCTGAAAAGTTTATTTTTTATTTAAATACAACATTTTGGTATTTTGTAAAAATAGAAGTCCATAGTTTGAGAAAATGCCTCTGAAGAAGGCAGGAGAGCAAAACGGCCAAAACATGATAATAACAACCAAGATGAGGTTACCTGTCTGAAAATTGTAAATAATAATGAAAATTCCTTATCCCAAAATATTTCTGCTTTTTGTTGCCAAAAATGGTGTCGGGTGGCAGTGTTTTGTCATCCAGTTTTTGTTTATATGTGAATGGGTTTTTATTTATAAATACACTAGCTGTTACCTACTCGGCGCTGCCCGGGATGCAAAGAAATCATTCTAGTTTTTAATCCTTATTTGTTTCCACATTTTTTAAAAACTTATACAGAAACAGAAATAAACTTTAGCTGTAAGGGAGACAACTTTTCATGCTTCTTGAGTTTAACTCCTATATGTAAAAAAAGAACTCTCTTTTTAAGAAGAGCTAATTAAAGGGAAGATAACCATTGATTAAAATCTACATAGCAGTCAACAAGCCCCCCTCCCCATTTTAAGAATGGGTTTGTAAATAATAACTAGTTTTTAATGTTTATTTGTTTGCACATTTTTAAACTTATACAGAAAAAGAAATAAAATTTTATCTGGAAAGGGAGACAACATTTATTTTATCTTCTTCAATTAAAAAATATGAATTATTTCCCTTGCTGATTTTGATTTTTCGGTAATAATTTTAAAATGTTTCCATTTTACCCATTGCATGGGCAAGACTACATCATTTTAAAAAATAAACCATAAAAAGTATATTATTATAGTGTAAATAACATGGTAACTATACGAATAAAAAAAAATTCAAATTAGCTATTCCGAATCAAAGTTTGATACGTTTGCTTAAATGCTATTTAGGTCCAATTTTAAAATGTCTTGTTATATGTTAGATAGATATATATATATATATATATATATATATATATAAACAAATGAGAAAGTTTTTATTATTTATCACTCCTATATTACTATCAAAACGGCTTACTGTTATTTAAATAAAAAATACAACATAATATTTCGAAATACTGTATATATAGTACCGAAAAAAGATCAAAAGACAGCTATTTGAATGCCTAATTTGTATAACTATTTTTAAACAGTTCATAAAAAAAATTAATGTTTGGTGTTATTCATTTGAAATTTTATTGTTCTGTTTTTTCTTTATATATGCAATAGTTTCATCACTATTAACAGTGATTAATTCAAGTTATTTAATAAAAAGATAAATTATTAGAAGTTTTCTTGAATTAAACTAACATCGCTCACTAGAAAGAAAGATACTGCCGAGGCATAAGCGAGAAGAGTTTAGAGAGAATAGGGAGGGAGACGGTGACTGACTGATTGCTTGCTTGCTATTTTTCTCTCTCTTTCTCTTATCTTTCTCCCTCCTCTCCCCCCTGTTAGCGATGCCACATTTTCTTTTTTATGGTTTTTAAATTCAAAAGATGGTTTTGATCTGTAGACAAAACGTTTTGCACTTGTCTTTAAATGTTCCTTTCCGGCCATTCTGGGGAATGACTTAATTTTCAACAAGTTGCTATTCGTTTCTAAATTGTAAGTTAAAAAAAGACCCCCTCCTCCTTACACACACACACCATCGCTCAGGTGAATTGATTTCTTTGTTCTTTTCATTTCATCACGGTCTTATTTAAAAGATAAATAAATTTGTATCAAAATTACCAAAATGTTTATCTATTTATACGAAAAAATGCGAAAGTTTTACTTTTGTGTTTACAACAAACTTATGAATGAAAAATTTATTATTTAAAATTTTGATTTAAAGTATTTCAAGTAGCAAACTTTGAGAAGCAATAGCGAGCTGGCAAAGCCAGCTAGTATATATATATATATAAATTCTCTTTCTCTTTCTCTCTCTATCTATATATATATATATATATATATATACTAGCAAAAACTACCCGCCCACGGGCGGCAATTACTAATGCTGTACTATTATTTACAGAAACCAAAGAAGTAATTTTCATTTGACATTTTGGTAATTTAGAGGAAATTTTTAAAAATGATGATTGTCGTAATGTTATTTCATATATTCTAATATGGGGGAAATATACTGTGCATGAACATCGTCAAATTTTGTTTTCTAGGAAAAAACAACAAAAAGGTCAATTTAAAATATTCCACGTGGATAAATTTTATTTTGTACAGCAAAAAAATTAAAATGAATTCCTCATTAAAACTGGTTATATAATGAAATGAATAAACATAAGGGTAGAACGTCGCTTGGTCAAATACTCCACTTTTATATTACTGAGTAATTCGAAATGGGTACTTTGTACTTTTCACCTTTATTATAAAAGAAAAAAAAATGTGTAAAGAATATTAAAGAAAAATACTTTCTTTTTGTAATTTAGAAAGATTAGAGGAAGTTTTTTTTTTTTTCTATGACAAATCATCACCATCATCATTATTATCATCATCATCATCATCATCATCATCACTACCAACATGCTAACTCCTTGACCTTTTGGCTAGGAGCAAAATGTAGTATCTGGACTGAATCTGCACTTAGTTTTCATGTTCTCTGTCAGTGAAGTACAAATCCTTCTAGACCGAGGCAATTGAAATTTTTGTTCCAATTCAGAGTGTTCATTTTAGGGGAGCTGGATTCTTCCACCGTTAAATATTGACATTGTGCCTAACTCTGCTCTTGTGGGAGGAAGTAAATAGGAACAACAACAACAACAGCAACAAATTTATTAAAAAAATAATAAACGCATGTATTTAATTATTGTTTAATATTGTTCGATAATGGCCCTATGAAAATGGACGTATCTGTTGGGAATCGTTGATTGACTTGCGCGAATTAACGCGGGGCAGTCGAGTACAGAACAGGGTTTGTTCTCAGTCAGAGCTGGCAGACGTGACAAGATTATGTGTGACGAGACCCCAGATCAAGGGTCAGTCTACACCTGCAAGAGGCTCTGTGACTTCGCGAGCCTTGTGTGGGAAACAAAGGGATCTGTGATGTCACTCGTTCTCGTGAGAAGCGAGTTTTTAGTCAGTCTGATTCGCGAACTGAGAGGACGTGCGATTCACAATGTAAAGATACGGAATATTTCCCTTCAGGTAAGACAAGCGCGAGAATCCTTCCCCCCCCCTCTCTATGAATAGTTAAGAAAACATTAATAACTAACTACGATAAAGTAGTGATTGTTCTCTCTCTCGACGTAGCCCCAGTTGAAATAACAACGCTTGTAATAAATGAATTAAATTCAACAGAAGAGCTTGCCTTCGGAATGCACCACATGGCTTTTATTGCAGACAACAGACGACAGCAGAGAAGAAAGAATTCATCCACTGGACGACACGACCAACCCTCTACACGACGAGTATATGAAACGCGTACTGCCGCGGTCCAAGCAGGAGTAGCTATGTAACAATATTAACAGATTCGAAAATATTAATTCATTAGAAACTTAAAAATAAATATGCAAATGAGAGGCTGAGAGGATCATATCATGATGAATGAACTCCATACACTGACCCCCCCCCCCAAGGAGGGGTTAATGCCTGAAGAGGAGGTAATGCATGGGAGGAATGTATCATGACAAATGAAAATATACTACAGAGAATTAAATAAGCATAAACCGTTTTAATGTCGATATAGTTAGAATATGTGGAAAAAACTTTTGCATTTATTTATTTAGATAACATTAAAAACCATGGCAAGTTTCATTGTCCACGTGAAAAGCTTAAATGAAAATTGGTTGGAAAAATATAGTTGCCATCTTTATAAACAAAGATGAATATGCTAGCTAAAGCAGAATGATAACTTTCATAATTTTCTAATTAAAAAAAGACATGTTTATTATAAACTTGAGTTATCGTTCTTCTTTAGCTAGTATTATGGTGAACGAACATATACTACACTGACCCCCCCCCCCCTTTTGACAGACGATAATATCATAATGAACGAACACGACTTCCCTCCACCCAAAAATGAAGAAGTCATTCTTGAGTGGACGGTCTTATGAGAACGGAACCGATACTACACTACCCCCCCCCTCCCCCCCGGCCTTAAAAATTTTTTTGACTAAATCGAGTCTTAGGGATTTTTAATTCTGGGAGAATTCCCCACCCCACACACACACACACCCTTAAAAACGGAGGAAGTAATTCTTGGGAGGACAGTCTTATGCCAACAGAACCGATACTACACTACAAAAATGTTCCAATTTAATCATTTTTTTTTTTATTAATTTAAAAATGCCTAGTCACAAAAAATATTTTTTTATGGTTCCGTGGACTTTTGGCTAAGATCAAAGTGTAGTATCTGTTCGACATCGCAGCGATATTTGACACTTTACTAAAACCGGAAGTAAATTATCTCCCTTGAAAATGAAATTCTAAATAAGTTTTTAAACGCTATCATTTTCTTTAATAAAATCTCTCTATCTTATTTATAATTATAATAATAGCACTAGCAATAAAACGCTTGTGTAGGTAGAAGACAATTTGACAATACAAAGTAGAAAGGTATATTGCAGAATATTAATTTATTAAAAACTTAAATATAAATAAATATGCAAATGAGCAAAATCGAGATTTGTTTCAGTGAGTAGGAGATGCCTATATATAGGGATTTCAATGTATTCTTATATCATTAGAATTAAATAATCCAAACGTGTTTTGATGTTAATATAGTTAAGATAGATGGGAAAAACTTTCGCATTTATTCATTTAGATATATATATGTCCCAAGAATTCAAATCAAACGATTATATGGTGTACGATCGTTTCCAAGACGATTTGGAAACATTTTATATTATGGGGATGGCACGGTGGCTGAGTGGTTAACGACGTGGACTGAGGACCTGGGTGTGTCTGGTTCGAATCCAGTTTGTTCCACAGAAACACTTTCATCAAAACCCACACCTGACCTTGTGTCTAACCTCCTGGAGAAGAGGTAAAATAAAAATACTTAAGTTTGAAGAGTCAGCCATAGAATACACTCCACTCGAGGTAATGTGGTAAAAGAGCAATCGCTCATGGATTCTTCATAATTTTATAGAGTTGATATATATATATATATATATATATATATATATATATATAGCATATACATAAATGTATGTTTAAAATTCTCTTCAAATATGAAACTATTTTATGTCTACAAATAAATCTGTAGGCCTGTTGATATGGAACATGTTTGTATCAAATTCACCTTTTTCACTTCCAAGAAATAGACATTTTAATTTCAGAGTGAGGAGGAGGAGAAGAGGAGAAAGGGGGAGGAAGAGAAATACCGAAATGCATGTAAATAAAAAGCAAAAACAATCAACTCTTGTGTGAATCCATAAACAATATAAAGGTGTCTTGGTCGCATGGACCATTAAAAGGAAGCCTTTGCAAAGGTATTAACCTCTGGCAGATAGAATTAATCATAACACTTGTGGTCTTGTCGTACAACAAACACGCAAGGCAGCTGGACAGAACTCATCCTGCTTGCTAAGATACGACAAGTATCTCTTTATGTCGAAAAACGCAGGCAATCAGTAACGCTGACTGACCACTGCAGTTGTGAAGACAATGTGACAAAAGAAGACAAAAAGATATTCGCTCTGAAAAGAGAAACAGACAAAGGATGTAAAAAAATTAAAAAGAAAAACAAATTCTATCTATAATGGTTTCCGCAAGATTGTTGTGCAGACCATCCCGAGATGGATAGGTTCAGTCCGTCTCAGAAATGCTCAATTGTTGAAGAGTTGAAACCAGAGGTGAGGGTGCGGCTTTGGCAATTTGGGCTAGAGTCAGAGTTTGTATCATTTTTTTTTTAAATCTGCTCCAAAGTCAGGGGTTTTTTTTCAGACAACTCTGCACCTAGGTCAGGAAGTCAACAACTTTTGCAGAAGTGGTGAGTTAAAATTAGGTGTTCCAAAACCAACGCTGAAGCCAGATTTTTTAGAGTCAACTTCCGATTTATAAGATGGATAATTGTAGTCTTTATTTAGTTGCCTCCCCACAAGGGCAGAGTTAAACATAAGGTCGGTTTTAATGTGAGGAAAATCCAGCTATCTAAAAAGCTATTTGGGTTGAGACAAAAATAAAAAATACCTCAGTCTAGAAGAATCTTTCTTTCACTGACCGAGGAGTAGTACAAGAACAGATAACTACATTTTGCTCTTAAGAATTGTAGTCAGGCAAAAGTTAACAATTTTTGCATAAGTTGGGTGTTTTAAATCCAAAGTAAGAATGGGTAATAGTAGTCGAGAGTTAGCAATCTTAGCATGAGTTTTTTGTGTTTTTTTAAACCTGGATACAACTGTTTGCATGAGTTTTTTTTTTTTAAACCAGGATACAACTGTTTGCATGAGTTTTGTTTTTTTTAAAACCTGGATACAAATGTTTGCATTGGTTTTGTGTTTTTTTTAAACCTGGATACAAATGTTTGCATGAGTTTTTGTTTTTTTTTAAACCTGGATACAAATGTTTGCATGAGTTTTTGTTTTTTTTTAAACCTTGATACAAATGTTTGCATGAGTTTGTTTTTTTTAAACCTGGATACAAATGTTTGCATGAGTTTTTTTTTTAAACCAGGATACAACTGTTTGCATGAGTTTTTGTTTTTTTTAAACCTGGATACAAATGTTTGCATGAGTTTGTTTTTTTTAAACCTTGATACAAATGTTTGCATGAGTTTTTTTTTTTTTAAACCTGGATACAAATGTTTGCATGAGTTGTTTTTTTTAAACCTGGATACAAATGTTTGCATGAGTTTTTTTTTTTTTTAAACCTGGATACAAATGTTTGCATGAGTTTTTTTTTTTTTTAAACCTTGATACAAATGTTTGCATGAGTTTGTTTTTTTTAAAACCTGGATACAAATGTTTGCATGAGTTTTTTTTTTAAACCTGGATACAAATGTTTGCATCAGTTTTTGTTTTTTTTTAAACCTGGATACAAATGTTTGCATGAGTTTGTTTTTTTTAAACCTGGATACAAATGTTTGCATGAGTTTTTGTTTTTTAAACCTGGATACAAATGTTTGCATGAGTTTTTGGTTTTTTTAAACCTGGATACAAATGTTTGGGAACTTTTTAGGGTTGATAATTTGTATCATTTGTGTTATTCGGACTACTATTCTCATAGTGTTTGTTATTTTCACGTTCTAGCCGATGTAACCTCTGATCTTCTTTAAATTTCATACTAAAAATTCATAATAGAATTGTCAACATGTGTAAACAGGCAGAAGGCGATTGCATGTTTGGTGAGTTGCATGTTTGCAATGCATGCAAATAACAGACTTGCTGCAAGTGAAAAATATTTAACTAAGAGAAAAGAAAAACAGGCCAGAAATAAGAAATATCTCTGATTTGGGATGGACCACCCAGAATTCGATTTGTCCATTTGAAAAAAGTTAGTGTCTCTTTAAACAGGGTTTGATGCTGAGAGCAAAGTACTTGAGAAAAATAATGGCTGGCTGGATACCTGACCACCTAGACAGTAGGCGTTATTATTTTTATAGATTGGCCTTTTTAAGTGGATGCTGGCTAGTCATTATCACAAATGGTCCTTTCTAGCATGGTCTCAGGAATGTCTATATACATTCCAGCAGATGGTCAGGGGAGGTCAGTTGGTTCTCTGGACATCTGATGGTCAGTTTGGTTTTCGGGAGAGGTCTAACAGTCAGTTGGGATTATGTGCCTCTCACAGAGAGATGGGTTCTAAGCTATTGAACTTTTGTTTTGATTTGATCAGACTAAGAATTCTTAGTGCTTCTTTACTTTCGCTCTGACATGAAAATAGCTAAAGAAATGTATAAACTTTGTTATGTATTTACAAAAATTACGCAAATTCATCCAATATTTATTAAATTAAAAAAAAACAAAAAAAAAACGATCTTATCTATCGGGCATCATTTTGTAACCAGTTTTGGTTTCTGATTGAGCAAGGGACATAACTCAATTTTTTTTCTTCTTACAAATAAAAAATGGCGACTGATAGATAAAACCATGTTTTTTTTTAATTTAATAAATACTGGATGAATTTGCGTAATTTTTGCTTCTCAGCAACCACGTAAATACATAACAAAGTTTATAAATTTCTTTAGCTATTTTTTTTAAAAGAGAGGCCTAACATGTCGTCGTGAAAGTAGAGTAGCACCAAATTCTCATCTGCAAGTCTCTTGTTCAGTAGAAGAAAACGGATATCATTGTAATCTTCAAAGAAAATAAACCTTCGTTATTTGTTTTGAACTGGAGTCGTCATTTTATTTGGAGGGAGAATTCTCCTTCTGTTGCAGCACTGACTGAGACCACGTTTACACTGCGACCGGTGTCGGAATCGAGCGGTGACTTTGGACCAGCACAACAGGCGGACGATCACAGCCTGTGCAATGAACGCGCATAGAAGCACGTTCCTACATCGACCCATCGCGCAACGGTTAAGGATGTTGATTAGCAATAAGTTCTTAGTGATAGTCTTTTAGTGGTCGAAGGTTCAATACTTACTGCAGGCGATAATAACTAAGAATACCATAATAATTAACACTTCTACCCAATCATGGATGACAAAACGACAGAACGAGAACAAACCACCCCCATGAATTAAATAAAATGAGCAGTTCGAAGTTCTATATAAGTTCCTGAGTTCGACATAAAGATTTCTGAGTTGGAAAAAATGCGCCTGAAAAGGTTAGAGCTTATATCAGCTGAAGTGTTGTGAAAATAACCGAATAATACTGGAATAAGTGTTGAGTGTTTTTTAAATTGATTTCAGAGTTAGATTTTTTTTTCAGAGCCAACCCCTATCTATGAGATTGGGAACTGTAGTTAGGAATACAAATTTTTTTATAAAAGTTGGGTTTCTTTTAAAACCGATTCCAGAAACGAATTTATTTAAGCCGAAAATAGTAATAACTTAATCTATTATAAATAAAATTAACAAAATATGTTGTTATAACTTAATCTATTATAATTAAACTTAAAATATATTGTAATAATTTAATCTATTATAAATAAACTTAACAAAATATGTTGTAATAACTTAATCTATTATAAATAAAATTAACAAAATATATTGTAATAACTTAATCTATTATAATTAAACTTAAAATATATTGTAATAATTTAATCTATTATAAATAAACTTAACAAAATATCAGGGCCGGCGGGACAGTTATAAAAGTGTGTGTGTGTGTGGGGGGGGGCTAACTCTTATATAAGTAGAGGACTGCATCAGGAGACAGGTACTTTCTGGGGGCGGTAGAATGATCAAACCATCTTCTCAGCAACCATAGCAAAAGATTGGATACATGCCTTCCATTTTAGATCTGAAGTGAAAGTCAGTCTTCAAGCTTATAAAAACAAGGGTCGTCATCAAGGAGAAAGTCATTCATTTTGACTGGGACAAAACAATAATCGGAGTGTTGGAGGTGAAAGGAGAGAAGCTTGGTTTGAGAGATATTAAAGGTTAACAAGCCACGTTTTCCCCCATTGCACCACACGCTCCATATAAGAAAAGGTAGTATCAGCAAGATGTTCATCACCAATGCTCTTCAAGGTGTTGCTATAGACAGTTGTGCCGTCTGCATAGATGTCAACAAATGATCTCAGAATATGAAATGGAAGATCATTAATGAAACTCAGGAAGAGAGTTGGCCTCAGATCAGATCCTTGAGGCATGCCGGTGCTGATACTATGTTCAGTGGATGTGTAAATGAAAAAGAAACCTGATTACAATACTGGCCTCCTCAGATGTATTGGGAAATTTACTGGATTATAGAGTAGATATTGAAAGCCACCTGAAAAATAACAATTTCTCCAGAGCTATCAAGATTTAGGGTAGACATCAAGGTGTAGTATCTGTTCTGTCCACGGTTGGAGATGAAGAGTTTCTTCTCGGCTTGGTAAATTTTTAATCTTGTCGCATCTATGGATGAGCTGCAGAAGTTGAAAGTTGTGGACTCATTTTGCTATCTTAGTGATACGATCTGTCCTGGTGAAGGGTGTGAATCAAGTGCGATGTTTCGCATGTACAGACTGTCAAACAAATAATTTACATTTTTTCACTGATTGACTTATATCCTTTCGCTTTTGATGAAACAAGTTAGCCCATTCAATTAATTACTTTGTGAGACAATCTTTTTTTAGCTTTATATTACTTTACAATTATTCATGCATAACTAAAGCATAACTCCCGGGCAAAGACAGATAAGAACATCTAGTTATGAATATATTTAAGGAAAAAAACAGACATATGTACGTGTTAAAAAAACGAAACAAAAACTCCTGGGTAACGCCCGTAAGTATAGATAGTATGTTATAAATAACTTCTTTTTTTAAGTGACGGTTTCGAACTTGGCATATAAGAGTCATACAATAACTAAGATCAATTAATTTAAGCAAACAATTTTTTAAAAGAAATGATTGCATAACTCTAAGTTTGGAATTAGTTTATTGGCAACATTAATTAAGCTCCCAGAAATATTTTTTGCTGTTAAGGGCAAGTTTTGTGAGTTTCTTCCCCTTACAACCTGTCGAGTTTACAACAGCGTAAATGTCCGTAGCGCCATGTTACATGTGAGTGAATGCTAGCTCGGTCTTTCTGAGGATGCAGACGAATTACATGGCTATGGTTCGGTAGTTTTGTGGTGTGCACCTTGAAGACAGAGTTAGTCCTGACTCTCTACTATTGAAGCTGAAAATGCCCAGACGTTAGTCAGTTCGTCATTGCAACCGCCTACAGTTGTGAACGAATCCCTAGTTGGATAAACAAATGGACACACATTTCAATGATAAGCGAGGATAAGGCAGGCCGAGAAAGACTTGGAATGACTTACAAAGAGGACCTCAAGCAATGGCTAATCAAAACCAAATTAAAGATAGAATTCTATGGAAGAACTCACTCTCTGCCATCATGACTGAAAATGCCCAGACGTTAGTCAGTTCGTCATTGCAACCGCCTACAGTTGTGAACGAAGCCCTAGTTGGATAAACAAATGGACACACATTTCAATGATAAGCGAGGATAAGGCAGGCCGAGAAAGACTTGGAATGACTTACAAAGAGGACCTCAAGCAATGGCTAATCAAAACCAAATTAAAGATAGAATTCTATCGAGGAACTCACTCTCCACCATCATGACTAATGTGCAACCCGCATATGACATGGAAGAGGCATGTTAAATGAAGAAGAACATCCAGGGAACCTCTTGTCAGAGAGCTAGATATCCCCCATGTTCATTGTATATTGCTGCTGTGCTTAAAAAAAGACAATGGACACTTATGAATAAAAAAAATATATAATGGTATCTCTTTATTATTTGTTTGCAGCAAATAAGTAGTCAGTGAGAGTTGTCAAGGGGTGGAGGGTACACGGAAGTCGACAGAAGTTGATCTCTCGAATCTGCTAGCCAGCTGCTTTCTGTCAATCCAAAATCGAGTTTATTAATATAACATTTTGGGACAACCATGCATCCTTACTTCCCTGGTTTCAAGTTGTGTATTGGTTATTTAGCAAACACATGTATTTCTTCTGGTGTCTCTGCAAGTGTTAAACAGTCGGATGTTATTTTTCCGACCAGGTGTTGTCAGCCATCTGAATAAATTCCTGTCATTATGGTACCGCAGAGATGGATATTAAACACATTAAACCAACCTTGTGTCACATCCAGTCTCCGTGGAGAGATGAGAAATATGGAAACGGAAAAGAAGATGAAAAAAAGAAACAACATTGTATTCCTTAAATGTAGCAGACGGGGCTGATATTCCGGCTATCTTATCACTCCATAATAACGCAAGACTAATTAATATTTTACGTAGAGATGTGTAGGGGTGTGGGTGGATGTACGGGTAAATATAGTTATTGACTTGGGGACTGGTGTTTAATCTTAGCATTACGGCTGGCATTATTATTATTGCATCTATTTCTGATAATTGTTTTAACATGAATAATCTTTATAAAAAAATATTGTCTGTCATTCTGACATGATCGCTAGTCACAGCCTTGGTTGTCTGGTAATCTATTTTCATTTGTTTTTCTTCTTCGCTTTCTTCCACCTTCTTTTTCCCCTCCCACCTCTTAACTGATTTATCAATCGCCAAACGGAGGATTTGAAGACGTTGTAATTTGAATTTTCGGTTTTCATAAACGATTTAAAAGAACTTGGGGTTTAGCGGTTAAAGGGGGATCTAGACAAACTGACCTGGTTATGATACCTCAACTTCCTTTCCCCCTCCCTATATACCTTCCGTTGTAAATCATACAATTTCCCCCCCTCTCTCTATATATGTATTACTCTCTTTCCCCCCTCACTGTATTGCCTTCCGTTATAAATCGTGCAATCTCCCCCTCTCTCTATATATATATATATTAAATATGTTTTCACTCTCTTTCCCCCTCAATATACGTCTTAAATAGTTCATTTCCCCCTCTCTCCATATATGTATTAAATATGTTGTTGCTCTCTCTATATGTGTATTGAATAGTGAGTGTGAGTTTCTCTTTTTTCATTTTCAAAAATGTAATCGCCTCGCTTGGATGCTTGAATAAGGCTGTATGGTCGAAATAAATTATTGCACCAGTGATTATGTGGTTCCGTGTTACTTTACAAGCACTACTCATAAACTGGACTTATCGATACACATAAAAGCCTAGCTACTCCCCTCTCTGCCAAATACATAACCCCATAATTGGCCCATTAAATACCGACTTACACTCCAGAAAATTTTCCCAACTATCACCCCTCACAAATATAAATAAAATTAAAAAATACGAACAAATACCTTAATCAACCCATATCCACACTACTTTTCAAAAGCAATAATTTCAAAATATTTCTCCAGTCATTAAGAGGGTAACACTCCCATTTCACAACATTATTATTACTTCCATAAATCCCCACCATTTCTTGGTCATAATACTAATCTCCCACACCTCCCAAACAGATCCAATTAGACGGTTTCAAACCATTTCAAACCCCTACAGAGTTACTGCCCTTAGACCGCCCGGATGATACCTTTATTTAAATTCCTCCGGGATTGATTTAAAGTCCTTTAATCCAGGTTTTAAACACGAAATTAATTAATGTTGTTCCTTTTAAACACCTTTAATCCTTAAACCCATATTCCCTCTCCCTAATTCCTTTAGAACACGCATCTTCAAACCCCAAAACAGTAACGGCCAAATATACGAAACTCATAATATTGACTCACGAGAATTATATAGAAATATTTTTTTATTTTTTATTTTTATTTTTTTATATATATTTTTTATATATATTTTTTAATCTCCTCCGGTTTAAATCTCAACTGTCACTTTTCACCCCCCCCCTTTTTTTCAAACCTTATTAAACCTTCCTTACACTAAATTTAAACAAACATACACTCTAAGCAAATAACGCGTCCAAACGAGAGTGACACATGACTTCACATTTCCGAAACAGATGACAACAGAAGTTGAAGAGAGCCGGATAGCTAGGTCTTTCCATGTTTGAAACCGACGGTACGAATGTTATACTAATTTTTCTGTACCAATATAAATATATATATATATATATATATATACATATATATATATCGACTATGCCTGAAATGTTGATATTCACTGTTATGACAATCTCACATTAAATGAGAGAAAATTGTTTACGCTGGTATGAATATGTACTGCATGCAAACGAGAACACCTTTGCAAAAATTGGAATCAAGATGGAGGCACTGGGAAAATGGCCGAAACAAAAATGGTCAGATATCTTACACCAAAATCACAAGATGGCCAGACTTCACTTTGATCAAGCTTTTGACCACTCTGTGGGATCAACACCGATGAAAATGATGACATAATATTGTTTACACTGTATTAGACTACATCAACAGAAAACACTTAATATTTTGACATCTGCATACTTCGTGGACTTAATGTTCCGAGAAGATTGTTTTCAAGGTTTCTTTAAGTTTGGAAATGACATGATTTGGAAAATAAGAAAATGATCATACAAAAAATTATTTATTTGAACTTCTCTCATTCCGTTTTATGAACATATTTTTTTTTATTTATTCTTAAATTAATTTTTTTTTAAATTGATTTTATGATCATTTTATAATTCTCATTTCCAACATCTTGTAATTTATTAAAATAGAGAAGCCCTAACAATTATGTCCTCAAAGCAGCGGAAAATATTCAATTCGATTCAATTAATTTGTCAAAAAATAAAACAAGCATGTTTCAGTTGCCATGTAGGGAAAGGGTGATAGAAATTTACACAGAAGAGGATACAGTAGCCCAGCACCTGTCAAAATTTACCTTGAATTGCTGCGTTGTTGGTGCATTTATTACCTCTCTTGGGAGTCTATTCCAAGGTCCAAGGATCCTGATTGAGAAGGTGACCTTCCTTCGGATCAATCAGAATCGGTAGTGAAATAATTTTCTGTGGTGTCTGCGTAGACCTCTATCTGGTGCAGGAGTGAATAATAGGTCATGAGGTATATCGTAATGACCATTGAGGACATTGTAAGCCAAAATGAGATCCCCACGTAATCGTCGGCGCTCAAGGGAGAAAAGGTTAAGTTTCTTGAGTTGGCTTTCATAAGGCAGATCTCATAGACCCTACACCATTCGAGTAGCCAGTCTTTGAACTCTCTCCAGATGCTGAATATCACGTATTAGATATGGAGCAGAGGCCTGGACATCATACTCTAACAGTGGTCTGACGAGAGAGACAAAAAATGACAGACATATTTCAGGAGTTAGTTTGCAGAAAAAATGTTGAATGAGAAATAGAATGCTCCTTGCTTTGTTTGCAGCCGGAATGCAATGTTTAGATGGTTTGAAGGACGAGTTGACCAGAAGGTCAAGATCTTTTGTCTCATTTGCCTCTTTGAGCGAGGCCGTCTCACAAATCACTTAAACCTTGAAATGATGATGATTTTGTGCAAACATGATCGACACACATATCATGTATTAAGTAAAGTAAAGTTACTCGTCATAAACCAGGACTTTGCTCTTTCTACATTTCTAAATTTTATATTGTGTTCGTCAGGCATGTCAACATATATGATTTTGAAGTGGCAATAAAAACTTAAGTTAACATCCACTCATAATATAAGGGGAATTTTCTGTGTGTCTCTCTGTCTTTAAGTCACATTATTTTAAGAAATATCTTAACTCCTTTTAGAAATGGAAAATATTGCATTAATACTAAATAATAAATTCCTGACAAATAAAATGGATGCCATGACTGGAAATCTAAACTGAAACCTCGAGATCTTCAGTCTGATATTCTACGAACTGAGCTATTTAAATTTTCTTATACGAGGGGCGTTCAATAACTAATGCCCCTGACCCATTTCCCATAGCAGTAGATTAATGAAACAGCACAGTTATTAGTCTTTCTCTACATAGGAACCACCCATAGTTATGCATTTCTCCCATCGTTTGATGCAGCTCTGGACACCGTTTTTGTAGAACACCTCAGGTTGGTCCTCCAACCACGTTTTAACTTCAAAAATCAAGGCTGCATCATCTGGGAAACGCTTTCCTTTCAAAAACAACTTCATGGCTGGGAAGAGATGAAAGTCAAAGGATGCCAGGTCAGGAGAGTAAGGGGGATGGGGGAGGATTTCATAGCCACACGTCCGTGCTTCTGATCTGGTGACATGCGAGCTGTGGACCGGAGCGTTGTCCTGCAGGAGGAGGATACCGTTGCTGATCTTGCCCCGCCTCTTGATTTTGATAGCTTCTCTTAATTTCATCAAAAGTGAAGCGTAATAGGCCCCTGTAATTGTGGTACCCTTTGCCAGGAAATCTGTCATTACTACTCCGTCCTGGTCTCAGAAGACTGTGAGCATGACCTTGCCAGCAGAGGGCTGCACTCTTGCCTTCTTTGGATCATAGTGATGGACCCCCAAGTTTCATCCTGTGTAATCAGTCTTTTGAAAAACTTTGACTCATATTCTTGACACATCTCCAAATTCATCCTCGAGCACTCGGCGCGTTCTTGCTTCTGGAAAGGTGTGAGCAACCTGGGAATCCATCTGGCAGACACCTTATGCATGTGCATATGGTGATGAATGATAGTTTCCACAGACCTTGTACTAATCTTGACTTCTTGGGCTATTTGGCAAATAGTAATGTGTCAATCTTCCAAAATAGCAGCCCTAACTTGACGGACAGATGCCTCATCAATAGTTAAAGAGGGACGACCAGGTCTGGGAGCTGTTTCCACAGACTTCCGGCCATGTTTGAATTCACTATGCCAGTGTTTTACAAGGTCATATGGTGGGGCATCATCACCATAAGTTTCTTTCATTTCATCAAAAGTCTCCTTTGGTGTGCGTCCTTTCGAATACAAAAACCGGATCACTGCGGAACACTCAACTGGCTCAATTTCACACCTGACTCAGTTCAAACACCTGTAAATCAGAAACCACAATAAGTTCAAAGCTGTTTTTTGCAACATAACCCATCCAGATATAAATCCTTTCACATGCAAAATTTCATCTAGATAGAACAACTAGAAGTGGGTCAGGGGCATTACTTATTGAACACCCCTCGTAAATAGATCTTAAAAGATCACCATAACAAAATAATTGTAGCTTGTATGTGATGTCATAGATTCATGATTTACATCATGCTTCAAAACATGAATTCAAACATAAGAGATAATAAAAATAAATAAATGAATAATTAAACATTATTAATAGTGTTGGAATTTCTTTTAATAGTTCAAAACAATTTATTTTACTTAAACTCCATATTGGCATTAAAAACTATTTAATATATTATATATACTATAATTTTTGCCTATATATATATATATATATATATATATATATATATATATATATATATATATATAGAGAGAGAGAGAGAGAGAGAGAGAGAGAGAGAGAGAGAAAGAGAGAGAGAGAGAGAGAGAGAAAGAGAGAGAGAGAAAGAGAGAGAGAGAGAGAGAGAGAGAGAGAGAGAGAGAGAGAGAGAGAAAGAGAGAGAGAGAGAGAGAGAGAAAGAGAGAGAGAGAAAGAGAGAGAGAGAAAGAGAGAGAGAGAGAGAGAGAGAAGAGAGAGAGAGAAAGAGAGAGAGAGAGAGAGAGAGAGAAAGAGAGAGAGAGAGAGAGAAAACTTTTAAAGGGGAAAAAAACTAGACACACATTCTGGTTGTACACATTATAACTTATTTCGACCTAGATCGGTCTCATCAGATGTATAACCAACTGCATTTGGAACATGAATCATTCATGTTCTGAATGCGGTTGATTATACATCTGATGAGATCTATCTAGGTCGAAATAAGTTTTAATGTGTACAACCAGAATGTGTGTCTAGTTTTTTCCCTTTTAAAATTTATTCATGCTCATTTAAATGTACATTGAGCTCTCTTACTCAGATTCCCATCGAAATCATTCGAACCTTCACACTATATATATATGTGTATCGGGGCAGCATTTTTTTTTCTCTAAGGCACGTATTATTAAAAATAACCGACAACTTGTGTCTGGATATTTTTGTATGGATCCCTTCCATTTTCCGGATAACGGTCCTAATCTCGGCTGAGAATTGGTTGATGAATCTGCCGTAATTTTCTTTTAGGTCCAAAGTACTTTCTGACCCACTGAAGATTGACCCAGATGGGTCAGAAAGTACTTTGGACCTAAAAGAAAATTGCGGCAGATTATATATATATATATATATGTATATATATTTACTAGACAAACTGTCTAGGCCTGGAGCGTCAAGTAAATAAATAGAACATTTAAGACCAGCAAGACTTTTGATGGGTTATTACGTTTTGATTAATTTTTCAAATAACGTTTCAGTCTATCCTTATTTTTCACAATCTTGATATTTTCTAGGTTATACTGAATTCGAAGTCTATTGTTATGAGATCTCATGTGCGAGGTTAATTTATAAATGAGGTGGCTGAGGCGAAGTGTATACCGACGTAGACTAATAACCTGAGTGTGCCAAGTTTGAATCCTATCAGTTCCATAGCACCACTTTTACAATAGATGTTGGCAACCTTCATGTAGTTATTTCTGTAAGTACCGGATTCTATAAAGCAGAACTGGGGGAAGCGAATGCAAACAACAGAATCGAAAAGATGTAAATGGAAAATATTTTCAAGAATAAAGTCTTGTTTATATTCTATTGTCAACCATCGACACCCTTGAGCAAGGTGTTCACTTCTACTTCTACTCCCACTCCGAAATCCATCTTTTTCAGCCATTTCTATATTTTTTTTATGCCCACCCTGTTTCCCAATTGTAAAGAATGGAAAATGTCCCTTCCAACGTCTGTCATTGTTCACTACTGAATTGCAAATGGCTGCCCCCAGTTTCTTATATAGTAATAAGTAGCAGATAACTCATGGTACTTCCTGTACCATGGGCAGATAACTCCCGTTTACTATCTCAACACAGGAGTAGATAACTCCTTTACTTATACACCAATCTTATCAACTATTCAAGTTCCTCCTCAAACGTCATGAGTATGACTCAAAATTGCATCTAGTGGTGAGGCCCAAATATGAGAGCTTCGAGGAATGTGGAGCCACCCTTATCACTACTCCCAGGTCCATTCTAACCCAAAGTAATAGTATCTGTTAGTTAAGATTTCAATAGAAAGTTTTGTTTACAGATTATTTGCTTACAAAATACACACATAAAAAAAAAATTATTAATCTAAAAACCAATTGTATACAAAACATATGTACGGATTCGGCATAAAATTACCCAACAACAGTTGACATGCAATAAAACCCAATAACTAATCAATCATTCTGTTGTCTCACAACAACATACATAAATATATTCGCTCCTATTAATTGTAGATAGTAATAAATTGAAGAAAAAAATAATATCCACTTTAAGGATGCACACAATGTAACAATATTTAACGTTACTCAAAAATAATCTTGGTGCTTCTGCATTATTGGGGACGGATGAAATTTACATCTTCAATTTAGAAGAGCCAGTTGAAAGGGGAGATAATTTAAACTGTTTTTTCAAGTGTCAAAAGTGTGGGAAGTTGGGATATTTTTGTAAGGTGTGTAGGTCCATATCTTCTAAAAATAATTTTTCTAAAAATTCTACTGCCTCCTTTATGGTAACTACTATAACAGCTGTGTCTCCAGACTCCCTCTTGAAAAGTATAATGCGGATTAAAATTAATTGCATTTCTATTGATTCATTTATTGACATGGGAAGCTCTGGTAATTATATTAATTCTAATACCGCAACAGCTAATAACTGGAAAATCTTTGCCTCTTCTACGCGTATGTCTCTGGTGAATGCTTCTTTATCATCACAAGTGATTGGATACTGTCTTGTCAGCCTACTTAAAAATAATATTTCATATAAAACCATCAAATTTTTGATAATGAAAAACCTTTGCAGTGACGTGATACTGGGGCACGATTTTCTTCAGCATCATTCTCGTATTGAGATTCCTTTTGAAGGACCCAAACCAGCCCTTAGCATTTGCGGCCTAACAGCAGTCAATGTTCAGTACCCATCACTTTTCAATAATTTATCTCAAGACTGCAAACCTATAGCGATGAAATCTAGACGCTATTCACTTGAGGTTAAACATTGCATAAAAACCGAGATTACGAGGATGCTTGGTGAAGGAATCATTGAAATGAGTGAGTACCTGTGGAGAGCCCCAGTTGTAATAACATCTGAGAACCACAAAAAGGGACTGGTAATCGATTACTCTCAAACCATAAATAGGTTTACCCTACTGGATGCTTATCCACTACCACGGATACATGAAATTATGAATGAAATTGCTAAATATAAATTATACAGCACACTAGACTTCAGAAGCGCCTATAACCAAGTGGCTATCAAACCAGTCGATCGACCCTACACAGCCTTTGAGGCAAATGGCAATCTCTACCAGTTTAAAAAGGTACAATTTTGAATAACGAATGGTGTTGCCAGTTTTCAGCGAATTATGGACAAAATAATTAGCGATGAAAAATTGGAGGGCACCTTTGCCTACATTGATAATGTAACGATATGTAAACACAACTATGCAGACCATAATCATAATCTGAAATAATTTATGGCGACGATTGAGAAATACAACCTCACACTAAATAACGATAAATGAGTTTTTAGCGTAGACACCATTAATTTACTAGGGTACACTGTGAGCAAAGGATCTATGTCACCAGACCTAGAATGATTTAATCCGCTGCTAAAATTGCCAATCCCTAATAATATGCGTGCTCTAAAACGAGCACTTGGTATGTTTACACATTATGCACAGTGGATTGCTTCCTTTTCAAGCAAAATTCACCCATTGGTACAATGGATAGTTTCCCTCTTTCGCACACAGCAGTGGAGACGTATAAAAATATTAAAAAGGATATAGTCAACACAGCAATTACAGCTATAGACCCCGCTATTCCTCTGGTGGTGTTGACAGATGCATCTGATTATGCAATTGCTGCCTCTTTAAGGCAATCCATACACCCTGTCGCTTTTTATTTTCAAGGACCTTGTCACATTCAGAACAGCAACACTCAGCAATTAAAAAAGAGTCTTATGCTATAGTGGAGGCAAAAAGTAGAGAGACTATTTGATTGGACGACATTTTAGACTGATTACTGATCAAAAATCTGTCGCATTTATGTTCAACGCGAGCACAACAAGCAAAATCAAAAATGATAAAATAGCGAGGTTGAAAATAGAACTCTCCTGTTTTGTTTTTTTTGTAATCTACCAACCTGGTAAAAAGAATGTTGCAGTTGACGCACTATCGAGGGTATGTAGCTTGATACCAAACACAGATGAGCTTCGTACCTTACACAATGAACTGTGCCACCCAGGCCTAACAAGAATGATACACGTAGTACGAACCAAAAAATCTACCGTATTCGTTGGACAACGTAAAAAAAATGATAAAATCATGTACAATATGTGCAGAACGTAAACCACTGTTCTTCAGACCTAAAAACGGGACGATGATAAAAGCGAATCAACCATTGTAGAGAATAACCATCGATTTTAAGGGTCCCCTACCATCTAAAAATCGGAATTGTTACATGCTAACCGTCACCGATGAACATTCACAATTCCCATTCGCATTTCCTTGTCCTAAAATATCAGCAAACTCGGTGATACAGTGCTTATGCTCTTTATTTGCCATTTTTGGGGTTCCACCTACACCCATTCAGATCGTGGAGCCTCTTTTATATCAGAGAAACTGAGCTAATTTCTTCATAAATGAGGAGTGGCCACAAGCTGGACGACACCACACCACCCTCAGGATAATGCCCAATGTGAGCGTTATAATGGCATAATAGTGAAAATCGTATAACTAGATGCTGCGAATCGCAAATGTCCGATTACCCACTCGGAAGATCTCCTCCCGTAATCTCTGTACGCTATTAGGATGCTCCTATGTACAGCCACAAATGCCACGCCTCACAAGCGGTTTCTCCCAGTTCAACAAAGAAGCTCGGCCGAAAACTTCACTTCCTTCGTAGCTCTCAAAATCTGAAACGGTTCTCCTGAGACGTTTCGTCCGTCATAATAAGACTGACCCATTAACAAACCAAGCGGAACTGATCAAGAAGAATCCGCATAATGCTGTGATACAATATTCTGATGGAAAAGAATCCACTGTTTCCCTTAGAGACTTTGCACCTGCAAGGGATATACCTGCACTCAATATAGCCTCCAAGGAGGCGCTTCCATCTCAAGATCCTTCCACCTCAGCTGAAGGTCAACCCGTCAGCATCGCAGCATATGATTCATCTACGGACTCACTCCAACCATCAGATACGGAGTGCATATCGTCTCTAGAAATCCAGAATACTCAGAACGAGCCAGAAGTAGACGATCATTCACTTGTTCTGAAACCGATTCAGAACCCCGGTTTTCAGAATCTCAACAACCCGCACGCAGAAGGAGACATATTTATACCCACTCAGGAAATCAGGAAATCAGAAAATCAGTCCCAGCGTATCATCAGACCTGGAAACCCAGATTCCTGATTCTACTCCCGACTACCAAGGCGTTACAACAGAACCAGGAAAAGTCTGGTTGATGGAGCGACTTCATCCTCTTATGATTAAAATAAAATAGGGATGAATGTAATAAGTAATTGAGAGTAGCTTCCCTTATTTTGATTATCTCCCCTTTGGAGAACTCTTCTATTTCTACTAATATTATAAATACAGAACTAACAATGTATCAACACGGTATGATAGAATAAAGCTTTCCCAAATCTACTGATGTTTAATGCAAATTACAGATGTATATTAAAGAATATTAATTTATTAGAAACTGTATAGAAAATAGATATGCAAATTAGCAACACCTAAAGATTTTTATGGGTGTTTGCAGATTACTATATATACAGTATTTCAAACTGTTATGTCGTATCATAGAGTTAAATAAGCATAAGCCATTTGATGTTAATATAGTTAGGATAGATGGAAAAAACTTTTGCATTTATTCATTTAGATGCGTTTTGTTTTCTTGAGTACACACGAGGAGGTCGGAATAAAAAGGAAAAAGGACAATGATGAAGAAACAGTTGAATTTACATATAGATATACATTCATTCTCAAAGGTAAGAGGACCATACGAAATATGATACATAAAGAGAGTAAAAAATACAGACATAGTTACTAATGAAAAAATCTGTGTTAATAGTCTCAAACACATAAAAATCACATGTATTGCCAGGATAAACAATTCTAAGGAGATGCACGAGAAACATACAAGTAAATACTACTTACTTTGTCGAATATATCTGGGAACAATAGATGCGACTAGTAGAGAAAGACTATGCAAAGATTCAAGCTATTCTACGCGTTTCGTCTAATTGTCAACAAAAACGAGGGTGTCTGAAAAGCCTGCCAAGATTAACAACGCATAAACCTGTGTCCGATTGCTTCGGACACCAAGCCAGAAAAGAAGCGGAATCTGGTTTCTAATTCCCCACATGGATGAATTTCGATGTCTTTTGCAATTCCGGAAGTAGAGAGTGCATTCTCTCGTTAGCTAGTATAATTCAAGAGATATAACTTGAATGTGGTTCAAGCGAAATGACTCCTGAATATTCTGAGCCAACTGAAGTATTATTTTTGTTGATTTGTTGATTAGGTTTTCTATGAGATAGGATGTGGAACAGGCAATTTCCATGTGGACATTTCTGAGTCATCCATTATTTCTCCATTCTGACGAAAACTAATCATAAAACAACACAGCATTAAACTAAACACAGATCTCTAAACAACTTTTGCTTCACCACAAGTAGATATTATTATTATCATTATTATTATTATTATTATTTTTATTATCATTATTATTATTATTATTATTTTTATTATCATTATTATTATTATTTTTATTATTATTATCATTATTATTTTCCTTTTCCTTTATATCTACAATTAATTGAAACCAATGTATTTCGACACTTCATCCTGAAGCAACTCAGAATAAGTGAATTGTTAATGACTAAATAGAAATAAGCAATTTACTTTTTAATTATTTTGTCTGATATTTATCCATATTTTTTTTATCATTTCCAACCCCCAAATTCTGTTGGTTTTTTTTTCTAACAAACAAAAATATTTTCACTTTAAAAACAATACCACGAAAAGATTAAAAAAAAAGAAACTAGTTTTTATCATTTGTTTAAAAACAAAAGTAAATTATTTTCATCAAAACTTAAGGAGTTCAAAAGATTAAAATTGCTCCAGGCGAGAAGAATATTTTCTTATCTGACTACACTTTGATCCTAGTCCGAAAGCAATGCTGGAGAAATCTTCATACAATGTTTTTTACCAACGTCTCTACAAAGGCTGGATGTAACACAAGGTCGAGGCTTAATGTGGGGTACGCCAAGAGTGCTATTAGAACGTCCAAGTCTAGAAAAGTATACAAACTTATAAAAAATTGAATGAATCTGATTAAAAAAAACCTACTGAACCAGAGAGGTGGAGGATAATTATCGCGCCACCCAAAAAGAAAACAAAGAAGAACTGAAATAACGAAAAGAAACAGAACTGAAAATGAAATACTGAAAAAGAAAATAATTAACAGAAAGAAGAAAAAGAAAAACTGAGAAAAGAAAAAGAAAAAAGAATGGAAAGAAAAAGAAACACAGAAAAAAAAAGAACATAAAGAAGAAAGAAACTAAAAAGAAAAGAAAAGAAAAAGAAGAACTGAAATGAGAAAAGAAAAACTGCAAAAAGATAAGGATAAAAGAACTGAAGAATTGAAAAAGAAAAAAAAACTGAAAAAAGAAAAACTGAAAGAAAATGAAGAAAACTGGAAAAGAAAAGGGAAAGAAAAAAAATGAAATGAAAGAAAAAGAAAAAAGAATTGAAAGAAAAAAGAAAAACTGAAAAAGATAAAATAAAAACTGAAACAAAAAGAAAAACTGAAAAAGAAAAGGGAAAGAAAAAAGAATTGCACCGAAAAAAAAAAAATAGTAAAAAACGAACTAAAAAAACTGAAAGAAAATAAAGAAAAAAGAAAAAAAGAATTGAAAGAAAAAAGGAAAACTGAAAAAGTGAAAAATAGTAAAGAAAAAAAACTGAAAAAAGAAAAAGAAAAAAGAATTGAAAGAAAAACTGAAAAAGAAAAAAAGTAAAGAAAAAGAACTGAAAGAAGAAAAAGAAAAAAATTGAAAGAAAAAAGAAAAATTGAAAAAAGATAAAAAAAAGAATTGAAAGAAGAAAAAGTGAAAAAGAAAGACAAAGAAGAAAAACAGTTTTATTTACAAACTTATAAAAATTGAATGAATCTGATTTTATCAGATGATCAGCGATAAACCAACCCACCCTCCGAGGTGATTAGGGGAGGGCAATCTTCCTGCCATCCCAAAAAGGAGGAGTTAATGTCTGGGAGGATGGTCTCATAATCACGAGCCGGATGGCCAGGAGCCAAAGTTTTTTTGTTTTTTTTTTACTAATGAGTCACCACTTATTAAGGTTAAAAACCACTTGAGGATAAGAGTTAATGGGATGGATAGATTGGCAGTTGAATCATGATGAATATTATGAGAGGATTGAGAATCAAATAGAAAGAATAAAATTTGCAGATTTATGAGGACAATTTATGACAAATTTTTATTGACATTAGATTTGAAGAGGACTGTGTTGTAACCCTCAGGGAATCGGTTCTGTAGTAACGTGTTCTACAGATGGGAAGTTCTTGGAAAGAAATTCTGTTCATAGAAATTTCAATGTATGTTAGGCACACAGAGGACGAAAGGAAAGTTTTTTGCAGTGGTGGTAGCCAGACGAGTTTTTGAAAGAGATTGAAGCTCAGTCCAGCATCTTCTATTAAAATAACAATGGAGCAGAGAAAGACTAGCAGCGTCTCTTCTGTGAGAAAGGGGCTATAGAAAACAGAAGAGATCATCCCCTCCCACTAGATTGTGAAGTCAATTTTTAACTCTGTCAAAGCAAGAAAGGATGCTCTGAGCGGCACCTCATCAGATGTGGCAGCAGTACTCCATTTTCGGACGTTTCATGTGATGTCAAGATGCATCTATGGATCAATCTTATTTATAGTTTTAGGAAGAGTTCATTTTTTTAGAAAGGGGGGAAGCTGAACTCTAATTGAGAAATATTAATGATATTTAGATTTAGTACAAAATGATTCTAATCTTATGTCAATGTTTCAAGCGGGCATGTGAGAGAACACAGGAAAGCAGATGTCTTTTATTTTACCTTTGTTTGAAACACAGGCCAGTGGTGATACAAGTAGGTAATACATAAACCTTTTAGTCATCTAATGCAGTCATATACCTATTTCAAAGACAGAGAGAGAGAGAGAGAGAGAGAGAGAGAGGAAGGAAGGAAAGAGTTATACACAGTTTCCATGTTGAACCTTTTAAATTGATCCCTCCAGAGAAATGCCTTTATGGGTCCTTGTTTTATTTCACACGCACATTTCCCTTCCAGACATCAAAGGAATAGTCAATGGAACACGCGCATAAACAATCCAAACCTCCTTCTCCATTTCCGCATTCCCACTTCCCTGCCAAAGCATTAATTGCATAAAAAGATACAAATGGCCGACTCTGACAATCAAGGGATTTGCACAACACCCTAAAAAGAAGATCAATGTCATCTAAATGTTATCGAAAGCTAGAACGAAATAGAGGCAACCCTGCGGGACAAAGTATAAAGATGCGAAATTGTTACGTCAACCACTTTTATCCTAACTTTTCTTTTCATTATAGCCGAGTTTTTTTTTTGTTTCTAAATTGTTATATATTATTTTAACTAACTGTTCCTGCCCGTCATTGCCCTTTTTTTTTCTTTTTTTTTTTTTTTTTTTATTATAGCTGAGGTTTTTTTTTGTTTCTAAATGGTTATATATTATTTTAACTAGCTGTTCCTGCCCGTCATTGCCCAGGATTTTTTTGCTTTCATTTATGTTTCTAAATTGTTACATATTATTTTAACTAACTGTTCCTGCCTGTCATTGCTCTTTTTTTACTTTTTTTTTTTTTTTTTTTTTTTTTTTTTCATTATAGCTGAGTTTTTTTTTGTTTCTAAATTGTTATATATTATTTTAACTAGCTGTTCCTGCCCGTCATTGCCCTTTTTTTTTTCTTTTTTTTTTTTATTATAGCTAAGTTTTTTTTTTGTTTCTAAATTGTTACATATTATTTTAACTAGCTGTTCCTGCCCATCACTGCCCAGGACTTTTTTGCTTTCATTTATGCTTTGATTTTTTTTAACTCGGCCTTTTTTTACAAAATTATTTTCTTTTAAATAGGCTTTTGAAAGTTAAATTTAATTATTAGGGTATCGTTTGGTCATTGAATTATAAATTGAACCAAATTGTTATAAAACTATAACTAATTGTTGTCAAGGTAATGTTTCTTTATTCTCTATTTATAAAATTATAGGATGTAAAATAACTTCCAAAACTTTTAATACATGAGAATTTACTAAGAATTTTAAAACCAGTTTAAATGATTCCAAAATCCCTTTAAAATGTTGAACGGGCCACAAAGTAATTCATTCTTTTTTTTTTAAATTAAAATGCCTGACTTGAAATGCATTATAGTGGATTTACTTTCGTAATAAAATTATTTTATTTTTAAAATATGATTTTTTTAAATACTTTACGCATTTTGCATTTTTGATTTCAATAATTTATTGATTAATAGTAAATAAAAAAAAATAAGTGAGTTACGTAGAAGTGAAAAACACACATACACAGACATGCAAGAAGTGGTCAGACAATTTTATTAAATTCTTGTCTTTAATCTTTCAAAGTATATCTTTTCTCTAATAATGTTGAAAAAAATTCAACAACAAAAAGTCCTTTACAAAAAAAAATCTCCGCAATCCCCTGACTCAAGAAAGATTTCACATCAGCCACAAAATGTTAAAAATGCCAAAGTTGATCAGTTATTATTAAGATATACATTCTGAGAGAGATAGGACATTGTCCTTTTTACATTCAACAAGACACACTGGTGAACTTCTCTTTTGATATTATGCTTCGGAATTTTTGAGATGAGGGTTGATAATTCGTAGAATTTGTTATATTCGGACTACTGTTCTCATCTTGGGTGTTTTTATCACAACGTTTCAGCCGATGTAAAGCAATGATTTTTTTTGTAACAGATTATTAGAACCGAGAGACAAACCACAATGTTTAACGAGCACAACACGGTCAATCCTACCAACTTAATTGTTTTCTTCTTTTTTATTAAATGGCTTTGTCAGTTTGCTATCACTTCGTAAAGTTCGCTACTTGAAGTACTCGAAACCCACATCTTAAATAATAAACATTTAATTCATAAGTTTTTTGTAAACACGAGACAAAAACTTTTGCAATTATTTATATAAACAGATAAACATAAGCATTATTCATATAAATAGAGTAATATTAACATTTTGGTAATTTATTTATCTTTTAGATAAGATCGTAAAGAAATGAAAAGAAAGAAGGAATCAATTTGCCTGAACGATGGTGTGTGTGTTGTGGTGGTGGTGGTGGTGGGGGGGGGGGTCTGTTTAGAAATTGATGGCAACTTGTTGAAAATTAAGTCAGTCCCCTTAAAGGCTGAAAAAGAAACATTTAAACATAAATGCGATCATTGAATTTCAAAATAATTAAAAAGAAAATGTGGCGTCGCTAACGGAAGAGAGAGAGAAAAAAAGAGAGTAAGCAGTCACTCACTCTCTCCCTAACGGGTAATACCTGGTGTGGCATTAGCCCTGGGCAGGCTATGCCAGCTCTGTCAAAAGAAGGAAGTTTACAGGGAATATCAAATTCAGAAGCGGTCCCCAGCCACATGTATATCCCGGTCATGAGAAGATGACATACAGCGCCTAGCATTCTCAAATGGTCACCCATCTGGTACTGGTCAGGCTTCACGTCACTTAACTTCAGTGATCTAATGAGAACATGTGTATTAACGCAATTATGCCTCCTCTCTATATGCATTCATCTTTTTTATGCCTCATACATGTGGCGGGGGACCGCTTCTGAATTTGATATTCCCTGTAAACTTCCTTCTTTTGAGAAGTTCACCAGTGTGTCTTGTTGAATGTAAAAAGGACAATGTCCTATCTCTCTCAGAATATTTTGAGTGATTGAAATAGGATTTAGCTGATGAAACACTTAAGAGGAAAATAAAAAGACAACACACTCAGAACAAATGACACCACCACCACCAGCCACAAACAATATAGAAACCAATCACCAAACTCTCCGACGCACCGTCATCCTTTTCTTTTCTCCTCATGCCAAACCAGTTCTTTCTTTTATATCCCTGAAAATCCTTAATCCAAATCCTAACCCTAATTCTCAACAACTTGGTTTTTCAGTTGTTTGCTTTTATGCTCCCAGATTAAATCAACCTCACACCGTTAATACAAGACCCAGGTTCTAATCACATCAGAAACTGTTTATTTTCTATACGGGATATATTAGCAAATTCTTTTTGCAGTGAGCAAATTACAACTTCTCTCACATTGTTGTGCGTGCCAAACAGAAACGGACTCTCTTTCGTAGCAAATTCAGCAAATCACACTCACCCCTTCCAATGTCAGACTTAGCCTCCAGTTCACCACTTCTACTATATTTGTTCAATAACCCAAACAAAATTTGTATTTGTTTAATCACCCAAACAAAATTTGTATTTGTTCAATCACCCAAACAAAATTTGTATTTGTTCAATCACCCAAACAAAATTTGTATTTGTTCAATCACCCAAACAAAATTTGTATTTGTTCAATCACCCAAACAAAATTTTGCATTTGTTCAATCACCCAAACAAAATTTTGCATTTGTTCAATCACCCAAACAAAATTTGTATTTGTTCAATCACCCAAACAAAATTTGTATTTGTTCAATCACCCAAACAAAATTTGTATTTGTTCAATCACCCAAACAAAATTTGTATTTGTTCAATCACCCAAACAAAATTTGTATTTGTTCAATCACCCAAACAAAATTTGTATTTGTTCAATCACCCAAACAAAATTTGTATTTGTTCAATCACCCAAACAAATTTTGTATTTGTTCAATCACCCAAACAAAATTTGTATTTGTTCAATCACCCAAACAAAATTTGTATTTGTTCAATCACCCAAACAAAATTTGTATTTGTTCAATCACCCAAACAAAATTTGTATTTGTTCAATCACCCAAACAAAATTTGTATTTGTTCAATCACCCAAACAAAATTTGTATTTGTTCAATCACCCAAACAAAATTTGTATTTGTTCAATCACCCAAACAAAATTTGTATTTGTTCAATCACCCAAACAAAATTTGTATTTGTTCAATCACCCAAACAAAATTTGTATTTGTTCAATCACCCAAACAAAATTTGTATTTGTTCAATCACCCAAACAAAATTTGTATTTGTTCAATCACCCAAACAAAATTTGTATTTGTTCAATCACCCAAACAAAATTTGTATTTGTTCAATCACCCATACAAAATTTGTATTTGTTCAATCACCCAAACAAAATTCTTTCAAGAACTGAACAAACTAGAAGAATTAGTAAAACGATAAAAAAAAAAAAAAAAGTGATAGCCAGTCACCCGTTTCGTTTTCCTCTTTCTACTCTCTCATTTAATTGTATAATAACTTGAAGCTGTGGAGCAGTGTATGAAAAAATTACAATTTAAAAAATGCAGCTGCTTCCTTTCGTGCTTTGTCTGGATAAAAAAGGAGCATAACTGCTCCCTGAAGCGCTCTACTGCTGCTCACACTCCATATACCCTTGTGTATTACAGACAAGACTGGTTTTGTATCTACTAATAATTACCAGGATGATTATATACGGCATAATCACATTGACACACCGGTTCTCGTTAGATCACTGAAGTTAAGCAACATTGAGCGTGATCAGTACTAGATGGGTGACTATTTGGGAATACCAGGCAGTGCATGTAGGAGGACGTCAACACTTCCCTGCAAGAACTACAAAAACCTTACATTGAGGAAGCCGGTTCGACCTGCTCAGGGTGAATGCCGTACCAGGTACAGGTACCAGGATCATTTGTTTGTGTATTTTTACTTCTTCACATTTTATATTTGAATATATTTATTTGATTCAGCCTTTACATTTTACAGTTTCTTAGACGATTCTAGTTTATTGAAATGCAGGTTGCACAATTGAGTACATTTGTTTATATATAATATATATATATGATTATTTTTATTTACACAGACATGCACAAAATCTGCGACACTGGCATGTCGATGTATTCGATCAACAGCTGTTATAAATTGAGATCTCATCAGGTAGAGTTAAAATCCGATCTTAACCTTAGATCATTTTTGGAATGAATGAAATGAAATGAAAAGAAATTTAAAATTAAAATTTGGAAAGTCACATGGTTGGGACTGTTAAAAATCAAAATAAAAGATAATATAAAATATAAAATGAAATAAAACAAAATAAAATAAAAATAAAATATATATATATATATATATATATATATATATATATATATACTAGTTAAAGTACCTGTCAACACTGGGTTTCTCAAAACTTTCTTTTCTTCATGTCAGTTCAAATGAAAAAGTTTTGTTTTTTTACCTTAAATCGCAATAAAATAATTTTAAAAAAATACTATATCAGCTAGAAAATAACTGGAATACAATAACAAAACAAAACAAAACCAAAAAAGCAATTGCATAGTGTAAGATTCGAACCCTGAAAGATAGCATAGAATATTGGAACTGAAGGCGAACACTTTATCCACATGGTCACTTATAAAACTAAAATATTTTGTCTTTTTAGCATATTTGAATTGTTTATTTATGAGTTCGGCATAGGGATACAAAATAAAAAAATCTGTTTTACGTCTTTGCATAGATTTAAACTAGTTCGATATTTTAAAATAAATTAAAAAACATAAAGAAAATTTACACTTTTAATTTAAAAAAAAAAGGATGTCAAATATTTATGATATATTGATTTATTTTTATTTTTATTTTCTTAGAGTACAAATTTATCAATACCAATTTAGCTCTCATTTCTTCATAATTAAATTATTTTTTTAAATAGGATTGTTAAAAAGTCTGTTTTAGTACTTTACACTATTTCAGCTTTGATCTCAATAATAATTCGTAGGCGATGCAAAACACACATACATGCAGAAGAAGTCATAATTTTATTAATATATAGATTTCAACGACTGTGAGTGGAACAAAAAAAAACAACAAACAAAAAAACTATATTACGTTTCAGAATTTTTGAGATTAGGATTGATAATTTGTATCATTTGTATTATTTAAAACTATTGTTCTCATCTTGGACGTTATTCTTACAACGTTTTGGTCGATATAACCTCGGACCTTCTTCAGGTGCGTTTTGTCATACTCGGGAATGTTTATGTCGAACTTGGGAATCTGTACGGAATTTTGAACTGAACCCTTTATTTAATCAACGAGGGTAGAATCCGTACAGATTCCCGAGTTTGACATAAAGATTCAAACGTTCGACAAGTTGCACCTGAAGAAGGTTGGAGGTTACATCGGCCAAAACGTTGTGAGTATCACATTAAAGATGAGAGTCTGAATAATCCGAATAAGACAAACTATAAAACTGGTTACGACATCCCATCCATCCATTCAAATGAGGACTGTTTTGTTTTTTGTTTTTTGTTTTTGCTATTAGATAAATGTGAATTTTATTCAAACAACAGTGAGCAGCTCATTTATATCTAGATAGATTTAGGAAGGGTCTTACTAACTACAACACTTAGCATTTTATTCTATTTCATTTTCTTTTTTCCAAAATTACTAGTTGTTTTTTAATAACTGTTAATAATTGTTTATGCTATTAGATAAATGTGAATTTTATTCAAACAACAGTGAGCAGCTCATTTATATCTAGATAGATTTAGGAAGGGTCTTACTAACTACAACACTTAGCATTTTATTCTATTTCATTTTCTTTTTTCCAAAATTACTAGTCATTTTTTAGTAACCCATCCCCAATCGATGAAATTGTACATATATATTTTTTGTAAATAAAAAACGTCTAAAAACCGGGGATAATATTAAATATGATTGCCCATAGAGTGAATGTGATATTGTGGTGACTTGAACTAGTTTAGAGAATAGACAAAGAGGACGACACACGACCTCTATCCCTCCTCACCCAAATTTGGCCTTGTGCCACATCTTGTTATTTTACAAAGAATAATGATTATGTGAAACATTTTGTAAATTTTTTAAAGATAAATAAATTGACCTTTTGGCTAGGAGCAAAATGTAGTATCTGTCCTGATACTACACTTCATCTTTTCTGTTCTCGGTCAGCGAAGGAGAAATCCTTCTAGACCGAGGCAACCTTTTATTTTTGTTCCAATTCAGAGTGCCTCCTTTTGGGAAGCTGGATTTCCTCCACAGTAAAAACCGACCTTGTGTCTAATTCTGCCCTCGTGGGGGAGGCAAGTAAATAGGAACACTTACGTGATTTACACATTATCTAAATGAATGAATGTTATTCTCACTTACCTCATGAAATGTGGTCAACACCATGACGCTAACAAATGGGATTCTGCACGGACCTCCTAATGTGCAAGCCATGGAAAATAGATTCTCCAGAGTGTCGCACACATTTGAAATGGCCTCACACGAGATTCCAGATCCCATGTCAAATACAAATGCAGTGGCTGTGTTAAGTAAATAGAGAGTGAGAGAGAAGGATGAAGAATCATTAAAAATGAATTAATTACCTTTTTGCAAGGACAACAACACTATCGTCACAAAAAGAAGGTAGAGCATTTTTAGCGTTAAATATTTAACATAAATTTGCAGCTGGATAACATTGTGTTCATGATTTCGTATAAAAGCAGAGATTAACATTATGAATCCAAAGCCCGACTCCTGTTCTTTGGTAGAAAATGTTCAGTGAATAAGCAGACATGAGAGTTAAAGATATATATGTCTATATTTGTTAGTGTGTGAGTCATAGACAGCGTATGTGAGTAAGTGGCAATGTGATACTGTGTGTGTGGGTAGGTTTACCTTGTTCTGTTACTGTGTATGTGGGTAGGTTTACCTTGTTCAGTTACTGTGTGTGTGAGTAGGTTTACCTTGTTCTGTTACTATATGTGTGGGTCGGTTTACCTTGTTCTGTTACTGTGTGTGTGAGTAGGTTTACCTTGTTCTATTACTGTGTGTGTGAGTAGGTTTACCTTGTTCTGTTACTGTGTGTGTGAGTAGGTTTACCTTGTTCTGTTACTGTGTGTGTGAGTAGGTTTACCTTGTTCTGTTACTGTGTGTGTGAGTAGGTTTACCTTGTTCTGTTACTGTGTGTGTGAGTAGGTTTACCTTGTTCTGTTACTGTGTGTGTGAGTAGGTTTACCTTGTTCTGTTACTGTGTGTGTGAGTAGGTTTACCTTGTTCTGTTACTGTGTGTGTGAGTAGGTTTACCTTGTTCTGTTACTGTGTGTGTGAGTAGGTTTACCTTGTTCTGTTACTGTGTGTGTGAGTAGGTTTACCTTGTTCTGTTACTGTGTGTGTGGGTAGGTTTACTTTGTTCTGTTACTGTGTGTGAGGAATAGCGATTTGCTTCTGTTCGCCTGACTTCTTGTTATATTTTAATTTTCTTATCTGTTTGTTTTTGCTATGGATGGGGCATCCTACCGGATGCCAAACATTCACCTGCTATTTTAGACACTCCAGCCAGGAGATCTTTTTAAGATTCTAACCGTCCCTTTAAGTGCAATTGTTTGTATCTCTCTTGCACTTGGTTCACCGGGTATATTCGCCAGATAGTTTTTGAAATTCTTTTTCATTAGTCCGGTTGTTCCTACAATTACTGGGATCATGGAGATCTTCCTAAGATTCCAGTTTCTTCTCATGTCGTACATAAGACCTTGGTATTTCGTAATCTTTTCCCTTTCAGCTCTGTTTAAGCCAATATCATTAGGGACACTGACTTCAACTAGGGTTGCTACTTTCTTCCTTTTGTCTCATATCACTCTGTCAGGTTTAACAGCCCCATTTCCTAGATATGTAGCTCTTGTCAGTGTTTATGGATATGTGTGCAGGATAAGGAAAGCTTGTACGTGCGTTTTGAAGTGTCCTTTTCTTTTTGCCTCCCCGGGCAAAGGCGGGGGGGGGGGGGGGGGGTAGGAGAAGCATACGTTCTTGTGGGTTCTTTCAAGGCGCGTCGGTTGAATCTGTCTTTTAGCCGTTTATTTCCTCGTTCTTATAGGGGTTTCAAAGTGTGCGTAGGCTTGTCAATTTAACATAGAAGTTTTAGATTTTGGCTTTGAAACGATATTCATTGGTTGGAAAATATTGAGTTAACAGATTTCTGTGAAAACTCTTACTTTTTGGAATTGAAGAGGAGAACATATCCTAGCGAAGCAGAGAAAGAAAGAGGGTAGCAATTCAAGCCATTTGGTTTTTGGTGTTCGTTCGGATCGTATCTCGGTTCACCACAGACATTTTGCTGGACCTAAACTGTTTATTTATATAATATAGGGTGACCTAAAAAAAAATGCCACCAAATACAATTCCTTCTGCAATCCAACTATATTTAGTACAAATAAACTTCTGTCCATGCCTGACTTGTCCATCAAGTTTTGATCATTAGTGTTCAACAGTCTTTATTTTATTGCTGTTCAATTATAAGCATAAGTGGATATGACATGCAAAATTGTCAAGAACTCTGATACATTCCTCTCTTGGCACTGCCCTTATTTTGGCTGTGGTGGTTCTCTTCAGTTCTTGAATAGTCTGGGGATTGTTTTGGTATAGATTATCTTTCAAATAACCCTATAGATAAAAATCTGGGAGTTTAAAGTCCGTGAGTGTGAAGTCCATCCAGGATCACACTTCCTAATGAGACGATCACCAAAGTGCCCCCCCCCGCATGTCATTGAACGGTAATAAAACAAAGACTCTTTGACATTCATAACTGAAACTTGGTGAACAAGTCAGGCATAAACTAAAGTTTATTTCTACCAAATATGGTTGGATTGCAGAAATGAGATTGTGAATTTTATTAACAATTTCATGGGTGCCATTTTAAGGAGGGGGGGGGGTCTATACTAAAACTTTGATAACTTTGCTTGTTTGGTTGTTTGCACACTGAGTGTTTTAGATAGTGGGAGAAGGGGATTAGGGGAAAGGAGGAGTATTAAACACAAAAGTCTCATAATTTGAAACCTGTGAGTTCAATCCCCGTACTGGGCAGTAGATTTTCATTTTTCTCTTCAATCACGTCCATATATCACAAAACAATATGAGAAGAAACAAGTGATGTAAATAGTTCATTGTTTGAATATGAATAAATATGTTTTTTTTTTTGGGGGGGGGCCTAAAATGCTCAATTAATCTTTTTTTTTAAATGTAACATTTCTTTTTGTCACTTTTGAGGGACAGGGTACTCTATTTTAGTCATAATTACAAAACTGTAGCAGTTGAACGAGTGAACTATTTTCTGTCGATCTACGTGAGTTGTGATTCAGCTTGGCAGTTATGTAATCATCGCTTCTTGACCAGGTGCGCATATACTATGGGGTTGATATGGTTTCTGGACAGGTACACTTTTTTCTATTGTTTCTTTTTAAACATCTGCGTTATACAAGTTAAATACATTCTGTGAGTTGAATCAAGCTTATTCAGTTGAACATTATTAAATCTTTCTTATGAATACTAACGACTTTATTTTGTGCTAAAAAAAGTACATGAATATTATACATCATTAGAAGAATACCTGTCCCAGGACAAGTAAAATGAATTCCCCAGAACAACAGTTTTGCACCAACTTTATGTCCCTTTTTAATGCTACTAAACTTTATGTCTAGAATCCTTATTTCAGTTGTGATCAAAATCCATTACATGATTTTTATTCTAGAAAATGTCTAAAACTTAAGCTTCAGGAGTCTTTTTTTAAAAAATATTTTGTGGAAATCATTCCAAACATGAAGCCACTTGATGTAAAGAGCTAAAAAAAAATACTACTTCAAGGTCAAAAACTAGCCAACATGTAACGAGATTCATGCGCGATGAATCATTTTGGCACTAAGACCAGATCACATGATCGACAAAACATTTCAGTCCAAGACTGCATCCCAAACAGACCAGATGTGATCCTGTGTATTCTGCCGGGCCGACGGCAGAATAATCAACGAATTCCAGGATAAAGTTTATTTCGTCTTGTCTACCTTACTCAACCCAATGTGTTATCTTTTATTTTGTTCCCGTGTTTCTTACGCACTGTGCACTGTGTTGTTCAATGGTATAATGGCATAAAGAAAAGTAGAACACCCAACACATTCATTCAACCTATCATTATCTTTGTCGGGAGGTGACAGTGGTTAAGTGGATAACGACATGGACTGAAGACCTGGGTGTTCCAAGTTCGAATCCAGTCGGTTCCACAGTACCACTGTCACTTAGAGATGTTGGCAACCTTCTCGTGGTCCTTTCCGTAAGTATCCAATGTCTTTTCAGAAAGATTTCTAACTAGAAAAACATCGGGGAAACTAACGCCAACACCAGAATCATCTGATTCACACAAAAGAAGAAGATTATCTTTGTCCAGTTCCCGTCTTTTGAATGTGAATAAATGTTATTTTTTACCTAGTCTTTAAATGCTCGATTAATTGTTTTTGTTTTTAAATGTAACATTTCCTTTTGTCACTTTTGAGGGACTGGGTACTCTATTTTAGTCATGAGTTGAAAATTACAGAACATTATATAGAGTTCAGGGCTTGAACCAAGAATAGACAGTACATTCATTACCGGGCAATGCCGAATGGGCTTACTACCCACTGATTAATTCACCGATTTTCTGTTTGAATCAAGCTGACAAAACATCTTCTAGATATCTGTTCTAAACAGGAATTGGTTTATTCTCTGAATCTTTCAAAGAAAAATTAGCTGAATCGAATTGAACAGCGAAGGGCGTAGAATTTGAGGTTCTAAACCTATCTTAATGGATCCACCGTGTTAATTAAGTTATAATAAAGTAGACTGCTTAAAGACAAAAATGTCTTTGTCATTTTTGCTTGTTCACAATCCAAGTCTGACACAACACAAAGGCAAAGTCTATCCATAGATCAAGACAACGCTTTCTTAGAGCAAGGCAGAGCGAAATTGATTACCGGCCAGTACCCATGTCTCCGGCTGAGTTGTCTCAACACCCAAAGTTCTGCAGATCTACTAAACACAGCCTGGCCATAAAATGATTATAATAGAGAAACTCTTTGGAACGCATGCGGTTCATGGTACATTAGCCCACATTTTAATGAATTTGCTGCTACGTCCAGTTCTACTTAAATTCTAATGTTAATTATCTGATGAAACTTAGATCTTGAGAGAGAATTTACTAAATATGAAAACGATTTTATTAGCTGTATATACTCAGTGGTGTCTTGCAGTCATTTTACTTTCATTTTGTTTTGTTTTTTTCTCTTTAAATCGCATAAATACTTTCTATTTTTCTTTCTTACCTTTTAAATTTATAAATAAGAAGAAAAGAGGTAACAAATTAGCAAGCTGACTGAAACAGAGAGGAGGTGAGCTAATTACATGACGAATGCAGGCAGGAGGAAACTGGCTATGTAGTGTCTGCATTGTGTGCGAATGAAGCTACGAATAGGTTTGTTTAAAATTTAGTCTTAGTTTACACTGTTGCATTTTTTATTTCAATAAATATTCGATTTCATAGTAAACAAAAAATATTAATTCAATGTGTAATTACCAAAGTTACATTGAGGCCAGAAAAACACAGACACACACACAAGTGAAACTGTCTCATAAGATTATAAACAAGGAATGAAATCCAAGATGGTTAATGTGCTTGCAATCTCTTCTCTCTGTCTCTTAATCCGTTTATCAGCATGAAAAACTTGTGTCAAGATCTTATCCTTAGTCTTATAGTTTAAAACAGAATAGATGACCCAAACTATATCCATGACAGGACGCAAGCCCATCATCAGTTATAATTCACAGCAATGCTGGTACCTATTTATACACCTAGGTGAAATGTTCGTATACCCAAATGATCACCTATCTAAATATAATCGGGCTCAACATGGCTTAACCTTAGTGATCTGAACAGAACCGGTGTATCAAGAAGATTTTAGCTATCTATATATTAAGACATGAGTGTCTACCTACCTACCTACTTACCTGTGTCATGCTCTGACACAACTTTTTAAGATGGGATCGCCCGATCGCCGGAGATGACCTAAATATGCATCGAAGGAGGGGAGGGGGACAACCGGGAAGACAGAGTTAGTACTTACTTTTGCTCCTGGCAGCGAGGTGAGAGGAGGGCGAGGAGAGGAGATGAGGGGATGGAAGACACTGGGGAAAGGTGGGAGGATCGACCACGGAGAGTGGGGCCGGGGGAGAGACAGCTTTTGCTCCAGGTAATGGGGTGGGGAGGGCCGACCGGGAAAGAGACAGCTTTCGTGCCGGACAATGGGGCGAGGGGTGGGGGGGGGGGGGGGGGGGGGCGATGAAGATGGGCGACCTGAGAAGAGAGAGCCCCGGGCACCGCCGGGTACCCATGCTAGTAACTATGATTACGTAAATATAGAGTGAGAGGGAAAGATGCAGAATCATTAAAAATGAGTTAAATACCTTTTTTCAAGGACAAGAACACTATCTTTACAAAAACGTAAATTCACAGCAGGATAAGATTGTGTTCATGCCTTAGTAAAAGCAGAGACTAACATTATGAATTCCAAAGCAATTTATGATAAGCAAGACATAATTGAAGATTTTAGCCATAACTATGAAACAACTGTTCATTTGTAGTGGAACGAGAAAGGAGTATTTGTGGTGGAACGAGACACGATCCAACGAATGCCAAAAGCAAATGGCCGGAATTGCTACCTTCTTTCTTTTCCTGCTTCGTTGGGATACGCTCTCCTCTTCAATTCCAAAAAGCACAGCAGTTCGCACAGAAACATGTTAACTCAATATTTTCCAACCAATGAATATCGCTTCAAAGTCAAAATCTAACACGTCTTTGTTAAATTTGCAAACCAACGCAAACTCCATAAGCCCTATAAGAATGAGGAAATAAACTGCTAAAAGACAGAGATTCAACCCGGCAGACCTCGCACTTCGAATGGACCTGAGAAAGTCCCCCCTCGTGCCTTTAACCGAGGGGGAGGCAAGAACAGAACATTTCAAAACGCAAGTACAAACTTTCAACGTCTCGCGTATAGCTACTATACTCACACACTGACAAGAAGTCAGATGAACAGAAGCCAACCGCTATGACTCATACACAGAGTACAGAACAAGGTAAACCTACTCACACACACAGTATCACATTACCACTTACACGAACTAACAAATATAGACATACACATCTTTAGCCCTCGTGTCTACTGAAAAAATGAACATTTCTAACAAAGAACACGAGTTGTATAAACTTTACCAATGAACATTTTTTCACTAAAACTATAGTTTATGTTTATGATAAAATTTTGTCAATGTTTTTATAAGATAAAAGAAAGAACAAATGATATTATTCCGTCAGCGCTCAGGTGCTTCCGCGACCTGCCCGACTGTTGTCGACACAAAGTCACAGAAATCTGGTGTGTCAGCTATAGCTGTACCGATTTTTTTTTCACTTTCAGATTAATCTAGAGAAAGAATTTATAAAGTAATTGAATCATATTGAATAATAAAGGTAAAGGGTTAGGGTTAGGATTAAATAATAAAGGTAAAGTAATAATAAGGAAAAGAGTCTTTCATAAAGAATTATAGAAATCTCTTACCTGGCTGCCGTCCATAAACTTTGGTTTTAGCTGCACCATACTTTAATTGATTCTCGGATGGTACCTGCTTTGAATATCTTGATTGCATTCTTTTTTATCTTCTTCGTTTAGAGAGAACACCTGAGAATACGATGACTGCTTATATGTCTACAGGAAAAAAAGAAAAAGAAAAAGTTATATTTATTTAATAACCAGAGCGTTGTCTGTCATAAATATACAAGTGATGGCATCCCCGATGAGGATATACCTTTAATCGATGGTATGTTACCTGAAATGAAAAATCTTAATTCCATACAGGCCTATTGGCTGAATGCATACAAATATACAGCGATTTATTCAAACCAATTTACGTATCTTTATCATCTTCGATAACTGTTTCGGCCACAATATCCTTCTTCACATAAAAGCTACTTTCACTAATTGTCTGGCCGGGTATACCAAACAGAATAATTGATTTATTATATGATTTATAAATTAAAATATTCATAGCTGAAGGGTGACGATGTAGACAATCTCCTATTGTCTATAAAATACCACTGAAAGCACGTATCTCAAATAGCCCCTGACACTAAGTGGCTTAAATATAAACCCGCCAGAACTGCTACTACTGATAGAAGGGGAGATAAGCAAGTTATCTGGTGCCTGAAATCAGTACTTTGGGAAGATAGGTCTCATCAGTCAGGAAGACATCTCATCTAACAGTAGGAATACTCTGATCTCAAATCTCTACTACCTACTCATAGGAGAGGCTTCAGGACTTAACCCAAAGGAAATATTCTCAGCCGGAGTTCCCAAGGCAATCTGAGTTTGTATACAGCAAAATTCTGGCAACACCTCTGAAGGCACTAGAATAATGTGTATCAGTTGACCTCTAAACTTTTCCACTCCAACTTGACCCCTGACCTCGAAACTTTTCTACTCCAACACGACTACTAATTCTATGTGACAGTTGTACCTGGTTTTTACACATGGATACTGAAATTGATACTTATGTTAGAAACCAAAACCGAAACGAATATTGAATCCAGTATTTCAATACCGCTAAACTCTAGTAGATGTAAGTGTAACATCAATATACATGCTGCCGCAAAGAAAGTGGGCTCCCTCTACCAGGCTAGAAAACTTCTTCTCACACCTGACAGTATCCTATATCTCTACAAAGCCACCATTCGCCCATGCATAGAGTATTGTTGTCACATTATGGCTGGTGCACCAACTACTAGTCTCTCCCTCTTGGACAGTGTCCAAAAAAGAGTCTCTAATCTAATAGGTCTCTCACTGTCTACCAAGCTCCAGCCCCTGTCCAATCGCCGCAATGTTGCATCCTTGTGCTTGCTTTACAAGTACTTCGATGGAATGTGCTTCATTGAACTTGCTGCTCTAGTGCCCACTCGATGTAAATACACTCGACTAACCCGACAATCAGCTAAATCTCATCCATTCACTGCGGAGGTCCCCAGATGTCGGAGAACCTTCTACTCCAATAGCTTCTTTCCTCAAGCTGCAGGGCCTTTGGAACTCCCTCCCTGCTCCCTGTTTCCCCGACTGTACCAACATGTAGAAATTTAAAACTAATGTGAACAAGCATCTCGTTGCACAGTTCTCAATTCAGGATGACCCCCAAAACTTTCACCTTAATTCTCAGTAGCCGCTTACGTCTAGAGTGGCAACTTGCCTTGTTTGGGGTGAACTATGTTATAAAAAAACAAACAAAAAAAAACATGAATTCTCTAATATAATCCACTATTCATGTTCAGGCCAATATAGTTTGCCCTACTACAGAAAAAATGCCACTAGAAAAGTGTTAGGGCAACCTAACAAAACAGAATCGAGTTATTTTCCTTGAATCAAAAGAAAGAGTTATCGCCCTTGGATAAAAGAAGTCGTCTGTCATGACAGTTGAAAAGTAAACAGAACAGTTCTCACAATCAAACAAGCATCTCGCATTCAGCGGTTTACTAGATTTCATTTAATCGGTGTTTTTGTTAAATAAATTGTTTAAAGATTCTACTTCGTCCTTCCTTCATTTTTGAGTTGTTATTAAACCGATAACGTGTAAACAGCAAACATAAATAATTTGCATATTCTGTTTATGAGAAAAATCTCTTTCAATGTTATCTTATGCCTTACTTGTCTCATTTACTGTTAATAAACCATCTCTTACTTGCCTATAATTATTATCAATAATTATAATTATAACAACACCCCACATGATCAGAGAATTAATTTAAATTCCTTATGCACATAATCTTGATGAAATAGAATATCAAATATTCTAATTTATTATTAATTATCTTATGCCTTACTTGTCTCATATGGGAAGAGGTCAACTGGCCGTCCCCAACTTCAATACAAGGATTTTGTGAGGCACGACATAAAGGAAATCGACATCGACATTGGGTCCTGGGAGAGCGTTGTAGATGACCTCTCAGGATGAAGAGGAACCCCGAACTAACATCTGAAAGCAGGGGAGGGGAAACTGATGAACGCTGCTGCGGAGAAGCATGCACGCAGAAAGGAGAGCACCAGTTCAGGGGCCACACATGTTTGTGACAGAGACTACCACTCCTGCATCGGTTTTTCAGACAGCCAGGACCCAGACCGACGGAGACATACTATGCTATACTTGTCTCATTCATTGTCTTTACAGTTCGTCATAGACAAACTATTAATAAACCATCTTTAACTTTCCTATGTAGCCGATGGAATACACACTGAATTTTAGCAACACTCCACATCCTCAGAGAATATATTCAAATTCTCTACCCACGTGTTGCTAATCTTGATAAAATAGAATATAAAATATTCTAATTCAGAAGTAAATTAAAATTATTTTTAACCGCAGAAAATGTGTTGGTGTAGACCTCAGAAAATACAATTTTCAAATTCTCTTTGATATTAATGTCAATGTTTTTTAGTTTAATAAATTTATTGAATCAAATTAACTATTTGTTGAAAAGGATTGATGATAAGCATTAAAATTAAAAGTTAGGCTTCACCTCCTCTATAATTTTTATTATCGATTGTAAAGATTGAAAATTGATGATGGCACTGCTTGCACCCTGACTTCAACGGTACTACGAACAGGATCAACAAAAACCCTAACCCTAACTACGAACAGGAGTCACAAAAAATAAAGAGTGCCTAAACCATTAAATAAAGTTTTTTAAAATTTTTATAACATTAAAAGGAGAAATATCGACTTAAAGAATAGTAACCTCTCCAAACTGGCAGCAAACTTTTGGGGTCACCACTTATCAAGACCAAGAGTAACTCGAGGATAAAGGATGATATGGAAATTATTGCCAGCCGAATGAATAAGCACTCTATAGATATACTAACAAGGAAACACTTGCAAAGAAGCTCTGTCCATGGAAAAAAATCCGCCTGACGCTAGGCACATTGAGGGAGAAAGGACTCCTTACAAGAATATGTTCAGCAATCATATGTTTACCAAAAATATCCCTTAAGGAAAACAATGACATACACATAAAACATTAAATACTGACAGAGCATTAGGCCGAAAATCGATAATTGTTAATAACAAAATTCCATAAAGCCGGAACTCTCTGTACACAAACAAGCGGGTAAATGGCACGTCAGCATAATTACACAAAACAATGACGATTTGTTCCGTTTATATAATGACAAATCACAACAGAAGCCAATCAGAAATAGAACATTTAATAAAACAGCTCTCAAAACCATTCATTTTATAGGAAGATTTCAACTGCCGAAATAACATATGGGGAAGCAAAGAAACATACAGAAAAGGCCAGATTATAGACAGAACAATCTTCCCTCTACAATTATCCTCCACTCTATAATAAGTGTTATATATATATATATATATATATATATATATATATAATATAAATGTTACTACAGTTTTGAAAGCGTCATTAGAAGATATATTTGAAAATTTTTTGACAAACCAGTTGACAGACGTGTGAATTTATATCAATAAATGAAAATTTATTTAATCATTTTTTTTTTGGTGTGAAAATCTGTGGGCGTGGCCGTAGATTGGCGATCTCCTCCGACGTTATTGGAGAGTTCGTTTATATGTCCGGTGCTTGTAGTGAATGCCCTGCCAGGCTTGAGATGAATAATATAAGTGTTACTATAGTTTTCCCCATGAAAAATTTAAAAAATAAAAAAATACAATGTCTATTTACCATGATTATGTTTTTTTAAATCGAAAATTCGGATTTATAAAATAGGAAAAAAAAAAATGATTAAATAAATTTTCATTTGATATAAATTCATGCGTCTGTTAACTGGTTTCTCAAAAAATTTTCAAATATATATATATACTAGCGGAACCCGTCGCCCGGCGTTGCACGGGAGAAAGTACTACCTATTGCATGACGTCGAATAAAAAAAAAAACGGCCTATTGTTCTTTCTCCCCCCCCTCTACTGTGTTGGCGAATGTTTTAAATTAAAGAAAAAAGTGGTAGAGTAGAATGAGATCGTACGCTAAAACTGGCGATCATGGAACCTGCGCCACGGTTTTGAGTTAAAAATACATGTGAAAATAGGCCAATTAAGCTAAGCTTATTTATTGGCATGCGTGTTATGTTACGGTTTAGCTTCTGCCGACCAAATGTAAAGTTCAACAATGACACGGTTTAGGTCATTTGTAGTTGATGAAATAAATGGATTTGGGCAAGTTTTCTATAATATGCGTGTTAAAGGTGTATGATTTTGAAAATGTAAATGTATCGGGGTCTATGAGTATCTTGGCGTTTATTTAATTAAATAGGAAGTCGATTCGATTAAGAAATTGTAGCCGCCATGTTGAATGATTAAATGTTGCAGGAACTGTGTTCGTTAACGTCATTCGCTTAATTCCGGAATGAATATAAATATAGAAGTCATAGGTAGAAATAGAAATAACGTAATCTGATATTCACGGAAAATCATCGGAGTGAGCGGGAACGGTCATTAAGTCTTTGCGTATTGCTTTATATTATGTAGTAAATTAATACCAGGCAAATAATAAATAAGAACGGAGTCTTTTGTGAAAATTAAACTGTGTTTATTAGTTCCAGGTGTCGATGAGTGGAGTGACAGTACAGAATTGTTAGGGAGAAAAGTTTTTGCTACCACCTATATGGAGTTGGTTTGGCGGAGAGTCGTAGATAGTGGGCCAAATGTAATATTTAGTGTTAGCTGGAAAAAAATAATAAAAAATTTAGTAAAACACGCTCGAGTGAATAAGTGTAATATAGTGGTGAGTTTAGTAGCCTGTGATGCATGTGGTTATTTTCCTATTTTTCGAGAAGGTACAGGAGAAAAATCGTCTTAACTTTATATATTAGATATATAATATTAAATTATTTTTTATATTTTACCTACGTACGACGTCGTTTCGAGCTTACGGCTCTCATCGGCACAAGGAAATAACAATCTCAGACGGTCACAAGGCGCGAACCTGGTTCACAGATACATCTTGAATCTGTAGGCATTCACCTAGTCTCATTAGGCCACGAGAGATTGTCACGTAACAACAGAGAAATTAAGTGATGTTTACACTGAAAGCGGCGAGCAAAAACATCTAAACATTCGATAGCACTCAACGACAGAGTCGGAGTGTTGCATTGAAGCTTTTTAGGTGAATGTTTATTTTTATTTTTAATCTTTCCGACAGTGCTCAACTTTCACTTTTATTTTCAATTTTACTTGGAAGGGGCTTATAATAATATTAAATTATTTTTTAATATTTTACCTAAGTCCAACGTCGTTTCGAGCTTATGGCTCTCATCGGAGCAAGGAAATAACAATCTCAGACGTTCATAGGGTATAAAACCGGTTCACAGATACATCTTAAATCTGTAGGCGTTCATCTAGTCCCATTAGGCCACGAGAGATTGTCATGTAACAACAGAGAAATTAAGTGATGTTTACACTTGATGCGACGAGCATAGACATCTAAACATTCGATAGCATTCAACGACAGAGTCGGAGCATTGGAGATATATATATATATATATATATATATATATAGTCTCGGAAGTTTCTCAACCATTAAAAATTTTAAAAAACATTTTTTAAATTAAAAAAAAAAAGTTAAAAAAATAAAAAAATAAAAAAATAAACCTTAAGTCCCAAGTCGTTCAGTGGAAAATCACTCATGTAAGTCAATTTAGTTTTTACAGTTATTATATTAGTTTGCTTCTAACATTATTTAAGGGATCATCAGTTGTTTACCATGAAAAACTGTTTCGAGAATTTAATATATATATATATATATATATCCCTTGGTAAGATTGGTCGGAAGAAACCTTGCAGAGTACTTGATTATTGAATACAATATTCCAAAATTGAAATTAAGAAGAAAAAAATTAACAGATAAATAAAATGACACATACGTTATCACAGTGCGTGATCTCCAATTTTTTCAAAACAACAGTGACTGATGATAATCAGCGAGACTCAAATGCTCTTGTTGTTTTGACCTTCTGTAATATATACATATATATATATATATATATATATATATATAGTTATCCAGGTAAAGTAAACATCCATAGGATAAAAATCCAAAGAATTTCAACCGGGCTTATAAAGAGTGCTCAATATTAAATAGAGCTTTTATATATATAATTATTTTTATTTATACAGACATGTACATAAGCCGCAACACTGGCATGTCGATGTTATCAACTAACAGCTATTAGAAACTGAGATCTCATCAGGTGGAAAGAAAATCTGATCCTTCCCTCACAAGTGGAAAAGGTTTTAGGACATTGCATGTCCTAAAACATCCTCAAAATCTATGAATGGATATAGATGGTTAAATCTGATATAGTACTTTAATTTATGACCATTTTCAGGCTGTGAAAGGGTTTTCATGAATGTAAAATAGCCAAAAACTAGTGAAAAATAGCCCAAATTAGCCAAAATCCTCCGTTAAGCAACCTAATTGGTTCCCAAGCCTCTACAATGGTTATGAATGGATGTAGATAGTTGAAACTATTGTAGTGTCGAAACCATTGCATTGTATTATATTCAAGCAGTTTAATAACAATTATTTTCTTTTGTTTTCACTTCAGTTCAGTTTAGTTGAGAAGATAGGATGAGTGGAACAAAGTACCAGTATGATGAATGGGGTTTCACTTTTCTTGAAAACCTTCGAACTGTACATGAGCGCGTTTTGTCCATAGTTCATCATGCTCCAACTTATGGATCTACTAAACAGAAAGAGCATCTCCATCAATTTTCTCTGTGTCTGCTGGCTCACTGGCAAAGAGCATTTAGAAGAGACATTAAACTAACAACAATAAAAGGAGTGAAAGATAAACTTGATCGATACTTGAGAGAGTACAATAGCAAAGTTCAGAAGGGCCATGGATCGAAGAGGTCAAACTTTATTCAATGGAAGACAAAAAATCACATTCTTTTCAATATTCTGGGAAAGGGTGTTGACGTGGAGACGTTTGATGCAAATGAGAAAGTTTTTCTTTGATCAAGTTGCACTCAACCGGAAGGTCATGATTAACAACATGCATATCGATGAAGAACATGAATCAATGGTTGTTGAGACGGAGGAAAGGGAGGAGCAAGAGATGGCTATTTCAGTTACAGAGGAAGAAGAAAGGCTTACAATAATGAACAGTATTCTTGACGATAGTAATGAAAACCCTTTTACAGCCTGAAAATGGTCCTAAATTACAGTACTATATCAGATTTAACCATCTATATCAATTCATAGCCTTTGAGAATGTTTTAGGACCTGCAATGTCGCATGAAACCACTTTTTCACTGAAAAATGATGGATTTTGAGTCCCGTGGAGCCCTAATGGCTATTTTTGGCCTGCACCTTCTGAATTTTGCAAAATTTTCAAAATGTTTGATTGTTTAGTGTTATTTATGTATAAATGAACACAAACAAATACTACTCGCATGAATCTGAAATTTTCACCCATTACGTCCCACCCCTAGTTATAGCAATTTATATACACCTAGTAGCACCCATGTTCTGGTGTTGCCTGGGAAAATTGAGAAAACCAAGAAAGAACTCTTTTCACCCAAAAGGCTTTTTATTTAATTTACAATTTAACAAAAGAATAAAATGGTTGACTTGTGAAGGAATGAACCGAAATGCATTATGGTGGAGTTTAATGGCGTAATGAAATTAAGAGGGGGAAGGGATACTCACTGGCTTGTCTGTTTAGCTGCAGTTTGTGTGGATATAGTAAATTAACCTAAAAAGAGTTAAAAAGACTTATAACCCAAAATTATAATTTTCTATCAATCATCAAAAAAATTTACGTAAATAAAACTATGCAATAACAAAACGAAAACAGTCATTGAATCATAAAACAATCTATATAATAAATAATACACTAAGGAAATTTCATGTTCGTACGTACGTTATCACCCTACACCCTTTTTTTAAAAGATCGGATTGCTCGATCACCGAAGATGCAATGCAGAAAAGGTATATTTTTTTTTTAAATTTCATCTGATGCCGCTGTTGTGTCGAACATGAAACTAAAACTTAAGTTCACTTTCTCGACCTTCGGGCTTAAATCAAAGTATAGTATATGTGCTGTTTAACGATGTTCAATAATATTGTGGGCTCTGCGTTCATGCCGGACATCCATAGAATGTAAATATGTCACCATTTCCTACAAGCGTTTTCGAGATAGATCCCCATAATCAGATATATTCTGAAACTACATTAACCAGAATGTGGTACAGTAATATTGTGGGGTCTGTGTTCACGCCGGACATATATAGAATGGAAATATATCACAAACTCCTTTAAGCACAGCAGTAATATACAACAAGTGAAGGCTACAACTGTGGAAATTCCACAAGTCCCACTAGTAATAATGAATAGTGAATTAATGAGATGTCATTTTGCAAATTAATATGTAAATTATACATCGATCGTGTGGACATGATCAGTATATTAGAAAGCTGAAGTTCTTCTATTCATGATGTTTTAAATGACTTGAATTGTTTAAAACTAAGTTTAGCCACCTAAAACTGCTCTTCTCTTCCTATGTTCCTGTCTGGTGATATTGTCTTCTGATCATTTGATAATATTACTATTGTCAACCATATGTTTGACTATGTCTATCTTCTTAAATACTCAACTGGAGGATTTCTACAGCATCAGTTTAAAATGTTGTAAGTCAATTAAAAATCGAATGAGAGCCCATTTGGAACAATGTTAAATATTTGGACACGGACTGAAGAGGTGTGGGCAAACATACCCCAATAAATGGATGTATATTAAGTTTAGGGATACGGGTGCCGTCGAGTGAAGAGGCCAGACCGATGATGAAGAGGAGGTAAACCATTCAACAGAACAGCTGCGATTGACAGCTTAATACACGGGGACTGATTGGGGAGGAGAGAGAATGGGTCGCTCAACAAATAAAGAATACCTCAAGCGACATTTGTCAACATGTGTTCACTTTTAGCTCTCATAAAATAATTAAAAAAAGATTCCAAGAAAGATGCCAACCACAATCATTCCATAGCAACCTGTCTGTTTCAAGCTATGTGGATTAACTAACACATGTCCTGATTAAACAAATAAGTACAAGATATCGATTGGGAAGGGATTCTTTAAACCATTAAAGAGTAATGATCATCTGTGGTAGTCCGACCCTAAATATTGTGTCTGGTGACGGCAATTTCTGACATGAGAATCTGGATTTAAGTAATTTTCTTAGGACTAGCAGGATCCTGCGGAAATTCTACGTTTGTTTGTTTTGATTGAGATTATTTTTTGAAAGGTCCAAATACTATGAAATGTAAGAATTTTGGGTACCTATATAGAATGGAACCCAATTTCTGCCAACTTTGTGTCGGCATCTACCGGCAGTTTACGTAAGCCACCAGAAAAAGCCGACGCGAAGGCTGAGAGTTGATAAGGACGCTGCTGCTTTAAGTGAATACATTTTTTATATTTAGAAATAAACAATTTTTTTTTCAAGAAAAGATTTTTTTAAAGATAAAACATAGCTAATCAACTGTTAATAATCAATATTCGAGACACTGAATTCGCTCGGCTAGATTGATCGTTAAAATTAATTTTCTGATTTGACAAATTTGTCTTGATTTACTCACTCTCAAGATTTCTTGAAAAATTGATCGTCTGCTGACAGCTGATTGGCTAATCTTGTCTTAGCGCCTGTCAGTCTTCACGTCGACTTTTTCCAGCAGCTTACGTAAACTGCCAAACGATGCCGATGCAAACTTTGTGGAAATTTGGTCCCATTCTATATCAGTACCGAATTTTAGATGGTAATTTCATGTGTTAGTAAATGTACAAGTAAGATTTGTAACCGTATTTTTCAATAAAAAATATTCCACAAAATGTTAAATTTATAAAGATGCGTTCAATTGTGGATTTTACACATTTTTCTTCTACAAATGTTGATTAATGATTTTCTTCCCAGACGTCCTTGGCCTTTTGGATGGGAGTAAACTGTAGTATCTGTTCTGATGTAGCATGGATAGTGACACTTTTGTGGGAGTTAGAGATCTCCAAACGGCACTGCACTTCAAAACGTCATCTGCCTCGGTCGGGCAGTTGTTTATATACTAATCATGGTGTCAGATCAATCCGGTTAACATGTGTATAAGATGGATCCGAAAGGTCAAATCAGCTATCGCAATGGGACCTGTGGACTGAAAATACTTTATCTCTCTGTCTCTTTCTTTTTGTGATCTCTCTCTCTCTCTCTCTCTCTCTCTCTCTCTCTCTCTCTCTCTCTCTCTCTCTCTCTCATTACAGCGAGGGAAGAAACAGTTTGGATTTAAGACTCATGCAAGGCGAGCGTCGCTCTCAACTCAGCCGACTTTCGGGTTTCTGTTATCATGTTTCTTCGGAAATTAATAAATATATTTTGATATATAAAATGGTTGTTCCCTATAAGCCTTCAATTTCCAGCTGATGGTCTCAGCCAAAATTAATTCTCAGGAGAGAATTAATAACACCTAATGACATCAGACCTAATGATGCCGCTATGTATCCAGACCAAATACCCGACTGGGTAGAATACCCCTAACGGGTATAACCTCTTTTATTAAGGAAATGTGCCTATCGTTTCCCCCTCGTGCCAGGACGTTAACAGCCCTTCCAAAAATGTCTCCACGGTGCGGATCACCGAGTTTACACTCCCCCAGCAAGCAATAGTGTTACAATGATACTACACTTTATCTTTTTTGTCTTCTAGACTGAGGCAATTTTTTTTTTTGTCCAAATCCAGAGTGCCCATTTTTTGGATGCTGGATTTTACCCACATTAAAAAACAACCTTGCATCTAATTCTACCCTCATGAGGATGTAAGTATATAGGGAATTTCTTACCTGAGTTTTTTTTTTACTGTTCATGTAAAATATTTTTATGCCGTTATAAATAAGTTTAAATTATCTTAATACTGGTGCTACCAGATCAGGCTGTCTGAAGATACTAGCTTCCTGACTTAAAATGCACCAAACATTGATGTTATTGTTTCTTTCCTTTCCCTTTGCAAAACTCAATCATGTTCTACTAAGCCAAAAACAAAAACATCATTTATCCTCTAGAAAATAACCAAACAAAACACCATGAATAAATACTGAAGATATAAAGAATTTGAAGCATAAAAACTTTTACCAAAATGACTGGATTCCACATTAAATGAATTAAATAGCCCTAGAAGGGTTGATATGCCGTAAAACAAAACAACATTGAACCTGGTCCGTACAAAATGGGTAACCATTTGGGAAGACCAGGTGTTGTATTTAACAACACTCTCTTCAAATTAATCTACAAATCAATCGTCTGCAAAAACACGTAACGGTTTCGGCATAAAATGACCCAACGATGGTTAACATGCTGTAAACCTCAACAATCAATCAATATATGATTCCACTGCTTTGGGCTGTGAACCTGAAGGGGGACGTGAACTCCAAGAAAAATGAGCTTAATTGGACCTCACAGCTTCTATGGCTGGCCCTGACTGTTCAATGTGTCCAGCCTATTTTACTTTGCCATGCTAACTCTGCCATCACCTCATTCATCGGGACCATTCATTTGGTGACCGTCGAGGTCAAGGGACATACCAGTCATGGTTCCGATCTCGACAATCAGTTCGCAAGAAACAAGGCCATTTCAGTGGCTTTTTATCCGTCAATCTGAGGTATTCATCCTGGGTAGTCCTAAGGGGTCCACCCTCCCAGGCCTTGCAACCGCTGTTTGGGATGGAGTAAGTTTATTGCTTACTGCCTGAAGCGCCCTGCCTGGGGGCTGCCGACAAGGCTGTCCAGGCAATTTTTAAAAGGTCAGAGTGCTCCTTCTTTAGAGGCGTTGGCTTGACACTCACCACCTTCCGTCTTGTGTCACATCTTCCTGTCGTGGGAAGGAAGTAAATACCCTTATTAATTTCATTATCTGATTTCTTAATTATAGATGCGATCTATCAAACAATTCCTAACACACACCAATCCATGGACATCTCTTTATAAAAGCAGCATATAAAAGTTAATATATTAATTTGCGCGAATATAATGTTAGACATTTCTTTGTGATTGTCCATCTAGACTCCACGTGTGACTGAATTGGCATCTTGGATTTCATTCCTCATAGGTGGAAGTCACCTTAAGCTGAACAGAAGAACACAACAATACTGCCATCTTTGAAAATAAGTATTGTTTAAATCTCTGATGAATCTTGTTTAACTATAAAATGCAAACTCTGTCTGTTTGTATAGTTCTCTCAAAAGTAAAACATTTGTAAGATGTAAATAAACAATCATTTGGAAAGAGTTTTGAAATGTCACAATTACAAATAAGTTATTCCTGTTCTAAAAACGCATTATTGGATTAATCAAAACTAGCGGAACCCGTGTAAATTACACGAAATGATGTTTTCAATACTAATTATCTTGTTACTAACCTATACATGTTTGAATAAAATATGATAAGATTTGACTTGTATATTTATTTTTTTAAATTAACAATACATGAAACAATTTACAAAACTTCTTTATCTACAATATTTCTAGTGAAGGTAGTTCCTCTTCTCTGACTCCAATTCAAAGATTCGGAAGGTCGTTGCTTTTAATATAAGCGTGACACACAAAATAACACACATGCTATCGTAATAATATGTGTCTTCCCGGTCATCCCCTCCCTACCTCCCTCGTTCGATGTAGAAAATAAAATCTTAGAGGTTGGTTGGGATTGAACTATAAACCAGTCGGGCCGACGTCCAAATAATACGTCGCAAACCGTTGCGCCAAAGGAAAACACTTGAATATATTAGGAAAATTAGGTGACTTGAATGCTTTTCCAAATCTAGATGCGGCACGCATGCGCAAAGCTTTTGAATATGTAAGCGTGACACGCGAACACACACGCTATCGTATTAATATATAGATACTTTACTCGTATTTTGGGAACTAAAAATAGAATAACATAATTATCAATACTTCTACCCGGTCATGGCTGACGGAAAGAAAACAATCCACCCTCGTGGATTAAATCAAGGGTTCAATTTGAAATTCCATATAGGTTCCTTAGTTTGATATAAAGATCCCCAAGTTTGAAAATATGCACCTGAAGAAGGTTAGAGGTTACATCAGTCAGAACGTCGCGAAAATAACAACGAAGATAAGGATAGTAGTGTGAATAATCTAAACATTTTTAGATGCACGAAAACACGAGACCGAGTCTGTACATCTGTCACGCCTATGTTTGTCTGTCTGTCACGCTTAAATGTGAAACAGCATTTTCATTGTTAAACTTGCAGATCGAGAGGATGCATCTTACGGATATCCGTTCTTGTTTAAATTAGTTTGTGGTCCATGCCTTTTCTACTGAGAAACTTTACAGCTGAAGACTTTTCGCTTGTCACACAAGACATAAACTATTGTAAGACATTTTTCTTTTTTTTATCTACAAAAATAAACCAAGAGAAAAAAGTCACCGTTATCATTAAATGGATTATAATTTGTTTTGGATTCAATTCTGAAACTGTTTTCGTTAATAAGAAAATGCGGAAAATAATAAGAGACGTGTTTTATGTTTTTCGCTTTTTTTCAAACATTATTTGATAATTGGTAGCACATGATGTGTTCACATGAACGGCCAGAGTTAATGAGATCAATAACAAAACATCCTGGACCTGCTGTTTGGCGTACTTGCAAAATCAAAAAAGCCTAACTTGCAAATCGAAGTTGAATCACAAATTGATGCTTGCGTTCAATCCCAACTGGGTACCGAACAGTTGCAGATCATCGTCATCATCATCATCATCATCATCTTCTTCAGTTTAAGGTCTTTCTTAAATGCTGGCATGTATTGGATGATTTTTAGAAATTGATTTATCTAGCCAGCTCCTTATTTATCCCTTTTTCTCTCAAAACCATCCTTATCACTTGCTCCCATATTTTCCTTGGCGTTCCCCTGTCAACTGACTCTGCTACTTCAACTGTTCTACATCTACTAACCCAACAACACATGTGTCCAAACCAACAAAGTCTCCTGTTCTGCAAACATCTCCCTATACTATCAAAATTAAATCTTCCTCTGATGTCATCAAATTTAAGCCTGTTTTTAAGACCTACATTACACATCCATCAGATCATTTTCATATAATTTCTTTCCATGCAACACATATCCTCAACCCTCACAGGTTTCTCTTCCCACTCATCCCACTGCACACAGATGATTGATAGACTCTTCCCTTGGTCGACAGTAGTAATGCTCTGCTGGTTAGTAATGGCAAAAGTTCCCTGAACTTATTCCATCTACTCCTAACTCTTGTAATAACACTAGCACCACCTCCTCCCTGTGCTCCAATAATATCACAAAGGTAACAAAACTTCTGAACAACCTCAATAACCTCACCATCTAAATATGCTTTCTCTACATCTGAGGTTCTGTCTCCATTGTCTGACACTTCTTGCCCATAAACTGGTTATCGTCTCTCAACCTATCTGTTATTTCACTGCACAACTGGTTTACACAATGATTGCAAGAACAAAAAAAATTGTAAGACCATAAAAGCATTTATTAGTGAAGTAAGCTCAATTTACTTTACAGAGCTCAAATGTGTAGCTGTGGCCAAACTTTGCCAAGTTAATCATAAACACTTGTAGCTACGCCAGCCAAGGTTATCCTGCGCAAACGGGATACATTACTACATCAATATATCAATGTATTTTGGGACGAGGAATTTTCGTTATTTAAAACTAGCTGTACCAAATTATTTTGTTAAATAGGAATTTTTTAAAAGTTAATTTTAATACTTGATGCTAATCGATTAATAATAAAGAACAACAAATAATGTGTAATCAATATAGAGGCGAGAAACACACATATACATGCTTGAAGTTGCATAATTTAGTTAATATATATATATATATATATATATATATATTTAAGAAGAACTCAAGGGAGAGAACTCAGTATAATTGCACACAATAACTTCTGTTTCATCTGTTTTTGGTGAGTAAGAAGAAAATGTGTCAACTCTAACAGTTTTCTTAGGCAGAAGAAGTATTTTCAGAAAAATAAACTGCAGCGAAATGAAATATATTCATCGCAATAACATAGTGGAAGGAAAATAGAAACAAAATAGGTTAATCCGAATCAAGTATCAATATGTCAGGCAGATTGCTATTTGGGTCTGACTTTTAAAATCCGACAAGATAAATTTATCAATTAGATTTTCAGACTGGTTTCCTCATCTTGATTGTTGATATCACAATGTTTCGGACATTTGGCCCTCCGCCCTTCTTAAGGTGCCTTATGTCGAACTCAAAAATCATTATGAATTTTTTTTAAATTAACTTTTAAAAAATTCTTATTTCGCAAAATTATTTGATTACAAAATTATAGTCACCAAAATTAATATCTGTTTCTCCGTAAACAAATCGGTCATTTCCTTTTGACTTCTGGGCAACGCCGGCGGTACCGTTAGTAGAATTTAAATAAAAGAATGTGTAAATATGATAAACAAATATCTAAACGTAGCCAGAGAACTAAAGGAATAAAACATGAAACATTGTGCTTGTTTTACAAGTACTTCAAGGGAATGTGCTTCGATGAACTTGCTGCTCTGGGGCCCCCTCGACGTAAATACACTCAACGAACCTGACAATCAGCTAAATCCCACCCAGTTACTGTGGAGGTCCCCAGAGGCCTGACAGCCGTCTACTCCAATAGATTCTTTCCTTGTAGTACCGGCCTTTGGAACTCCCTTCTTGCTTCCTGTTTCCCGAATGTGAACAATTGCATAGCTCTCAATTTAGGATGACCCCCAAAATTTCCACCCTAATTTTCAGTAGCCCCTTACGTCTACAGTGGTAACTTGCCTTGTTTGGGGTGAACTTTGTAAAATAAAATATAAGTAAATATATATATTAATTAAAGTATGCAACTTAAAGCATGTATATGTGTGTTTCTTGCCTCCATATTAATGACACATTATTTGTTCTTTATTATCATTCAATTAGCATCAAGTATTAAGACTAACTTTTAAAACTTGCTATTTCACAAAATAATTTGATTACGAAGTTATCCAAATTAATTTGCGTTTCTTCATAAACAAGTCTGTGATTTTTTAAAACTTTTACTCCTGAGCAACGCCGGTTAGTAACAGCTAGTTTTAAATAACGAAAATTCCTCGTCCCAAAATACAAACAATATTGATGTAGTAATGCATCCCGTTTGCGCAGGATAACCTTGGCTGGCGTAGCTACAAGTGTTTATGATTAACTTGGCAAAGTTTGGCCACAGCTACACATTTGAGCTCTGTAAAGTAAATTGAGCTTACTTCACTAATAAATGCTTTTATGGTCTTACAATTTTTTTTGTTCTTGCAATCATTGTGGAAACCAGTTTTTTAAATTTCATCATTGTTTTGATTTTAATACAACAAATAGTTTTTTTTCACAATATTGTTTTTTCTGGGATAAATATTTAGCATTAGCATTTGTATTTTAATGTGAGGAGGAGGCTTGACTTGACTTTCAACAAATTGTGATCTATTTCAAAATTGCAAGTGAAAGGGAAAATTGATTTCTTTCTTTTCCTTTCTTTATGCTCCTATTAAAACGATAAATAAATTTGTATCGAAATTATCAAAATATCAAAGTTTATTTATATAAATAAACGAGAAAGATTTTGTTTCGTATTTACAACCAAGACATGTTTATTATTTTAAATAACTATTTCAAGTAACGAACTTTGCGACGGGATATCGAGTCAGCAAAGCCAGCTAGTAGTAATAATAGATGATAAAAAATGATGAAAAATGATTAAAAAAATGATCAAAATGATGAAAAATGATAAAAAATTTCTATCATTTTTATCATTTTTTATTATTTTCATAATTTTTCCATTTTTTCATCATTTTTTAATCATTTTTCATCATCTATTATTATTGCTTTGCTGACTTGATATCACGTCGCAAAGTTCGTTACTTGAAATAGTTATTTAAAATAATAAACATGTCTTGGTTGTAAATACGAAACAAAATCTTTCTCGTTTATTTATATAAATAAACTTTGATATTTTGATAATTTCGATACAAATTTATTCGTCTTTTTAATAGGACCGTAAAGAAAGGAAAAGAAAGAAATCAATTTTCCCTTTCACTTGCAATTTTTAAATAGATCGCAATTTGTTGAAAGTCAAGTCAGTCCTCCTCTTCACCCGTAAAGAAATGAACATTAAAATACATATGCTAAATATTTATCCCAGAAAAAAACAATATTGTGAAACAAATCTATTTGTTGTATTAAAATCAAAACAATTATTAAATTTTAAAAAATAACAAATAATAGTTAATTAATAAAATATCCTTATTCAAAACCAATATGAAATTTAATTAACCTTGCGACTGCTATCACATATACCAGGAATGTGAATTTTTCAACCTGGAGGGGGGGGGGGGGACATGGCCTGTCACCAATTTCCCAACCTAGGGGGCCAGTGTCCACTCATAATCGCCTAAAAAAAGAAAAATCTTATTTTTGTGGGTGGGAAAGTTATTTAGCAAAGTGGGTTCATCTACAATACTTCTTTTTATGCTGAAAGCATTGACTGATATGTTTTAAAGGAGACAGAAAAACATTCATTGATGAACCAAAAGTCTTCTACCTCCTCTACCCGTGAATCGTTTGAAGTATGGCAAAATTAACCTTTTTCAGAGAGAGGGAAAAGGAAAACAAAACAAGACGGAGAGAAGAAGAAGAATAGAGAAAGACAGGAAAAGAGACAGAAAAAGTAAGAGCGAGGAAGAAAGAGAATGTCAGAGAGTGAGAGAGAGAGAAAGAGGAGGGAGAGAGAGAGAGGAGGGAGAGAGAAAAAGGCAAGACAAGACAGAAAGAGAAAGTTTCGTTGGTTGTTTTGTTTTACGCATATCAACCCTTTTCGGGTTATTAAAAGCCAAATCCAGTCATTTTAGTAAAAGCTTTTATGCTTCAAGTTCTTTGCATGTTCAAGTATTTATTCATGGTGTTTTGTTTGGTTGTTTTGTTGAGGAAAAATGTTGTTTTTGTTTTTGGCTTTGCAGAATATAATTGAGTTTTGCAAACTGAAAGGAAATAAAACAATAACATCAATGTTGGGTGCATTTTTGGTCAGGAAGCCGGTAGAGAGAGAAAGAAGAAAAAGAAACCGGAAAAAAGAAAGAAAGATAAGGAAAGACAAAGAAAGATAAGGCAAGAGAAAGAAAGATAAGGTAAGAGAAAGAAAGATAAGGCAAAAAAAAAGATAAGGCAAGAGAAAGAAAGATAAGGCAAGAGAAAGAAAGATAAGGCAAGAGAAAGAAAGATAAGGCAAGAGAAAGAAAGATAAGGCAAAACGAAGACAAGGCAAAACGAAGATAAGGCAAAAGGAAGATAAGGCAAAAGGAAGATAAGGCAAGAGAAAGAAATGTAAGGCAAAAGAAAGAAAGATAAGGCAAAAGGAAGATAAGGCAAGAGAAAGAAAGATAAGGCAAGAGAAAGAAAGATAAGGCAAGAGAAAGAAAGATAAGGCAAGAGAAAGAAAGATAAGGCAAGAGAAAGAAAGATAAGGCAAGAGAAAGAAAAAATAAGGCAAAAGGAAGATAAGGCAAAAGAAAGAAAGATAAGGCAATAGAAAGAAAATAAGGCAAAAGAAAGATAAGGCAAAAGGAAGATAAGGCAAAAGGAAGAAAGATAAGGCAAGAGAAAGAAAGATAAGGCAAGAGAAAGAAAGATAAGGCAAAACGAAGACAAGGCAAAACGAAGATAAGGCAAAAGGAAGATAAGGCAAGAGAAAGAAATGTAAGGCAAAAGAAAGAAAGATAAGGCAAAAGGAAGATAAGGCAAGAGAAAGAAAGATAAGGCAAGAGAAAGAAAGATAAGGCAAAACGAAGACAAGGCAAAACGAAGATAAGGCAAAAGGAAGATAAGGCAAGAGAAAGAAATGTAAGGCAAAAGAAAGAAAGATAAGGCAAAAGGAAGATAAGGCAAGAGAAAGAAAGATAAGGCAAGAGAAAGAAAGATAAGGCAAGAGAAAGAAAGATAAGGCAAGAGAAAGAAAGATAAGGCAAGAGAAAGAAAGATAAGGCAAGAGAAAGAAAAAATAAGGCAAAAGGAAGATAAGGCAAAAGAAAGAAAGATAAGGCAATAGAAAGAAAAGGCAAAAGAAAGATAAGGCAAAAGGAAGATAAGGCAAAAGGAAGAAAGATAAGGCAAGAGAAAGAAAGATAAGGCAAAAGAAAGAAAGATAAGGCAAGAGAAAGAAAGATAAGGCAAGAGAAAGAAAGATAAGGCAAGAGAAAGGAAGAAAGAGAAATAAAATCGAGCAAAATGGGGGAAAATAAGGACATAAGGCTTTAGCCATTTGGCCGTTTCTTATTAAAAAAGAGTGGATTTCTGCTTTTGCTGAATTACAAAAAAGTAGACTTCTGCTGAAAAGCAGAGAACTCATATCTCTGATATACATAAGCAGTATATAAAAAAATAGTGCGTCTATTGTGTAAAAGTGAATTTACTTGAAATAGGACATTTTGACTTTACCGTCTGTGTGAGAAATCGACCCAACTTTTGCGTTTATTCATTTAGATAACAATTAATCAAAAACATTAATTTTAGAGTCTTTCTAGTCATACTCTTGAATTTCATAACAACCTGTCCAAAAGTAAAGGCCTTATAAACAGTTAAATGAAAAAGCCATTGTTAGACATATTTTTGGTAATATCTTACAGAACGGAGGTTCTGGTCTTCGAAAAATATTTTTAAGTATTTCTAAGTAAACCTCTATTAAGTAAAGCCTTGTGTCATACTATCTGCTGTGAAGAGGCATATTTAAAACAAATATTTCTATTAACCGCATTTGAGCCGGGAATCAATATCAACAACATCTGCGAGGATTTCAAATGAAATCCGTTTCAAATATGGAAAGAGACGAAGAGAAATTGAGAAATGGATGTGTTCTTGCCCACGGGACACCCGTCGTTAAGCTCAGCTTTGCGTCACACTTGCCGCTAAGGAGATGGCGAGTAATTAACAATTATGCCCATCAACCACCTATACAGATCATGAGTTGCGGTTCAATATCAAAATATCTGTGAGGACTTCAAAGGGGATTCAAATATTAAAAATCTCGATGACAAGATAAGAGGTTCATTGACAAAGAAAAGCTTGGCTCAAGAGTGTTGTCATTCGGCGCGAAAATGTTTGAAATCATAAATTAATGAAATCTTTAAACGAACACCGAAATAAAAACAGGCGGCGCTTCTCCTCGATATTGGTTCTTCGAAAATAATGAGCACAAACAAGGAAATATGGGATCGTTCGTCCTTCCAAAGATATTTGGATCTTCACAAAACAGCAGTCGTCTCTCGTAGGTGGTGTAGATTTTAGAATAAATTGTTTTTTTTTTAATTTGTTAATTGCATTATTTAGACGTTTCGGGTTATTATCTTCATCGTGGTTGTTGTAGCAACTCGCACATCTCTTTCTATATAACATTCAATGTCTGTGTATATGTGTGATGTTTGTGTGTTCTCTATAGAAATAAAGGTTAGAGAATCTACATAAAATGTAAAAGTGTATTCTTATGTAAAATGTTCTGTGGAATACAGTTGAGCAAGATCAAACGTCTGGTCGCAACTGAGTTGAAGAACACTGGTAACTCAGCCAGGAGGATGGTAGAACCTGAATATATAGGTTTTGTAACTACCTCCCACCCCCATTTCTGACTAGAAACCCATCCATCTATCTTCGCTTTTGTCAGTCATATTTTACCCCGAAGGCCAAACCCACAATCAGCAAGTACCTCTCTACTCCCACCCTTTTTTCACAAGGAACAAAGTGCGGTATCTGTTCTGATACTACACTTCATCTTTTCTATCTTCGGTCAGTGATGAAGAAATCTTTCTAAAATTGAGACATTTTTTTTATTTTGGTTCCAATCCAGGGTGCCCCTTTTTGGGGAGCTGGATTTTCCCCACATTAAAAGCCGACCTCGTGGCGAAGCAAGTAAATAGGAACTATTTTAAATAAATTAAATTAATCGATTTTATTTTTTTAAACTATACAAATCATGCTCACATACAATATTTGACAAGATAATTTTATAGATAAAGATTAACTATGTACACATCAACAAAAAGAAACAATCACCAATATTTAAAGCATTTCACCTTAAAATAATCAATTATTATTATTTAAAATCAGAATAAATAATTAAGTTGTTCAGTAAATATAGTTGTGTCATTGCATTTATTTGTTAAGTAAACTCTGAATTGATCCTTACTGTTAACTAAATGTGCCAGAAAAATAAAAGAATAAAAAAAAGTTTTGACTGTCATTCAACTTCCAACCGATTTTCATTCACCCCCCCCCCCCCTGTAACAGCAAGCAATCTGGGGCAAAAAATCTCAGAAGACGAGTAGTACAGGTGAATGTATTTATTATGCGCGCACATGGCCAACGCTGAATATAACACCTTTTTTTCTCACCATAAAACTGTAAATACAGGAAATAAATCAGTCTTACAAACATGTTCTAAGACACAAAACAAAGAAAATTGGAAGAAAGTGAAAACTTAAATAGGTTCAGAGAACTCTGCGTTGCTTACCTCTATTTTACCAAGCTACTTGTCTCAGAATGGTCAACGTCTAACGCAAGCTCATCGGACGTCTGAATCCCATGCTGGCTGATTTGAAAAAGACCGCTTCTGAGCAAGCAGGCGGTGTTGAAGCAAGACAGTTCCCTGTGCGCATGTCTTCCGGAAGAGGACAGTGCTGAAGACAAAATGTCCCTTTCCTGAATTTTGACCGGCTAACATAGAAAACTCTTGCATCCACACACCCCCTTTCTCTCTGCAATCCAAATCGCTTCTCTCTACTTCCCAGCTGTCCTCTTCATTTATATCAGCTGATCTCCACATATGCAAATCAGAGACCACCATAAAAACCTGCACTTATGAAGAGAAGCCATTCTTTAGCCTGCAGACACGACATGTGAAGCCCCTCATTCTTTTTCCTGACGGTGAGTGTTCCTCTTTATTGTCACACTTCCTTTGTATGTTTATTCCTTTTATATCAACAAAGGTAAAAAGTTAGCTGTTTTTATTGAAAAACTATTACTTCCGGTCAGTCAAAACTATTACTTCCGGTCAGTCAAAACTATTACTTCCGGTCAGTCAAAATTGAATAATTACAATTTTTTTTTTTTTTCAACTACTAACTTTTGCTTTAAGCCTAACTTTTGCCAACGATGTTGTCATCACATGCCAGATTTTCTGTAAAACAATTTCAGAAATGGATTCAATGAAAATTGAGAAATGTTTATTTTTTTTATTTGCAAGCTATTATCGGTGGTCGGGGTGTATATTAAGGACCTCTAGCCTCTAACAGTGACGAGTGTTCTACTTTTTTATTCTTATTCTTTTAAGCTACTGGAAATTCCAAACAACATCAATAAAACATTTTGATATGCTTACAAATAGGTCCAGCTATGGAATGACATGATTGATGGTGTTAAGCATACAGGTTTTTAAAAAGTGAAGGTGAAAAAATATAAATGTTAAAAAAATGAAGGTCAAAAAAAATGAAGGTTAAAAAAAATGAAGGTTACAAAAAATGAAGGTTACAAAAAATGAAGGTTACAAAAAATGAAGGTTACAAAAAATGAAGGTTACAAAAATGAAGGTTATAAAAATGAAGGTTATAAAAATGAAGGTTAAAAAAGTGAAAGTTAAAAAAGTGAAAGTTAAAAAAGTGAAAGTTAAAAAAGTGAAAGATATGGTTAAAAAGGAAGGAAAAAAATGAAGGTTAAAAACAATGATGGTTAAAAACAATGATGGTCAAAAAATAAAGTTTAAAAAATATGATGGTTAATATTGAAGACTAAAAAATGGAGGTTAAAAAAATGAAGGCTTTTAAAAAGTGAAAAGTTAGAAAAGTGAAGGTTAAAAAAAATGAAGGTTAAAAAAATGAAGGCTAAAAATGTGAAGGTTTTTAAAAAGTGAAAAGTTAGAAAAGTGAAGGTTAAACAAATGATGGGTTAAAAAGATGAAGGCTAAAAAAGTGAAGGTTTTTAAAAAGTGAAAAGTTAGAAAAGTTAGGATTAAACAAATGATGGTTAAAAAAATGAAGGTTAAAAAAGTGAAGGTTTTTAAAAAGTGAAAAGTTAGAAAAGTGAAGGTTAAACAAATGATGGTTAAAAAAATGAAGGTTAAAAAAGTGAAGGTTTTTAAAAAGTGAAAAGTTAGAAAAGTGAAGGTTAAACAAATGATGGTTAAAAAAATGAAGGTTAAAAAAGTGAAGGTTTTTAAAAAGTGAAAAGTTAGAAAAGTTAGGATTAAAAAAATGATGGTTAAAAAAATGAAGGTTAAAAAAGTGAAGGTTAAAAAAGTGAAGGTTTTTAAAAAGTGAAAAGTTAGAAAAGTTAGGATTAAAAAAATGATAACACCTTCAGGGTAAATCTGGAGGCAGAACATCAAGATCTGGTTAGAAACGTTCGAAACCAAAGTTCTGCTCCTTTTCCATAATCTCCTGACATCTTTCCAATTCTTTCTTAATTTTCAAGTATCCTGAAGTATCAGGACAACTTTACACTGAATAGACAATGTCAAGTAAACTCACTTAATTTTATATATTTATTATACGTCTTTAGGGATCTCATACTTTATTCAATAATTCCATCTTAACTTTTAATAAAGAAAAATAATTATATATACTAGCAAAATTATGTTCCCTCTGGTCGCATATCTTTGCGTGTTGTTAAGATACATAGAGAATAGCCATAAGTCTTGCCGAAGAATCGTTTATTGATTATACAATGGAAGTTTATGTTAAAGTCATAATAAATGTTTCAACGTTTCCTCATCTTCCTCTAAGACGAGAGATTTATCTACACCCACAAGGTAAGATGATACACAAGGTCGGGAAAGTGGGATTAGAAAAGCCAGCGCCCGAGTGGTGAGCACTCTGGCCATTTAAAAATTGCCTGGGCAGCCCCGTCGGCATTCCCCGGTAGGGGCGCCTCAGGCAGTAAGCAATAAACTTACTCCTCCCCAAAGAGGGGGGGCAAAGCCTGGGAGAGTGGACCTCCTAAAACTGCACAGGACTGTCCCATAGACCGGCGTAAATCAAGCCCCGAAAGCCAATACAATACCAGTCTATAGGGTGCAGTATCCATCAGAACGGATACTACACTTTGATCCCGGCCAAAAGGCCAAGTAAGACGAATTCTATATGGTTTTATTAAACTCTTAAATATTCTTACATTTGAAATAAAATTCTAATTAACCAATCATCTAACCAATCATTTTATTTGCCTTAGAGACAACTGACTAAATAGGAATTTGATATCTTTATTTTACATACAAGTTTCAGTTTACCAAGACCCACAGGCCACTCGAGGATAAGGGTTATTGAGTTTTACAGGTAGATGGTAAATCACCGAAAGGATTAGTAACAATGGTTGTAACTGGTCAGAATTTGATTATTTAAGAGAACGGCTCAATAAGAATTTGTTTACATTAGACTTGAAAACAGCAATGTTATAGTCAGCCGGAAAGTAGCCTCATGGTACTGTGTTCTATAGACAGGCAGTTCTAGGGAAAAAAATTTGCTCATGGAAGTTCCGCTTAGTTCTAGGTACACAGAGGAAGAAAGGGAATTTATTGACAGTGGTTGTAGCTAGACGAGTTTTTGTTGTAATTTTTTTTATCGGGGGTGACCATAGATTGAAACTAAGACGAGCACCTACCATGATCTAAATTCATTATTTACAACTAGAAAAGATATGCTTCCTCTGGTCGCATATTTCTGCTACTATATATGAAAAATAAACATATACTACACTACTCCCTCTAAGAAAGAGGAGGTAATGCCTGGAAGAATGATCTCATGACCACAGAACAGATACTACACTACTCCCTCTAAGAAAGAGGAGGTAATGCCTGGAAGAATGATCTCATGACCACAGAACAGATACTACACTACTCCCTCTAAGAAAGAGGAGGTAATGCCTGGAAGAATGATCTCATGACCACAGAACAGATACTACACTACTCCCTCTAAGAAAGAGGAGGTAATGCCTGGAAGAATGATCTCATGACCACAGAACAGATACTACACTACTCCCTCTAAGAAAGAGGAGGTAATGCCTGGGAGAATGATATCATGACAACAGAACAAATACTACAGTACCTTTCTGGATTGAATATTGAAAGATAGTACATTAGTCTGAAATAGTATCGTAAATTGAATTGAGCATTAAAAGAGAGTCATAGCATAGTTTCGGCTTCAAACAGACAGATACCAAATCTCCATTAGTAGCTTCCCTGCTAATTACAACATAGTCGTCTTCAAATCCAATGTCAACATATTCGTGTTATGAAACGTCCCCATATGTTTTCAAACTTGGTCCATTCTAGCAAGCATTCTCAATCCTCTGTTAAGGTTCTTCATCTTTCAATTGACAATCATACCATCTAATTAACCTTTATTCACGAGTGGCTTTTGGCCTTAATAAGTGGTGATACATCAGTAAAATAATCACAGTCTTCCAGTTACTTTTTGATCCACATGTTGCATAATTTGTATTCATAATTATTATACTACATCTGAGGGAATCAACATTTGTTTCCCTCGGACTTTTTTCCTATATACTTTAATGACACAAAAATACATATTTGATGTGGAGTAAGCTAGTACTAGGGGTGGGACGTAATGGGTGAAAATTTCAGATTCATGTGAGTAGTATTTTTTGTGTTCATTTATACATAAATAACACTAAACAATCAAACATTTTGAAAATTTTGCAAAATTCAGAAGGTGCAGGCCAAAAATAGCCGTTAGGGCTCCACGGGACTCAAAATCCATAATTTTTCAGTGAAAAAGTGGTTTCATGTGACATTGCAGGTCCTAAAACATCCTCAAAAGCTATGAATGGATATAGATGGTTAAATCTGATATAGTACTGTAATTTAGGACCATTTTCAGGCTGTGAAAAGGTTTTCATGAATGTAGAATAGCCAAAAACTAGTGGCCTGCACCTTCTGAATTTTGCAAAATTTTCAAAATGTTTGATTGTTTAGTGTTATTTATGTATAAATGAACACAAAAAAATACTACTCGCATGAATCTGAAATTTTCACCCATTACGTCCCACCCCCTACTAGTACCCCTTCCTGAGGTTGGGGAGTGAGATGTTATCCAAGTCACCGTTTGAACTGTGTACGACTCGATATATTCTATTATATGTTACTCGACCTTTTCCCAAAAGAGGTCTAGTCAACATCATAATATTAAAATATGCCATAGTTCTGGGATTGAGTTATGTTTGAAAGATTAATTGAACACGTAACCCATTTCTCACTTAGCTGTCTATGTATTTCTCTCGCCCTCTCTCACTATGTAGTTTCAACAACTCTCTACTATTTTTAATGTCTCTCTGAAAAGAGTGACACGCTTTTCAGCATTGCTTCATAATTGCTTTATTTTGCCATCTAATTTACATGGTGTGTTCATGCACACCTTAAGGATGATATAGAAATAGAGAGACTTTTTATTTTTAGTTATCCAACAAGCCACAGTTTATTAATCTTTTAATTAAATAAAATGGAATTAATTGTTGTAGTGGTGCTTGCTCAGAATTATTAGGAGTGATCTCCCTTGGACCATATCCAAGTTATCTCTCCTGAAATATACTGAGTAACTAGAAAATGCAGGCTATGTCCAGAAATAAAAAACATCTAATTCCACCCACATGGTGATTATAGAAACCGGACCCAGTCTTTTTCTAAGTCTGACGCCCAAGGTATCGGACGTGGGTCGACAGGCTGCAGAATATCATCAACAAACTGTAAGTCGTATTTAATTATACAATGCTCTCTATTTGTTGACCCCTGCAATGCATTTTCTGTATCGATTGTGTTGGGACATTAGTGTATACTTTAATTTAGTAATCATACCTTTGGTTGTTACCCCTTTATATATCATGTTTCGTATATCCCTCCTACGTTTGTCTTTGACAATGACAAGCTGTCGATGTGAGAATAAATTTATATATATAAAACTCAATGTCTGTGTGTATGTGTGTGCCCAATAGAAAAAAGGCTAGAGAATCTACATAAAATCTAAAAGTGTATTCTCATGTATAATTAACCGAGGAAGATAAGGGAAGTATTCCTGAATCTCTAAGTGCATCCATAAAGGGGCTATGGAGCAGATTTTGTCAAAGGGGAGGGGGCGAGTTTTTCAGCCATTTGGAAAGAAAACACTGTAATTTCAATGTATTTCTTCCGCTCAGCATGTTCTTTCAAAATTATTTAACATTTCTTAAGCTTCTCTTTGGACTGGGGGGGGGAGGGGGGGTGACGGTCAAGAAACTCAGAAAGGATGGTTTTAGTAGTGCATTGGAGGCATCCTTAATTTTATTTGGGTGATTTCAGTAGCACTCTAAACGGGAGCAATAAATGTAAGATTATAGTATTACATTTGGTAAGTGGTATATAGTAATCTAAAAGTGCTCAATATCGTAGATAGAGCAGGTGTGTTTAAATGCAACGTTGCCTGGGAGAAAGAACTTGTCTATCTTTTGTTAGCTTGGTGTTTCCCCGGGAGGCATAATAGTAATAACGCAATATTATATTTAATAAGTGGTATAAGTCTGGAGATCTCCACAATGAATGGATGGGATTTAGCTGATTGTCGAGTTGGTCGAGTGTATTTATGTCGAGGGGGCACCAGAGCAGCAAGTTCATCGGAGCACATTCCATTGAGTTACTTGTAAAACAAGCACAAGGATACAACATTGCGGCGATGGGATAGGAGCTGAAGCTAGGTGGATAGTGAGGGAACTATCAGAGTATATTCCCAATTTGACAGACTATCTAGATCTGTTTGTACTATACATTGCGATAATTGTTCAGGAAATAATTGATGAGTTAAGAATGCAAAATGCGATAAACGCCATTTTCAAAATTGTGAAGGTATTACTACAAAAGGTGTTGCATTTCACCACTCGATCACACCCCAAAATCACGTTTTACATGATATGATGATATTTGATATTTCACCCAAACAAGGCAGGACGCCACTGTAGACGTAAGGGGCTACTGAGAATTGGGGAGTAGGTTTAGGGTGACATTCTAAGTTGGGAGCTGTGCAGCGAGATGTCTGTTTACATTAGTTTTAAACCTCTGCATGTCAGTACTGTCGGGGAAACAGGGGCAGGGAGGGAGTTCTAGAAGCCAGCAGCACGAGGAAATAAGCTATTGGAGTAGAAGGCACTGCGGCATCTGGGGACTTTCACAGCGAATGGATGGAATTTAGCTGATTGTTGAGTTGGTCTAGTGAATTTGATCGATCCAGATTTTATATGTTCCTTCTTTTATTGTTTAACTTTAATTTCTCAATTTAAAGAAATTGGATTTATTGCGTTTTGCTTTCAAAATCTTCAAATGATCTTACGCTATTAGGTAATCCGTTGTGAGAGAGTTGCGCTTTTTGGCTGCGACAGTTAACGAATGAGATTTGTGATTGAAAGACACTGAAACAATATATTATTACGATGGGCGTTTTTTTTCCTATCGGTGATTACAACGAAAATGTATTTTTCTGCGCATAAAAGTTTCGACGTCTAATCTCTTCGTTTCTATAATTAACAATGTTAATATCAACAAAAGGAAAGTCTCCGATATTTGAAACATTTCACTGAAGATAATCAATTATATAGTGTGGAATTATATTTTTGAACTGAAAAATAATCTCGCCACTAAAAGTGAGGAATATTTGGTATCATTGTAGATTAACACCCTCAGCTAAATCCCCCCCCCTCCCCACCAAAACAAATGCGATTCTAATTTTTTTAGGTGATTACGTGTCAACAACCTGAAAACCTTGGCGGAAAGAAAATTAGAAACAATTAATTTAGAATTTAGAGTGGGAAAATAGTTTCGCATATGAACTTAACGTAAAATGATTCCCCATTTTCGGGCTATTTTTTTATATGAGAGATAAATCCTGTGCGTTTTTTGGAGGGACAGGGGAAGGAGGTCTACATTTAAGCCAATTATGTGTGATTTTACCACTTTTCTACTAAGACTTAGGGTTAGTAGTAAAAAAATTGGTTGACTCCTCTAAACAGCTAGAATAACACGAAACTGTAGGATCACTTTACGTTAAATTTATATACTAAGCTGATCTCCCACTCTAAATTCTAAAATAATAATTTTTTTGTTTTTTTTCGTTTCGACAAGTTTTTCAAGGTGTTAACACGTAATTGTTTAAAAGAAAGTAGAATTTCATTTTATTTTGTTTTTTTGGAGGGGGTGGGGTTCAGTGGAGGGTGTTAATCTACAAATTTTTTTCCTAAAATTGGCTATTTTACAGCTAATTAACGTTCACAATTCGGTTCCTGTCAGATAACTGAAGTTAAGCACTGTTAAGTCTGGTCGGTAAGAAGATGGGTGATGTAGTAAATAAAACTGGATCAGGGTACTGCTTGTACCCTGACTTCCACGGGACAGCTAACATGCCATACAGAAAGCCAAAATTCAATCAGCATTTAACCGACGTAAACTTAGACGAATGAACAGATCAAAGACTACAAGTCTTCAAGGAACACTGCTTTGAACGATCAGAACCTTCAAGAGATTCTGCCTTCAACACTGTTTATCACAACGGGGAACAAGCTTACAATGGAAACCATTGAATATTTTTCCATTGTTATCTTCTTGCCCAAATTAAGAGGCACATAACTGCCTCCGAAAATGCTGTTTTGATCAAGGGAGATAGAATATGGGCAAAGAGTTACTTCTCTTTTAAACACTATTTTTCCTAAAAAAAAAAAGTTTGAAATAACATTTTCTTTGACTGTCATGCTAAAGTTTGAAATAACATTTTCTTTGACTGTCATGCTAAAGTTTGAAATAACATTTTCTTTGACTGTCATGCTAAAGTTTGAAATAACATTTTCGTTTGCTGTCATGCTAAAGTTTGAAATAACATTTGCTTTGACTGTCATGCTAAAGTTTGAATAACATTTTCTTTGACTGTCATGCTAAAGTTTGAAATAACATTTTCGTTTGCTATTATGCTAAAGTTTGAAATAACATTTTCTTTGACTGTCATGCTAAAGTTTGAAATAACATTTGCTTTGACTGTCATGCTAAAGTTTGAAATAACATTTTCTTTTGCTATCATGCTAAACTTTGCAATAACATTTTCTTTGACTGTCATGCTAAAGTTTGAAATAACATTTTCTTTGACTGCCATGCTAAAGTTTGAAATAACATTTTCTTTTGCTGTCATGCTAAAGTTTGAAATAACATTTTCTTTGACTGTCATGCTAAAGTTTGAAATAACATTTTCTTTGACTGTCATGCTAAAGTTTGAAATAACATTTTCTTTGACTGTCATGCTAAAGTTTGAAATAACATTTTCTTTTGTGGTCATGCTAAAGTTTGAAATAACATCTTCTTTTGCTGTCATGCTAAAGTTTGAAATAACATTTTCTTTGACTGTCATGCTAAAGTTTGATATAACATTTTCTTTGACTGTCATGCTAAAGTTTGAAATAACATTTTCTTTCTGACACATTTAGGTTTGAAATAGCATTTTTGGGGTCTGTAATCCTTAAGTTTAAAATAACATTTCTTTTAAAGGTCACGCTAAAGTTTGACATAGCATTTTTGTCTTTAACTTTGAAATAGCATGTTCTGTAACCCTTCAGTATAAAATATTTTCTTTGCCATGCTACAATTTGACATAGCATTTTCTTTTCTCTGTCACATTTAATTTTGAAATAGCATTTTTCTGTGGTCTGTAACCCTTCGTTTTGAAATAAGATTTCCTTTGGCTGTGATGCTAAAGTTTGAAATTGCATTTTTCTTTTATCTGTCACACATAAGTTTGAAAATTCAATTTTTTTTTGTATGTCACATATAAATTTGTAAATTCCATTTTTCTTTTGTCTGTCACATATAAATTTTAAATTACATCTTTCTTTTGTATGTCACACATAAGTTTTAAAATACCATTTTTTTTTTGTCTGTCACATATAAATTTTAAATTACATCTTTCTTTTGTCTGTCACACATAAGTTTGAAATTCTATTTTTCTTTTGTCTGTTACACATAAGTTTGAAAATTCCATTTTTCTTTTGTCTGTCACACATAAGTTTGAAATTGCATCTTTCTTAAGTCTGTCACACATAAGTTTGAGAATTCCATTTTTCTTTTGTCCGTCACATATCAATTTTAAATTCCATCTTTCTTTTGTCTGTCACACATAAGTTTGTAAATTGCATTTTTTAGGGTCTGTCAACCTCCAGTTTGAAATATCATTTCCATCAGTCTGTCAAGCTATGGTTTGAAATTGCATTTCCATCACTAAACACATATGTTTAATGGACGCATCTTCAGAATATCCGTGCTTCTGAAGTAGATCCAATGAAATGATTAGGTCTTATTTCTGGCGAAAAAAAAAAAATGGACCTGTTTTATGAAGAGAATGGTTTCTTTAATGTGTTAATGTGTCCATTGATTTTCTCCTACAAGAATCTACCGACGCTAATCTTAAATGCTAAGCCATTTTCTTAAGAAAGAAAAAGTCACAGAATGAAAGAGAGAGAAAAAACAGGTGACATATTAAAGTGATTCTCAATAAACAACACATCCAATACGCTTGTCACATTTACAAGTGAAAATCCATTCTCAATATGTGAATTCTTCAAGCAGGAAATATTGAACTGATTTATCTCGAAAGAAATATTTTGATTTTTAACAAATAATATTCGTCAGGGTCAAATGCATTTTTACTTGATAATAATTTTATTATCAGAAGTAAATGAGTTTGGAATAAAATCGTTAACAGAAAAACAATATTTATATATATATATATATATATATATATATAATGTATTTTTATGTAATTATTTTTATTGGTGATTGCAGCCTTCATTGATTTTTGCTTACTATTATTTCGACTGTTTCACTTCCTAAGTGATTAAGATGCAGAAAATTGCATTATTAGTCACCCTTAACTTTATAGGACGTATTTTTTTTTAATATATATTTATTAATTTTATACGTACATAAAAATAATCCATTGACACGTGTTTCTGGCTCACAGCCGTCATCAGCATGGCTAACTTGGACAAGGATCGCACCTTCGATATTGATGTCTATAGTCCAGCATCTTTACCATTGGACCAAGACGCCCCGTCTAGAAATAAGTACGATTTTTATCACCTAAATATTTAATGTATTTTTATGTAATTATTTTTATTGGTGATTGCAGCGTTCGTTGTTTTTTTTTTTTGCTTACTATTATTTCGATTGCTTCACTTCCTAAGTGATTAAGATGCAGAAATTGCATTATTAATCGCCCTTAACTTTATAGGATGTATTTTTCGTTAATATATATATTTTTTATTAATTTTATATGTACATAAAAGTAATCCATGGACACACGTTTCTAGCTCAAGAAATATGAAAAATCTAATCAATATATAAGCCTTGAAGCACTTCTAATATATGTTATATATATATATATATATATATATATATATATATATATATATATAACATATATTAGAAGTGCTTCAAGGGTTACATATTGATTAGATTTTTCATATTTCAAGTATATTTCAAGATAAATGATATATCTTTAAGGAGAAATCTCTATATTAATAAAACTGTGACTATTTCTTGTGTGTCTGTGTGTGTGGGTATTTCTTGTGTGTCTGTGTGTGTGGGTATTTCTTGTGTGTCTGTGTGTGTGGGTATTTCTTGTGTGTCTGTGTGTGTGGGTATTTCTTGTGTGTCTGTGTGTGTGGGTATTTCTTGTGTGTCTGTGTGTGTGGGTATTTCTTGTGTGTCTGTGTGTGTGGGTATTTCTTGTGTGTCTGTGTGTGTGGGTATTTCTTGTGTCAACGTAACTTTGTTAATTACACATTTAATTGTTAGTTTTTCATTTACTAGTAATCGATTATTTATTGAAATCAAAAATGCACTAGAATAAAACAAAAAGAAATTTAATCCTAAAACAAATAATAAAGAAAAAAATAAATAAAAGGATAATTTAATTACAAAATTAAATCAACCAGAATGCAAGCCATCCATTTTAAGTTTTAGTTAATCGTTAAAAAAAAAATTACTTTATGGCTATTCGAAATTTTAAAGGGATTTCGAAACATTTAAACTGTCAAATAGAATATCATTTTAAGCTTTAAAATTCTTAGCCATTCCTTATGTATTAAAAGATTGAAAGTTTTGAAAGCTATTTCGATCCAATAATTTTTATAAATATACATTAGAAAATTATCATCATCATCATCGTCATATTTGCTTTAAAATATGTTTTACATACTTGCATTTATTGAACGATTCTATTTATCTTCCTCCCACGGCGGTAAGATGTGACACAAATTAGTATAATTTGGATTATTCGGACGACTGTTCTCATTTTGAGTGTTATCATCACAACGTTTCGGCCGCTGTAACCTCCGGCCTTCTTCAGGTGTCTCTTTTCGAACTCAGGAATATTTCTGTCAAACACTGGACAAAATTTCGAACGGAACCCTTTATTTAATCCATGGGGGTAGAATGCTCTCGTTCTATCAGTCATGACTGGGAGAAGTTTTCAGTAATTCGCAATACTTTGTATCGCCTGCACCGAGGATTGAACCTTCAACCTTCAGATGACTATCACTTAGAACTGAATTTGACTTAGTACTATTATATCTACTGCGCCACAGGTCCTTGCGGACAGTTCTAGTATCAATTTTGGGAGCCTTAAACCAATTCTTGTTTTTAATGTGTAGTCTTACTACTCATCACTACTTTTATTACTACATATCACTGTGTGTATATATATATATATATATATATATATATATATATATATAAATACGTCAATGGATTATGCTCCGATGAATTGGCTACTCTGGTGGCCCCTCGACGTAAATTCACTAGACCAACTCGACAATCAGCTAAATCCCATCCATTCACTGTGGAGATGCTGGAGAGCTTTCTACTCCAATAGCTTCTTTCCTCGTGCTGCTGGCCTCTGGAACTCCCTCCCTGCCCCCTGTTTTCCCGATGCTACTGACATGCAGAAATTTAAAACTAATGTAAACAGACATCTCGCTGCGCAGCTCCCAATTTAGGCTGACCCCCCCCCCCCAAACCTTCTCCCTTTTTACGTCTACAGTGGTGTCCTGTCTTGTTTGCGGTGAACTATATTAATATATATATAATTATACAAATTATCAATCCGCATATCAAAAATCCAGAAACATAATAATTTGGTTCAATTAATGATTTAATGATCTAACAATACCGCAATGATTAAATTTAACTTTCAAAATACTATTTAAAAAAAATAATAATTTTGTAAAAAAAAAACCAAACAGTATAATTTTTTTTTTAAAGTGAAATGAAAATGAAAGTAAAAAGATTCCCGGACAACGCTGGGTAAGGACAGCTAATGTTTTTTAATTGAATAGCAAATGTAGCTATTCTTCATGCAATAATTTTATAAATGGAGACATAAAGATTTCCTTAAGAAAAAAAAAATTGGGGGTCAACATGAACAATAACGATTTTTTAGATGTTACTACTGTGAAAAGCGATCTTATATCATTTTTCCAACAGCATAAAAGGACAAAAGATAAAGTAAGGAGGCCTCCAGAGCAACTAAAAGTGTCTGTAGAAAATCATGTTTGTATTATAAATGAAGAAGAGTCGTGAATGGTACGAAAAAAAGGGTTGTTGCATAGATATTCATTCTCTGACCTTGCTGGGTATAAAGAAAAACGGGTTACCATTTTTTTATTTATTTTTTTTAACTTAGTTCACCCCCAAATAAGACAAGTTGCCACTGTAGACGTAAGGGACTACTGAGAATTAGGGTGAAAGTTTAGGGGGTCATCCTAAATTGGGAACTGTGCAGCGAGAGGCTTGTTCACATTAGTTTTAAATTTCTGTATGTCGATACAGTCGGGAAAACAGGGAGCAGGGAGGGAGTTCCAAAGGCACTAGAGCAGCAAGTTCATCGGAGTACATTCCATTGAAGTACCTGTAAAACAAGAACAAGGATGCAACATTACGGCAATGGGACAGGGGTTGGAGCTTGGTAGATAGTTAGGGACATATTAGATTAGTGACTTTTTTTTGGACCTTGTTTAAGAGGGAGAGACTGGTGGATGGTGCACCAGCCCAGATGTGATAACAATACTCAATGCTTGGATGGTGAGTGGCTTTGTAGAGATTTAGTATACTGTCAGGTGTGTGAAGTTTTCTAGCATGGTAGAGGGAGCCCACGTCAGGCATAGACTGAAGTTTATTTGTATGAAATATGGTTGGATCGGTAGAATTTTTTGTGAGGGGGAGGAGGAGGGGGGGGTCACCTTGTATAAAAACTCAATACAAAAAAATATGGTTGGATGGGTAGAATTTTTTGTGGAGGGGGAGGGGGTCACCTTGTATAAAGACTCAATACAAAAAAATATGGTTGGATGGGTAGAATTTTTTGTGGAGGGGGAGGGGGTCACCTTGTATAAAGACTCAATACAAAAAAATATGGTTGGATGGGTAGAATTTTTTGTGGAGGGGGGAGGGGGTCACCTTGTATAAAGACTCAATACAAAAAAATATGGTTGGATGGGTAGAATTTTTTGTGGAGGGGGGAGGGGGTCACCTTGTATAAAGACTCAATACAAAAAAATATGGTTGGATGGGTAGAATTTTTTGTGGAGGGGGAGGGGGTCACCTTGTATAAAGGCTCAATACAAAAAAATATGGTTGGATGGGTAGAATTTTTTGTGGAGGGGGGAGGGGGTCACCTTGTATAAAGACTCAATACAAAAAATATGGTTGGATGGGTAGAATTTTTTGGAGGGAGGGGGAGGAGGGGAGGGGATCACCTTGTATAAAGACTCAATACAAAAAAATGCTTATCAATTATCTTCTTTGTTACTGAGTCACCACTTATCCAGGCTAAAAAAACATTCAAGGATAAGGGTTAATGAGATGGATAGATTAACTGTTGAATGATGATGAATACTATGAGAGGATTGAAAATCTCCACATACCATCCAATCAAAACAACAGCTGACCCAGAAAACAACAATTCTTCCAATCTTTGCGAGAAACATCACACATAGAATGTGAGGACTAAAGGATAACATAGGGGAGAAACAATAATTACGAGGTTGCCAAGAGTAAACCGAAGATTGTTTGAGGTATTCTTTCACTGTACATGGTGAGCGAGTATCTAATATTTTTAGAGATTCCATGAACGAACGAATGACATTTTATACCATATTCTTTTCACTATAATAAATGTCAATGCAATATTTTATTCAATCATTTGTTGTTGTGGAATTCCTGTTAGGTGTATCAGGTTTCCACTGATAACGCCTGAGCCGGTCATTTAGTTATGAGAGAATATCGTTTGTTGGAATCAGGCTTGAAATGTTTTGTTTGTTCCGATCAGAGCCATAAATGACTCCCTACAACGAAGAATTAGAATTTAGAGGAAAAATAACGATTCTTGTTGCTAATTATTGTTAATGTTGATTAAAGCTAGAGAATGACTTCTTAAGATGAACTAATCTTAAACGTTTTGGTGTTTTTTTTATGGTCCTTATTTATTTGCTTCTCCATCAGGGAAGAGTTACACACAAGGTTGGTTTTAATGTGGGAAAAATCCAGACAAAAAAAAACGAGGCACTCTGGATTGGGATAAAAATAAAACTCGCCTCAGTCTAGAAGGTCCCCTTATCGGATTGACATGCTCTATTTTATCAACAAACAGCGTAAACACAAAAACAGAAAGATATTACCAAATTCACTCCAACAACAAAAGCTAAAACTGGGGCTATCAAAATCAGCTCCCAGAGACAGTCTAACAAAAAGGCGCAAAAAAAGCTAAAAATGTTGCTCACGTGTGGTGCTCTGAACTACGTCCGCCAAACCACTGATCAAACAATATAAAAGCAGACCGCGAAACAAAATCTGCCTCTTTTCCTCTTTTCCTTTTTTCCTCTTTCTCTTTTGCTCTGTTTCAGAGAATACAATTTCGGCTTTGGGCGAGGGGGTGCCAGTGCGTCGGCTGACTACTAAACACATACACAAAGGCTTACACTCCTATCATTCTTCAATGCATACAATTACACACTGCTGACAAAGACACACACACAAATACCTAAACGAATTATCAACACTTACGCATACACATTAGTACAACCACAAACAAAAGGCGGCACGCACATTCACACACTTCGACACATGGTTACACTACGCACATACATACCTGTCCCATCGCTGCAATGTAGCATCCTTGTGCTTGTTTTACAAATACTTCTATGGATTATGCTCCGATGAATTGGCTACTCTGGTGCCTCCTCGATGTAAATTCACTAGACCAACTCGACAATCAACTAAATCCCATCCATTCACTGTGGAGGTCCCCAGATGCCGGAGAGCTTTCTACTCAAATAGCTTCTTTTTCTTGTGCTGCTGGCCTCTGGAACTCCCTCCCTGCTCTCTGTTTCCTCGACAGTACTGACATGCAGAAATTTAAAACTAATGTAAACAGACATCTCGCTGCGCAGATCCCAATTTAGGTTGACCCCCCCCTTCCCCCAACCTTCTCCCCTTTTTTTTTCTCTTCTCAGTAGCCCCTTACGTCTACAGTGGCGGTCTGCCTTGTTTGGGGTGAACTATGTTTTTAAAAAATTAAAAAAAAAATTTTTAATTTAAAAAAAAACACATTCATAAATCACAGGCATAAACATTTATCGTTTCTCTAACTGGACACTTGAAATGAACACTTAATGCTCTGTAATTTGTAAATATATAAATATTTTGTAAACTACGTTTTATTCTTCTCTTCAACTTATGCATTTCAAAAATAAATTAGTCCGATAATGAATAAGTATCGAAAATTCTGTGAAAATCTGACCATTACTTGACTTTTGCTAGATTTATTAAACACACGGGTGTTAGCGCATAAAAATTGGTCACTACATAGGAACGTTGTTTTAAGGCGTAAATAAAAGTGCACAAGTTTTTAGTTTCTCATTTCAATTACTTTTGTACGCTGAAACTCTTTTTTAAAAATCATCAGCAGTTTATTTTATGTTTCTTCTTTTGAATGATAAAAAAGTTATTATAATATAAACCTATATTAAAGTTACATCTTGTTATGGGGGGGGTAAATTCTATGGTGAGTTTTTGAGGTTTTATTCATTGTTTTCATGTTTTTATCCGTTTTCTCTGGGTTTTAAATTTCTTTACACAAATTAAATGGTCCCTACACCCTCCTTCAGACATTGAGGAGAGAAAAGATGAAGCATGGTATCAGAACATGGTATATCAACATCGTTCAACATGGTCATACCACTACAAGCGGTTGCAACTAGTGTTGGGACAATTAACCGGAATCGGGAATCGGAAAAATCGGAACATTTTGGGGTATCCGAATCGGAAATTTTTTAGCCCATTTCCAAAACGATTCTTTTAATTTTTTTTTCTTTTTTGTTTAAAACTTAATTTTCTATTGCTGGTACTCATTAGTAATGGTAAATATTTATTGATTTTAAAATACTAGTAAAACTAAAATCTATAGATCATAATAACGAATTTAGGTAAAAATGGCACCGGAAAAATAGCACGGTCAAAAATGACACAAGTGGATAAATAGGAAAAAAATGACCTAAGTAAAAAATTAGCTTCAATCTCTGGCTCCTCCTTATGAGACATTCACAGCAAGAACTCGTCTTCCTGCTACAACTGCAAAGAGCTCTCCTTTCTTCCTCCCATGTACCTAATATCAAACAGAATTTCCATGAACAGAGTTTCTTTCCAAGAACTTCCAATCTGTGGAACACATTACCATGGAACTGCTTACCTGCAGACTGCAATATGATCGTCTTCAAATCCAATTCTATTATTTTCAATCCTCTCATAATATTCTTCATCATTCAACTAACCATCCATCTCATTAACCCTTATCCTCAAGTGGCTTATGACCACGACAATATATATATTTCAAAAGTTTTATTTCTGTTCATGTCTTAAAATTATAAGGGGATAATAATGAGATAATGGTTTTAATAAGTCATGTTCGAATGCGATGAATACTGGGATTGTCTTCAGTGTAGTTTGATATTTTAAATAAAGAATGTATATTCTACAAATTGGATTCCTTGTGTCTGGAAACAATGCATCGGACACCAAAACAAAGTCTTTACCTTAATTGATAACAAAGTTATTGAAGTTTGAAGTTTTTTATAATTGAGTGTGGCAGCCATATTGGATTTTTTCATTATACAAAAAAATGCTCAAAGGTGGGAGATCTATGCCCACATATATATCATTACATCGACCCTCATCTTAAGTAACAGGTACTGTAGAATCCCAATGTAACCTGACAAATTATTTGATACTTATGCAGTTTATGAACCGCGTTTTCATCGGCACATTCCGGCAGGTTATGTAAACCGTTGGAAGGTGCCGAACGAAAACTTTGTTTTTTTGTGTCGAAAACGCTAGTCGATGTTAAAACGCTAGAATCAGGCATCGTATGTTAATTTCAACAAAAGAAATTCAATGAAAATTGGAAAAAAAATGTAAATTTGTAAGAAACTTTCAAAATGTAGGAAAAAAGATTCAAATCAAGAAACAAAACACTCATCGTATGTGGTAAGGTTCATGAATAAATATTTATTTTTGTTTGGTGAAGAAAATATGGTGCAACAACTGATAGCAAACAGTTTCGTATGATTTTTTTTAACAAACAATTTTTTTCTTTCTTGTCAATTCTTTTTAAACCCTACTGACTAGGTTAGGGTTAACTGATAGCAAACTTTTTTTTTAATGTTTTTTTTTGCAATTAGTTTTTTTTTTATTATCTCGCCAATTCTTTTTCTACACTACCGACTAGGTTAGGGTTAAGTACTGTTTCTTTTAAGGTTAGGTACTGTTTCTTTTAAGGTTAGGTTCTGTTTTTTTTTTAGGGTTAGGTTCTGTTTTTTTTAGGGTTAGGTTTTGTTTTTTTTAGGGTTAGGTTTTTTTTTTTAGGGTTAGGTTAGGTTAGGGTTAGGTACTGTTTCTTTTAGCGTTAGGTTCTGTTTCTTTTAGGGTTAGGTTAGGGTTAGGTACGGTTTCTTTTAGAGTTAGGTTCCGTTTCTTTTAAGGCTAGGTTAGGGTTGGATACTGTTTCTTTTAGCGTTAGGTTGTTTTTTTTAAGGCTAGGTTAGGGTTAGGTACTGTTTCTTTTAGCGTTAGGTTCTGTTTCTTTTAGGGTTAGGTTAGGGTTAGGTACGGTTTCTTTTAGCATTAGGTTCTGTTTTTTTTAGGGTTAGGTTAGGGTTAGGTACTGTTTCTTTTAGGGTAAGTTTCTGTTTCTTTTAGGGTTAGGTACTGTTTATTTTAGCATTAGGTTTTATTTTCTTTTAGGATTAGGTTAGGGTTAGGTACTGTTTCTTTTAGGGTTAGGTGAGAGTTAGGGTCAGGTATTGCTTTTTAAGGGTTAGGTTAGGATTAGGTACTTTTTATTTTAGGGTTAGGTTAGGGTTAGGTTGTTTTGCGAGCAAATGTTTTGTGGACTTAAGCACAGACGATAGAAAAGTAGAAGAAGGGTTAGAGGACGTTTTCTTTTTTGACAATAGTCAATAATTGCTTCGGGCGAGTGAAGTGTTTGTCCCCACGTGATAAGATTCATGCTCTGAATTTTACCAATTTTGAGAATTTGTTTACTTTTCCGAAATATTTTAATCGCGTTTTCCGATTGTCGGCTGCTGCGAATTTCATTGACTAAGCATTTCAACACCTTCCAGCGGTTTAAGTAACCTGCCGGAATGCGTCGATGAAAACGCAGTTCGTAAACTGCGTAAGTACCAATTATTTAGAGTGAAATGAATTTCGGCATTATTCCCAAATAACTTATTTTTAGTTAGAACTATGTTTTTGTAAAGGAATTAAACATTAAAAACAAGTTAGTTATAGCAAGTTTAATTATACATGCAAAAACACTGAATAAAGTGGTGCTTCTATGGCTTGGGGCCCATACAAATGTTTCCGATTGCCTTTTACGGCATAAACTGAGAATTGCCAAAGCAATTTACGATTTGAAATCCATGTAAAAAATTGTAAAATGGCAGACGACAATGAAGTATACGAATGTAAAACCAGGTAAGGTTAGGGTTGAGGGGGAAGGATGTTACAATAATAGCATCTATCGGAACAGATACTACATTTTGATCTTGTTGGTATTCATCTACCTCCCACAGCGATAAGATGTGACACAAGGTCGGGAAAGTGGGATTGAAATGCCAGCGCCCAAAAAGAAGTATTGGAATTATTAAGCGGAGTGAATTATAAGTGCCCTGTGATTGGATGAAAATCAGCCAATCACAGACCACTGTTTCATTCACAGCAGAAAACACTGGAGAGCACCGATTTTGAAAACCTCGGCCTCTTTGATTCCAGCAGCCTAGCAGGGAACACCGGTTTGCCTTTAGTTGCGTCGGGCACCCCCTTTTTTTAGTGTACGTTTACGCACATATGGCCTAAATGATAAGGCCCTTTCGAACATTTTAGGCTAATCCACCCGTTCCGGGAGCCTCCATTCTTTCACACCTTGCGTGTGCACAGTTCCCTTTTTCTGCCTAAAGAAGCCACTTACAAGGACAATCCAGTGTGACCTGAAGGAATCCTGTTAAAAGATGACTGGCATTTCAGTGAGTCCGCAAAAGACACTTCTTTTGCAAACAACTCTTTCTTCTCTTCTTTTTCCCCCTCTTTTTATATAAATATCCTTCTCAATCTATATACGTTGTTTGTCTTCTCTCTTCTTGTCCGGTCACGTACATTGCCGCCAAGTTCTCTTCCAGCGGACTTGAGGCTTCGTCCTCCATTTTCAGCGGGAAAAATCCCAACAGAAGAGCGCTCTGACCGTCAAAAAATGCCTTGGCAGCCCCGTCAGTATTCCCATGTAGGGGCGCCTCAGACGATTAGCAATAAACTAACCCCTCTCAACGGGTGAGAAGGCAAAGCCGGGGAGAGTGGACCTCCTAGAACTGCACAGGACAGTGCCTCAGACCGGCGGAAATCAAGCCCCAAAGGCCAAGACAATACCGGTCTGTAGTGTGTAGTATCCATCAGAACAGATACTTCACTCTGATCTTAGCCAAAAGGCCAATATAAACAGATAAAACAATGCAGAGGTTTAGCTGAACATGGTGCACAGTAAAAATGGCACAGATAAACATAGAATAAGCATAAAAAACGGTGCTTGTGAACTAACTGTAGATCCGAAAAAAACAAAATTATCTTTAATTTGATCAGAGTCAAATAAGGGGGAGAGAACTCTAGTTTCAAGTTTCATACAGATATTTCTCAGTTTGTCTTATTTTTTTTACCCGTGTCTCGGTAATTCTGAATAAGCACCATTTTTTGTTTTTTGTTTTTTGTTAAACTTTATTTTAGAATGATTACAATAGTAAAATCCATTTTAAGATACATCGTGGTTGAAACTTAAAACTAGAGTTCTCTTCCCCTTATTTGACTCTCCTCAAATTAAAGATAATTTTTTTTCGGACCTACAGTCCACAAGCACCAAAAAAATAATAGTAAAAAATCTTGGAAATCGCTTCATTATCATTACATTATATTAAAAGCATGTTTTGTCACAAAAAAAAACATTAAATATAATGGTTTTATACAATAATGGGGTATATGTTACGACGCTCAGCAGAGGCGCGAACGGGGTCCAAAAAAAGAACGAGAAAGGGTTTAAAAACATAAATTTGCAACAAGTGAAGTTGACCTACGACGAGAATAGATATTTTCCTACTTACCTATGTAATTTGTTTTTATTTTTACGTATTATAAATGTATAGATGTAAAAAAAAAAAAATTTTTTGTTTTTTTTCCCACCGTTTTCACAAAAATAAATATGGTCGCTCCTAGTGCATTCGTTAGTAATCCCCCCCAATTCGGCCATGTTTTTTTCCCAACTTGCGGTGAAAAAACTATTGATTTCTAATAAATAGCACTTCAAACGGGTTTAAAATACAAACAAATAGCACATGCAAGTTTGAAACTAACTTTTACAGCTTACAGTTACTTTTATTTGTTGTAAATTTGTTTTTTTTAGCGTTTTTACTCTGCTGAGTCTCGTAAAAGATGCCCCAATAATGTGTTTTGAAATAGTGCCGAGCGGCATTTTTTGGATTCTTCCAAAGTTAATATACCAACCTTAAAAAACGACTAACTTTTAACTTTACAATCAAATGTTTTCATTTGAGAAATAAATAATTAATTTAACGATGTTTTAGTCATTCATCGACAAAAAATAAAAATGTTCATAAAATTACAAAACTCATGTCAAAAAAATATTGAAGAAAAATACCAAATAAGAAACAAAATTTCATTCGCTTCTTGTCATCAAAATTGCATTGCGTTTTTATAACTTTTTTTGAATAAAAAATATATAAAAATACAAAACCATTATTTTCGTTAAACCAACAAAAAAAGTAATAGACAAATGTATTTTCTAAGTGCACTCACCTAAATATTGATACATTCCTAAAATGTCGAGAAACGAGATTTAAATTTTATTTTTAAATTTTATTTTATGCTTCGGGTCTTTCCGGATAATTCCGTCATTATTTCATTTCTTTTTAATTTAATATTTTTTTATTATTATTATTATAAGATTCCTTACAAAAACATTACAATTGAAAAATAATGCATAAATTTTAGCTGGACATAACATGGAAAAAAATTATTTAAAAATAACATTAAAATGACTTTGCCCTCGAACGTCAACGAAGCGATAGAAGACATTTATTTATTTATTTTTTAATGCATTATTTTAATTTAGTTTTAAAAAATTTTTATTGACTTTATTAGTAATTGGTGCTTTTACAGATTAGCCACCATGGCTGTCGATATTAGCTCGGTAAAACCCGGCATGGAGTTACGACAACAGCCGAGAGGCAACTACACAGGTTCCTGAAACAAAATAAAAATTAGATTTATTGCTGATTTATTTATATCGTTACATTTTATTTATTATGATTATTTTATTTTTTTTGTAAATTGTTGCTTTTTATTTCTTTTTATAATTAGTAGAAATTGTTATGTTTTTGTATTCTTTTCTCTTTTATTTGGTAAGTTGTAGATTAAACACTCTCTGACCCCCACAACACGCACAAACAAATGAGACTACTTTTTTAGGCGATTACGTGTGAACAACCTTAAAAACTTGTCGGAAAGAAGAAACAAAAACAAAACAAAAAATAATATTTTAGAATTTAGAGTGAGTGATCAGTTTCGTATATAAATGTAATGTCATATGAACCCTCATTTCCGGCCATTCTAGCTTTTCAGAGCAGTGAACCGAATCTTTTTATCACTAATCCTAAGTCCGAGTGGCAAGGTAGTAAAACCACACGTGATCGCGTAAGAAAGTAGACCCTCCCCCAAGAAAAAATCTTACACGGAAAAAAAAAATATATATTGGTTAACTGTCCTAAAACGCTAGAATGACCCGGAAATGGGAAATCATTTTATGTTAAATTTATATGCGAAGTGATCCCCTACTCTAAATTCTAAAATATATTTTTTCTTCTTTCCGCCAAGTTGTTCAGGGTGTTAACACGTAATCGCCTGAAAAAAGTAGAATCGCATTTTTAAGAGGGAGGGGGGGCGTGATTTAGTGGAAAGTGTTAATCTACAATATTACCTTTTTTGTTGTTATTTTTGCATTTTATTGACTTTTATTCTCTGCATAATAAAAGAGTCTTGCCAGGGACAACAGTTCTTTCTGATTTCTCATATTTAAAGGTGAACCCAAGCCTTGAATTTCGTAGACTCAGACACGAAGGCACTACGCCCCCCCCCCCCAACAAAAAAAAAAGAAGAAATGTCAATAAATAACAATTGCAAATTTAATAGCTACTATTAATAATAAAATAAAATGCAAAACTTTACAAAAAAATAAAATGCAACAATGTAAATAAATCAGTGTTTTTTTAATGTTATTTTTTTAAAATGGAAATCGCTCCAGACAAGGCATAAAGCCACTTGATGTAACGAACTAACAAGAACAAATATGGTTATCGCAAAGACAGGAGATGCCTATTAGCCTTAGTCTTGAAAAGACCAAGGTTATAGGTAGGAGGAAAACAGTCAACAGGAAGAGAGTTCCACAAACAGCGAATTGATGGAGACCACTAGACCAACAAGTCACACGAGCTGGAACAAAAGAAGCGAGGAATAGATCACATAATTCTGAAGACCACATGCCATAATAGTATTTATAGAAAAGACTGAGACTAGCAACATCACGTCTGTGAGAGAGAGGGTATAGAGAAGAAGAAAGAGTATTTATTTACTCCTCTCCAGGAGTTAGGCACAAGGCCAGTTTTTATCTTACTCCCACAAGTAAGATGTGACCCAAGGTTGGGTCGGGAAAGTGGGGTTTGAAAGCCAGCGCCCGAGATGTGAGCACTCTGGCCATTAAAAATTGCCTGGGCAGCCCCGTCAGCATTCCCCGGTAGGGGCGCCTCAGGCAGTAAGCAATAAACTTACTCCTCCCCAAAGAGGGGAGGCGAAGCCTGGGAGGGTGGACCTCCTAGAACTGCACAGGACAGACCCATAGACCGGCGTAAATCAAGCCCCGAAGGCCAAGACAATACCAGTCTAAGGGGTGCAGTATCCATCGGAACAGATACTACACTTTGATCTTAGCCAAAAGGCCAAATCAAATTATAGATACGTTTCTGCACTTTTTCTTTTTGTTTTACATTTTGGGAACTTGTTTTTCGTTTTATGGCGTGACCATTATCGGATTTTACCGAGCCAATATCGTGCGCCATGGGGACTGACCTGTAAAGGCGCCTCCTCTGACTCCTTTTTTCCTCTCTTTCTCCTCCTCCTCCTCCTCTCATTGATATAGTTAGCTCTGATCGCTTTGTTCTGCTCGGCAGTCAGCAGAGATTCCTTTTCTCTGTTTAGGCGTCCTTTTCGTAGCTATGTTCAAGTGGATCTCTTCTCCGGTCAGTCTTATTCATCGTTCGTGCAGCTGCTTCTCTTGTCATTTTTCTCTTCTCGCCTGTTTTTCCAGTTTCGTTCCTCCTTGTATTGTTCATTTTTTCTGCGATGATCAGTCTTTCTGTGTTCTGGGTTATGCATTTTTTTCCTTCTTTTTTTATCTGTCATCCACAAAGTCTTCTATACTTACCATTCTTGTCTTCCTTCTCTCCTTTTTACATAGAGACAGTCAGTGTTATCCTTTGAGTTTGGTGCATTGTCATTAGTTTCCTAGTCTCTTGGTCCATATGCCCAAATTCTTCTTTTGTCCAATCTATGAAGGGTCAAAGAATATCTTACTAGGGACACTTCCCAGGTATTTATTCCTTTCATTAGGTTTCTGATATATAATTTGGTTTCTTGTCATTCTTAAGTATTTTATTTACCTCATCTATAAGAGGTTAGACACAAGGTCAGGTGTGGGTTTCTGCGGAACAAACTGGATTTGAACCCGGCACACCCGGCACACCCAGGTCCTCAGTCCACGTCGTTACCCCCTTAGCCACCGTGCCATCTCCAATCTTCTCTTTCATTTCTCTTGATTTGATGGTGTCTGCTTCCAAAACTCGCAGATATTTATAGATATCATTTTTGTCAAGTGCCCTCATCTCCTTTTGGTTGGATAGTTCCATATCTTCTGTTGTCAAGTTTCCCCTTTTCATCCCTCGTAGTGCACACTTTTCCATTCCATTCGAATGTCCTGGTTAAAGATTCTAGTTGTGTTTATCAGCATTTCTAATTCCTTTTTGCTTTTTGCAAATACCTTCAGGTTATTCATATACATGAGGTGGTTTAATACGTAACAAGTTTTTCACTGGAACTCCCTCCCTGCTCCCTGTTTCCCCGACTGTACCGACATGGAGAAATTTAAAACTAATGTGAACAAGCATCTCGCTGCACAGTTCCCAATTTAAGATGACCCCCTAAACTTTCACCCTAATTCTCAGTAACGTCTACAGTGGCAGCTTGCCTTGTTTGGGGTGAACTAAGTTGTAAAAAAAAAAAAAAAGATTTCCAGTACTCGCCACCTCTTTTCGATAACCATTGCAAATGACTTTGAGGTATCGCAACAGCCGTTAACCATTGATTTCTCGTTGGTAACAACCATTGGTCTCCTCTTGGATTTGAGTGGCAATAAGCCTCCCTGAGGTCTCAGTACTCTCTGCACTTTTTCAGTGGAGGTCTGGTTAGTGCTTTCACTCCTCGGTCTTCCCATCCTCCTTGACCTTTCACAACTATTTTGTCTGGTAATAGCCGAGGCTAGTGCCATCATTTTTTTGGGGGGAGGGGGGGGGGGCAGTTTATGACATTTCTTTCAGTTTTTGTTCCTTGGGTTCATGTGGTGGTGTTCTTCCTGTGGTTTTGTTTTCTTCCTATTGTAACTTTCAGGTGACTGGTTATCATTCATAGTTTATGCGGGTTGATTTCCGCATTCAGGGATTTTCCATGAGATTGCAGCTGCTTTCATTATTGCCGTCCTTTGTATGGTCTCAGTGATCCCTTCGATTTCAATTTCTCCCAGTATTTTTTCAGGTTTCTTTTAGACTGTTACTAGTGTTCCTACGATTATTGGTATTATATTGACTTTCTTCATGCTTCATATCCCTTTCAATTCTCTGGAAAGCTCCATATATTTGCTTTGTTTTTCTGTCTCCTTGATCTTCACTCTGTGATCTGCTGGAACGGCAACATCTACGATTTGACAGGATTTTTCCTTCTTGTTGATTATTATGACATCCGATCTCTTTGCTTGTATCAGTTTATCTGTTTGTACCTCCATGTCCCAGAGGATTTTGTGATTTTCGTTTTCCAGTACTGTCTCTGACTTAAGTTTGTACTATTTGTCTGCGTGTTTAAAATGCGGTTGTTTGCATAGTTCCCAGTGTACTGCTTTCATCATGCAGTCATGTCTGTTCTTGTATTCTTTTTTGGCTAGTTGGCTGCATTCACTTATTATGTGATTTACTGTTTCGTCTCTTTGTCCACATAATCTGTATTTACTGTTTTCCTGGGTTTTTTCTATTATAGCTTTAATATAGTTTGTCCTAATCACATTGTTCTGTGCAGCTGTCAGTAGAGATTCCGTTTCTCTGTTCAAGTGTATTTTTCTTAGCCATGCCGAGGATTGTTGGTGGATCTCTTCTTTTGTTACTCTTACGAAACGTCTATGTAGCTGTTCTTCTTCCGACTTTTCTTTTCTTGTCTTTTTGTTTCTGGTTTTGGTGCTTCCCGAGTTGTTCATTGGGATGGTGTCTCTTGCTGCGGTTATTAGCCTTTCTGTGTTCTGGTTTATGTATTTCTCCACCTCTTTTTTGTGTCTTCCACACAGTGTTCAATACTTACCCGTCTCTTCCTTCTTCGTTTCTTTTCACGTAGAGTCTGTCAGTGTCGTCTTTTGGGTGTGATGTATTGTGCATGGTCATTAATTTTCTAGTCTTCTGGTCAAGGTTCCCAAGTTCTTCTTTAGTCCAGCCTATGAATGGTCCAGAGTATCTTATTAGTGATACTGCCCAGGTGTTTATACCTTTTACTAGATTTCTACTATATAATTTTGTTTCTAAGAGTGTCCTTGTTCTTCTCAGGTATTCTTTTCCAATCTTCTCTTTCATTTTTGTAAATTCAATGGTGTCTGCTTCCAAAACTTCCAAATATTTATAGCTATCCTCTTCGTTTAGCGCCCTCATCTCCTCTTGGTTGGGCAGCCCTCTATTGTGTTCCGTTACCCCCTTTATTCCAATAAAACAAAATGAAAGTCAATAAACGAAATTAAATTAATTTATTGAATTATAATGAAATCTTTTATTGGAATAAATTTAATTTTTATATATGTAGTTGTTTTTTTTTAATTGCATGATTATCTCCCTTGCGAATTATCTGCCCTTTAATTATTTTTAAGAAAAAAGATGGACGCTTACTGAACGAATCGCTGTTATGATACGAAGAATGGAAAAATACTTGTAATTAAAGTTCTAGTGAATAATTTTTTTCTACTTTTTTGTACAGTGAGTAAGAATATAACGCTGAATAAGTATATAATATTGTTTTTATAAAAGCATATTTTTTCGTACGGCCGCTCATCAGCACAAGCACCGATTTTTTTTTTTGTCAACTGGAACAAATGGAATTCTCCTTTGGTTCTGTTGGGCACATTGTTCTTTTTCTCTTTCTTCTGGGTGAAATTTAAGTCCTGGTGTGTGTAATTGCCTTTTCGACTTCACTATTCTCTCCCAGACTGGACATGACATTCGTTTCCTCGGGGAATTTCTGCTGGAAATACAATAGACAGCATTATGCATCCGAAATATCATTTCAGGATATTCAATGTCCGGACAATGACCGTACTTATTTTTGATGATCGTTCAAGTTCTAAACGAAATTGGACAGTGACGTAATTAGAATCAAACAGTTCAATTAGACAATCAACAAAAAAGGTGATTAGGATATCTTTCCAATTTATTCTCTTCATGAGAATAATTTTCCTATATATATTTTTTATATTCTAATATCATAGTAAACCAAATCTACCTATGCAGTGCTGTCTAAGATGCCATGAAGTCATTTTATTTATTTTCACATTTTAAAACTTAAGGTAGACAACTCCTATTATATTCTTCAATTTAAAATGAGTAATTCCTCTTAATGATTTTTATTTTTAGGTGCAAAGAAAGTGGGCTCCCTCTACCGTGTTAGAAAATTTCTCACACCTGACAGTATCCTATATCTCTACAAAGCCACCATCCACCCATGCATCGTGTATTGTTGTAAAATCTGGGCTGGCGCACCATCCACTAGTCTCACCCTCTTAGACAAGGTCCAAAAAAAGTCACTAATCTGATAGGTCCCACACTATCCACCAAGCTCCAGCCTCTGTCCCATCACCGCAATGTTGCATACTTGTGCTTGTTTTACAAGTACTTCAATGGAATGTGCTTCGATGAACTTGCTGATCTGGTGCCTCCTCGACATAAATACACTCGACCAACCGGACAATCAGCTAGATCCCATCCATTCATAGTTCAGATCCCCAGATGCCGGAGAGCCTTCTACTCCAATAGCTTCTTTCCTCGTGTTACCGGCCCCTGGAACTACATCCCTGCTCCCCGTTTCCCCAACTGTACCGACATGCAGAAATTTAAAACTAATGTAAACAGACATCTTGCTGCACAGCTCCCAATTTAGGATGACCCCAAAAACCTGCACATTAATTCTCAGTAGCCCCTTACGTCTACAGTGACGACCTGCCTTGTTTGGGGTGAACTTTGTTAAAAAAAAATTTTTAAAGATACCTACAGATACATTCGACTCAGTAAAATGGTTATCTCCTGCCTCGACACTCTCAACAGACACCACCACCTTAAAATAAATCATTATTCATCATTAGAGAGGTCCATAAGTGATAAATTCACATATGAATGTCCGCCCTCCCAAGTCCTTATAGTTACTGTATCAGCCAGGAATAGGTAAATACCAGTTATGTGCAAGAACAGTAATACTAGTGAATAAATCTCAGTTTTAGGTGAATTAGAAAAACTCAGTAATAGTATTTGTGTCAGATAGAACATTTCCTTTCAATTATCTTATGCATATTGATATCAGATTATGAGGGTTACTCTCGCAAATACTGGGTCAAATACTGAACGATATTGCAATGTACAATGTGATATCTTGTTTAAATTTACAGCATAGTTATTGATTAATAAAAGCTACAGAATTCATACATATGATTATAAACCACTTCCGGAATTTTAAGAGATCCATAAATGAATTAATGCCCACTGTCACTTAGTCAGTTGATAGCTTGAAAACTGGGTTAGTCCACATACCAAAATACTAGTGATTTGAAATGTTTATAAAATTATCTTATAGAAAATACTAGGGTTTGGTATGTGGACTACAGCGGTTTTGGAGATATTTAGCATCAAATATGATTTTTCTTGGTAAAATTTATGCAAAAATAGGCATTTTTTTTGTCAAATTCTAACAAAATTTCAAAACCCTAAAAACAGTATGAAAAGTGAGAAAATAGTGTTAGACGATGTATTTGAGGTTGATAGAATGATAATGAGTCCTAAAAAAGTGCACAAACAAATTCAACAGCAGCAAAAACGATTTCTAAGGTGTTTTTAGAAAAATTTGAATTTTATAAGATTTCCAGGTAAATCTACAAGATTTTGGAAACTTCTGCCGAATTTCTGTAACTTCAAATTGCTATATTCTTTTAATGCATAGAGATATCGACTTGATTAAAAAAAAAAATACTGGGAATTTTATCTAGTTTCGCAATATCTTAATGAATTTTCCATTTGAATAACTTCATTTTTCACCAAACGACACCCCATAGTCCACTGCGTGCTAATTGTACTTACCCAACGTTGCTCGGATGTCTTTTACTTTCATTTCACTTGTTTTTTTACCCAATTATTTATTTTAATAGAATATTGAAAGTTAAATTTAATTTTTACAATATGTTTAAGCATTAAACTATTGATTGAACCAAATTATTATAAAACTATAACTAATTCTGTAATATGATAATGTTGTTTTAATCTCTATTTATAAAATTATGGAATGTAAAACGCTTTAAAAACTTAAAATCTTTTAATACATGAGAATTTACTAAGAATTTTAAAGCCAGAAATAACTTTCTATTCAACAGTTTATATGCTTCCAAATTCCTTTCAAATTTCGAAGGCCACAAAGTAATTCGTTCCTTTGTTTTTCTTTACTAAATTAACAAAAAGATTAAAATGGCTGACTTGTTTACGAATAAGCCGAAATGCATTATGGTGGATTTAATTTTGTAATTCATTTTTTTAAAGTTCGTTTTAGTATTTTCTGCTATTGCATTTTTGATTTCAATAAATACTAATAATGAATAATAAATATAATGTATAAGTTGCAAAGATGCGAGAACACATACTCACATACACACACACACACACACACATTAGTTTGGTTATGTGAACTATATGTGCAAACTTGTGTGAATATATCATACATTTTTAAATTTTATTTTTCGTTTCTCACGCACTACGAACATATGTCAGACATTTTTTATTAATGTTTTAAGCAATTTCTGGATTAAATTAGAATTTAAAGACAAAAGTCAAGCATCATGATTCATCAAAATCGAAAGAAAACTACTAACCCATTCCTGTCGTATCAAAGTGTGGCACAATGAGTAATTAAGTCAAAGTAATTAACAGAGAATAATTCAATTTCAATATCGCCTGAATGTTGTTCACAGACCGACTTGACTTTGAAGATAGTGTTTCATAGTGTGTATCAGTCAAAGAGAAGCCTTCAGCTTTGTTTTGAAATAACCAGGATTGGTGAGGTCTAGAGGTCAATAGAGATAAGTGCCTGCAGTTGGCTCGGTTAACAGCTTCCCCAATGAATGGCTTGCTATGCAGGCTTTTGAAATGTTAAACAGCCCGGCTTATTCCTGATGAGAGATGCTGAATGGACGAGTAATACTTTTGAGTGACAGTTTTCTCTCTCCATTGGGTGATGCAGTGTTGTGGTTGACTTTGACGCGTATATGTCGAGAAATACAGTTCAACAGTGGTTGCTGATATAACAAGAATAAAAGTGTATATTTTTCTAAGACAAAAATGCTTTGTCCATTCTGTATTCAACTATTTTTTTTTTTTAGCCAGAAAACTCATCCTGTTGTTGAACCCAATTAGGACAACACTTTCTCCTGACAAAAGCAGAAGAGAAATGCCGATCAGACGCTTACTCCCAATTTTGGACGAGCAGCATCGATATAACAGTTTTGTGAATCTAAATTGACAATGTGGGTGCGGAGCTATTGTCAGAACTCATGCGACACTTGTGACCTCCAAGATTCCATGGCACAATAGTACCACATTTGGTGCTTCAAACCTGGATAAGACCCCAGACTATTACATCAGAGCACGACCTGTTCACAATTATGCCATGACTCGAAACTGAACTATGTTTGGTGCCAAGTCACACAGAATACAACACTGAGTGACTCGCCGGGCCACTATCATGTTACAATGATTCCTTCACCAGCACAATAGTATGACAAAAGAACAACAAATATAATCTTCTGTTTAATTGTCGGTTCTAGAAAAAAAGTAGGTTTCAGCCTATAGAATTGACATATATTCCAATCCTATATATTAATTGACCAATTGAGTATATGAAAACACACAAGTCATGCTTCAAAAAAATTTCTAAAATAGCAATCACATTTTTGTGCAAAATGAGGCTCCCAGCGGGATATTGACAAAAAAGCAAAAATAGCAGTCAAATGATGTGCTTAAAAATACGTCTGCATGCTCAAAATCATCTTTGGTGCTCAAAAGTAAATTCACTCTTTTGATACGTTCACTAAGAATAAAAAGATCAGAATTTCAACATTCCTGACACAGAGGGACAAGGCAGTAGAGCCATAGACAACACACGCCAACACACTCCTTTATTGTATACTCCTACTTGCCCCATGGCAAGGGAAGAGAAAATGACTATTCTTAACTTACTCACACACTAACAAAAGACAATACACACTCACATAGTCTGTCACAAGCATACACACGCTGACAAAGGCAGCGCACATAATGCCTACTGAAGTCACTCACACAATGCTCTCACACTGTCACACACATATATGCACTGACAGAAAACAAACATATCGACACATACAATTCTAACACTCATATTTATCACCCTGAACATTCAACTTTTCGATACTTTTTAGGAATAGGTGTGTGAGGGTACTAACGAATTCTAAACGTTAAACATAAAAGAACGAGTAAAAATATGCCAGTAACCAACACAAAAAGTAAGAAAGCCAGCACTCAAAATTCATATAAACATAACAATTTATTTAACGTGGTTCATTTAAATTGTATAAATTCCTCAATGAAAGTCTGAGTTTTGTGTACAGGAAAATGTCCCTTTTACTGTTTGTATAAAATGTCTCTTTTAAAGTTTGTTCTTGGAAAGCACACGTGTTTTGGTGTGCGCGTAAATTAGAGAAAATGAGCCGTCTCTCTACCCTTTTTTTTGGAGTGTACGAAATGGTAGGAATTTGTGTTGAACGGTACTTAAAACAGAGAAAAGAAAGAAAGAGTTTAAGCTTACTATTTGTCCTGTGTCCGGTGAGGAGGAAAGGGAAGACGGCGTGTAGTAACTGTAAGACAATAGCAGGCAGTGTTTTCTTGCCCCATGCCTTTTTAGTCTGTTGATGGGATCGTCTTAATCGCTGGTCGTAGGGAGAGAAAGACTTCGTTGACAGGACCGTGTCACTTGCTGGGAAAGGGAAAAAAGAGGAAGGAGGAAGTGCGTTCTTTCTTTTATATCACTAAAAATCTCGCGTGGTCAAGCATGATTTGTTGGTCTTTGATTGGCCGGACCCTCTGACAACGTGATTTGGCGAGAATAGGCCCTGTTTTCTTCCTGAGAAACGAAGAAGGGCTGAGTTAACAGAGAAAGAAATAATAACATATTAGGATGTTAATCCGATAAAACCCCCCTCAGATTGAAAAATATTTTCAATATGTAATATACTGTTTCAGGTTGGCAGGCCAATTTACTTTCCTGCCGGATTTTGTCATTAGTTCAGGTTTATGTGGTGTGCTGGTTATTGTAGGACCTTGTTTGCACACCTCGGTATCCTGTGGAGGTGTAGGGTGTTTCGGCATGCTGTTCTTCGATGAATCCAAGTATGCCGGTTTTATCCTATCTATGGAAACCGTATCTTGTTTTCCATTTTTAACTATGGTGAAATATTTTGCCTTCCTCTCCACCACTTGGAAAGGTCCTGAATATGTAGCACAAAGTGGTTTCTTTACTGCATTGCGTACGAAAACATATTCGCAGTCGTGGAGGTCCTTTGGGATGTAAATTTCTTTTGTTTGTGTCCTTGTAGGCGTGAAAATTAAATCATTCATTCTTTGTTTTAAGTTCTGGACAAAGTTTGTAGATGGTTGAAAATGATTCGTTTTTTCGCAGAACTGGCCGGGCAATGTCAGTGATGTCCCGAAAACCATTTCGGATGATGTGCATCCTAAATCCTGTTTTATCACATTCCTGATAGACAACCAAACTAGAGGAATGTTTTCTAACCATGTTCCGGAATGGTTGTTGGCTGTCAAAGCTGCCTTTAATTGTAGATGGAAACGCTCGATCCATTCCGTTGGCACAAGGGTGATAAGCCATCGTGGTTATGTGTTTCACTCCCAAAAGTTTTGTAAATTCATCGAAGAGTATTGATTTAAATTGAGCGCCACGATCAGTCGTTATTACTGATGGACAACCGAAATTAGTTATCCAATCATGCAATATTGCTTTCACGACGGATTGCGCAGATGTATCTCGTAAAGGAGTTATGACAGGCCATCTGGTAAATCTGTCGATGATTGTTAATAAGTATGCATGGCCATTTGCTTCTGGCAGTGGTCCAACTATGTCGATATGTAAGTTGGTGAATCTACCATCTGGGTGGATAAATTGGCCAGGTGGAGATTTTGTATGTCTACCCACCTTGCCAGTTTGACATTTTAAACACACTTTAGTCCAATCCCTCATGTCTCTATGCATTTTAGGCCAGACAAAACGATTACTAATTAATTTGATAGTAGCTCGTCGGCCTGGGTGTGACAAGTTATGGAAATGTTCAAAAACTTTTTTTCTGAGTGAAGGTGGTATATAAGGCCTGGAATAACCTGTACTTGTGTCGCATAGGAATGTCTTAGTTCCAAAAGGGATTGGATGTGCCTTTAATTCTAAGGAAGTGTCTTGTTTTACCTTGTCTAATGTTTCGTCATTTTTCTGTTCATCTGCGATTAACTCGAAGTTAAGAGCTTCAGAATTTATGGCGTGAATTGTAGAGCGTGACAAGGTATCCGCTACAATATTGTCTGTGCTCTTGACGTAACGAATATCCGATGTAAATTGGGATGTGTAGTCCAATTGTCGTGTATCTCTGGGCGTATAATTGTCCATATTTGTGTGCAAGGCATATGTGAGGGGTTTGTGGTCTGTGAAAACAGTAAAGTCTCGACCCTCGAGAAGATGCCGGAAATGTTTTATTGACAGATAGATCGCAAGTAATTCTCCCGAGAAAGCGCTGTATTTTTGTTGTGCATTATTTAATTTCACTGAGAAGAAAGAGATGGGTTTTTCTATACCGTTTTGAGTTTGGTGTAGAACTGATCCTATCGAAAAAGTAAGAAGCGTCTGTAGTCAGTGTTAGTACTGAATTATCCTCATCATGGATGTAAGACAGTTTTGTGAAATCTGCCAGTGCTTTCTTTGAGTTGTTGAATGCGATCAATGCTTCCCCTTCTACTGTAATCGTTGTATTTTTCTTTTGTTGTTTGCGCAGCAAATTTGTGAGAGGAGTTAAAATGTTTGCACAACCTGGAATGAATCTGCGGTAGTAATTTATAAGACTAAGGTATCTTCTCAATTGTCGCAATGATGTTGGTTGAGGAAATTGCTGGATTGCTGCCACTTTTTCTGGCACGGGCGCAATACCTTGTTCATCGATTACGTGACCCAAGAATGTCAGTTGGGGGACTGTGAAAACACATTTGCTTACGTTGATTTTTAAACCAAAATGTGCCAGTCTCTCAAAAACCTGTTCCAGATGTTCGTGATGTTCTTGAATATTTCGACTACCGATTAGTACGTCACCGATGTACGCAAGGGCAAATGGTAATCCTCTCAAAAATTTGCATAAGAAAATTTCAATACTTTTTCAGACTTCCGAGACTGGCGAACGTTAAGGAAGTTCACTGAACAAACTGAATGTATTATTAGTCTTTTTTTTTTTGGGGGGGGGGGGAGCAAGAAGTTATTTAACAAAAGAAACTGTTGATTATATCTTGTATTTAAGTGTACTTCTACACTATACGAACCAAACTATTTCTTTTCCTTAACCTCAACCTAACCCTAAACTAACCTTAACATAACCTTAAATTAACCCTAACCTAACCATAACTAACCCTAACCTAACCCTAAACTAACCTTAACCTAACCCTAAACTAACCATAACCTAACCCTAACCTAACCCTAAACTAACCATAACCCAACCCTAAACTAACCCTTTTAGTAAAAGTAAACGAAATAGTATCCAAAAACATCCAAATAAAAAGTTGAAAAAGTAATAAGGTATCCAAAAAATTACGTAAAAGTCAGAATTTTATCTTTCTAATTGATTGAAAAATATTCGTCTGCGCCTTTTTTATTTGTATATTTTCGTTATAGTCAGAATTTGATCTTTCTATTTGATTGAAAAATATTCGTCTGTGCCTTTTTTATTTGTATATTTCCGTTATAGTCAGAATTTGATCTTTCTATTTGATTGAAAAATATTCGTCTGCACCTTTTTTATTTGTATATTTCAGTAAAAGTCAGAATTTGATCTGTCTAATTGATTGAAAAATATTCGTCTGCGCCTTTTTTATTTGTATATTTCAGTAAAAGTCAGAATTTGATCTTTCTAATTGATTGAAAAATATTCGTCTGCACCTTTTTTATTTGCATATTTCAGTAAAAGTCAGAATTTGATCTTTCTAATTGATTGAAAAATATTAGTCTGCGTCTTTTTTATTTGCATATTTCAGTAAAAGTCAGAATTTGATCTTTCTATTTGATTGAAAAATATTCGTTTGCGCCTTTTTTATTTGCATATTTCAGTAAAAGTCAGAACTTGATTCGTCTTTCTCCGTATGTAGTCGAATCTGCTTACGCCACTTTGTAAATCTATGGATACCTATTCCTAAGAAGCGCCAACTTTTCAAACACAACCATGAACCATTCTCTCATAAAATATCTCTTAATCATCTATAAATTTTTATATATATAAATTTGCTGTGTTCGTCAATCATGTTTTTGTACTTTCATTCAACATCCATATTTTTAGTCATTTTTAGCATTTGTTACATTTTAACCGTTCGAATGGCTCTTGATACATTTTAAAGACACGGCCATCGTCTATTCCCTATACAAGCCAGGATCCATGCTACAAGCCAATGGTTTTTTCTGAATTTGACGGTTATTGATATTTCATTTCAGCAATTAGGCGAAGCTCCAAAAATATAATAACAAATTATTATTTTTCATTTCATTGGAAATGTTTCTTTCTTTTATGTTCCATATAGATTTGAAGGCCAATCATTTTTATGGACAATTATCGATTGTGTGTCAGTCCATGGAAATTTCAAGCATTTGACAGCTGAGTGATAAGTGAACTAAACGTTCACAGACTTTCAAACCTTTCAATCGATCAAGTCTTGGGAATATTAAAATAATAATTTATTTTTAAACTCAGAGTTTTGTTACCCTTTTCCCGCCACACACACACCGAAATCATGTGTAGAATGAATATAAAGTAAATAATTAAAATTCAACCAAACTGAAGATTTTATTTCAACTAATAACATAACATTTTAGACCAAATACACACACACACATATATATATAGTATAAATGTTTATTTATACAAACATTATTGGTTACATATGTGCATACATGTTTCGGTTGTACTCTTCACAGAGAGTCAACCTCTCCAGACCAAAGAAGACAGAGAGTTTCTACGGATTTACTAATAAACTAATGCAATATGTGTACTATATATATATATATATATATATATATATATATATATATATATATATATATATATATATATATGAAGCAATCCAACAAAAGATATAAGTGTCAACTAATATCTTATAATTAGTCAAACATCCGGATAAAAACTGAAGCTCAATATACTGGATAGAGCATTAATATTATAATATAAAATGAAGTAATAAAATAAGGTGTCAATCAAATTTTATTAGAATTCAAAGTTCAAGCAAAGTATCCTTAAGTCCTTAGCTCATGAGTTTTCAAAGATAATTCTTCTCTTCAGAGGACCATTACCGCAGTTATACTACTACCGGTAATAAAATTACGCTTTGAAAATATATAAAATTATATACACAAATACATAAAAATACATAACATCAAACATATCAACCCAAAAACATACTTTTTGTTGAATCCATACAGTCCATCCAGGTCATACATATTGAGAGGCATAATCAGGAAAGTTATAAACAGCAGTCCAAATACGTGTAATTGAAGGGGCTGACAAAGTTATCCAGTCCCGAAATGTGTCGATATTCAATGTTAATGATAAATACATCAAATAATATAGAAAGTCCAATCAAAGTTCCAAAATCCCGACATGTGCAACCCAAGTCAAATCAAAGTTCGTTGTTTCATAAGAAAACCCGTTAAATCCGAATTGAGCAAAACAAGACTGCATCCCGGTCGCATCTTGCTAGCAGAACGAAAAAATAAGTAATCTATATAAAATAAGTAATTTATATTATAATTTTATATTATAATATATATATATATATATATATATATATATATATATATATATATATATATATATATATATATATATATTGTGTGTATTTAGGCAGCATTTTCTCATTTATGCAAACATTGTTAAAAATCTATTAAACCGTGCCAAATTAATCTCCTCCTCTAAAAAAGTACTATTCATTGAATTAAAAAATATAAAACAACGAATTACCTAATTATATCGTTGATGAACAAATAAAATGATGATTGATAAACAAATAAAATGAATGATTCGAAACTTAAAAAAACACCAGTACAAATAATAATAAGACAGATTCTAGTTAATTACACTAAAATTATACATTCCGAAACCAATTAAAAAAAATTCAAAATACTGGAAGCTATCTACATGAAAACACAACAACCTGAAATTAATAAAATGCTTAACATAATGCGATTTTGTTCTATGATGCCATCCAGCGTTGCTGAATTTAAATCGTCAACGACTTCATGGAACAATGCAAAAACGGTCTATGTGCATTTCTCCGCTGTCTTTTTAAAATTCTCTTCTTTCTCCAGCTTTTTTATTCATTTGCTTTTGACACCTGATGATGATTCGACGTAGAATCGAAAACGTTTGTGAAATCTGTGAAATCTATGGAACATTTATCAATTTTTTTGATTTTAATACAAGAAAGACCATCAGAAAAATAAAAGAATAAAAAAAGGTATAATTAAACAGACGAATTCTGTAATTTTTAACAATGTTTGCATGAATATATATATATAAAAAGCTCCCTCCGGGTAGAGCTTATTTTTGTAAGGGTATCGTCAACGGCCATTAGCTTTAAGGCAATGCTCATTAGGTAAAACTAATTCCGAGCTCAGGCATTTGCAATGTTTACATTTCGTTACATTGAGATATCACTTACATTCAGTCAGTGTCGCATGATGGCGTAGGGGTTAGCATCGCCGAATGTCAGCTCGACGGTTGCGTTTCGATCCCGGCTTGAGACACTAACTGGTCTAGCCGCACTGATGAGCTGTGAAACAGCGAAACAGGCTGTATGTGGATGACTATATATATATATATATATATATATATATATATAATATTAAATTATATTTTCATATTTTACCTACGTACAACGTCGTTTCGAGCTTATGGCTCTCATCAGCGCAAGGAAATAACAATCTCAGACGGTTACGGGGCGCACACCCGGTTCACAGAGACACCTTAAATCTGTAAGCGTTCACCTAGTCCCATGAGGCCATTAGAGATTGTCACATAATAACGGAGAAATTAAGTGATATTTACACTGAAAGCGGCAAGTATAGATATCTAAACATTCGATAGAACTCAGCGACAGAGTCGGAGCATTGCACTAAAGCTTTAGATGAATGTTTATTTTTAATCTTTCTGACAGTGCTTTACTTTCAATTTTACTTGAAAGGGTCTTCTAATAATATATATATATATATATATATATATATATATATATATATATGTATAGTTATTATATTGTTGTTTTTCCTAGATGTTAATCCAATGAAACTCCAGTGTTCATAAAATAGTGCTCAATAGCGGTAGAGCTGATGAGGATAAGAGAGCCCGAAATGATGTCGTCTGTAGGTAATAAAACACTTTAATATTTAAAAAAAATATATATATGATTATTAATAAATAAATATTATTTTCACATTGAACCCATATACACATGTGTTTCATGCCAAACCTGCAATCGTCAGTATGGGAGGAGACAATCCCTGCCGGTCACACGGTTCGAACCCCAATATAAAAGTCATGCTTGACTCAGTAGCTGAGGCGCGTACCAATGCTCGAACATGCATTGTCTAGAAATGAGAAGTAATTTAATATCTAAATAGCAAACACAGCGGCTATATATATATATGCTCACCTGAATACATTACCCCCCCCCCCCCAATAAAACGCAAACGCTGTACAATCATTTCTAACTGTCTCAGTTTCATTTTGTATAATGGCCCCTAGAAGCTGGATTTAGAAAGAGATCGCAGCTGAAACATGTATGCACATATGTAGCCAATAATGTTTGTATAAATAGAGGAATTTATACTATATATATATATATAAAATATGAAACTAAAAGTATACTTTTAGTATATAGAACCTATAGTGAAATTGTTTAAGCTCAATATACGAGATAGAGCAATTATAAAGATAGATGAAAGAAGAGGGATAAACATGTACGAATGACAAATTTATTTCAACTTCGATTGTTCAATGCAAGGTGTACTCGGTAAAAACATGTTGATTATTCTTTCCTTAAGCCAAGGCTTTTCAAAGATTAAAATCTTATCATCAGAGGAATTACATAGATAGATTAGTTGGCAGTGGAAAAGCCAAAATTCAAAATTATTAATATGATATTTATGGATTATTATTATTATTATTATTATTATTATTATTATTATTATTATTATTATTATTATTATTATTATTATTTATTTATTTATTTATTTATTTATTTATTTATTTATTCCCTAATATTGAATTTTGGAGTTCTAATCCATTATATTTATTCTCATTATTTATTTCATTTTATTATTATTATTTACTCACTAGGAGTTATCACACTGGTCGTCGTCAGTGATCGCCCACTGCCGACAACCTGTGGTATTCCCTGGAGTCTGAGTGACAACAAGTCTCCTCAGACTTCCAGTATGCTCCACCTCTTTTCGTTCATCACCGCTGGATGACCTTGCGGTAATCGCAACAGCCACCTACCAACGATTTCCCGCTGATAAGGGCCATTGGTCCCCTCTGGGGCCCGAGTGGCAACAAGCCTCCCCACGGTCCCAGAGCTGTCCGCGCTCTTCCAGTGGAGGTCTGGTTTGCGCTTTCCCTTCTCGACCCTCTGTCCATAGTTTTTTTTTTTTCGTGGCGTCAGCCTATGCTTGCGTCTCTCTCGTGCGGTTGTATTTTCCCCGGTTCTGCTGTCTTGTGCTTCCATGTGTTTGTTCTCCATTCGTTGCTTATGTGGGTTGGTTTCCGCGTTCGAGGACATTTCTCAGGATTGTAGCTGTTTTGATCATTACTGTCCTTTGTATGGTCTCAGTTATCCCTTTGATTCCTATTTCTCCCAGTCTTTTCTCCATGTTTTTGGGGACTGTTCCTAGTGCTCCTATGATTATTGGTGTTATACTGACTTTCTTCATGTTCCATATTCCTTTCAATTCTCTGGCAAGTTCAGTATATTTGCTTCTCTTTTCCGTCTCTTTGATCTTCACTCTGTGGTCTGCTGGAACGGCAAAGTCCACGATTTTGCAGGATTTTTCTTTCTTGTTGATTATTATCATATCCGGTCTCCTTGCTGTTATGGGTTTGTCTGTTTGTACATTCATATCCCATATGATTTTGTGTTTTTCGTTTTCTAGTACAGTTTCTGGTTTGTGTGTGTACCGTTTTTTTGCATATTCGAAATTCAGTTGTTTGCACATTTCCCGGTGTACTTCTTTCCCCATGCTGTCATGTCTGTTCTTGTATTCCCTTTGTGCTAGCTTGCTGCATTTATTATTATTATTATTATTATTATCATCATCATCATCATCATCAGAAGTATTATACATTTATAAACATGTGTTTTTCTTTTTACCTCTAATAATTTGATACATATTTTGTTAAATAATAAGGAAATGTTGATGTTTTTTTGCTTGACTTCTTTTTGTGCTTTTTTGAAAAGGTGCTGAACGAAGGCACATATTGGAATAAAAAAATAAAATTAAGAAAATAAAAAGATCTTTATCGTCTTGGAAACGATCGTATTCCTAATCATTGTTGATCTTTAATTCTTCGAACTGGAATAAATAATGTTATAAATTTATTTGTCTCAACTGACTCTACAACAGATCCGCTTGACCTGAAGGTTCAACCATTGAACTGAGTTTGAAACCTGCAGTATTTGAGTATTGAATGTCAATATTTGATACCAGCTTCCTTTACATTCTCTGCCTTTGCTATTGCCCATTTATACTCTACTGTAGTCTATGCTTTTGACTTAAATTTTATATCTATCTATCTATCTATCTATAAATGGACGGTGGCACCGGGGGGGGCGGGGGATTGGGGGCTCAACCCCCCCCCCCCTTTTTTTACTTGGCCCCCTCACTTTACGGTCATCAATAATGAAGTTATATATGCATGTGTTTAACCAGGCCACCCCCCATTTTTTAGCAGAGCCCCCCACTTTTATAACTGTCCCGCCGGTTCTGCTATCTATCTATCTATCTATCTATCTATCTATCTATCTATCTATCTATCTATCTATCTATCTATCTATCTATCTCTCTCTCTCTCTCTCTCTCTCTATATATATATATATATATATATATATATATATATATATATATATATATATATATATATATATTAAACAAGAGAGAAAAACAGATATCATGAAAAAAAACAACATAAACTTTTATATGCAAAAAAATATATAGAGTTAAATAAGGTTTCTCTTTGAATTTTTGGAGTGAAATTTACGTAAATATCCGGAAAGTACCGACGCCAAGTCGACTTTAGCGTGGGTCCTAATCTAAGAAAGTACATAATTTTGTACGCTGTCAAGGAAAGAAAGTGCTCTAAGCGGCACCACCCCAGATGTGGCAACCTATCCTTAATACTTTTTTTAGAGATTTTCCCTATTATTTTCTTTTTTAACCCTGATACTCGAGTTACAAGCGTTATAATTATTTTATTATTTGTGATGTAACTGATAAGGTTATTTCTGATAATTATATCAGTCAGCCGTCACAAATACATTATTGTTTGAACGTAATGATGACCAGACCCATCATGCATTCCACTGCGGTGCATATTGAATGCAACATATCCTTTTGTTAGTTTTTTTTTAATACATTTTTTGGTGTGCAAAAACTGTGTCTTTTTATTTTATTTATTTGTCAATAATTTATTATTTATTTTTATTTATTTATTATTATTTGCACTCACTAAGAGTTCTCACACAGGTCATCATCAGTGATTGCTCACTGATAATAACCGGTGGTGTTCCCTGGAGTCTGAATGACAACAAGTCTTCCCAGATTGCCAGTACTCTCCACCTTTTTCGATAACCTTTGCAAATGACTTTGCATCATCACAATAGCCGCTTACCATTGATTTCTCGCTGGCAACGGCCATTGGTCTCCCTAAGGATTTCGGTGGCAATAAGCCTCCCCAAGATGCCAGTACTCTTTGCATTCATCCAGTGAAGGTCTGGTTTGTGCTTTCCCTCCTCGGTGCTTCCATCCTCCTTGACCCTTCATGACTATTTTTACGGGGTGGGGGACACAGTTTATAAGATTTCTTGCAGTTTCAGTTCTCTTGGTTTCATGTGGTGTTCCTTCCATCTTTTTGTCTTACTTCTGTTACAGTTTCAATATAGCTGGTTAGTGTTTGTAGTTTATGTGGGTTGGTTTCGCATTCAAGGATTTTCCTTAAGATTTCAGCTGTTTTCATTATTGCCATCCGTTGTATTGTCACAGTCTTCCCCTTGATTCTAATTTCTCCTAGAAATTATTATTATTTGTACTCACTAGGAGTTCTCACAGAAATCATCGTCAGTAATTGCTCACCAACAACAACCAATGGTATTTCCTGGAGTCTGAGTGACAACACGCCTCCCCAGATTTCCAGTACTCTCCACCTCTTCTCGATCACCACCGCAAATAACCTTGCGGTATTGCAACAGCCTCTTACTATTGATTTCTCGCTGGCAACGACCATTGGTTTCCCCTGGGATTTGGATGGCAAGAAGCCTCTCCAATGTCCCAGCACTCTCCACACTCTTCCAGTGAAGGTCTGGTTAGTGCTGTCCCTCCTCAATCTTCACCCTCCTTGATCCTCTACAGCTATTTTGTGTGGTGTCAGCCGAGGCCGGTGCCATTTTATTTTATTTGGGGGGGGGGGGAGCAGCTTATGATGTTTCTTGCAGTTTGTGTTCCTTGGTTCTTGCGGTGGTTTTCTTCCAGTGGTTTTGTTTTCTTCCTGTTGTAACTTCCATGTAACTGGTTACCATTTGTAGCTTATGTAGGTTGGTTTCCGCATTCGAGGATTTTCCTTAAGATTGCAGCTGTTTTGATCATTGCCATCATTTGTATTGTCTCAGTGATCCCTTTGATTCCAATTTCTCCCAGTCTTTTCTCCAGTTTTTGGGGACAGTTCCAAGTGCTCCTATGATTATTGGTATTATATTGACTTTCTTCTTCTTCTTCTTCTTCTTCTTCTTCTTCTTCTTCTTCTTCTTCTTCTTCTTCTTCTTCTTCATGCTTCATATTCCTTTCAGTTCTCGAGCAAGTTATGTGCATTTTCTTTGTTTTACGTGCCCTTGATCTTTACTCTGTCGTCTGCTGGAATGGCAAAGTCTACGATTTGGCAAGATTTTTCCTTCGTGTCGATTATTAAAACATCCGGTCTCCTTGTTTGTTGTATGAGTTTATTTATTTGTACATCCATATCCCTAACGATTTTGTGTTTTTCGTTTTCCAATACTGTATCTGGTTTATGTTTGTACTATTTGTCTGCGTATTCGAAATTCAATCGTTTGCATAGTTCCCAATCTACTGCTTTCCCCACACAGTCATGTCTGTTCTTGTATTCTTTTTTGGCTAGTTTGCTGCATTCACTTATTATATGATTTACTGTTTCGTCTCTTTGTCCACACAGTCTGCATTTACTGTTTTCCTGAGTTTTATCTATTTTAGCTTTAATGTAGTTGTCCTAATTGCATTATTCTGTGCAGCCATCAGTAAAGATTCCGTTTCTCTGTTGAAGTGTCCTTTTCTTATCCATGCCTAGCTATTTTCGTTGGTTTCTTTCTCTTATCAGTCTTATGAAGTGTCCATGTAGTTGTTTTTCTTCCCACTTTTCTTTTCTTGTCTACAAACAACCACAGGACAACTTTGCCGCGGTACTTTTCCACTGGAGCGTTATCAGCAGCAGCTGTGGCAAATTTCCACTCTGCCTTTGGTCGTTTTTCTCTGTTTACCATCGCCCACGCAGTTCAACTTCAAAAATCGCTTTCTCACAATAATCCGCAATACCAGCATCTTAAAAGTGGCCTGTATTTATGTAAACACTGTCAAACTATTTTTGATTGTGATGAATTTGGCCAGGAATTAATTTCAGTTGTTTCTTTGCTTCATGGGATCGGCAGCTGTAGTGCCGTTTTTCCTAAATAAATAGCAGATTTTCAACAGAAAAGTTGATTCAGCCGGGAGAGGGGTGGTGCTGAGGAGAACTCCGACCTCCGACTGGATGGACCAGTCGTCGAAGCAGAAGTAGACACCAACAGCAGCAGCAGCAGCAGCAGCAATCAAACGGCCCTTGTCAGGGCCACCTACAAACTAATCATAATGCGATTCACACTTTGCTCCAGCTGGAAGAAGCTGGAGCGGGAGCGGGAGCGGGAGCCGCCGGAGAGAGTTTGAGAAGGCGTTGCTGGAGAGAACTGGAGCAGGGGTTGCGATTCACACTTTGTTGGCTGCTCACCTGACTCCAACCTACCTCTCCAGTCACCTGCACCAGCTTCTTGCAGCACCTGCTCCAGCATCTCCTACTCCTGCACCAGCTCCCAGCGACTCCTGCTCCAGTTCTCTCCAGCGTCTCCCGCTCCAGCTTTTTCCAGCAACGCTTGTTCCTCATTCCAGCACAATCTTCTCCAGCTCCTTTTCCAGTTGCTGTTAACACCCTGATTCCTGCTGATCGAGTCATTGGCCACGTCCACACAGACCGGACCGACCTGAGGCACATCCTTACACCTCAGGTACGTTCATATTAAACCCTGTGTGACGACTTCCTAAGCTGCCGAGGTTCTAGATGTCTTTCCTGTCGATCTAGCATTTCCTGCTTTCCAGACCTCTGTCCTGTCGCTCCATCTCTTTCTGCTATCTATTCCAGACCTCTTTCCTATGCATCCAACCTTTCCTGCTGTCCAAGTTCCAGCTTCCTCATTCCAGTGACGTCATTTTTCATTCCAGCTTTCCTTCACACGTTATTACAATTATCGTAAATAAACATCTTTATTTAAACTGTTCATCTGCATTTGTCCTCTTTTCTTTGCCATTGTCTTAATTTGCCTGTGTCCACCTTTTTAGTTGTAAGACCGATCACCCCGGTGACCGGACCCTGCAACAACTTCCTCCTGTTTTGGGGGATGGAGGTAGTGTGCGTTCGTCATGATACCATCCTCTAAGCCACGGGGTCGGTGTAGTATATGTATGTTTACCATAATGCTAGCTAAGGAAGATAGATAACCGAAGTTTATATGTCTTTTTTAACGAAAATTATGAAAGAAGTTATCATTCTTCCTTAGCTAGCATATTTGTCTTTCTTTATAAAGATGTCGGCTATATTTTTCCGGACAATTTTCATTTCAGCGTTTCACATGAATAAATGCAAAACTTTTTTTCCACCTATCCTAACTATATTAACATTAAAACAGTTTATGCTTATTTAATTCTGTGTAGTATAGTTTCATTCGTCATGATACATTCTTCCCAGGAATTATCTCCTCTTTTGGAGGGGGAGGCAGTATAGTCATGATACCATCCTTGCAGAATTACCTTCTTTTTTGTGGTGGGTGGTAGTGCATTATTTATTCTGTTGTCATGATATCATGCTCCCAGACATTAACTCCTACTTTTTTGGGGGAGCGGATGGGGGGGGGGGATTCATTCGTCATGATATCATCTTCTTAGTCATTACCTCCTCTTTTGGGGGGTCAGTGTATCTAGTTCGATATCATCCTCTCAGCCGAGCAAAAATATATGGCCATGAGACATTACCACGTCAAGAAGGGAATGTAAGTTCTATTTACGTGAAGAGAGGCAAATATAGAAAGACTGACTAGAGTATTCAACGAACGTTGTTGGAATATGCCTTATAGCTAAGTGTCAGTCTATTTTGAACTTCCCCAAACAGGGTTCAACTTCAATCTTATTAAAGGGGCTTATAACAATATTAATTTTAAGTAAATAACATGAACTTATTTTTATCTACATACGTTTCAATCTTTCGCTCTCATCAGTGTAGGGAATGATAATCTCAGATGGTCGCAAGGTTACAGAATCACCCTAGACTCTGCAGGCAAGCGTCATAACAATACGGCCACAAGACATTACCACGTCAAGAAGAGAATTTAAGTTCTATTTATGCGAAGGGAGGCACATATAGAAAGACTGACTAGAGTATTCAACGAACGTTGTCAGAATATGCCTTACAGCTATGTGTCAGTCTATGTCATGTCCAAAATTAAATGTGAAATTACTTGTTTGGCATAAAATCTCTACGCTAATACAATTGTGTATCTGTGTAGTGTATGCATGTGTGTTTCTCACCTCTTACACATAATTTTAAAAATGTATTTTCAACAGAATATTAATTGAAATAAAAATGCAATAGCGTAAAGTATTGAAACAAACTTATAAAAATCCTATTTTAAAAATAATTTAATTACAAAATTAAATCCACCAGAATGCACTTCGGTTTATTCGTTAAACAAGTCAGTCATTTTAATCTTTTGTTGATGATTTTTTTAAAAAATGGATTACTTCGTGACTTTTAGAAATTTGAAAGGAATTTGAACTGTCGAACAGAAAGTTATTTCTCAGTTTAAAATTCCTAGCGAATCCTCGTGTATTAAAAAATCAAATGTTTTGGAAGCTGTTTACATCCAATCATTTTTTTTAATAAAGATTAAAACAACATTACCTTAGCATAAATTAGTTATAGTTTATTAAACATTTGGTTCAATTAATAATTTAGTTTATTAAACATTTGGTTCAATTAATAATTTAGTTTATTAAACATTTGGTCCAATTACTAATTTAGTTTATTAAACATTTGGTTCAATTAATAATTTAGTTTATTAAACATTTGGTTCAATTAATAATTTAGTTTATTAAACATTTGGTTCAATTAATAATTTAGTTTATTAAACATTTGGTTCAACTAATAATTTAGTTTATTAAACATTTGGTCCAATTAATAATTTAATGAGATAACGATATCGTAATAATTAATTTAAATTTAAAAATCCTATTTAAAAAAATAAATAATAATTAAAATATAGTTTAAAAAAATAAAACAAGCGAGAAAAGGGAAAGCAAACAGACTCCCGGGCAATGCCGGGTAGATACAACTAGTTTATCGAAACAAATATATATCAAATATTTATTAATTTTGAGTTGAGAAAAATATTATCCACAAATTTACAAACAGATTACTGATACAAGGGAAATAACTCTTGTTAATAATTTTTTTTTCTTTTTCTGCAAATCTCAATAACGAATACATTTTTAAATTTCTAATAACGTGGTTTAGTACACAATCAGCTCAAAATTATATTTTATTGTTGATTTTATGATTCTATTTTGGTCAGTCGATTCTTCGGCCTTCCTCACTTTTTTGAAATACTGGGATTTTTCATTATCCAATACATAATAGAATTTTTTTTGACCAGGGGTCACGATACTATGGTCTGCAAGTCCAACCCAGCTCGCCAGTTATTTTATTTTGTAGCCCGCGAGTTAATAATAGCACATCACTCAATAACTCATATAGATGACGCAACTAATAAAAATTGATTTGATTTGTATAAAGTACTAACCTTCAAATGTCACATGTTACAATTTGAACCAAATCGAATTCTTAATTTACAAATTGCAGTTATTTAAGTGAAGCTACTGTTGCAGATTCCACCCTCCCAGGCTTAGCCTCCCCTCTTTGGGGAGGAGTAAGTTTATTGCTTACTGCCTGAGGCGCCCCTACCGGGGAATGCCGACGGGGCCGCCCAGGCAATTTTTAAACCCCACTTTCCCGACCCGACCTTGGGTCACATCTTACTTGTGGGAGTAAGATAAAAACTGGCCTTGTGCCTAACTCCTGGAGAGGAGTAAATCAATACTGTTGCAGATTTTTAAAACAATGGAACCATGACTTTCGTGTGTTGATAAAACATTGTTTTCTGATAGCAAAAAATACTGTTCAAGCAAAGCTTGATAAGAGTTATTCGGACTCTGCTCCGTCGGAAACATCAGTTTCAGTGTGGAAGGATCTCTCCTCCACCGACCGAGGACAACACAGATGATGAGGTCCCGTATCAGAACAGATACTATACTTTGATTCCAGCCCAAAACGCACAAGTTTTAACAACACTTAAAAATACTTAACAATATTTATATTATTTGGATTATTCGGACTACTATTCTCATCTTGGTTGTTATTTTCACAACGTTTCGGCCGATGTAACCTCCGACTTTCTTTAGGTGCATCTTTTTGAATATATGCTAAATTATTACCTCCCTTATGAATGGCTATTTATACATACTCTTTTTACTTGTCTCCCTACGAGAGCCAAGTTAGACACAAGGTCGGCCTTTAATGTGGGGATAAATATAAGAAATGAACAATGGTACTCTACCAGTATTATTTAAATTATTCGGACTACTATTTTCATATTAGTTATTATTTTCACAGCGTTTCGACTACTTTGGTGAACTTGGGCATTTTTATGTCGAATTTAGGAACCTTTTCGGAAATTTCGAACTGAACCCTGTGTTTAATCCACGGGGGGGGGGGTGGATTGTTCTCGTCCTGCCAACCACATCTGGGTAGAAGTGTTAATTAACTGTTATGTTATTCTTTATATTCTTAGTTATTATCGCCTGTAGTAAGGATTGAACCTTCAACCTCCAGAAGACTATCACTGCTAATCAACGCCTTTATCCGTTGCGCCTCGGATTCATGAAGAAGGTCGGAGGTTGTATGAAAATAACAACCAAGATAAGTAATCCGAATAATCCAAATTATCCGTCCTCATCTAAAAAAAAAATCCGAAACATTATTAACAATACTTAATACGGCATATCAGCCAAAACATAGTCGAAAGAGAGATATCCACGTTAAGGACACTCCCCCCCTCCCCTCCCCCCAAAAAACAAACAATAAAAATCAGAATAGAATGTTTTACACTAGAAATTGTGACTGTGCTTTGATTTCAGTCTAAGGGAGATAACTCGAACATAACTTTATTACAGGCACGTCAAGAATATGATGGAAACGAACACATTATCTACTCCCAAGAATATCGTCTTCTAAAGAACAACCCTTACCGTTCTTTGATACGACAGGGGCGCTGATGGTAATTAACATTTTCTTTTAGTTTAGAAGCACAAAAGAAACATAATACTTGACTTTTACGTTAAAAATTTAATTTAACCCAAATCAGAAATTACTTTCTAATCGACCGTTTAAAGACTTAAAAATCACTTTCTGGTGTTTAATGTATGAATAATATATTAGTTGCCACTAAACCATGGTGACAAACCGATTTTATTATCAGATCATCGAAATTAAGCAACGCTGAGCCTAATTAGTACTTGGATGGGTGACCATTTGAGAATATCAAGGTGTTGTAAGTCCACGCAGGTGTATAAATGGGTACTTGTGGGGAGGGAGAGATGTGATGCGAACGAAAGAAAGTAGCTTATACAAGCTAGTAAGCTTGTATAAGCTACTCTCTTTCTGTCTCCATTCGTTCAGCTGACTCTTTCCTTAGACCCTGTCCTCTAAATTATAATAATAAAAAAATAGGATTTCACAATCGTAGATTCTCATGGATGGCTTGCTCTTATGTCTCTGATCTTTAAGAGAAATCGACTCTGAAACTTCTTGGTCTTTTTGTCCCATCAAATCTTTCTTGGAGTTCATACATTAGATCTATTGCTCTTTCTGCTTCTCGGAAAGTCGGTTCTCTTTATCGCTCCAAACACTTTCTCACACCTGAGGCTATTTTCTATCTCTACAAATCTACAATCAGACCATGTATGGAGTACTTTTGCTATATTTGGGCTGGTGAATCTCTGTCACATTGAGGGTTCTTGATATACATACTCCTGAGAACTTCGCCATATGCTTGACTACAAAAGTCTGCCACTTCAAGTTCTGTCGGCTAGTTTTACATCTGGCAGATGTCTCCTACCAGTCTTAGCCATTATCTGTTCGGACCATCTCCTCATTGCTCGTCCTCTTCGATCTTTCTTCAATGAAATCTTCTTTCTATAATTCTTTTACATAGCTGGAGTCTTGGAGCCGTAGAACATTATTCTGAAAAACTATCGCTCCAAACACTTTCTCACATTTGAGGCTATTCTCTATCTTTACAAATTTTTAATCAGACCATGTATGGAGTACTGTTGTCATATTTGCGCTGGTGAATGTCCCATTTGAACTTTCTTGATAAAGCTCAGAAGTATATTTGTAATTTGATTGACCCCACCCTTTCTTCTTCCCTACACCCTCTCTCTCACAGACGTGATGTTGCTAGTCTCAGTCTTTTCTGTAAATACTATTATAGCATGTTCTTCAGAATTGTCTGATTTATTCACGGTTTCCTTTGTTCCAGCTCTTTTTAGTCATCGGTCTAGTGTTCTTCATCAATTCACTGTTGTGATACCTCGTTATAATACAGCTTCCTATTCCAGTAGCTTTATTCCAAGAACTACAGGCTTCTGGAACTCTCTTCCTGCTGACTGTTTTCTTGTTACCTATAGCCTTGGTCTTTTGAAGGCATCTCCTGTCTTTGTGATAATCATCTTTCATTCTTTTTAGCTCCTTACATCAAGTGGCTTCATGCCTTGTTTGGATCGATTTCCATGAAAAAAGTGTTAGTTAGACATTTTCCCACCAATGAAAATGATTCTACGCTTGTTCGAAACGATAAAAGTTTCTTGTTTTTTTAAATTTTTTTTTTAAAACTTGGTTCAACCCAAACAAAGCAAGTTGCCACTGAAGACGTAAGGGCTACTGAGAATTAGGGTGAAAGTTTTAGGGGTCATCCTAAATTGGGAGCTGTGCAGTGAGATGCTTGTTCAGGTTGGTCGAGTGTATTTACGTCGAGGGGGCACCAGAGCAGAAAGTTCATCGGAGCACATTCCATTTAAGTACTTAAACACAAGGATGCAACATTGTGGCGATGAGACAGGGGCTGGAGCTTGGTGGATAGTGAGGGACCATTTAGATTAACAACTCTGTTGTTGATCTTGTCAAGGAGGGAGAGACTAGTATATAGTGCACCAGCCCAGATGTGACAACAATACTCTATGCATGAGCGAATGGTGGCTTTGTAGAGATATAGAATACTCTCAGGTGTAAACTTCTCACACCTGACATTATCCTATATCTCTACAAAGCCACCATCCGCCCATGCATGGAGTATTGTTGGGCTGGGGCATCATCCACAAATCTCTCCCTCTTAGACAAGGTCCAAAAAAGAGTCGCCAACTTAATAGGTCCTTCACTATCCAGCAAGCTCCAGCCCCTGTCCCATCGCCGCAATGTTGCTTCCTTGTGCCTGCTTTACAAGTACTTCAATGGATTATGCTCTGATTAACTTGCTGCTCTGGTGCCCCCATGATGTAAATTCACTAGACCAACCCGACAATCTGCCAAATCCCATCCATTCACTGTGGATGTCCCCAGATGCTGAAGAGCTTTCTTCTCCAAAAGCTTCTTTTCATCGTGCTGCTGGATTCTGGAACTTCCTCCCTGCTCCCTGTTTTCCCGACGGTACTGACATGCAGAAATTTAAAACTAATGTAAACAGACATCTCGCTGCACAGCTCCCAATTTAGGTTGTCTCGGATATGTGCGCGCCCATTTTACCGACATGACGAGAGTAGAGCGTGGTCTTCTCAGTAAATATACCCCTTTCAGACATAATATATTGCTGTTGCTATTTAATGTGTTCTCGAGTAACTTTAATAACAAGCAGTGCAAATAGCTATATGCACGATCCGAACGCCGTTCGTAAGATCACTCTTTACTGCTTGGTATCTAGTCGCCGTTTGCTATTTACATTTAAAATTCCTCTATATTTACTAACTAATTGGCTATGGCCGATGGATAAGATCCTCGACTACGAATCAGTGGCGATTTGTGATCGGAGTTCGCGCCCACCGACCGTTGAGAATTAGTTCCTACACTGAAGATTGCGTTAGCATGAAACATCGATGTCTGTAGGTAATTAAAATAATTAATAAATATTTATTTATAAATATTATTGTTTATATATATATATATATATATATATATATATATAGCAAGAAATAATAAAAAAGCAACCCCTGAAGACGATCGCGAAGATCGAACGCACTTGAGATGGCCGAAAAAAAACAAAAAACTCTCGGATCCATACTCAATGAATTAACACTAGAGATCCGGAAACTAGCTCTCTAAGTCGAGACAACGATTAAGAAAATAACAAAAAGAAAAAAATCCGTCGTTTTTAATCAGAAATGTATCGATAACGATTTGTTGCCTAAATATACATACATACATACATACATACATATGCTATCTGCACTGACCAGACACTGGCCGGCGATGATAAATTGAATTCATAAGATATTATGTTACTTATGTAAATATTGAATAATATATACATTTTTATATTTAAAAAGTCAGTTACGATGAGAACAGTCTGACATTGGTTTTCATATATTTGAATTGATTAAAGCACTTGTTTGATGAAAGTGTTGGAGGTTTAAAAAAAAAACGTATATAAAATATTCTTTATGTTATTTCTACAAAAAAAAAAAAAATTAACTGCCATTTAGGTTCCAAGGGAAGCAACTCGTGTTGATAAAAAGCGTAATTATCTCCCTTAGATAACGGAACGCAATCTATTTTCTTTTATTCGGACGAGGTCTTTTTTTTAATGTGGAGAACTCGCCCCCCCCCCCTCCCTCCCCAAAAGGACACTCTGGACAGGGGTAAAAATATCTTTATAGTCCTGTCGGCATTTCGTCGGGTGACAGGTAATAAACACATTCCTCATCTGAAAGAAGATAATGCGTGGGAGGATGGTTGCATAAGACCAAACATTGTACACTTTGATACTAGCTAAAAAGGCAGAATGGAAATAAGGAGTTTAATATGTCAAGAGCCTTTTGGCTAAGATCAAAGTGTAGTATCTGTTCCGATGGATACTGCACGCCTGTCCTGTGCAGTTCTAGGAGGTCCACCCTCCCAGGCTTTGCTTCCCCTCTTTGGGGAGGAGTAAGTTTATTGCTTACTGTCTGAGGCGCCCCTACCGGGGAATGCCGACGGGGCTGCCCAGGCAATTTTTAAATGGCCAGAGTGCTCACCTCTCGAGCGCTGGCTTTTCAAACCCCACTTTCTCGACCCGATCTTGGGTCACATCTTACTTGTGGGAGTAAGATAAAACTGGCCTTGTGCCTAACTCCTGGGGAGGAGTAAATAAAAATTATGTCAAGAGCTTCTCTCACCTTCAATCCTCATTGGGGAATCTTTTGGAGATTTAGAGGTAAATGATAAGATTGCCGCCCTAAACAGTTTCTTAAAAAATAGTGTATAGGCAATAATCTCTTTCTTTCTTTCTCCCCCCTCTCTCTCTCTCTCTCTCTCTCTTTCTCTCTCTCTCTCTCTCTCTCTCTCTCTCTCGCCTCTACCCCTGCGCTATCATACGATACAAACTGTAGGGTGTGGGTGGGGTGGGGGGGTCAAATGAACCATTTTCAATCAAATGTGTAGAAATAATTTTTTTTTTTGGGGGGGGGGAGGGATTTTGTCAATGTTTTCTTTTTCATTTGTTTCGCTGTTTTTCTTTTTTTTCTTTTCTTGCTAACATAAAACAAAGAAAGAAAGAAAAACACGGATAGGTTATGGGTTATGGGTTAGGGTTAGGGTAAGGGTAAGGGTTTGGGTTTAGGGTTAGCGTTTAGGGTTAGGGTTAGGGCTCCCGCTCTTAGCGATAGCCAAGCCTTGCATTCAAACTGCCAAGCTCTAACTAGAAGACTGACAGACGCTAATATAAGACGAATAAATTAAAAGGAAAAATACATAGATTAAAATCAGTTTCTTTTTTTTGTGTGAAAATAATGTCTTTTTTTGGGGGGGGGGGGGGATAAAATTTTGTCAATGTTTTTATAAGATAAAAGAAAAAAAAATGATATTATTCCGTCAGCGCTCGGGCGCTTTCGCGACATACCCGATCGTTGTCGACGCGAAGTCACGGAAATCAGGCGCGTCATCTATAACAGTACCAAAAATATTTATAAAAATATTTCTTTCAGAAAATAATTCTTTTACTTTACTTCTTTTCGTTTCGTCTTAACCATTTTACGTTCCAACTTTTTCGATCAACAAGCCAAGGTAACGTCCATCTTGCCTTTTAACAGAAACAACCGGGTGTCGGCTAATCAAAAAAGAGATTTTTCCATTTCATACGTAATGCTAAATTAATTTTAACGCTAATACGTTCAGCATGTCATAATCTTAAAAAACATTTTCAGAGCTCTGAGCTCTGAGCTATCCCTCTTAGACAGAGTAAAAAAAGAGTCTGTAATCTAATAGGTCTCACACTATCTACCAAGCCCAAGCCCCTGGCCTATCGCCGCAATGTTACATCCTTGTGCTTGTTTTACAAGTACTTTAATGGAATGTGTTCCGACGAACGTGCTGCACTTGAGCCCCTTCTATGTAAATATCCCAGACGGACCCGACAATCAGTAAAATACCACCCTTTTCAATGTATAGGCCCCTAAATGCCCTATGGCTTTCTACTCTAGTGGCCCCTTTACCTAAACTGCTATCCCTTCGAATTCTCTACCTGTTGCCTGTTTCCCTGACTGCACCAACATGCAGAAATTTAAATGTAATGTGAACAAACATCTCGCTGCACAACTCCCCACTTAGGACCCCCTGTAGATATGACCTCTAATTCACTGTAGCCCCTTACGTCTCACTAGCAATGTGCGTTGTTTTGGAGTAAATAAAAGTAAAAAAAAATTAATATATATAAATATTAACATATTTATTTATAGATAGATAAAATAATAATCCATGGACACGTTTTTCGCCGTTACTGCGGCTCATCAGCGGGGCTTACCATGACTAGGGTTAAACCTCGGTAACTGAAGCTGTGACCGAGTGCGCTGACCGTTACACTAGAAACCCGTCTGAAATTACGTGACAATTTATCTTTTATAATAATAATTTTTTTTTGTATTTATCTTCCCCCCACAGAATTTCATTATCGCTAAAAACAATAATAACAAAAAGTATCTATCTATCTATCTATCTATCTATCTATCTATCTATCTATCTATCTATCTATCTATCTATCTATCTATCTATATGTATATATACATATATATATATATATATGTATATATATACATATATATGTATATATATACATATATATGTATATATATACATATATATATATGTATATATATACATGTATATATATGTACATATATATACATATATATATATACGTATATATATATGTATATATATACATGTATATATATGTACATATATATACATATATATATACGTATATATATATATATATATGTATATATATATGTATATATATACATATATATATGTATATATATACATGTATATATATGTACATATATACATATATATATACGTATATATACATATATATATATGTATATATACATATATGTATATATATATGTATATATACATATATATATGTATATATACATATATATATATATGTATATATACATATATGTATATATATATATGTATATACATATGTGTATATATATACACTCAATGACCTAATTTTTCACCTACGGCCAAATCCATACTCGCATCGCTCTAGTATATACAAAAAATAACCTTATCACTAGAACCCCTCCTCCACTCTCCCTATTCCCTTCCAGCAGCAGCCATGGCTATTTCAACTAACCCTCCCACCTTCTGCCTTACCTTCCTTCTTTCCAACCCACTTCCTAATTTGACCTTGTTTTAACTTAAGGACTTCTTCTCAGAACTGCCTCAATATTCCACTGCTAATGTCATTCGTTTACGATTCTAACTCGATCCAGGAAGTATTGTTTAAAATGGCCCGATTTCTTAATTTTAATTCCGTTTAAGTGCGCTCTATCTACGATTTGAACTCAACATCTCACTATTGGATTTACTTCATTCTTGAGCACTTTCCTATGCTGCCTTCACGAAACTTTTTCTTCTCCATCTAAATCTCCTTCCATTGGACACCTTATCAACGGACAATTACCATCTGGACAAACCCCATATCTTTTTTACACGAACTTTTTTTCATCCTCCATTTTCTTAATAATATTTTTTCAAATGTTGAATTTTGGCTTTCATACTGCCAACTTATCTATCTGTATAATTCCTCTGATGCTAAGATCTCTCGATCTTTGAAAAGCCTTGGCTTAAGGAAAGAATAATAAACATAATTTTATTACAGAATATACCTTGCATTGAACAATCAAAGTTTGAAATAAATCTGGACATTCGTACATGTTTATCACTGTTCGTTCATCTATCTTTATCTGTATATATATACATATATATATATATACATATGTACATATATACATGTATATATACATGTATATATATACATATGTATATGTATATATATATATATATACATGTATTAGTATTTCATGTATCCACATAAAATTTTATAAGGAGATATAATTTTTTATGTATCAATTTTCAGTATTTACTTCAACAGTGCTCGATACGTAAGTAGAGCTAGATAGTAAGCTATGAAAATATATTTATGGCAATCAAGCTACACAGAGGCTCCCGCGTTTCATCCTGAAGATTCCCCCCGGGGATGAAACGCGGGAGCCTCTGTGTAGCTTGATTGCCATAAATATATTTTCATAGCTTACTATATACATGTATATATGTATATATACATATATATACATATGTATATATATATACATATACATATGTATATATATATATACATATACATATTTATATATATACATATATACACATGTATATATATATACATATGTGTGAAAAGTTACAAACGGAAAACAGGTTAAAGTGCAGGAGAAAAACAAAAATAAGAAATTTGACCGGTTTCGTTCGTGTTAGCGAACGTCTTCAGAAAAGTGAAGATCTGGAAATAATTTTATTTTGAAAGGCACATACCTTGGAGAAAGAAAAGATGATCCGATTGGGCCATATGAGAAGACATTTAGTGACATTGAAATACGACAAGTGGGGGACATATTCTTCTTTATTTCTTATTCTACTTTTTATATTTTTATTTATTTTCTTTTTCACTTTCACACCTACTGAGCTAGTATAGGGGAGGTGGTAGGCGGAGGGGTAAAGGCGATAAGAGGGAAGAAGACAGAGGAACTGGCTAGGATAAACACACATAGGAGTGGGCATGAAATTGATACACCGAACGCGAGCACCCAAAAATTAATCGGAATATATACGAAATTGGTCTGCTAATTTGTCTTATATTAAGTTTTATAAAGCAATACAAATCTAAAATGGACAGTTTAGAAAAATCTATTTTAAGGTAAAACTAATGTAAATAATATGTTTACAAAGGGAGGGCTTGACTGACTTAATATATATAGCTTCTTGTTTTTTCTGCTCGACCGTTGCTCAAATCTATTCATAAGGATGTTTTTCCACCCCAACATATCAGTAATATTATTTATCAATTAAAATGTCGGTGCGATGCCGTATATGTGGGAAGTACAGTGCAAACGTTTGAATCCAGAATAAAACAACACATTCCCCCTGCAATACGCCGGTGCCGACTAAATAGTTTAAATAATTTAGTCAACACATCCGGGTCAGCTATTGCTGACCATCTTATAAATAGCGCCGAATGTGCGTCGGCTTAATCTAGTGACTGGTTTTCTGTCATAAGTAGATCACATTCTTCATTCCACCTCAAAGTCCTGGAAGCTTAATATATTAAGTCAGTCAAACCCTCTCTTTGTAAACAAAAGGAGTGGATTCTAGGACTTAATGTGATCAACTTCTGACCCTCCCCCCCACACATTTTTTTCCTTTTTTTTCTCCTAAACTTGTCACTGGTTTTCATTCCACTTTTGAAAGTTTTTAGTCGTATTTAATTACTTCCACGTTGATACTCTGATGAGTGTGGACGAAAGCCGGCTCAGTAGATTCATGAATGAAAAAAAATTATTTCCTCTCGTTTTTATACTTTTTCAATTTCATTCCACCCCAAAAAATGTCACAAACGTCTGTATTACTTGCTGTAATTAAATTTTGTACCACGAAAAAATTTATTTAAATATGTATATATACATGTATATATATATACATATGTATATACATGTATATATATATGTATATATATATGTATATATACATGTATATATACATATGTATATATACATGTATATATACATATGTATATATACATGTATATATATATACATATGTATATATACATGTATATATATACATATGTATATATATACATATGTATATATACATGTATATATGTATATATATATATGTATATATATACATATATATACATATGTATATATACATGTGTATATGCATATGTATATATACATGTATATATATATGTATATATATATGTATATATGCATATGTATATATACATGTATATATATATGTATATATATGTATATATACATATGTATATATACATGTATATATATATGTATGTATATACGTCAACACACATATATATGTACACACACACACACATATATATATATATATATATATATACATACGCACGCACGCACGCACGCACGCAACTGCAACCAGCGATAATAGCTTTCTAACAAAAATAGTTATTTCTTAATTTCTCATTATTCAATTTCAGAAATGTTTTGACAGCTAATCGATAACTCTCTTATAAAAATGTTGCTAAAATACAATTTGTAAAATAAATCATTCACTGAATCTTTACCGACCAATGCTAATAGCTATTCAATTAAAATAACCCAAATAACGTTTATTAGTGAAAATAAGGAACAAATAAACAAAATAACGATGAATGACGGTTACCTTAAACAATTAATTGATATAATTAAATATATAATAATGTATAGTTCTCTTGTACTACCAGATCAGGCTGTCTGAAGATATCGGCTTCTTGACTTAAAATGCACCAAATATTGATGTTATTGTTTTCTTTTCTATTTCCCTTTGCAAAACTACATCATGTTCTGCCAAGCTAAAAAGAAAAACGACAATTTTCCTCTAAAAAACAACCAAACTAAACCAAACACCATGAATAAATATTTGAAGATATAAGAAACTTAAAGCGCGAAAACCTTCATTGAGATGACGGGATTTAGCATTAAATAACCCGAAAAGGGTTGACATGCCGTAAAAAAACAACAACTAAACAACCAATATATACTTCAATACATATAATGAACAAATACCTTATTTGCTCATGGACCCATGGACCTTTGTAACCTCACAAAGTTTTGTATTTACTGAATCAGTCTATTTTTTAATAGTGGCTCGTGGAACTGCATTTGCTGCAGTATTACTGGCTTCCCATGAGTCCGTTGTAGACGAAAATTGTCATCGATTGCCATAAACGTCTTGTTTGATGATCGATCAAAAGTTTTCTATTTGGTTTAAATCTGGGGAGCATGGAGACCAGATGATCAACCTTTGATGCCCCAAGATGCTAAGAATGCTTGAGTGACATGAACAGAATGAGTAGGAGTATTGTCGTGCATAAAAACTAAGTCGCTTTGTAGAGCATGATTTATGTCATCTCGCCAAGAGATTCTCTCAAGAGATTGCAATAGGCAGCAGACGTAATCTTTACGCCTTGTGGTACTTTTATAAGTTTTTTAAAAAAAATCTAAACAAAGGTGTATTTTCTTGTTGGGTTTTATAACTGTGACAAGGGAGCTAACTCAATCAGTTGGTCCCTTTATTAGTTGAATTATTGCTATCTTTGTTATCTGTTTAAGTTCAGCTTTTAATACAAATGGTACTGTTCGTGGATGATGACTGAAATAGGAATTAACATGTAATACTTTAATGTTAAACTAGATATAAAATCCCTATGCATAAAAACATCACATTAAAAATTTTGAAAGCTAATTACAGCCAATCCTTTAAAGAGATTACGTTAACGATAATTAGTTATCTGTTTGTAATAACACTGTTTTGTGACCCCAAGAGGAAGTGCTGCTAACATGAATGAACAAAACCTTAAGGAAATGAAATGAAATGGCGAAGGAAAGATATGGATATATTAGAGGTCGCCAGCTAGCAAGGACTAGATTTATATGTATGTCCTTTTGTGAATGAACGAAGGAAGGATACGACTACAAACAAGAAACACATTTAGTGAATTCAAAATTAAAAGAATTAATTAGCAAACAATTTATTTTAGATAAGGCATTTGTAAAGCATGGAATATGAGAGTTCGTTTTACTGAGTGAAAATGTTCTTTGCAAAGTTTATTCAAACTCGTGTTCTTTGTTAGAAATTGTTCAGTAATTAGGCGAACACGAGTAGGCTAAGAATGTGTCTATATTTGTTAGTGCGTGAGTCATAGAGCGTGTATGTGCGTAGGTGACTATATGATTTGTGTGTGTGTGGGGTATGTGTGCGCGCAGCAAGACGAGCTTGTATGTACTTTTCTGAAGTGTCATGTTTCTTCTTGTCTATGGTGGGTGAGGGAGGAGTGGACGGAGAACTTCTTGTGCATGCCCTCGTACTCCGTCTGGGCGAAAAAGGGAAGCTCTTCATATTCTCTAGTTCTTTTATAGGGATTACGAAGTTCGCGTTGCTCATCGACGTCTAAGTTTCTGATTTGCTGGAGTCTTCAGTTTACACGTTTCTGCGAGACTTCCCTGCCTCTAGTCAGTGACATGGAAAGCGTATCCACACGACGCAAAAAGAAAGAAAGTAGCAATTCACGCCATTTGCTTTTTAGCGTTCGTTCGGATCGAGTTTTGTTCATCACAATTTTCCACAACGCGGCTCATTTGGTAAACACGTATGTTTAAAAAAGAATGTTTCGATGATGACTGTTTGTGTTTGTTTGTTTCACTATTGGGTTCCAAATCAAGTATATGACTGTAAAAAAAGAAAATAAGTGTTATTTATCACATTCTCCTTAGACACAAAACAACTTTTTCTTTCCCAGAAAAGATGCACTTTTGTCAGGACCAACTGCATAATGCACAGAACAACAGGTAGCTAGCCTACAGCATGCACGACGACCTGTGCTTCATGAAGGCAAAGTTTTCTCTGTAAAATGGGAATATTTGATATTCTACCAAAATAGGTAATGATTAAGAAATGAAAGCGAATCCCCTAGACACATATTTTTTTAGCCCGCATCCATCGAAATCAAAAGACGACAAAAAAAGTGCTTGTTAAATACATGTGCGTTTATTCATAGTTTGCATTTCTCGATTTGCCTAATTTTCTTTCGTAAAATGTATTGCAATATCATTTAATGCCTTAGCGTTTTTACCATAAGATTTAATAAATTAATTTCCGCGACAAGCAGATTAAACGCTTAACACTGTCAGTTGCATGACCTCGATCTCGGTAATGACAACACCCGAAGGCGCTACGTTATCACGCCGATCGAGAGCAGGATGAGGGAATAGGGGCTCAGATGGTTCAGACATATGTTAAGGGCCGACTAAGTATCAGTAAATTTGTAAAAAGTAAATGTCACCATCCGCAGCTCATTCAGTAAACACGTAGGTAGGATGACGCGTGTGAATCTGTCGCGACCATTTCCGATAAAGAATGTGCGAAGTTTATTTTCAGTCGCGAAAGCTATACATGTCGCATCTCTTTATATTTACTCTGTCTGTATTTTATAACAACAGTAGACAAATAGTAAAAAAAATGAAACGATGCGGAAGATGTAAATCTAAGAAAAAATGATTAAAGTACTCGTTTCGTATTTGTAAGAGTCCAAGATGGTGATGGTGATGGTGATGGTGATGGTGATGGTGATGGTGATGGTGATCCGTTCGTCATAGAAAAAAAAGTCCATTGTATCCTTAAAATAATATACACCTTGTAGAATGGGATATGAATACACGTGTAAAAAAACAGGTACTTCCTGGTGTTGTTTTTAGCCATTACTCGGGCTATGTCGGCTTTCTTCAAAGGAGGAAGTTTACAGAGAATATCAAATTCACAAGCGGTCCACAGTCGTATTTATGCTCCTGGGAAGATAACATACAGCGCCTAGTATTAGCAAATAGGGCATCCATCTGGTACTGGCTAGGCTCCACGTCGCTTAACTTCAGTGATCTAACGAAAACCGGTGTAAACACGTGCAAGTGGAAGTTACATTGAAAACAATATATTACCTAGTATTATGATAAACAATTAATTTTAAGCGATGAATAGTTTAGTAGCAGAAAACATAAGGAAACATCGACCATTTATTTTTTATTAAATACGTAAGCTCACGCGTCTGTTTAGGTGAGTAAGGGACATATTTTCGCTCTAACAGTATTTTTTAGCTAGAATAAGTATTTTTAGAAAAAAAATACTCCGAAATAAATTATATTCGTGCCAAATAACATAGACTAGTCCGAATCAAGTATCGATATCAGTCTTCGCCGATTCCCGACATTCTTTTAATCAAAGATTAAAGGTATACTCAAAGGGGAATTTTGTAGGGTGGCCAAATACTTTTGAATGCGAATATATGTAATCACACACACATACATCTTTGTGATAGCAAAATAGATGTTATCTTTCGTTTATTTATAACTTGTATTTTCCGGTGAGAAAAAATCGCACGAAGTTGGTTGGAATTAGTAAGGGATCTTGTCATCGAAGAGATTAATTTTTTTTATCCAACCCAATTCACCACAAAACGATTTCATCTAAAAAAAAAAACAACGGAAAAATCGATTTGTGACCCAAAGTTTTAAAATACTCAAAAAAATAAATCATGCAAATCTTTTTTTCTATTCACCCAACAATTTTGAATTCAATACGAATGGAAAACTTGAAGGTAATTCGTTTTTCGTTTGAATATGTCACCGTTTATTATTCTAACATCATAAACAATAGAAATCTGCGAAACAACAAAATACTTTTATTCTGGATTTTATTTTATTTTTACGCCGTTTTACACAAATTTTTATGATATTTTTTATTGTTCATTGTTTATCTATTTTGCTTTATTTACTCATTTATTGTTTCTTTATTTTCTGTGTCTTTATTTATTGTTTATTTTTTTATTGTTTCTTTATTTACTGTTTCTTTATTTATTGTTTTTTATTTACGGCTTCTTTATTTACCGTTTTTTTATTTATTGTTTCTTAATTTACTGTTTCTGTATTTACTGTTTCTTTATTTAGTGTTTCTTTATTTACTGTTTCTTTATTTACTCTTTCTTTATTTACTGTTTCTTTATTTATTGTTTCTTTATTTACTGTCCTTTATTTACTGTTTCTTTATTTACTGTTTATTTATTTATTGTTTTTATTTACGGCTTCTTTATTTACCGTTTCCTTATTTACTGTTTCTTTATTTGTTTTTTCTTTATTTATTGTTTCTTTCTTTACTGTTTCTTTATTTATTGTTTCTTTATTTATTGTTTCTTTATTTGTTGTTACTTTATTTATTGTTTCTTTATTTATTGTTTCTTTATTTATTGTTTCTTTATTTACTGTTTCTCAATTAACTGTTTCTTTATTTACGGTTTCTTTTTTTATTGTTTTTATTCACAGCTTCTTTACTTACTGTTTCTTTATTTACTGTTTCTTTATTTGTTGTTTTTTAATCACTTCTTCTTTATTTACCGTTTCTTTATTTATTGTTTCTTTATTTATTGTTTCTTTATTTACTGTTTCTTTATTTATTGTTTTTTATTCACGGCTTCTTTATTTACTGTTTCTTTATTTACTGTTTCTTTATTTGTTGTTTTTTTAATCACTTCTTCTTTATTTACCGTTTTTTTACTTATTGTTTCTTTATTTATTGTTTCTTTATTTATTATTTATTTATTTACTGTTTCTTTATTTACTGTTTTTTTATTTATTTTTTCTTTATTTACTGTTTCTATATTTATTGTTTCTTTATTTATTGTTTATGTATTTGCTGTTGTTTTATTTACTGTTTCTTTATTTACTGTTTCTTTATTTATTGTTTTAATTTACGTCTTCTTTATTTACCGTTTCTTTATTTCTTGTTTCTTTATTTACTGTTTCTTTATTTATTGTTTCTTTATTTATTGTTTCTTTATTTACTGTTTCTTTATTTATTGTATCTTTATTTATTGTTTCTTTATTTATTGTTTCTTTATTTATTGTTTCTTTATTTACTGTTTCTTTATTTACTGTTTTTTATTTACTGTTTCTTTTATTTATTGTTTTATTTTTATTTACGGCTTCTTTATTTACCGTTTCTTTATTTATTGTTTTTTTATTTACGGCTTCTTTATTTACCGTTTCTTTATTTATTGTTTCTTTATTTCTTGTTTCTTTATTTCTTCTTTTTTATCTACTGTTTCTTTATTTATTGTTTCATTATTTACCGTTTCTTTATTTATTGTTTTATTATTTATTGTTTCATTATTTAGTGTTTCTTTATTTAGTGTTTCTTTATTTACTGTTTCTTTATTTATTGTTTCTTTATTTATTGTTTCTTTATTTACCCTTTCTTTATTTATTGTTTCTTTATTTACTGTTTCTTTATTTACTGTTTCTTTTATTTATTGTTTTTTTATTTACGGCTTCTTTATTTACCGTTTCTTTATTACTGTTTCTTTATTTACTGTTTCGTTATTTATTGTTTCTTAATTTACTTTTTCTTTATTTATTGTTTCTTTATTTATTGATTCTTTTATTTATTGTTTCTTTATTTATTTATTGTTTATTTATTTATTGTTCTTTTATTTATTGTTTCTTTATTTATTGTTTTATTATTTATTGTTTTATTATTTATTGTTTCTTTCTTTATTGTTTCTTCATTCAATGTTTATTTATTTATTGTTTTTTATTTATTGTTTCTTTATTTATTGTTTCTTTATTTACTGGTTCTTTATTTATTGTTTCTTTATTTAATATTTCTGTATTTAATGTTTCTGTATTTATTGTTTCTTTATTTATTGTTTCTTTATTTATTGTTTCTTTATTTATTGTTCCTTTATTTATTGTTTCTTTATTTGTTTATTGGTTTCCTTTTTATTAATTTATTGTTTCTTTATTTGTTTATTGGTTTCCTTTTCATTAATTTATTGTTTCTTTATTTGTTTATTGGTTTCCTTTTCATTAATTTATTGTTTCTTTATTTGTTTATTGGTTTCTTTTTTATTAATTTGTTGTTTCTTTATTTGTTTATTGGTTTCCTTTTTATTAATTTGTTGTTTCTTTATTTGTTTATTGGTTTCCTTTTCATTAATTTGTTGTTTCTTTATTTGTTTATTGGTTTCCTTTTTATTAATTTGTTGTTTCTTTATTTGTTTATTGGTTTCCTTTTTATTAATTTGTTGTTTCTTTATTTGTTTATTGGTTTCCTTTTCATTAATTTATTGTTTCTTTATTTGTTTATTGGTTTCCTTTTTATTAATTTGTTGTTTCTTTATTTGTTTATTGGTTTCCTTTTCATTAATTTATTGTTTCTTTATTTGTTTATTGGTTTCCTTTTTATTAATTTGTTGTTTCTTCATTTGTTTATTGGTTTCCTTTTCATTAATTTGTTGTTTCTTTATTTGTTTATTGGTTTCCTTTTTATTAATTTGTTGTTTCTTTATTTGTTTATTGGTTTCCTTTTCATTAATTTATTGTTTCTTTATTTGTTTATTGGTTTCCTTTTTATTAATTTGTTGTTTCTTTATTTGTTTATTGGTTTCCTTTTCATTAATTTGTTGTTGCTTAATTATTTTATTGTTTCTTTTTTTTCTGTGCATTAATTTATTGTTTCTTTATTTGTTTATTGGTTTCCTTTTTATTAATTTGTTGTTTCTTTATTTGTTTATTGGTTTCCTTTTAATTAATTTGTTGTTTCTTTATTTGTTTATTGGTTTCCTTTTTATTAATTTGTTGTTGCTTAATTATCTTATTGTTTTTTTTTCTGTGCATTAATTTATTGTTTCTTTATTTGTTTATTGGTTTCCTTTTCATTAATTTGTTGTTTCTTTATTTGTTTATTGGTTTCCTTTTCATTAATTTGTTGTTGCTTAATTATTTTATTGTTTTTTTTTCTGTGCATTAATTTATTGTTTCTTTATTTGTTTATTGGTTTCCTTTTAATTAATTTGTTGTTTCTTTATTTGTTTATTGGTTTCCTTTTCATTAATTTGTTGTTGCTTAATTATTTTATTGTTTCTTTTTTTTCTGTGCATTAATTTATTGTTTCTTTATTTGTTTATTGGTTTCCTTTTTATTAATTTGTTGTTTCTTTATTTGTTTATTGGTTTCCTTTTAATTAATTTGTTGTTTCTTTATTTGTTTATTGGTTTCCTTTTTATTAATTTGTTGTTGCTTAATTATCTTATTGTTTTTTTTTCTGTGCATTAATTTATTGTTTCTTTATTTGTTTATTGGTTTCCTTTTCATTAATTTGTTGTTTCTTTATTTGTTTATTGGTTTCCTTTTCATTAATTTGTTGTTGCTTAATTATTTTATTGTTTCTTTTTTATGGTTTATTTATTTATTGTTAATCTATTTATTGTTTATTTATTTGTTTATGTGTTTCTTTATTATAATTTATTGTTTTTAGATTTATTGTTACTTGATTAATTTATTGTTTCTTTATTTACTTTTTGTTTCTTTATTCATTGTTTCTTTATTTATTGTTTCTTTATTTACTGTTTTTTAAAAGAATTCTGTGGCTTTATTCATTGTTTGTTTGTTTCTTTGTTTATTGGGAAACAATAAATTAATAAAGGAACAATAAATATAGAAACAATAAATTAATAATTTATTGTTTCTATATTTATTGTTCCTTTATTAATTTATTGTTTCTTTATTTGCTTTTTGTTTGTTTCTTTCTTGTTTTGTTATTAATTGTTTCTTTATAAATTGTTTCTTTCTTTATTTTTTCTTGATTTATTGTATCTTTCTTTATTTGTTATTGGTTTCTACTTTATCAATTTATTGTTTCTTTATTTCCTTTTTGTTTCTTTCTTTGCTGTTTATTTATTTTCTGTGTTTTAATTTATTATTTCTTTATTTGTTTATTGGTTTCTTTTTATTAATGTATTGTTTATTTATTTACTTATTTATGTATTATGATTCTTTAAATATATTCTCGCCCTTAGCCTCAACGCTGTTGACGGAAAAATAAAAATGAGATTAGATTTATTACGTGTAAATTACACTTCAACATCCTGGAGATGACTAAAAAAATTAAAAACACGTATATATATATATATATGTATATATATATATATATATATATATATATATATATAAGATTTAGATTGGAGGTAGACTTTACTATATAAAATGAGAGAACGAGTAACCATGAAGCTAAGTTTATTCCTTTTTTCTGCTGAGAAACATTGCTGTTAGCATTAAAATGTAAAACCAACTTTTGGACCTATCTTAGCAGTAAACGAAATAGCACTTTTGTTTTGAAATGGGGATGTTTCTCCTGATATATGAATATAAACATGTTCTATCCTAGCGGACTCCTATAAAAAGTAAGTGAAAGATATATAAAAAAAATGAAAAATAGATAAGGTTTATTGCAGAAGTATATCACTTTCATTGTCTTCACTTATTTATTTTTGTTAATCTCTTCTATCACCTTTCCAGCCTCAACCGCATTGCAAACAGTCGCACACACACACACACACACACACACACACACACACACACACACACATATATATATATATATATATATATATATATATATATGCGGCTGTTTGCAATGCGGTTGAGGCTGAAACGGTGATAGAAGAGATTAACAAATATATATATATATACATATATATATATATATATATATATATATATTGAGGTAAAGAATTCTATTATTGCAAGTATGAATGTAAGGCATATTTTTCAGTTCATGATTAAAAGTGAGAAAGAGAAAAGAAAGCTAAACGACCGGTTTCGCCCTCACTCTACAGAGCTCAATCGATAGATTTGAAAAGGGAGAAAGAACTGTACAAATTTAAAATAAAAATGCGTTATGTTATACATACAATGGGGGATGTGTCTAAGATACGAATCTTAGCAAACATGACCACTGTTCATAGATAGAGAGCTGTTACGAACTAAGACTTTCAGATTGAATAACGAGTGAGTACGACTCATAGTGGTAAATGAGTCAATACTAAAATTCATTGTACGTGGGTTTTGTAATAAAATACTCCGCGATCGAAGATCCGTATGTGTTTGTCAGAACGTCCGTTAATCGGAAGGTTCCATTTCTAACTTTGCTAGGTATATGTTGTTGAACTCTGTTGTCCAATCTCAATGTCGTACTATCCATGTAGTAAACACTGGAACCACATTTAAAATGATAAATTACATTATTATTATGGTGGCGATTACGCTATGTAGAGTGAGGGCGAAACCAGTCGGCTGGATCTTTTTTTCTTCGTCTTACTTTTAATTGTGAACAGTAAAATATGTATTCCTTTCATAATTGAACTTCAGATGTAAATTTTACACTTTCAGATGCTATTTTTTACTCGATTTTACCTCACTTCGAACCTGCTGCTACGAACTGTCATAGCGCTTTCGACGGTGAACTTTTTCCTATATTTTCAACCTTTTATTTTTACATTTTACTTTTTTGAATTTAATATTATCATGTGTACCATATATATATATATATATATATATATATATATATATATATATATATATATATATATATAATTATTTCCACAATCAGACAACGCCGCAGCCCACAACCTATGAAAGAAACAAGAAATCTAATATATATATATATATATATATATATATATATATATATATATATATATATATATATATATATATATATATATGAACTTTTTCCTATATTTTCAACCTTTTCTTTTTACATTTTACTTTTTTGAATTTAATATCATATATATATATATATATATATATATATATTAGTATGTATATATATGTATATATATATGTATATATATACGTATATATATGTATATATGTATGTATATATATGTATATATGTATATATATGTATATATATATATATATATATATATATATATATATATATTTATTTGAATATTTATTTGTGGTACAAAATTTTATTATGGCTATATAATGACAATATTTATTGTTAAACATAATTGGTTAAACATTAAAAGAGTAAAAGCTGACCGGGTTCGAACCTCGCTCAACATAGCTAAAACCGAGTTTTGGATTAAGATGTCATGAAGACCATAACAAAGGAAAGAGAGAAAATCTTTTGGAATCAAAACGAAACTACATTAAGTCCGAGAAGATTTATTTTTTACTTGCAAAGAGAAAGTTGCAAAGACTTAATGTAAATGGTTTTTAGACTTTTCATATTATAGGGAGAGCGTAACTTACTGAGAATAGAGAATAATTCAACACTAAAATTGGAGGCACAGGAAGGATTATTTATAAGATATTCAGCGATGGAAGAACAATATGCATTATGCATAACATCAGTTGGTAAATAATTTGCCTGGCGAATTTTAGTGAGCACGTGTTGTTTGACCGCTTCGACCGTCTACAGGAGGCTTAGTAACAATAAGACGCAGCCTCTTGAAGACGGTGGAGAGACCGAAAGCGCTAAAAGAATGGCCCACGATAAAACGTTAGGTGCCATACTTCACCAATTAACACCAGAAAACCGACGAATCGCTCGCCGCGTCGAGAAATTAACAAGAAAGACAGCGAAGAGAGAAAACTCTGTGGTCTTAACGACGCGTGTATAATAAATGACTTGCTGCCGAAACACACACACACACACACACATATATATATGTATATGATAATATAAAATGCAATTTATTTATATTGTTCATATTGATTCTTATGAGAATAATTTTCAAAGGAATATTCAACAGTCAATATTTAAACATATAATTTTTAAATATTCTTTTTTTTCAAAAACTTCAAAATAAATAAAATTGTAGTTATATCATATTGTGATTTAATATCAATTTCGAAGAAAAATAAATCTTACACAGGGGATAGGGTTAGGGTTAGGGTTACACAGGGCATACGCAAACAAATCCAAGTAACCGCATCAACATCCCCGTCTCCAGGGTAAATTGCCAGATGAAAGCCATGAAATATCCAGGCGGAAATCAATGCAAAAAGACTTGAGAAAAAGTATCAGAAAATGTCAATGGCGATATGGAGGTGATAAAGGCCAACACTTGATTCTTGAAAAAAATCAAGTCACATGTCCAGCAACGAACAAGCTCCCCAGAAGTCAAGGCAAATTACCAAAAGGAATCCTTACATAGGGTCACCTGTAATGACAAATATTTTTTCAGAAACATGTGTAAGAATTGTTTTGCTTCGAAATTAACATTAAATCACTGTATGATATAGCTCTGATCTTTCATTTTATATACATCTTTATAAAGTTATAAAGAGTGATATATATATATATATATATATATATATATATATATATATATATATATATATATATATATATATATATATATGATTATTTTTATTTACACAGACATGTACAAAATCTGCGACACTGACATGTCGATGTTATCGATCAACAGTTATTATTAACTGAGATCTCATCAGGAAGAGTTAAAATCCGATCTTAACTTTAGATCATATTTGGAAAGAATGAAATGTGGGAAAGAAGAAGAAGAATAGAAATTTCAAATTTCAAAATTTGTGAAGTCACGTGGTTGGGACCGTAAAGAATCAAAATGTTAAAATCAAAATCAAAATATAAAATATGAAATAAAATAAAGTGAAAAGAGAGATATAATAAAAAGGGTAGAATAAAAAGATAGATAGATAAATAGAAAGATAGATAGATAGATAGATAGAAAAAAATGAAATCGTCTGTTGATTCAGACAGAAGTAGTGGAAAGGGAATGTACATGCAACATAATGTGTCAATAAAACGTCGAAAGTTTTTTTCCAACTCAGGGTAAACCGCATATTCTCAAATCAGTTGTAATCGGTAGAAGCATATATATGTGTGTGTTGGGGGCAAGGGTTGTTAACACATTGTGTGACTAATTTTGTATTTACACTGTTTTATTTTCCTTTAAACTTATCAAATTATCATTAATTAATTGATAAATTAGACAAATTCACAAAGTTTACATAATAAAAATGATAATAATTATAATTAAAATAATAATAATAATAATAATAATAATAATAATAATAATATCGGTAATAATTTAGAAGTGCTAAATGTTGCTATTGGTAAGTATTATTATTATTAATAATAATAATAATAAAAATACTACTACTACTACTACTACTAATAATAACAATAATAACAATAACAATAATAGGAATTGATAATAATACTAATTAATAAAAAGTAATAGTCAGGTAAAAATAAAATAATCAGGTAATTTTAGAAGGTAATAATAATAATAATAAATAATAAATAATAATAAAACTAATAATAATATAGAAGAAGGTAGCAATAATATTAATCATAATCGTTTGTAAATATGGTAATAGGAATAATTTTATCAATAATAGTAGAATTAGTAGTTGCAATAATACTAATCATATTAAAAATGGTAATAACAATAATAGCTATATTAATAATAATGATCACAATGGTAACCACAATAATCATAACAATAGTTATAATGATAATAAAAATAATAGTAAATAATAATAAAAATAATACAAATAGTGGTAGTAGTAATAAGAATAAGAATAAGAATAAGAATAAGAATAAGAATAAGAATAAGAATAAGAATAAGAATAAGAATAAGAATAAGAATAAGAATATAAATAATGGCAATATCATTAATAGTAATACCGCCATTGCTACTAAAATTAATAATAACAATAGTAGTAAAAGCTAGATAACGGTAATGAGCACTTTTTATAAACTCGGTTTAAATTCTTTGGATTACTACCCTGCGTATGTTTTACCTGGATTATATATATATATATATATATATATATATATATTTCACTCTTTCATTTTACTTCACTCGAAGTTCTCAGAAATCAAGGGACCTCTACCATGAGCTAAAACTTGATCTCTATATGAGATACATAGATATTCGAATATTCTATTCAAATTCTCCTTTACTTCTCAAACGTTGAGTTAGTAAAGAAGTTAAGAACATTAATTTTCCTTTTCCCAATTGATCAGTTAACTATGTTGTAGTATATATTTCTTGTGCTTTCTTGAGCTTACCGGATTCCAGGACAAGAATTCATCTAGTCTGGTGGAGTATCCAGCTAAGTCGTATTACTTGAGGTAACATCACTAGGAGAAGGTGCACCATTCCTCGCATGAGTAAGTGCAGAGCCGTGCTGAGGGAATCTTATTTGTGCTGCGAATACTATGTTATTTTGAATTTTTGGTTAGGGTTTACTTGTAGGGTGAAGTATCCTCATGTCAGGTTGTCCTGACAAACCCTTGTATTGAGATACCGAAGACACTCGAGGATAGTGTCTAGTAGTTAATTCAAACTCCCCATGTATGTGTGTGTACAGGGTAATCTATTAGACTATTGGACCGATCATTATAAATTTTTGAATATATAGTTTAAAAAATACGGTGAGTAACATGCGCACATTATTTTTTGTAGACTTTACCATTTAGAGGATACATATATATATATATATATATATATATATATATATATATATATATATATATATATATATATATATATATATATACATATATATATATATATATATAAAGTATATATATTTTTAAATAAAACATTTTTTATGAAACGATCATTATGAATTTTGGAATATAGAATCTCGGCAACAACGTAACACGGCCACAGCATTTTATTTTGTAAACTTTATCATTTAGAAGATGCCCCTCCCGAACTCACCCCCCCCCCAAAAAAAAGACTTTAAAAATAATTTACATACAAACAATTTAGAGAAAAGAATTGCTCTACATAGAATTCTGAGTTATATTAAGTAATACATCCTTAGGGATCGGTGCACGCGCATGAGCGTCAATAATACGTATGTGCTTGGTAAAATCCTAAACTATTGATATTAATATTATGAATTCTGGAATATCTATTCTAGGCAACAGGGTGAGTAACGTGGCTACATTATTTATCTTTTGTGTAAACTTTACAATTTAGGGAGGGGGATCCCCGAAACTGTACCATACACCCACCCCCTCAAGAAAGAAAAAAACATTAAAATTTAAAACTAATGCTATATTTATTGCTTATACCCGTGGTGGGATGGAATATATATATATACATATATATATATATATATATATATATATATATATATATATATATATACATATATATATATACATACATATATATACATATATATATATACATACATATATATACATATATATATATACATATATATATATTTATATATATATATATATACATATATATATATATACATATATATATACATATATATATATACATATATATATACATATATATATATACATATATATATACATACATATATATACATATATATATACATACATATATATATTTATATATATATATATATATACATATATATATATATATACATATATATATATACATACATATACATATATATATACATACATATATATATATACATACATATATATATACATACATATATATATATATATATATATATATATATATATATATATATATATATATATATATATATATACGGGGGTTCGAGTCGTGTGGCCGGCTGCACAGTTATCTTCTATATTATAAATAAAATAAGCTGTATAATCTAAGCTAAACTGCGAAGTTCCTGCCCACGTGACCTGTTAAACATCGTTAAAACGGCTGACTATATTGTCCGCTTCATAACATATCTAGTTTTTATTTTGAGACTAGTCGCAGAGCTTTTCAATTTGTCCTTTTGGTTAAAGGACCGGAAATGAGTCAAACGTGACTCGCTTCCGGAGTTTGAGCTATGTGACCGGATTTACACTTATCTTCCATACTGATATATTAATCAGGATAAAACGTATACGTATGTGGATAATAATTGAATATTTATTATTAAATATGTATATATATGCGACACAGAATTTGCCAAATATTCCACACAGTAAAATTGCAATTCGTACGCATCAACAAGTCATGGTAATTTATAAAAATCTAATAAAACGACATACGAATTGCGTGTTTTACTCTATTAGTTTTAACAATTATTTGTTTAGAATAAGGTACTCACAAGAGAGGCCATGTGAAGGTTGCTAATATCTTAAGGCACTATTCCTTGCCTTGACAGAGTACACAATCGACTTCGAAATCTAGTGGGGGATGATTTAATCTCTTCCTTACACCCATTTTTATCACAAAAAGACGTTGTTAGTCATTTTCTACTCTATCGTTATATTCATGATAGGTGCTCGGCCGAGCTTCACTATCGGGTCCCTCTTTGTAAGAAATTCACATTAAGAACTCGTCCGTCTACCACAATGGAAACACTTTCCTTTCCTTCTCTCTGTGGTTAGCGTCAGGCAGAATTCACATACAGAACTTTTTTGCAAGAGCTTCTTATGGGTGGAACACATTACCAGGGGACTGCTTCTCCGCAGATTACAACATTGTCTGTATTATTTGGATTAATCGGACTACCGTTCTCATCTTAGATGTTATTCTTACAACGTTTTGGCCGATGTAACTACCGACCTACTTCAGATGCGTCTTGTCGAACTCGGGAAACTTTATGTCGAACTCGGGAATCTGTACAGAATTTCGAACTGAACTATTTATTTAATCCACGAGGGTAGATTGTTCTTGTTCCGTCAGCCATGATCGGATAAGTAATTCGTAATTGTATTTTTACTATCGCCTGTAGTGAGGATTGAACCTTCGACCCCCAGAAGACTGCCACTTAGAACTGATTATTACTTAGCACTTTATCCAACAACGTCAGGTAGAATTTCCATGAACCAAGTTTCTTTCAAAGAACTTCCATTCTGTAGAACACATTACCACGGAACTGCTTCTCTGCAGACTACAACAACGTCGTCTTCAACTCCAATGTCAACAAATACTTGTTATAAACCGTACCCATAAATAATCAAACTTAGTTCAATCCATTCATCATTTTCAATCCTCTCATAATATTCTTCATCTTTCAACTGATAATCTATCATCCTCTTTTACCTTTATATTTGCGTAGTTTTGGCCTTGATAAGTGGTGACTCATTAGTAAAAAAAAACTCTAGTAAAAGTGGTGCGATGGATCTGGCAGGACTCAAAGAGTATTCAGCATCCGCATCAGCATCCGCACCAGCATCCGCATCCGCGTTCCTCGGCGCCAGTTCCCAAGTTTGAAGTGATTGCTCCAGGCCAATGCCGGATTTCCATTGCTATATACAACAATAAAACAACGCAAAGAAAGAAAAAATAAGAACTTGAACATTTCAACGACATGCATATTTCCTTTCGGTCTATGTTTTCTATTTCCGAGGTTAATGTTTGACGATTGGTTAAATTTGCTTACGTATTTTCATTATACCCACAAGCATCCTGCACCATGACACTACTGAAGATACCCCCCCCCCCCTCTACAATTCTCTTACATATAAACAAAGCTGTTATATAACACAGTCCTACCTTGAAATTTCAATAGACGAAAAGAATTGCTTGCGTTGTGTTTTCTTCACTTGATGCGATTTTCAATATTATGAAAGATAGGATAAGAAACAACGAAACGTAGCAAAGGAAATAAAACACACACAAAAAAACAAAACAAAAAAAAACGGGAAACGGCGCATGCGTAGTGATGCATTATTTTTTTTCTTCCGGTCGCCATTTTTGTTTTCTGCTTGAGAAATCTCAGCAGTTATGGGAAAACTTATTTTTCTTTCACAATTTTCTTTTCTTCGAGTTTTTCGTAATCTTTTTCCGTTATTTGTTTGAGAAAACGTTTTTATTTTATTTTCTCGTTTTTAGCCAACATCATCACTATAGTTATCCTTCCTTTTTGTTGTTGTTTCTGTTGTTGCTGTAGTTCTTCTTCTTCTTCTTCTTCTTCTTCTTCTTCTTCTTCTTCTTCTTCTTCTTATTCAAATCTTACTTTTTCCTTTAATTCCTCCTCTTCTTTTTTCTAATCTTACTTTTTCCTTCTTCTTCTTAGTCTTCTTCTTCTCCTTCTTCTTCTTCTTCTTCTTCTTCTTCTTCTTCTTCTTCTTCTTCTTCTTCTTCTTCTTCTTCTAATAGGGGGAGGGAAACATCCTTCGACATCTGTCGCCTCCTTTCTATCTCCTCGAAACTTTCTTTCTCTCCCACATCGTCCTTGCCTACATTTTCACTCGTTAATGAGAACACGACAGTTTCGTTTTAAAATAAATGTCCCTTTTATTCCATATACGCATTGTTTCCGGTTATGCGTATAACAGGAAAAAATATAATCTGGCTCAAACGACGTGATAATCAAAAACGCCAACACTCACATCAGCAATCCATTCCTCAACCTAGTAAAGAAAAAACTTCCCTAAATCAAACAAACCTTCGAAAATACTTGACAAAAATAACCTGACAATGAACTACGACTGTACAGAAAATACACTAACCGTAATAAAATAACAACAAAAAAATAATAACACTAAAAAATTCACGAATAAAACAATGTGTAATTGTAGAAGCAGAAATCATGTCCGGTATAAGTGTTACATTACCCGTTCTTTAGGGGTACCCGGTAAGATTCAACAAGAATGACAAAGAACAGAACGTATATGGAAAAAGCTTTGGTTTTCTTTATTTCCCATCACCGGATGGTTTACGCCGGCTACGCACACACATATGAAAAAAATCTTTTGACATACTTTTGTTTCATGAAAATCTTTTTCCGACTGAGCTCACAGACTTGGTTTCCGCTAGAAACTCGTTCATATTTACATCGGATTGGAAAGCAATTTGTTCTGCATTGTCTATCCGAGCGTGAACTGAAGCAATTGTTCCACAAGCACTTATAATGGTCTTTTGGATGAAATACAAGTCAGGGGATTCATTCACGGTACCAACTTGCTTATATGTCGCATTTTTAGTCAGCGGACACGAAAGCCTAACAGCAAGATGTGCTTGGGTACCATAGCCAATAAAGCTTCATCGGTGCCATAAACATCGGTAAACTCCCATTCTTCCGGTACTTCGATACTCCGATCACCAAGCGTACCGGCTCTTCGCGTTTCTGAAACAGCCGCCTTTCAAGTCTCACTTGCACTGCGTAACCTTCTCCTTTTTAACAGTTATCAAGTCGCTTTCTTTCTTTCTTTCTTTCTTTCTTTCTTTCTTTCTTTCTTTCTTTCTTTCTTTCTTTCTCGACGTCCCGCCCACAATGGACTCGCCCACGATTCATTTTTGCCACTCTTTATTATCTTACACAAGGATCCTGTCTACAAACGTTATATACAAGGCCATAATCCCAACGCAGGATTCTATAAAAAAAAACTACATAGAAACAACAGAAGCACCCGTTAAAAAGCGATATACAAACCCTCTGAAAATGACATGTGCACGCGAGGACAGAATATGCGTATTTAGAAAAAAAGAATGAAAGAATGTATTAGAAAGAGAGAGACAGAGACGGATTGTTAATTGTTAAGATTCACAAAAAAAAAGAAAGAAAAAAAGAAAGACACAGTTTGTTAAAAAAAAGAAAAAAAAGAACGCACGCACACACACACACGCGCAAAAACAATTGTTAAGACCTTGTAGGAAAAGTACATTCTAGTTAGAAAGAAAAGGACGATTTGCCGTAATTATGTTTTTTTTGTGTTGTGTTTTAAGAATTTGTTACTGTAATTTTTTTCTGGTTTGTGTTGGTGGGGGACAAAGGTGAAAGCAATAACGGGCGAAAAAAGAAAAAAAAAACGAGGGAGGTATGCGTGTTAAAAAGTGAGAGAAAGAGTGGAAGAATGGAAATGTTAAAAAGGGTGGATGTGCTGAAATGACATGTGCACGCGAGGACGGAATATGCGTATTTAGAAAAAAGAAAGAAAGAATGTATTAGAAAGAGAGAGACAGAGACAGAAAGAGCATAGAAAGAGAGGGATTGATGTGCCACCCTGTGGCCGAGGTCTTTTGTTTTTTGGAATGTGTGTGCGTCTTAAAAAGAGAGAGAGAGAGAGAGAGAGAGAGAGAGAGAGAGAGAGAGAGAGAGAGAGAGAGAAGAATTGAAATGTTAAAAGAGATTGTTTAAAAAAAATGTGCGCGCGAGGTCAGAATATGCTTGTTAGAAAAGAAGGGAGAAGCGAGAGCGAATGGACAGAGAGAGAGAGAGAGAGAGAGGGAGAGAGGGCGCCCGTGGGCCTTGAAAACCGCTGGAGAGTGTTGCAGGAAAATGGCGACGGCGGCGGCGGGTGATCTGATGGTGTCCGGGTTGGAGTTTGACGACATGTCAATACGTTATGGTGTCGGGCGCTGTTCTCCTTTCCCTTTGTCTTTTGAATTGTATTGTATTGTTTGTGGAGATATGTTCTCCATTGGTTCTGTCGGTTTCGGTTTGATTTTTTTTGTTGTTGTTGGGTGGAATGAATTTTTTTTTTTTTTGATGTATTTTGATGTGTTTGTTACATGGAGGATTCCGGGTTCCTAATGCTTGAGTGAATGATATTTTACTATTTAGAGGATGGAGAAATTTAAAAATATAATTAAAAAAAAAAAACAGTTCTTAAATTGAATGTTACGTGGGTCAGCCGGGCGATTTGAGTTGATTAGGTTCGGGCAGCCAGAGTTGGTTTGGGTCGGATCGCGGAAACCCTTGGACAGGGTTGATTTTATCGGGAAGAATCCCCGTGTACAGAGTATGTACAGGCTTGGAAAGTCAATGAGGGATTCCCGGCGTTTGCTCGTATGCTCTCTTTTATAGAGTACCCATGGGTTAGTGGCGAGGCTTGTGGTAAAGCCTGCATACGTTAAAATTGCGAACGGGAGAATGACGGTGATATGGTCATTCTGTGGGACCACGAGAAAAGGACGGTGGTCAGTTATGGAAATTGTTGTTTTTGTGACCCAGGTGTGCCCAACTGCGCCGATAGAGTGTGTGAAAGTTGTGTAAAATGTTAAGCTTTGAAATTGTGGTCCCATTTTTTTTTTGTGGATTTTGGATGTTTGCCGACGAGTGTGCTGCGAAGATACCCCAACCCCCTTACCGCATAGATAGGAACACGGGAAGGGAACGCATAGAATTGGTGTCTGCTCAACACCAGTGGGGATGGAGTTAAGCTGGGGTGTGGTGTGACTCGGGCGCGCGCGTCGGGGGCGGATAGAACCATGGGGATCGATTTTTAAAAATAGGAGGTACCGGGTGTTAATTGGATTTAATTATAAGATTATAGGTTGGGCCTAGTTTGTGGTCATTCGGCGTGTTCCGGGAGCAGGATGATTCGATGTGACATTTCGCTCAATACCGTATCGACTAGATAGATACATGGGATGGGGTCCTCCACGTTTAATGAAAAGGGCTGGGAGCTAGGGACATGGGCGATTGTTCGCGGACGTTTGCGCCGGGGCACTGGGATGTTCGAAGTATATGGTCCAGATTAGACAGTGGTAGGAAAACGGTACCTCTTGTAATTTTGAGAGGCTGACCATTTAAGTTTACAGGTTAAGGAAAGGGGTTTCTGTTTTTGTGCCCCCATATCGCGGCAATACGCCCGATCAGCAATCGGTCGTGTACCGATGATTAGATGAATATGTGCGTGTGTATTTAAAAAAAAAAAAAAATGTTGTTGATGGATGTAGATATTTGTGAAAATTTCTTCACGGAAGAAATTTTGAAAGATAAGGTGGAGAGGAGTGTTATATTATGACGGGCCCTGTGTTTCACACGGGTAGATTAACTAGTATCAAATAGCTAATTTTGTTATCGAAAAATAGGTTTTGTTTCTGGACTCAGAAATGAGTCAGAGAAGTGTTTGATCCAGGAGTAGTCATAATAAATTTAGACCTGACGTGACCTTGAGTCAGAGATCAGAGTGAGACGTTTTTGTCCCCATATTCTGCGTGGGAACGATGATTACGTCATCACGGAAAACAATAACTTAGTTTTTAGAATCAGTCTGGGCCTAGAGGCGATACCGCTCAGACCGGCTGCGAGCATGTAGCCGGTAAAAAGGCAAGGCCCCGCTGTGGGGGGCAGAAGATATCCCAGAAAGGAAAGAAAATAGCCCGAGTATGAGAGAGTCGAAGCCGGAATCCCCCAGACAGCAACCGAACCGAGAAGTAAGAAAATTGTGTGAGAATAAATAAATTTGTGTGAAATATCCCCTCAAGAAAATTCGTGTCTCGTGTGTTCATTTTGTCTGAGACAGACTTCTTCCTTCGATCAAGACGACACAGCCAGCGAAGACTAGACGAATCACAGGCCAAGGAAGAGAACAGAAGTTAAGGTAAACTTTGAGATTTATTTGAGATTTATTTGAGAACTTTTTAGAGACGTTAAGATACGTGTAATTTTGAGAGGCCGTAATGAAAGAGGCCTGGGATGCCGTGAACAGATTATTGGTTTTAAAAAGGCTGAGATGCCGTGAACGGTCGTGGTTTTAAAGAGGCCGTAATTGAAAAAGGCCTGAGATGCCGTGAACGGTCGTGGTTTTAAAGAGGCCGTAATTGAAAAAGGCCTGAGATGCCGTGAAAAGATTCGTGGTTTTAAAAAGGCCTGAGATACCGTAAATTGATACGTGAAGATTTAAGACTGTGGTTACGAAAGTATAGAGAAAAAGTGATATACAGTTCGAATTTTATAGAGTAAAATGATTATGAAAATGATATAGATTAAATTGTATCATCAGAAGTATTAAGAAAAAAGATTGAAATCACTATTAATCCTCTCGTGAACATTTCGCGTTGTTTTCGGCCGGAGAGGATGTGATAGCGAACTGCTGAGGTGGTTTTGGAGAAATGCCTCAGTCGGAAGGATTTCTGCGTGTGGTGATAAATAAGTTCTCCCCCCCCCCCTGCTATGCAACAATAACAGTAATGGCAATAACAATAATGAATATGAAATTAACAATAATTTCAATCACCAAAAATAATGACAAAAACAATAATTCGATAATAATAATGTCAATTACACTAACAATAATGACCATAACAATAATGACTATAAAAATAATATAATGACAATAACATTAATAATAATGAAAATAACGATAAAAATAATGACAATTCCAATAATAACATTAACAGTTAGTACAATAAAAAAAATGACAATAACAAAAATGACAATGAAGATAAAATAATGACAACAATAATTACATAACAATAAAAATAATGAAAATAACAATAATGATAATAACAATAACAATAATGACAATACAAATAATTACAATACTAATAATGACAATAATGATAATAATTATTATAATAACAATTATTATAATAACAATAATTTCAATATCAGTAGCAAAAATGACAGTTACAATAATGGCAATAACAATAATGACAATAACAATAACAATAACGACAATAACAGTAATTCCAATAACAATAACAATAATGAAAATAATGATAACAATAATAACAATTACAATAATGACAATAACAATACTTATTATAATAATGACAATAACAATAATAATATTTTAGAAGATATGAAGACTTATATAAAATTGATTGCGAAAATTGGGAAAGGTTCGCCTTTTACTTAGGAAATTATGCATCACCGAACACACTAAGTTGGTGGATTTCATTTTTTCCCCGAAAAACTCGCGATTTTAATTTTGCTGAAGCTGAAAATCTGTTCAGCACAAAGACTTCGTTGTTTCACAAACGCTGGAAGTGTTTAAACCTGCTGAAAAGACATCGAGGATTATTCAACGTTCGCATCAGTCGCAAATAAGCACTGCGACATCTTTAAATTAGCCGAACTTAGTGCTGATACTTTTAAATGCTTAATTTTCGTACAAAGATGTGTATCAGGAAAAAAAACGCTGAGATCAGGCGTAGAGTTCTAAATAGAAAATGAACAGAACTTAACACTGAAGAAATTAGCTGAAGACTGCCGGAGATTCATAAGTGTTAAGCAGAATTCGAAAGATATCGAAGAGTTGGGCATTGCACACACACGAAAAGTACATCAGAAATCGAAATTCATCTCCCATCAAAAACAATTCAAAACAACAAAACGGGGGTTTCACGCCTAAAAAACAAGCCAGCTTTATAAAAATAAATTACCATCGAGCTCTTATTATTGGCGCGGAAGCCTGCATTTTGTAACATAATGCTCATTTCGTTTTAAAACCGGCCTGATTTGTAAAAAAAATCGGACACAAAATTTCGCATTGTAGAACGATGAAAGAAAATAAAATGTGGGCTAAATCTGTAAAGACTATCAAACATGGCGACTGTATTATAAGAAGATATGTTCAGGTAAAAATCTTAAATAAAAACGTAAAATTACAATTAGATTCGGGTTCAGACGTATCAATTATCAATATGCATACGTGGAGACGGTTGGGAAAACTGACCATATTATGAACCAATCAAATTACCAGAACAGTGACTGGTAAAAAAGTAAATTTCGAGGGTGAAATAATTACCGACATTACTTTTAACAGAATGACGAAAAAGTACAAATTTACATATTAAAAACATGTAATTTATTTGGCGTAGATTTAATTCAACTATTCAACCTATGTGGCTTATCAACCAAGAATTGTAGCCAGAAGAAAATAAACCTGACGACCGGGTCAGAAACACGAAAAAAAGAATTTGTTTCAACCATTAAAAATCATATGAAATGGACTAGAAATAAATTGTCTACATAAATTAAATCACATAAGAAAACAAAATGCACGCTGGAAAAAGCGAACACCAAACTGAAAGAAATTAAGCCAAATTCTTTGAATAACCAGTGGAAGGTTACTGAGAGCGAACTCAGAGTTAAAGAGCTAGAATGACTAAAGTTACAACTCGAATAGTTTTCTGAAGAACTAATAACTATGAAAGATAAGATGACTTGTCTTGAAGTTGAATGTTGAAGAAAAGGCGACATTTTTTTCAAAATTTAAAAATGTGCTAAAAAATCAGACATCTAGAATTAAAAAAAACTAGAGGATATCACATTCAAATTTGATAGAGGCCATGCGTTCTCGCATAAGAGAGACATAAACACAATTAGGGAACGACTATCGGAAGACGCCGACAGCTCTACCCAGAAAGAAGTTATGGTTACTATGAAACACTTTCCACATACAGCTATCTCAAGCAACCTCAGAATAGCGTCAATCTAAAAAGGAAACAATACTATGCCTAAGATGAAAGTAAGGTTTGGGAGGGGGTATTATGGTGCCGTACATATCACGAACATTTGGACTCTTCCATTCTCATACATATTATATATATTATATATACTATACATATAATATATATTATATATACTATACATATTATATATATTATATATACAATACATATAATATATATTATATATAATATACATATAATATATATTATATATACTATACATGTTATATTATATATATACTATACATATAATATATATTATATATACTATACATATAATATATATTATATATGCTATACATATAATATATATTATATATACTATACATATTATATATATTATATATACTATACATATTATATATATTATATATGCTATACATATAATATATATTATATATGCTATACATATTATATATATTATATATACTATCCATATTATATATATTATATATACTATACATATTATATATATTATATATACTGCATTATATTGATTTTCTGACGTACTACTTCTATTGTATATATCCTGTTGTATATATTTTTCTCCAATATACTCGTTTTTCCTAAGCACCGTGTCCGTGATTTTATTCCGGACCTTAAACAGGCCCACAACAATATTAAGAAGTATAAGACGATCTTACCTATCTGTTCGACGTTGTTAATACAGAGAAAATCAATCAATCCATCTGAACCTCTTACAAGTGTCTTAGACTCTCCTTTATCGATAAATGCAGAGATTTGTTCACAGAGAAGCAAACGAGACGAAACACGACGAAGAAATAAAAAAGGAATCAACGGAGCGATATGCCGGAGAAGACGACGACGACGACGGCCAATTAAGAAAGTAGAAAGAGAATGAGAAAAGAAAATAAAGTTAAAAAAATACCACAGCACACACGCTGATATATGTTGAAATAGAAGAGACAAAGAGACACGACACATACGCATACGTTAAAATATGTGATTAGTGATAAATGATTGAACAAACTCACACACGAGTTTAAGAATCTTATCGTAATGTTTCAAGTCTTTCGATATTTTCCGAAGCGTTAGATATATGAGATTTACCAGAGAGTTATAAAGGACCATGAAAGTAGTATAACTGACAGTTTAAAGGCTTTTATTACCTTTAAAAGAACATAGTATCGTTAGTTTAAGAAACAGTTTAGGAATAACTAGTTTAAGAACGTTTTAATCACTTATAAAAAAGCCGTAACGTAACATCGCAACAGGCGCCTACTATTGATTTCTCGCTGGTAACGTCCATTGGTCTCCTATGGGATTTGTGTGGAAATAAGCCTCCCCAATGTCCCAGTACTCTCCACAGTGGGGATCTGGTTAGTGCTCTCCTTTATTATTATTATTTACTCACTAGGAGTTATCACACAGGTCATCGTCAGTGATCGCCCACTGCCGACAACCTGTGGTATTCCCTGGAGTCTGAGTGACAACAAGTCTTCTCAGACTTCCAGTATGCTCCACTTCTCTCCGTTCATCATCGCTGATGACCTTGCTGTATCGCAACAGCCACCTACCACCGATTTTCCGCTGATAAGGGCCATTGGTCCCCTCTGGGGCCCGAGTGGAAACAAGCCTCCCCAAGGTCCCAGAGCTGTCCGCGCTCTTCCAGTGGAGGTCTGGTCTGCGCTTTCCCTCCTCGACCCTCTGTCCATAATTTTCGTTGTGTCAGCCTATGCTTGCGCCTCTCTCGTGCGGTTGTATTTTCCCCGGTTCTGTTGTCTTGTGCTTCCATGTGTTTGTTCTCCATTCGTTACTTATGTGGGTTGGTTTCCACATTCGAGGACATTTCTCAGGATTTTAGCTGTTTTGATCATTACTGTCCTTTGTATGGTCTCAGTTATCCCTTTGATTCCTATTTCTCCTAGTCTTTTCTCCATGTTTTTGGGGACTGTTCCTAGTGCTCCTATGATTATTGGTGTTATTATTATTATTATTATTATTATTATTATTATTATTATTATTATTATCATCATCGTCGTCGTCGTCATCATCATCATCATCATCATCATCATCATCATCATCATCATCATCATCATCATCATCATCATCATCAGCATCATCATCATCATCATCATCATCGTCGTCGTCGTCATCATCATCGTCGTCGTCGTCGTCGTTGTTGTTGTTGTTGCTGCTGCATTACCCGTTCTTTCAGGGTACCCGTTAAGGTCCAACAAGAATGACAAAGAACAGAACGTATATGAAAACACTTTGGTTTTCTTTATTTGCCATTACCGGATGGTTTACACCGGCTACGCACACATATTAAACAATCTTTTGACATACTTTTGTCTCATGAAAGTCTTTTTCTTGCTAAGGTCACAGACTTGGTTTACGCTAGAAACTCGTTCGTATATACATTCGATTGGAAAGCAATTTGCTCTGCATTGTCTATCCGAGCGTGAACTGAAGCAATTGTTCTACAAGCGCTTTGGTGAAGTACAAGTCAGGGGATTCCTTCATTCCGCATTTTTAGTCAGCGAACACAAAACTCGCATTCTTCCGGTACGTCGATACTCCGATCACCAAGCGTTTCGGCTCTTCGCGTTTTTGAAACCGTCGTTGTTCAAGTTCCTTTTGCACTGCCGAACCTTTTCCTTTTTAACAGTTATCAAGTCGCCTTTATTTCTTTCTCGACGTCCCACCCACAATGGACTCGTCCGCGATTCATTTTTGCCACTCTTCATTATCTTACATTATTATTATTATTATTATTATTATTATTATTATTATTATTATTATTATTATTATTATTATTATTATTATTATTATTATTATTATTATTATTATTATTATTATTTACTCACTAGGAGTTATCACACTGGTCATCGTCAGTGGTCGCCCACTGCCGACAACCTGTGGTATTCCCTGGAGTCCGAGTGATAACAAGTCTCCTCAGGCCTCCAGTATGCTCCACCTCTTTTCGTTCATCACCGCTGATGACCTTGCGGTAATCGCAACAGCCACCTACCAACGATTTCCCGCTGATAAGGGCCATCGGTCCCCTCTGGGGCCCGAGTGGCAACAAGCCTTCCCAAGGTCCCAGAGCTGTCCGCGCTCTTCCAGTAGAGGTCTGGTTTGCGCTTTCCCTCCTCGACCCTCTGTCCATAATTTTTGTGGCGTCAGCCTATGCTTGCGCCTCATTCGTGCGGTTGTATTTTCCCCGGTTCTGTTGTTTTGTTCTCCATTCGTTGCTTATGTGGGTTGGTTTCCGCATTTGAGGACATTTCTCACGATTGTAGTTGTTTTGATCATTACTGTCCTTTGTATGGTCTCAGTTATCCCTTTGATTCCTATTTCTCCTAGTCTTTTCTCCATGTTTTTGGGGACTGTTCCTAGTGCTCCTATGATTATTGGTGTTATACTGACTTTCTTCATGTTCCATATTCCTTTCAATTCTCTGGCAAGTTCAGTATATTTGCTTCTCTTTTCCGTCTCTTTGATCTTCACTCTGTGGTCTGCGGGAACGGCAAAGTCCACGATTTTGCAGGATTTTGCTTTCTTGTTGATTATTATCATATCCGGTCTCCTTGCTGTTATGGGTTTGTCTGTTTGTACATTCATACGCCATATGATTTTGTGTTTTTCGTTTTCTAGTACAGTTTCTGGTTTGTGTTTGTACCGTTTTTTGCATATTCGAAATTCAGTTGTTTGCACATTTCCCGGTGTACTTCTTTCCCCATGCTGTCATGTCTGTTCTTGTATTCCCTTTGTGCTAGCTTGCTGCATTCACTTATTATATGATTTATCGTTTCGTCTCTTTGTCCACACAGTCGGCATTTGCTGTTTTCATGGGTTTTATCTATCTTTGCTTTAATAAAGTTTGTCCTAATCGCATTGTTCTGTGCGGCCGTCAGCAGAGATTCCGTTTCTCTGTTCAGGTGTCCTTTTCTTAGCCATGCCCAGCTGTTTTCATTGGCTTCATCGCTTGTGAGTCTTATAAAGCGTCCATGTAGTTGTTTTTCTTCCCACTTTTCCTTTCTTGTCTTTTTGTTTCTGGGTTCAGTACTTCCGGGGTTGTTTGTTGGGCTGGTGTCTCTTGCTGTGGTGATCAGTCTTTCCGTGTTCTGGGTTACATATTTCTCCAGCTCTTTTTTGGTGTCTTCCACGCAGTCTTCTATACTTACCAGTCCTCTACCTCCTTCATTTCTTTTCACGTAGAGTCTGTCCGTGTCGTCTTTTGGGTGCAATGCATTGTGCATAGTCATTAGTTTTCTAGTTCTTTGGTCAAGGTGCCTGAGTTCTTCTTTGGTCCAGCCTATGAATGGTCCAGAGTATCTTATTAGTGATACAGCCCATGTATTTATCCCTTTTACTAGGTTTCTGCTATATAGTTTAGTTTCTAAGAGTTTCCTTGTTCTTCGTAGATATTCTTTTCCAATCTTCTCTTTCATTTCTGTATATTTGATTGTGTCTGCTTCTAGAACTCCCAGGTATTTGTAGCTATCTTGTTCTCCTAGCGCCCTCATCTCCTCTTGGTTGGGGAGTTCTATACCTTCTGTCGTCTCCAGTTTTCCTTTTTTGATCTCTAGCAGTGCACATTTTTCTATTCCAAACTCCATTTGGATATCCTGGCTGAATATCCTGGTTGTGTTTATCAGCTTTTCCAGTTCTTTTTTGTTTTTTGCAAACAGTTTAAGGTCATCCATGTACATCAGGTGGTTTATTCTTTGTTCTGTATCCGTAAACCTGTATCCGGCATCACACTTTCTGAGTATGTAGTTGAGTGGCATCATGGCTATTATAAACAGTAGTGGTGATAGAGAGTCTCCTTGAAAAATGCCTCTCTGTATTTTTATCTCAGACAGGTATTGTCCTCCGGCTGTCAGTTTTAGTCTCCATGTTTCCATCGCTTTCTGGATGAGATTAATAATCCTGTCTGGTATCTGATATCTTTAAGCATTCAATTATCCATGTTTGTGGGATTCTGTCGTAGGCTTTCTTGTAGTCAATCCATGCCATGGTTATGTTCTTTTGTCTGCTCTTCACCTCCTTCAGGGTCTTTTGATCAATGTATAGTAGATCATGTGCCCCTCTTTGTCCTTTCCGGCATCCTTTTTGTTCCTCGGGGAGCAGTCCACGATTGTCCAAGGATTGGTAGATTTGTTCTCTCAGTTGTGCTGTGAGAATTTTCCACATTATTTGTAGACATGTTATCGGTCTGTAGTTGCTGGGGGTTGTTCCCTTTTTGGGGTCTTTTTGTATTAGTGTTGTTCTTCCTTCCGTCATCCATTCTGGTACGTCTGTTTTGCGGATAAATCCGCTCAGTTTCTGCGCTATTCTTTCATGCAGGGTCGTGAATTTTTTAAACCAGTATGCATGTATTCCATCGTGGCCTCGTGCTCTCCAGTTTGCCATTTTTTTAGGGTTTTCTTGATCGTTTCTTTGTTGATTTCTGTTTCGGTTCCTTGTTCGATTTCCTGCAGTTCATCTCTCATGTTTTCCAACCATTGGGCATTCTTGTTGTGCTTTTTTGGTACTTCCCATATCTTGCTCCAGAATTGTTTTGTTTCTGTTGGGTTCGGTAACTCTGTTGTTGTTTTTTCTCCATTTACGTTTTTGTAGAACTGGCTTTCATTGTTTTCAAAGGTCCTGTTCTGTTTGCTCTGTTCTGATTTGTACCTGTATCGTCTCAGTCTTCCTTCTATTGCTGCTATCCTTTGTTTTATTTCTTCATGTTTCTCATTTAGTTTTTCCTTGCGTTTCTGATTTTTGCTTCTTAATCGTTTCATGTCCTCCTTCCTTCTGTTCACGGTTTTAGCTTCTTTCCGAAGTTTGGTGATCTGGGTTTCCAGTCTGATTTCCCATCCAGGTTTTGTCGGTCCTCTCTTTTGTCCATTCTCTTCGTTTCTTAGTTTCATACTTACCGATTTTGCCCCAGCATATATCAGGTTGTTTAGGTCTGTAATAGTTTCTGTTGGGATGTGTGTGAGGAGTCTGTTTACTCTTTCTGTTTCTGCTTGTAACTTCTTCGCTACTTCATTCCTGAGAGATGGGAGTTTTGTTTTGTTTTCTAACATGTATCGTCTGTTCTCCACTTCACTTGCTTCTTTTTCGTTGAGTTTTATCTCAGCAGGTTCTGTGGTTCTGCAGTCTTCTATCTCCCCTGGTTCTGTGATTCCGTAGTCTTCAATCTCTTCAGTTTCAGTGTGTATGTTTTGCTCGTCCTCTTTCTGTGGTCTCTCCCTTGGTGGTGTTTCTTGCTCCGTTTCTCCATTAGCCTTCTGTCTGATTTCCGTCAGTTCCATCTCCGAGAACCATCCTCGCTTGAGGATCTGTCTTGCTTGATCAGCTATCCTTTGTTCCGTTGTATGGTAGTCACTAGCAATGTCCCAGAGATGTTTCATTCGTTTTCGGTAGCCTCTTTCTGTAGGGTAGCGGCTTTTATAATAGCACTCCATCACCAGTCTGTTATCTTTCGTGGTCCATTTCTTTCTATATCCTTTCAGTTTGTTGTTTTCGCTCTGGTTTTCCTGTCTTTGGTCTGTGTCCTTGTCGTACCTGGAATCAGAGAGGTTACTTACCTGGTTCTTGTCCGTTGTCTTGTTTCTGAAATGAGAAGGGCCAACATTCGCAGGATGCGGACCGGGTCCCCCATGTTGGCTTACGAGGGAGCACCTGCCCATCATGACACTCAGGTCTTTCTCCTGAGTCCCACGGCTTGTATTTATATTATTGTGCATTATTCATATTTTTGGTGTGTGTGGCCACACCAGGCCCAGGCTTATTTTGCCTGTGGTCCTGTCACAGGGATAGTGATTGTCACATTCATTTTAATGAGTGATATTGTGCACTACCACACGCAAAAAAAAAAATTATATATATATATATATGTTATATAAGGACATAGTATAAGTATTCTTGGCCGCTCCATAATAGCAGGTGCAAGGAAACGATAGGTTCCCCTCCACTTTTCTGCTTGTATTCTTGGTTGTAGTGCTAGGGGGAGGGGTTTGACTTCCGCTTCTGTGGATTATTCAATAATTAAAACTTAATTTTGTTAATTAAGGGCCCATTTTTATCTATAAGCTTCGACATCAAATTTCTTCTAAAAGTCATACGTACATATTAAAATTATTTATTTATTTTTAAGTAAAATACACATAGAAACAAAAAAAGAAAAGAATTAAAGAATGATACGTGTACTTATCAAGTTTACGTGTGACCAACTGATTGTGCTGCATTCTGGGATCTGAGTCGATTTCCGCAATAATTAAAACTTAATTTTGTTAATTAAGGGCCTATTTTTATCTATAAGCTTCGACATCAAATTTCTTGTAAAAGTCATACGTACATATTAAAATTATTTTTTATTTTTTTTAAGTAAAATACACATAGAAACAAAAAAAAGAGAAGAATTAAAGAATGATATGTGTACTTATCAAGTTAACGTGTGACCAACTGATTGTGTTGCATTCTGGGATCTGAGTCGATTTCCGCAATAATTAAAACTTAATTTTGTTAAGGGCCTATTTTTATCTATAAGCTTCGACATCAAATTTCTTCTAAAAGTCATACGTACATATTAAAATTATTATTATTATTTTTTTTAAGTAAAATACACATAGAAACAAAAAAAAGAGAAAAATTAAAGAATTATACGTGTACTTATCAAGTTAACGTGTGACCAAGTGATTGTGTTGCATTCTGGGATCTGAGTCGATTTCCGCAATAATTAAAACTTAATTTTGTTAATTAAGGGCCCATTTTTATCTATAAGCTTCGACATCAAATTTCTTCTAAAAGTCATACGTACATATTAAAATTATTATTTTTTTAAAAAGTAAAATACACATAGAAACAACAAAAAAAGAGAAGAATTAAAGAATTATACGTGTACTTATCAAGTTTACATGTGACCAAGTGATTGTGTTGCATTCTGGGATCTGAGTCGATTTCCGCAATAATTAAAACTTAATTTTGTTAATTAAGGGCCTATTTTTTTTTTTTTTTTTTTTTTATTATTATTATTATTATTATTATTATTATTATTATTATTATTATTATTATTATTATTATTATTATTATTATTATTATTATTATTATTATTATTATTATTATTATTATTATTATTATTATTATTATTATTATTATTATTATTATTATTATTATTATTATTATTATTATTATTATTATTATTATTATTATTATTATTATTATTATTATTATTATTATTATTATTATTATTATTATTATTATTATTATTATTATTATTATTATTATTATTATTATTATTATTATTATTATTATTATTATTATTATTATTATTATTATTATTATTATTATTATTATTATTATTATTATTATTATTATTATTATTATTATTATTATTATTATTATTATTATTATTATTATTATTATTATTATTATTATTATTATTATTATTATTATTATTATTATTATTATTATTATTATTATTATTATTATTATTATTATTATTATTATTATTATTATTATTATTATTATTATTATTATTATTATTATTATTATTATTATTATTATTATTATTATTATTATTATTATTATTATTATTATTATTATTATTATTATTATTATTATTATTATTATTATTATTATTATTATTATTATTATTATTATTATTATTATTATTATTATTATTATTATTATTATTATTATTATTATTATTATTATTATTATTATTATTATTATTATTATTATTATTATTATTATTATTATTATTATTATTATTATTATTATTATTATTATTATTATTATTATTATTATTATTATTATTATTATTATTATTATTATTATTATTATTATTATTATTATTATTATTATTATTATTATTATTATTATTATTATTATTATTATTATTATTATTATTATTATTATTATTATTATTATTATTATTATTATTATTATTATTATTATTATTATTATTATTATTATTATTATTATTATTATTATTATTATTATTATTATTATTATTATTATTATTATTATTATTATTATTATTATTATTATTATTATTATTATTATTATTATTATTATTATTATTATTATTATTATTATTATTATTATTATTATTATTATTATTATTATTATTATTATTATTATTATTATTATTATTATTATTATTATTATTATTATTATTATTATTATTATTATTATTATTATTATTATTATTATTATTATTATTATTATTATTATTATTATTATTATTATTATTATTATTATTATTATTATTATTATTATTATTATTATTATTATTATTATTATTATTATTATTATTATTATTATTATTATTATTATTATTATTATTATTATTATTATTATTATTATTATTATTATTATTATTATTATTATTATTATTATTATTATTATTATTATTATTATTATTATTATTATTATTATTATTATTATTATTATTATTATTATTATTATTATTATTATTATTATTATTATTATTATTATTATTATTATTATTATTATTATTATTATTATTATTATTATTATTATTATTATTATTATTATTATTATTATTATTATTATTATTATTATTATTATTATTATTATTATTATTATTATTATTATTATTATTATTATTATTATTATTATTATTATTATTATTATTATTATTATTATTATTATTATTATTATTATTATTATTATTATTATTATTATTATTATTATTATTATTATTATTATTATTATTATTATTATTATTATTATTATTATTATTATTATTATTATTATTATTATTATTATTATTATTATTATTATTATTATTATTATTATTATTATTATTATTATTATTATTATTATTATTATTATTATTATTATTATTATTATTATTATTATTATTATTATTATTATTATTATTATTATTATTATTATTATTATTATTATTATTATTATTATTATTATTATTATTATTATTATTATTATTATTATTATTATTATTATTATTATTATTATTATTATTATTATTATTATTATTATTATTATTATTATTATTATTATTATTATTATTATTATTATTATTATTATTATTATTATTATTATTATTATTATTATTATTATTATTATTATTATTATTATTATTATTATTATTATTATTATTATTATTATTATTATTATTATTATTATTATTATTATTATTATTATTATTATTATTATTATTATTATTATTATTATTATTATTATTATTATTATTATTATTATTATTATTATTATTATTATTATTATTATTATTATTATTATTATTATTATTATTATTATTATTATTATTATTATTATTATTATTATTATTATTATTATTATTATTATTATTATTATTATTATTATTATTATTATTATTATTATTATTATTATTATTATTATTATTATTATTATTATTATTATTATTATTATTATTATTATTATTATTATTATTATTATTATTATTATTATTATTATTATTATTATTATTATTATTATTATTATTATTATTATTATTATTATTATTATTATTATTATTATTATTATTATTATTATTATTATTATTATTATTATTATTATTATTATTATTATTATTATTATTATTATTATTATTATTATTATTATTATTATTATTATTATTATTATTATTATTATTATTATTATTATTATTATTATTATTATTATTATTATTATTATTATTATTATTATTATTATTATTATTATTATTATTATTATTATTATTATTATTATTATTATTATTATTATTATTATTATTATTATTATTATTATTATTATTATTATTATTATTATTATTATTATTATTATTATTATTATTATTATTATTATTATTATTATTATTATTATTATTATTATTATTATTATTATTATTATTATTATTATTATTATTATTATTATTATTATTATTATTATTATTATTATTATTATTATTATTATTATTATTATTATTATTATTATTATTATTATTATTATTATTATTATTATTATTATTATTATTATTATTATTATTATTATTATTATTATTATTATTATTATTATTATTATTATTATTATTATTATTATTATTATTATTATTATTATTATTATTATTATTATTATTATTATTATTATTATTATTATTATTATTATTATTATTATTATTATTATTATTATTATTATTATTATTATTATTATTATTATTATTATTATTATTATTATTATTATTATTATTATTATTATTATTATTATTATTATTATTATTATTATTATTATTATTATTATTATTATTATTATTATTATTATTATTATTATTATTATTATTATTATTATTATTATTATTATTATTATTATTATTATTATTATTATTATTATTATTATTATTATTATTATTATTATTATTATTATTATTATTATTATTATTATTATTATTATTATTATTATTATTATTATTATTATTATTATTATTATTATTATTATTATTATTATTATTATTATTATTATTATTATTATTATTATTATTATTATTATTATTATTATTATTATTATTATTATTATTATTATTATTATTATTATTATTATTATTATTATTATTATTATTATTATTATTATTATTATTATTATTATTATTATTATTATTATTATTATTATTATTATTATTATTATTATTATTATTATTATTATTATTATTATTATTATTATTATTATTATTATTATTATTATTATTATTATTATTATTATTATTATTATTATTATTATTATTATTATTATTATTATTATTATTATTATTATTATTATTATTATTATTATTATTATTATTATTATTATTATTATTATTATTATTATTATTATTATTATTATTATTATTATTATTATTATTATTATTATTATTATTATTATTATTATTATTATTATTATTATTATTATTATTATTATTATTATTATTATTATTATTATTATTATTATTATTATTATTATTATTATTATTATTATTATTATTATTATTATTATTATTATTATTATTATTATTATTATTATTATTATTATTATTATTATTATTATTATTATTATTATTATTATTATTATTATTATTATTATTATTATTATTATTATTATTATTATTATTATTATTATTATTATTATTATTATTATTATTATTATTATTATTATTATTATTATTATTATTATTATTATTATTATTATTATTATTATTATTATTATTATTATTATTATTATTATTATTATTATTATTATTATTATTATTATTATTATTATTATTATTATTATTATTATTATTATTATTATTATTATTATTATTATTATTATTATTATTATTATTATTATTATTATTATTATTATTATTATTATTATTATTATTATTATTATTATTATTATTATTATTATTATTATTATTATTATTATTATTATTATTATTATTATTATTATTATTATTATTATTATTATTATTATTATTATTATTATTATTATTATTATTATTATTATTATTATTATTATTATTATTATTATTATTATTATTATTATTATTATTATTATTATTATTATTATTATTATTATTATTATTATTATTATTATTATTATTATTATTATTATTATTATTATTATTATTATTATTATTATTATTATTATTATTATTATTATTATTATTATTATTATTATTATTATTATTATTATTATTATTATTATTATTATTATTATTATTATTATTATTATTATTATTATTATTATTATTATTATTATTATTATTATTATTATTATTATTATTATTATTATTATTATTATTATTATTATTATTATTATTATTATTATTATTATTATTATTATTATTATTATTATTATTATTATTATTATTATTATTATTATTATTATTATTATTATTATTATTATTATTATTATTATTATTATTATTATTATTATTATTATTATTATTATTATTATTATTATTATTATTATTATTATTATTATTATTATTATTATTATTATTATTATTATTATTATTATTATTATTATTATTATTATTATTATTATTATTATTATTATTATTATTATTATTATTATTATTATTATTATTATTATTATTATTATTATTATTATTATTATTATTATTATTATTATTATTATTATTATTATTATTATTATTATTATTATTATTATTATTATTATTATTATTATTATTATTATTATTATTATTATTATTATTATTATTATTATTATTATTATTATTATTATTATTATTATTATTATTATTATTATTATTATTATTATTATTATTATTATTATTATTATTATTATTATTATTATTATTATTATTATTATTATTATTATTATTATTATTATTATTATTATTATTATTATTATTATTATTATTATTATTATTATTATTATTATTATTATTATTATTATTATTATTATTATTATTATTATTATTATTATTATTATTATTATTATTATTATTATTATTATTATTATTATTATTATTATTATTATTATTATTATTATTATTATTATTATTATTATTATTATTATTATTATTATTATTATTATTATTATTATTATTATTATTATTATTATTATTATTATTATTATTATTATTATTATTATTATTATTATTATTATTATTATTATTATTATTATTATTATTATTATTATTATTATTATTATTATTATTATTATTATTATTATTATTATTATTATTATTATTATTATTATTATTATTATTATTATTATTATTATTATTATTATTATTATTATTATTATTATTATTATTATTATTATTATTATTATTATTATTATTATTATTATTATTATTATTATTATTATTATTATTATTATTATTATTATTATTATTATTATTATTATTATTATTATTATTATTATTATTATTATTATTATTATTATTATTATTATTATTATTATTATTATTATTATTATTATTATTATTATTATTATTATTATTATTATTATTATTATTATTTATTATTATTATTATTATTATTATTATTATTATTATTATTATTATTATTATTATTATTATTATTATTATTATTATTATTATTATTATTATTATTATTATTATTATTATTATTATTATTATTATTATTATTATTATTATTATTATTATTATTATTATTATTATTATTATTATTATTATTATTATTATTATTATTATTATTATTATTATTATTATTATTATTATTATTATTATTATTATTATTATTATTATTATTATTATTATTATTATTATTATTATTATTATTATTATTATTATTATTATTATTATTATTATTATTATTATTATTATTATTATTATTATTATTATTATTATTATTATTATTATTATTATTATTATTATTATTATTATTATTATTATTATTATTATTATTATTATTATTATTATTATTATTATTATTATTATTATTATTATTATTATTATTATTATTATTATTATTATTATTATTATTATTATTATTATTATTATTATTATTATTATTATTATTATTATTATTATTATTATTATTATTATTATTATTATTATTATTATTATTATTATTATTATTATTATTATTATTATTATTATTATTATTATTATTATTATTATTATTATTATTATTATTATTATTATTATTATTATTATTATTATTATTATTATTATTATTATTATTATTATTATTATTATTATTATTATTATTATTATTATTATTATTATTATTATTATTATTATTATTATTATTATTATTATTATTATTATTA